>JALMGJ010000001.1:84992500-86192500 GCA_023362775.1 Charina bottae | reverse complement strand
CTCCCCCAGACCTGGGGAACTATTTAGGGCAGCGGAGGGATTCAGGGGTCCCTCGGTGTGAGTGCAGTACTCCCCTCTGGGGGTAAGAGATGTGTGTGGAGGGGTCCAGGACTGTATGGCTGTATGTAAGACTACCCACCCCTGAGTGAGACAGGTGGTGGGTACGAGTGGCTGGGGTGCCCCTCTGCAACTAGTGAGAGAGGCTGAGGGGGGGCACAGTGGGTTTGTGGGTGGTGGTTAGGATCTAACAGTGCCAAGAGCAGGAGCTGGTGCACTGGGGTCCTGCCATCACCCATGGTTGGCTGAGTGTGAGAGGATGTATGCATGGGGGAGGGGACCCTTGTTTAAACCCAGGATTTCCAGAGGTCCAGGAGTGGAGGCAACTGGACCTGGAAACTCTGGGGGCTGTAGGGCGGGTTACCTAATTGAGGTGGTGACGGGCCGGGGATGTTACGATGGGAACCAGAGGGCAGGCCATCTTCAGGGAAGACAACCCCGGTGTCTGTTACAGGTGGCGCGTTCCGGCCCTCCGAGTTCAAACCCAGGCCCTGGACAGCAGATCCTTGAGGGCCCTCGTCTCCGGCTGCTGATTCTTAATGCCAGGTCAGTGAATAACAAGGTCCCCCTCATATGTGATTTGATCACAGAGGAGGGGGAAGGCCTGGCATGTATCACCGAGACTTGGCTGGGCCCAGAAGGGGGGGTAGCCCTCTCAGAAATGTGCCCAGCTGGGTTTAAGGTGTGGTACCAGCTGAGACATCAGGGTAGGGGAGGAGGGGTGGCGGTTGCCATCCGAGAGTCTCTAGTGGCCTTCAGGGGTGCTGCTCCACAAGTGGCTGGTTGTGAGAACCTGTTTTTCAAGTTGGGTTCCTGAGAACAGTTGGGAGTGTTGCTACTGTACCAGCCTCCCTGCTGCATGACAACCTCCCTGCCTGAGTTGCTGGAGGCCATCTCGGGGTTGGCGGTGGAGTTCCCCAGGCTTATGGTTCTGAAGGACTTCAACCT
The DNA here is from genome assembly GCA_023362775.1 of Charina bottae. Taxonomy (NCBI): domain Eukaryota; kingdom Metazoa; phylum Chordata; class Lepidosauria; order Squamata; family Charinaidae; genus Charina; species Charina bottae. The sequence goes on along the minus strand of JALMGJ010000001.1, from coordinate 86,191,495 downwards.
GCCATCCCTGGGGCATGCCTTGGAGGTGGCTCACGAGTTCATGGCTACCATGGCAGCCATGGGCCTGTTCGAGATTATTTAGGACCTGACTCGAGACAGTGGCCTCAGTCAAGACTTGGTTTTCTTGTCAGAGCAGTGGCAATGTGATCTGAGGGTAGAGCTAGATCTGTCCCCATTGTCATGGTCAGACCATGCCCTGGTGGCCCTGAGATTCTCCTGTGCCGCCCCGCTCCATAGGGAGGCAGGACCCATTTGACTGGTTCACCCCTGGCGACTTATGGACACAATGAGGTTTCAGAGGGAGCTGGGGGTTATACCCGAGGACCTGCTGCACTGTCCAGCGGAGGTCCTGGCTGCAGCCTGGAATATGGAAGTGGCCAGTGCTTTGGACAGGATCGTGCCTGTGTGACTTCTGCCCCATTCAACCCTACACTCCCCGTGGTTTATGGAGAAGGTGAGGGTTTTGAAGAGGGTTACGAGATGTCTGAAGCGCTGCTGGAGGAAGACGAAAACTAAATCTGACGGAACACAAGCTAAAGCCACTATTAAGGCCTACCTTGTGGTGGTAAGAGTGGCGAAATGTCAATATTTCTCCGTTATTATTGCATCTGCAGAAAACCACCCGATGGCCCTGTTTAAGATTACTCGAACTCTCATACTACGGACTCCGTCGGTAAGGGAATTTCATTTGGCATGGTCCAGGAGGCGGGCCTTCTCTGCAGTGGTGCCCACCCTTTGGTACATTCTGCCCCTGGAGGTGAGGCGGGTCACCTAGCTCCCAGCCTTCCAGAAGAATCTGAAGACCTGGCTCTGCCATCTTGCCTGGAATGGGAAGAGCAATAGTTCTTCCTGGGGGTGTATGGTGTCGTAGTGCCCTCTCTATTGAATTCTTATTCTTTCTATTCATTGAGTTTATTCATGGTACTCTCTCTGCTCCCACCAAACCCAACATTTACTTCCACAAGCCTAAGGAAGTTAAGGATGAGCAGAAACAACTGGACCAACAAAGGGGTGGCCCTTGGCTACCTGCTAGCAATTGGGGTCCTAGCAAATCATATTGTTGACACCCACAAAAATATCTGCATTTCTTTCAAAAATTTTAACTGAAATAAATATACCCCTTTGTACTGTTTCCTTTTATATCTTGTTTATTGTTTGCTTTCTGAAATGAAAGTAATTACATGAAGTAATATAAATAAGTAATTGTATGAAACTATTTTGTGTAGTCTTTCTGAAAGAATGTTTGTTTTGTGCCTAAGGTTGTCATGGTGTAAGGGATAATTGGTTCCTTTCTCCTTTTCTTGCATAGTCTCCATTCTCTTTCTCTTGTGGAGGAACTCAGAATCACCTTGGATTGTAAATTGCAAAAGGAAAGTGGTTGCATTAACAGCAGAGAAAGAGATCTGGGGAGGGAGGAGGAAACAAACAGCTAACAATGTAACAGTTACATTTGTGAGATGGGCGGCTATATAAATTTGATAAATAAATAAACAAACAAGCTTTTTGTCTTCCTTTCCCTATATTGAGGTGAGGCCTTGGAGAATTTGTTTTCTGTCCCTCCAAGGACCCAATACATGTACAGAGACAATAGGAGAGCAAATCCTCGCTGTTTGCTGCTTTTAAAAAGAGGAAGCCCAGCAGGAGATCCCATCCACAGGTTTCCTTGCTAACTCCCCCAGATTGCTTTCACCAGCCTTCAGCCTTTCAGGGCTGGGCCCACACCCAATGGCTGCCCAAGATATCCTGCTGGAAATGGCTGATGATTTCCCAGTAAAACACACGACATTCTCCCACACCCACGGTGACCTGATAACATGATGTCTGTCTTCACACAACATAATAATCTGACTTAGTTATGCAGTCAACCTAGTCCTATATCCAAACTAAATATGGTTGTTCAACATTTGCCTGGGACACCTCTAGTTGTGGGCTGCCAGCTGAGGGAAGTATGTATTTACCTGGTGTAGCAACAGACGTGGTTACTTGAATCATCAGAGAGATCCAGTAGGTGTAAGAATTCTACCCTCTGCCCATGGACTCTCATTCAACTGAAAGAGAACTGCTAGAGAAAAGGGAGAACATTTCAGAGCATATTACAGTGAGGGATGAGGACAAGAATGGGAAAAGGAACCCTAGTCGAAAAACAAGTGCAACGATTTCTGTGCTCCATGCACCCTGCCTATGAAAGTGGGCTGAACAATCAAGTTACAAAGAACTGCTGCAGTGAGAAAGACATCCTGAGAAGCTCCTTCGTGATGTCAAGTATTGAGCCTGGGTGGTGATGGGCAATGGGTAGGAAGTGGCTGGAGGACGCATTCAAGGCAACGATTGGAAAAGGTGCTTATTCAGCCACATCTCCCAAGCTTTGCCTTCAGGGTGGAGCCCGTTTCTGTGGACTACGGATGATCCCCCCATAGCCTTGCTACAGGCCCTCATGAAAGGTGCATATGCAGAAACAGAAGTCAATTAACAACTGGTACACTAAATATTAGCAGACAAGTGAGACTGAAAATTGTAAAATTGGCAGCTCTGGAAAGAAGAAAAGAAAAGAAAAAAAGAAAAGAAAAGAAAAGAAAAGAAAAGAAAAGAAAAGAAAAGAAAAGAAAAGAAAAGAAAAGAAAAGAAAAGAAAGTGTTGAATTATGTGGTTCTTTACTCAAGAGCTACAGGAAGCAGGTGATGAGGAAACTCTGGAAGCCAACTGTATCCCTGAAAGTGCCTTGCAGCCTAGCAATACCATTGAGCTCCTGCTATTATCCAAGAAACGGCTAATTTCCTTTTTGTGGGGAGAGGAGCAATCAAACAACACAATAGACCCTACTCAAGGAACTATTAACTATTAACTATTAAAAGTCAATCAACCAAGCAGCAAACAACAACCCAATCAAGGTACTACCAAGGAGAGTACAACACCCCCACCAACACAGGCAGGACAAGCCAGGGTATCTAAACAGAGAGCAAGTTCCACTCCCTTTTCGCACTGAAGATGTTGCCCTGCCTGGCAATGAAATGTCTGCAAGAAAACAACGAGGCTCAGAGAGCACCATGGACTCCACAGTTCAACCCTGAGTTACAAATATTCTCTTTGATTGGTACTATAATAAAGATCAAACTAAAAAGCACATAACTATTCTGCCATTATACTTAGTAATGCAACAGTTTTAATGATCTTAATCTTAATAAACCCAAAACCCTCCAAGTAGACATTTTTATACCTTATTAACCTTAAATCAAATCTTTAAAGATAAATGAAATCAGCCAAGCCTTCAAAACAATCCAGATAAATATTTTTTAACCCTTATCCCACTTCATAATAAACCAAAGCATTTACATATACCCACAATGTACACAGATTTTTTCTTAAAAAGGTCAAACAGCCCAACTGCCCCCCTCAGAAACTCCAACTTCTCTTCAGGAAACCTCCCATACATAATAACCCCTTCTTTTTCCTGGCATTCCACCAGAAAAGCAATTTCACTTGTGGCTTGCGACTTGCTCTCTCACTTAAATTTCTCAAACTCGACTATCCAATCTTCATCCAGCATTTCAGAAGAAATCCCGATCTCACTCTTAGAGGAGACATTTCTGTCACTCCTAAATTCCTCAGTTTCCTCCACAACATCCCCATCAGATGACATATTTGAAACCTCATATTTTCCACAATGTCCTGAATACCTTGCATAAAAACTTGGTAGGAATCAGAAAGAATCTGTTTAAAATCTTGGTGGAAGTCAGAGAAAGTCTGTTTAAAACCCTCCATGTCCCACGCAGTAGATTATGGCACCCCCTAGGACAGAGCTTTCCAAACTGTGTGTTGGGACAGATTAGTGTGTCGGCTGCAGTGTCTGGGTGTGTCGCGGCTACGAGCCCTGCCAGGATTCCGCGCAGGTCCTAGTGTTTACCTTGTGCCTTGCTGCCTACAAACCTGCTGTGATTCCGTGCAGGTCCTAGTGCTTGCCTTGTGCCTTGCTGCCTACAAACCTGCTGTGATTCCACGCACGTCCTAGTGCCTGCCTTGTGCCCTCCTGTAAGAGTGTGTCATGAAATGATGCATGTCTAAAAAGTGTGTCACCAACATGAAAAGTTTGGAAAGCTCTGCCCTAGGAGCTTAACCAGTGAAAGTCGAAGATATGAAAGAATTCCGGAATATGTATTGTCGAAGGCTTTCACGGCCGGAGTTCAATGGCTGTTGTGGGTCTTCCGGGCTGTGTGGCCGTGTTCTGGAAGTTGTGGTTCCTAACGTTTCGCCAGCATCTGTGGCCAGCATCTTCAGAGGGCAGGAGCACAGATAGAAGCAAAATCTCTCAAAACCTCTGAAGATGCTGGCCACAGATGCTGGCGAAACGTTAGGAACCACAACTTCCAGAACACGGCCACACAGCCCGGAAGACCCACAACAGCCAATTCCGGAATATGTTTACATAAGCGAAAGTGAGTCAGTTGCCATGACTCAACCTACAGACAATTCCACCTGGATGACTGAGCATCTTCATCGACAAGCGAAAGTGAGATATGCAGACAGTTCCCTAGGGAAAGTAGAAGCAGAAAACAGAAAGTTCAAAACAGCCGATTCAACGTGTAGGAAAATGATAATAACTTCAAATTTAGTACGAAAATAATAAGAGGGAGACAATTTTTTACTCTCAATCCTCCTTAATATTTGGAGGGAAAACAAAGTCCAAAACTTAAAAAGATTTTTTTAAAAAAATTGATCCCAAAAATAATGATAAGCACCAAGAGAACCCGCTTCTCCTTGCTGTAGAAAGCCTCTCTTAGGGTACGTGTACTTAAAAGAAATATAAATTGGGTGATTTAGAAATGGGGTGGCTGGTCTCAGTTTCCCTTTAAGGCTACAGCACGGCTTGGAAAATAGTGATGTCCCAGCCTCCCAGATAGCTCTTACCAGTCAAACCCGAATGCTGTTTGCGATCTTCTGGCTGCAAGCAGCTGTCCAGAGGACATATGGGGTGATTCCTGGTGTTTTCCTTTTTCCAGAAAAACACCCCGGGCTTCAGGAAAAACCTGCCTGCCTGAGCCCGAAAAAACTGCCACGTTGTCAGTTCTGCCTGCTGAGCCCGTGGGCACAGCTGTTCAGTCGCCATGTCCACACCGGAAGTTGCCAGGAGTTAATGACTTGAAGGCACAAACAATAGCAACAACAATGTGGAAAGCAAAAATATTACATGAGAGGATAAACCAATCAAACAATATAATATTTAATATAAAACGTGATCTAGCTCAAGCACTATCATAATTAATCTGTATCCAGTACTTCCTCTGGAAAGGGAAAGGGAAAATTTCTTCCAGCTCCATAAAAGTCCTGAACAAAAAAGTATAGTATTTTAAGGGCCTTTTTAAATATTAGGAGATCAGAATCCAAATGTAGATTGAGGACGAGTCTTTTCCCAACAGCAGAAGCTCTCAAACATGATGTGACCCTGATTGTTATTAATATTTATTTTTAAATGCAGAGTTGCAGAAGCTAGAGAGAGAGAGAGAGAGAGAGAGAGAGAGAGAGAGAGAGAGAGAGAGAGCGCGCGCAATAAAATAAACTTTTGCAGTAAAAAATATAATTGCATTTATTCAAACAACAGAAATATATTTACAGGAAATCTGTTTTCACCTCAGAGGCCTTACAGCAGAAAACTTACATTTGAATAGTTTTGAGATAAGCATAGCCAGCCAGCTTAAAACAAAAGATCTCTTTTCTAAACAAACTAACTTGATAACAAATAATCAGTTGCCATAGTAATCAATGTAACATGTGACTGCCCCAGCTCAGCCTAGCTGAAGCAATTATCCCTTTTAAGGTAACAAGCATTTGAGGAATTTGGATACTAGCAGACCTTTTGGTCTGAAGAGGCATGGTGGCTCAGCGGGTAAGATGCCAGGGTTCTTGATTGGAAGATCGCAAGTTTGGAGGTTTGAATCCCTAGCCCCGTGTGACGGAGTGAGCTCCCACACTAGCCCCAGCTCTTGCCATCCTAGCAATTCGAAAGCATGCAAATACGAGTAGATAAATAGGTACCGTACAATTGCGCTCATTTCACATGCCAGCAAGGTTATGCTCAAAATCCTACAAGCTAGGCTTCAGCAGCATGTGAACCGAGAACTACCAGAAGTGCAAGCTGGTTTTCGAAGAGGCAGAGGAACTAGAGATCAGATTGCCAACATTCGCTGGATCATGGAAAAAGCAAGAGAGTTCCAGAAAAACATCTACTTCTGCTTCATTGACTACGCTAAAGCCTTTGATTGTGTGGATCACAACAAACTGTGGCAAATTCAAAAGATGCTTGCTCCTTGGAAGGAAAGCTATGGCAAACCTAGACAGCATATTAAAAAGCAGAGACATCACCTTGCCGACAAAGGTCCGTATAGTTAAAGCTATGGTTTTTCCAGTAGCAATGTATGGCTGTGAGAGTTGGACCATAAGGAAGGCTGAGCGCCGAAGAATTGATGCTTTCGAGCTGTGGTGCTGGAGAAGACTCTTGAGAGTCCCTTGGACTGCAAGGAGGTCAAACCAGTCAATCCTAAAGGAAATCAACCCTGACTGCTCATTGGAAGGACAGATGCTGAAGCTGAAGCTCAAATACTTTGGCCACCTAATGAGAAGAGAGGACTCACTGGAAAAGACCCTGATGCTGGGAAAGACTGAGGGCAAAAGGAGAAGGGGACGGCAGAGGATGAGATGGTTAGATAGCATCACCGATGTAATGAACATGAATTTGAGTAAACTCCGAGAGACAGTGGAGGACAGGAAGGCCTGGCGTGCTATGGTCCATGAGGTCACGAAGAGTCGGACACGACTGAACGACTGAACAACAACAAATAGGTACCACTTCAGTGGGAAGGTAACAGCGTTCCCTGCGCATCATGCTGGCCACGTAACAGTGGAAGCGTCTTCGGACAACGCTGGCTCTTCAGCTAACAATGTTAAAGTTATTTGGTAAAGTTATTCTATGCAGAATCAAACGCATGGGTTTCCTACACTGTGAATCTGGCCTGAAAGTGGAAAATTCCAAGCCCCTCTGTTCCAAACACGTTTCCATAACAAAGTAGCTCGTAAACAACAGGTGTTGCTGTTCATCTAGCCAAAATAATAAAACCTTATCAGTTCTTTCCCATGAGAATAGAGTCTCGAGGGAAAGCCAATATGCAACACCGCCACCCCATGACGGTTTATAGTAAGTACAACAATGTTAAGCTGAAAAGTTGCCTAGCCCATATTAACCAATCAGAATTCTGAACCATGGGTATATTTCAGCTATGAACCATGGGTATTCATCTCACTTATGTTCTTCCTATGCTTTCTCTATGTAGACTGCTATCTACATGTACTTTGTATCTGAACTGTAACTATGCCTGGTCTTTGCACAGACCATGATGTTTTTCTTTCCATTCTGGTGATGGAACTCTGCTTATGCTTTGTTTTTTCCTTTTTGCAATAATGCACCATACATCCATTATTGCCTTATGCTATCAATAAAGATATTGTTAGCCTTACAACACGTTGTGTTTGGATTACTTCAAGCCTGGAACCCCAAACGCCACCATCACCCCACAGGTTATGTTGCCCAGAGAGAAATTTGCGTTTTCTTTGCTGCGCTGGATTTGGCTGTAACAAAGGGGTTTGTTTTCGAGGCTGCATTTTGGAGTAAACGTGTTTTTCTTGAGTGGTCAGCATGGCTGCTGCAGGGCTAACTAGTCTGCCTTTTGAGTGTTTGAATGGCACAAACTATCGGACCTGGTGTGTGAAGATCAAGTCTTTCTTCCTAAAAGAAGGTTTGTGGAAGTATGTGAGAGACGCACCTCCACCTGGTCCCGTTACTGACAAAGTGCAGTTGTGTTTGGACCGTGCGTATGGCAATTTGATTCTGGGACTGGAATCATTACAGCTACTGCATATCAGCAATCTAGACACTGCACATGCATGTTGGGAGGCTCTCAAAGCCCTTTATTCCAAGCAAACATCTGCTGCCATTGTTGGTCTATCACGTCAGCTTTACAACCTGAAGCTGCAACCCGGTGGAAATGTTATGACCCACCTCCATAAACTCAAGACTTTGTTTCTTGAACTTGAGAAGCGGGATGTTGTGATCCCTGATACCCAGAGAGCTTGTGCTATCCTGTCAAGCCTGGACAAGAGCTTTGACATGCTCATTGAGGCAACTCAGACGTTGAGGCCCCAAGACCTAACTGTGGATTATCTTACAAATCGGCTGCAAGAAATCCAGCAAGCTCGTGACCTGGAGAGGATGCAGGGTAAGCCATCTGTTGCTGTTCCTGAGACTTCTGCACAGCGTTTTCCAGCTGGAACAGAGGCTGCGTGTGCTGTGAGGAGATGCTACCGGTGCAACTCGACCCAACACTTCATGAGAGACTGTCCCCAGTCACCTCGCCCAGCCGGTGGAGCCAGTGGAAAGAGGTTCGTACGAAAGAAGGGGAAACAACCGCCTAGACAACGTACTCAAGTGTCTGCTTTGCTCACGGCTGTGAGTAGACGTTCCCCAGAGACTTGGCTTTTGGACTCAGCATGTAGCCAAATCATTCTCAACAATGACCAGTTGCTATTGACAAAGGACAGGCCTAAAATCCAACAGGTTGCTCTAGCTGATGGATCCATGGCTGATGTGTCTTTTCAGGGTGAAGTATACATTCCTTGTTTGGGGATAAATGTACAAAATGTGTTGTGTGTTCCTACACTTGACTTTTCCCTCCTTAGCGTTCCAGCCCTGGTGAAGTCTGGATATACTGTTGTGTTCAAGGGTACTGGATGTTCTATTGAAAAAGATGGGGTTGAATGTGCTAGAGGGAAGTTAGTGAATCAATTGTATGAAATGCTTCCTAAGCAGGGGGTTGTGTCAGGAAATTGTATTTCCAATGTTTCCCCACATAACAAATGCATTCACTATTATCACAGAGTTCTGGGACATCCCGGGTGGGGAAGTTTGTCCCAAATGGCCAAGGTGTATCCTGAACTAGGATCTAAAAAGTGTGATGACCTTCTTGATTGTACTGTGTGCAAACAATCCAAAATTAAGGCTGCTCCTGTTGCTAGGAAAAGTGGCAGGGTGTCAACTAGGCCTTTTCAGTTGGTTCATGGAGACTTAGCCGGCCCCAATGCTCCTAGTGAAGGGGGGGCACGTTTCATGATCATTTTGGTGGATGACCATACTCGCTTTACGTTTTGTTATTTGCTCAAATCTAAAGCAGAGGCTTGTGCTTGCTTTAAGGAGTTTGTTGCAATGGTGGAGAGAAACTATGGCTATCAAGTAGGTCAGTTTCAATCAGATTGTGGAGGAGAGTTCCTAAGTCATGAGTTCCAGAATTGGCTTCGTAGGAAAGGAATCTCCCATAGACTTGCCAATGTTGGTGTTCCTGCTGAGAATGGAATAGCTGAAAGGAAGATTGGTGTTGTTAATACCATTAGAAATAGTCTGATGTTAGATGCCCAGGTGCCAGCCCGTTTCTGGGGTGAGGCTACCATGACTGCAGTGTATCTAACCAACAGGGTGTGGAATTCAGCTGTAAATGAAGTTCCTTACTTCCTTTTGTTTGGCAAGCGCCCTTCGCTGAAGCATCTGCGTGTTTTTGGAACTTTTGCGTATGTTCACATCCCTAAGTCTCAGCGAAGGAAGAACCAGCCAAAAGCACAACGCTTAAGGTTTGTTGGTTACTCCTCTAGATCTAAGGGTTACCGTTTTTCTGCAGGCTATGGTCATGTGGTAGTGTCCAGAAGTGCTAATTTTGAGCACCCTACTGGTTGGGATAGGTTGAATGCTAGTTCAGAGGTATTGTTGCAATCTAGTGTACAGCCAACTGTCCATGCTCCTGTGGCTGGACAACAACCAGTTCAGCTGCCTTCTGGTTCCCAGTCTCCTAGTGTGGTGAGAGAGTCCCCTCAGGTGAAGGAAGAGGAAATTTCACCTGAGCAGGTTCAGGACCTGAAGGGGGAATCAGGTAGTGAAAAGACAGAGGACAGTGATGAGGAAGAGGCAGTGGTAATTCCTCGTAGGTCTGCACGTTCCACAAAGGGTGTGAAGCCTGACAGGTTTGTGATTCAGCAGGTGAGAGTGTGTCAGATTACCTGTGAACCTCAGTCTTTCCAGGAGGTGTTGCTTCTACCTGTTGAAGAGCAGGAGAAGTGGAACACAGCGATGGATAAGGAATTTGAGGCATTAGTGAATCAAAAGGTGTTTGAAGTCACTGACTTGCCCCCATCCCAGAAAGCTGTTGGTTCCAGATGGGTTTTCAGAAAGAAGCTTCTTCCTGATAATACAGTGCAGTACAAAGCCAGGCTTGTTGCTCAGGGGTTTTCACAAGAGAGGTTTTTGAACTATGATCTCACATATGCACCCACAGCTAGACCAGAGTCTTTACGTATGGTACTTTCTCTGGCTGCACAGCGTGAACTGGTTGTCCATCATTTTGATGTTGACACAGCATATCTGAACGCAGAGCTCCCTGAAACAGTGTACATGAAGCAGGCTCCTGGCTATGCTTGTGGCAATTCTCAGAAGGTGTACAGGCTGCGCAAGGCGCTTTACAGATTAAAACAGGCCGGACGTTGTTGGCATCAAAGTTTAGATAAGGCTTTAATGAAGTTGAACTTTAAAAAATCAGTTGCTGATCCTTGTGTGTATGTAAGAGGTTCTGGAAGTAATTACACGGTGTTGCTAATGTATGTGGATGTTTTTTGCCTAGCAACTGGTTCTTTGCACCTTGTACAAGAGTTTGCAACACAATTAAGACAGTACTTTCAATTGAAAGACCTAGGTGAGCTGAAATACTATCTAGGTGTTGAAGTCACTAGAGCTCAGAGTGGTGAATTCTATCTGAGTCAGAAGAGAAAAATTGATCAATTGTTGAGTCAACTTGAAATGTCAAATGCAAAACCTACCAAAACACCCAATGACTCTTGATTTCCTAAAGGGTGATGCATGTGAGGAAATTTGTCCTCAGCTTGAATTATATCCCTCTGCTGTAGGAAGTTTGCTACACTTAACACAATGGACACGTCCTGACTTAGCTTACTCAGTTGGAGTGCTCAGTCGTAAGGTTGCCAAACCATCCATGCGAGATTGGCAAGGGTTAAAAAGGGTCCTGCGTTACCTTAAAGGCACAGCTGATTTTTGTCTTAAAGTATCAGCTACTAAAGCCGAAATGCCTGTGATTTATGTTGACAGCTCTTTTGCAGAAGAGGGAGACAGAAAGTCTGTGAGTGGCTTTGTTTGTTTATTTGCAAATACACCCATCACCTGGAGGGCAAGAAAACAAAGTTCAATTGCCGTTTCTACGTGTGAGGCCGAATTTTCGGCCCTCAGTGAGGCAATCAATGATTTACACTGGTGTAAACAACTGTTTGTAGATCTTTCTGTAGATATAACCTCACCAATGACAGTATATGAAGATTCCCAATCCTGTCTTTCACTTGCTATCTCTGAAAATGTCAGAGGCTGGACCAAATATATCGATGTGAAATTCAAAAATGTAAGACATGCAATTCAGGAAGGATTTATCCAGTTAGAATTTTGTCCTTCTGAACTGAATGTGGCCGACATCTTCACAAAAGCATTACCTCTTGATAAGCATATTGCCATGGTTACCAAGTTGGGACTAGAACAAATGTGTTTGAAATAAAATCAATTGTGTCTCTGTGTGCCTGTGAAATGACAGTTTTCCCCCACAGCTTTTCGAAAATCCATGCGGAAGGGGTGTTAAAGTTATTTGGTAAAGTTATTCTATGCAGAATCAAATGCATGGGTTTCCTACACTGTGAAACTGGCCTGAAAGTGGAAAATTCCAAGCCCCTCTGTTCCAAGCACGTTTCCATAACAAAGTAGCTCGTAAACAACAGGTGTTGCTGTTCATCTAGCCAAAATAATAAAACCTTATCAGTTCTTTCCCATGAGAATAGAGTCTCGAGGGAAAGCCAATATGCAACACCGCCACCCCATGACGGTTTATAGTAAGTACAACAATGTTAAGCTGAAAAGTTGCCTAGCCCATATTAACCAATCAGAATTCTGAACCATGGGTATATTTCAGCTATGAACCATGGGTATTCATTTCACTTATGTTCTTCCTATGCTTTCTCTATGTAGACTGCTATCTACATGTACTTTGTATCTGAACTGTAACTATGCCTGGTCTTTGCACAGACCATGATGTTTTTCTTTCCATTCTGGTGATGGAACTCTGCTTATGCTTTGTTTTTTCCTTTTTGCAATAATGCACCATACATCCATTATTGCCTTATGCTATCAATAAAGATATTGTTAGCCTTAAAACACGTTGTATTTGGATTACTTCAAGCCTGGAACCCCAAAAGCCACCATCACCTAACAAACAAACGGAGATGAGCACCGGCCCCTAGAGTCAGACACGACTGCACAAATGTGCGGGGGGAACCTTTACCTTTACCTATGATTGTATCAATCTCTTTTACATGGAACCTCCTATTGCTGGGATGCATTAATTTTACCCTACTGGTGGGATCCTTGTTCCAAGGGAGGATCTCCAATAAGCAACAAAGGAAAAAAGAAAGATTCTGCCACCAGTCTGGTGGACTTCCTGACACATCCTAGTTGATCCAGCCAAGGAGCTTTGACTTTGATAAGACAGTCTATTTTAACCCAGTTTAGTTCATGTATTTTATTCATGAACCAATTTTAATCATGTATCGATTATTTAGCACATGGAAATAGCCATGATGTTTTGTACCCATTATAAGTGCCTTGACTAGGGTTTGACCTGTTTGTTAGCCAGTGGTCGACAGCAATAGATGAAAACCAGACCATCTGCCTTTTCCTTAGGAATGCCTGCTCCTTAAGGGGATGGATGGGAAATTGGTACCGAGTTACTCAGGAATGTGTAGGAATGTTATACCTTAGTGTACCCTTTTACCTTTGATAGAACTATGTTACCATGACTACTGAGAATGTATGTATGGCATTGCTTTCCATGATTGGTTTGCAGTAATGCAGCTTTTTGATTGGTTTATAGTTGTGTACACAGTTCAAAATTTTATAAATGGGGGTTCACTCCAAACAGGGTTGTGTCCACTTTGGAATTTACTTCTGGGCAACCTTTTATTTGCAAGTAAAAGCGTTAACCCTTTCCAGCATCTGGTGTGTTCATTGGGCTCGCACGCCAGGTAAAAGGACCCGAGCTTTCTGGGATAACAGCATCAGTTTAGCCTTAATAAATAAACAACCATAATGACTTCATACTCAAACCCAGTCTAGCTCTCCTCCATGATAATTTGACAAATTGAGCTCTGTTGATATTGTTGCTTCAAACAATGTACAAACAATTTACAGTTAGTCCTCAACTTACGATCATTTGAGTGTTTGAATTTACGAACCTGCTGAAAACAGCTACTTACAACCGGTGCCCAAAGTTACAGCTGTTGCAGTGCCCCTGCAGTCATGTGATCAAAATTCCGGCGTTTGACAGCCACCCCACACTTACGACCGCAGGGGCGCTGAAACTACCCCCATCCACCTATCTCCCTCTACATCTATGCCCTTTTGGCCCCCTGCTACCCTGCGCTCTGCCACCTCGGCTGACCTTGTCATCTTCTTGCTCCTGCTGCTGACAAGGCGTGCCCGGCCTGGCTCCTGGGCTTAAAGTGGCTTTGTTTTTTCTTTTTCACAGCACGAAGCCAGTCCCAAGGAGACAATTATTTACTCCCAATGCTCCTTAATATTTGGATGGGAAATTAGCCAAACCTTAAAAAGAATTATTAAAAATTAACCTCAAAAATAACGATATGCGCCAAGTCTGTGGCTTGAATCATGTCAACTGGATTTCTATTTTCTCAGTGGAAACGTTTCGCTCCTTATCCAAGGAGCTTCTTCAGTCTGAACAAAGTTAGTAAGGGAATCCTTGAACTTTGTTCAGACTGAAGAAGCTCCTTGGATAAGGAGCGAAACGTTTCCAATGAGAAAATAGAAATCCAGTTGAAATGATTCAAGCCACAGACTGTGCCACCTGGATGACTGAGAACCTTCATCGAGATATGCGCCAAGAGAGCCCACTTCTTGCTGTAGAAAGCCTCTCTTAGGGTACATATACTTAAAAAAATATAAATTGGGTGATTTAGAAATGGGGTGGCCGGTCTTAATGTCCCTTGAAGGCTACATCATGGCTTGGAATATGGTGACGTCCCAGCCTCCCAGCAACTCTTACCAGTTGGGCAAAAATGCTGTTTACAATCTCCTGGCTGCAAGCTGCTGTCATGGAGGACAAATGGGGTGACTCTGAGTGTTTTCCTCTCCCAGGAAAACGCTCCTGGGCTTCAGGAAAAACCTGCCTGAGCCTAAAAATACTGCCGTGTTGTCAGTTCTGCCTGCAGAGCCCACGAGCATAGCCGTTCAGTCTCCCATATCCCCACCAGAAGTCCATTATTTTAAATTCTTAAGTCCCTTAGAAGAAGTCCTGTTTTGTCACACCTCTTTGAAGAACCCCCCGCAAAGTCGTGCAAGTAAAGTGTATGGAAAGTCTTTGGGAGGACGTTCAGATTGCAACCCTAGCTGTAGGAGGTGCAGTCCAGGACTCCTTGTGTAAAATCCAGAAAGCATGGACTGACAATCAGGGTGGCAGTTTTGCCTTGCCAAGAAAAAATGTGAGGGGAGGGAGGGAGGGTCAGTGCAAATCCTGTTTTCCCCAACTGCAAATAGACAGAAATCTTCAGAGCTACAGTAAATATACACATTCTTTCAGCAGTAGCACTCTCTCTGCCATTCATTAAATGTGAGTCACCCTTATCACTATAATCCTGGAAACCACATGCACACACACGCACACACACACGGACACACAAAGGCACAGACAGGAACACACAGAGGCAATATTCTACATAGATTTGGTGCTTGAATCTGCAAATTCATGAACTGCCTGATATTTGCAAACTAATGTGCTACATGATTTACTGATTACTGTAATACTCTGCTATACATGTTACTGAAACTGTTGCTATTACTCTTCAAATTGGGGGGGGGAGGAATCAATTTAATCCTAAGGATCGCTCTAGGGCAATATTTTCTCAGTGATAGTAATCTTAGGTTCCGTTACTGTATGGATTTCCTGCCAGGGGTAACTTCTGGAATTAAAAAGAAAAATACCAAAATCCTCTGTGGGCACCACAGTGACCAGAGGGTTGGGGTTAAGCTCTGATGGGCTCTGTGGTTCAATCTGGTGCCAGGGTTTGCTTCAACTGAGCTGTTAGGGTTAGTGGCAGTCTTAGATTGATGTCTTGCAGGTGTTGTTGTTAAGGTGAAAAGTTTCTGTGAGCCGAGGGGGGAAGGTAGGGCTCCCTGAGGTCCATTTTCTCTTACTGAACAGTTAGCCTGGCAAACGCTTCCCACACAGCATCAATCTAAAAGTGCCACCAGCCTTTACAATTTATGCCAGCTGATCCTTGCGTCAGCTGAAGCACAGCGCTGAAGGAAGTCCAACCCAAACCCAAACTTCACCCTACCACCAGGGGAATTCTTCTACCCTAAAATGTGCCCTGGCAGGCAACCTGTACTATCACAGTAGTAATGACAAAACTCATCCAAAGGCCAACCTCACCAAGAGCTAGACTGTCCCTAACCCTTAAAAGTTGCCTTGAAGCGAATCCTGGCACCAGGTGGAACCTCGGAGCTCACTGACGTGTAACCTTAACCCTCAATGTCACCCTTCGGCCAACAACTTTCCCCCTCAACTTGTTTTTTTTTACCCCCACAGGCAGTCTGTGCAGTAACAGGAACAAAACAATGCCAGTAATGATAAAAACTCACCCCCCCAACTAACCCAATTTCATCATGGACCTCAACAAAGCCACGTTTTTGCCACAGCCACACTCTTATTTGCAGTTCTCCTAACCCCCCGCCGCTTTCCCTCAGCGTTCCACCAAGTTTCCTTTCTCATACTTCTCCTGAGCATGATTTACACTTGTCCGTGGCCGTTGGAACACAATTCCTTCCACTCTGTTCTAAGAAGCTTCCCTACCACCTTTCATTACCCCCACTTTACATTTATTTTCTTAGGACATTAATTTGTCTTGGAATATTTCTTTGTTCTGGACTTGTACTTTCCCGTCCTTTAATTATTGTTTCTTTCACTTCTTTCTCTTTCTCCCGTGTCCATTTTTCCCCAGATCCCCTCTTCACACTGACAAATAATGCTCAGACCCACATTCAGAGCCTCTTGTCACCCTTGTGCTCTTCCGGAATTGTCTCATTTGTCCACAGAAACAATCAAATCTGTAATACTTCTATATTTATTCCTTTGTTATATGTATTCCAGAGTGTCATGGAGAAAATCTACCTATGTAGATTCGACATCCGCTTGATGTCACATAATCAAACAATCAAACAATCAACATATGTATGAATGAATAAAATGGTGAGACAACTTATTTTAAAGAAACAGACTTTTTTCTTAAGCAGATACCTATAAAACAACCAGAGACATCTCTTGGGGGAGGGATTTAAAAAAATCAAGGTGGGTGCAACTGTGTGATTGAAACCCTACTCCTTTCTAACATGGCTTTCATGCATGTAACAAAAGGGAGGGCTTCAATTGTGTGGTTGCACCTTGACTTTTTGACCACCCCCGCAGATGCCCCTATAAACCACCTGGAGTCACCGTGAGTTGAGTTGGGCGGACATATAAATTTCTCAAATAAATGGATGAATGAATGAGAGGGATGAAGTGGAGTGGGTAGGTACTCCAGTTCCTTTAGAAACAATTCTGGACATTTTATCTCTTTTTAAATTCATGCCTGCAATTCAATTTTTTAAGTGCAGAATGGGATAACATTTTGATTTGGCTTGGGCAGACATCTCCATAATTGTGCAGTCCTTGGTGCTCTCTGAGCCTTGTTGTTTTCTTGCAGAGACGTTTCATTGCCAGGCTAGGCAACATCTTCAGTGCGAAAAGGGAGTGGGACTTGCTCTCTGTTTATATACCATGGCTTGTCCTGCTTGGGTTGGTGGAGGTGTTGTTACCTCCTTAGTAGTTCCTTGATTGGCCTGTTGTTTGCTGTTTGGTTGATTGACTGAGTTAATAGTGAAAAAGGTTGGCGACCCCTGCCTTAAAGCACAGGGTTAGAATAAAATGATACCACTATTTGTTTCTATATACTTTTTCAAACGTTTACCACTCACTGTCCCTTTTGCAGGAGAGGGCAATCTTTCAAATAAAGCACAGGCGATATGCTGATAGAGAATAAAGAAGAATTATTTCTTTCTGTTATTTGGAAACCATGCCCTTGATGCATTCTTTTGTGGTCTGTAGTTGCAGTTAGTGACTCTTGTAGGTTAGTTGCCTATGTGTAAACAACTGCAATCTCCTTGCAAGGCCCATAAAAGAGAAGTGTCGGACCATGGCATGGTTTGAGTGAGACCGAAAAGTAAGATGATTTCTTTTCTGTTCCGCCTTGGGGTAGGTTTGTTCCAGAAACTGGGGTGACCCCATAGCTTTATTTCCCAATTCCATGGGGAGGTATTTCAATCAGTGGAATGGCTCATCTCAGTGCCTTAGCTGCATGTCCCTTTCAGATGGATCCTAGAATTAGAGGGTGAAAAAGGGGAATTTTGGCCACTGAGTCCAGCCACCTGTTCTGTGCAGGAAACTGGTTTGAAGAGGCACAATGGAGGTGCACTTTCTGAAAACAGTTGGATCAAATTTCCAGCATTATGATTTAGAAATGTTTCTAAAGTTCATGTTAGAGGTGGGGCCCACAGTTGCTCGCTATTAATTTAACCATGGGGTTTGTACATATGAGAAGTGATACCTGTATTTTCCTTCTTATTTTTACGATTGTAGTCTTTTTAATTCTTGGGGTATTATTAGTAGTAGTAGTAGTAGTATTCCCATATGGCTGATATGACCAGTAAAAAGAAATAAAGTATCAACATAATTGAAGAGTTATTGATCCAGGGAATGTAAGTGCAGGAATAGCATTCTTACAGCGTATTGCAGGTGTGGGTGGCCTAATTCAGGATGACTCCCCTGGGATTTGATGACCTCCCCATAGCTGAAGATCCATCCTAGATTTTTCTCCCCAATTATGGTGATTATTCTTTGCTTTGGAAAACAGGCAGCCAACACAACCTTATTCTCCCATACAAGTAGCAGGCAGACACAGTGCCCCAATTTCTAACTGAATTCTCTCTCTGTGTGTGTGTGTGTGTGTGTTATCTCACCGTTCAACAACCGTAGAATCTTCTGTAATCACCAAAGTTGCAGCCTTCCATGGAATTAAGATTGCAGTAGCTATTTCTAAATCTAATCTTGCGTTAGAATGAATGGTTGATCAGCTCTTGAGTAACTTTTCTGGAAAAAATTACTGTTGTAATTTACATGTGAAATTCTCTTCCAATTTATGCTGCATCTCTCTTCCATGATCAAGGGGCTACAGTAGCCTCAATGGAGCACCTGAAAAGACAAGGCTGAGAACAGGCTCAGTGTTTAATGCCAGGTGAGTTGCTGATGCAACACTCCTTAGGCAGAATTTTACCAGCACTGCCCTGGCACATATCCCAGAAAGTGGGAAGGGACGGGTGGGTCGTCTGTCCCACTTTTGTCTGGTGGGTCATTCTGTGTGCAGAAATTTAGAAGAAAGGCCAGGAAGAAGGTGCAGTTTAGGTGATTTTTAAAAATTTATCATTTTTATATACCACTGAATCCAACTGATTCCCAGCAGCTACAATCAAATAGAAAGATCATTAGGAGCCACATAGATAAGTCATGCAGAATCAGCAATAATATGAACACAATCATAATTCCAACGTGAATATAAACATGTCCATGGTGAACTCATCCAGAAAAACTAAAAATGTAATCATGAGACTCCAATCACCAATCAGTGAAGCAACAGCTCCATCAAGATGACCATCAGCTACCAAAGGCTTTCTCGAACAAGTCTGTCTTCACTACCTTCCAGAAGTCTTATTCTGTGCAGGGCAGACTTATATCTCTCTTTGTAGAAAGCTATTCCGCAAAGTTGCCGTTCTGCAAAGTTGCCATTCCCGAAAAGCACTGTCTCCTCATCTCAGCCTTATGAATCTTGCAAAGATGCAGGACAATCAGGAGGCTATGTTGGAGACACCTTGGTGTGATGCCACATGTGGCCTTTTAGGTGAAACCCAGAACTCTGAATTGCACTTGGCAGCTTCTCTGCAACTCAGGAAAGGGCTTAAGCTCAGTTGTGCTGCTGGTAGTCAAAGGAGCTACAGCATTCTGCACCCATCGAAGCTTCCAGGTGGTCTTCAAAGGCAGCCTCATATAGTGCACATTGCAGTAATTGCGCCACCTAGTGATAAAGGTAGAGATTACTCTCAGTCCAGGAATGGCTTGAGTTTGCCCAAAAGACAGGTGAGTTCAGAGCTTGGCTATTAATTATTACATATTGGCTCAAGGGCCACTATTTCCCAGCCAGACAGATTCCATCCATCCAATCTGAAAAATTTAAATCTTCATGTTGGCAAGGAATTCTAAAAAAAACCTTTTATTTTCAGTCCTTACAGTTTCTTCCATTCACTCAGGCTAAGACAGCTGTTAGAGAATGGCTCCTGGACACCAACTGTCTACCTCAACACCGTTTAGCTATCCTAGATGTAAACCAGCTTCTTCCCCCAGCACTTCCAACAGACAAACAAACCAACAGCCTTCCCCCAGCATTTCCATATGGGATATTTAATAAGCTTCCTATGGTCAGTCGAGCCGCCCTTGTGGTGAGGGTTCAGGTTGAATTCATCCTTCTAGTGCTGTTACACTGTCCACTTTATAGCAAGACCTGAAGAAGGCTCAGATTTCTTCTGTTCTCCTCTGCTTCTGGTCGGCCTGAGGAATTTTATGCTGACTTTCTTCCATCAGATAAGGAAAGCTCCATCCCATATAACTAGCGATGGTTTGTATAACAGCGGTGAACCTGTGTAAACAATTGGTCCTAGACTTACATTGGTTATTACTTAACTATTTGTATTTTAATCAGTTTTTCAATTATCTCTGATGAATAGCCCAGATTTTAAAGTTTTACAGGATGATTTATGTCTAGGTGTTGAAATTATTTTGTCATATGTTAAATATTTACTTCCCCTTAGCGATTTAGATACAGATATTATTCAAGAATTTTAGCTTTAGTAGTCTGCACTGCTGCAGAACTAATTTTATTTTGTTTGCTCACACTTTATTTGAACATTTGTGTGGCAGGATGAAGTGCCAGGTGAAGGAGAGTGGTTGGGTCTGTGCCAAGCTCATGGGTTTGTGTTAGGGAAGGCAGGTGATTGTGCACAAGGCCAAGAGCACTTGGGCAGATCAGGGGGAACTGGCCAGAAGGCGCCTGTAAAGTGGCACATCCATGTCCTGCTAAGAGAATAGAAAAAGGGTAGGAAGAGGAGAGAAGAGGTTTTTTTTTCCCTTAATTGCAGATGCTGCAGGACATGCTGCTGGAGAGGACATCACCTGGTCAATGTGGAGTGGAGTAGAGCAATGACCCAGCCTGCCTTGTCCAGATATTCCAGGCCTGGGACCAGGAGGAAGACCGGGAGCAAAATCCTGGAGTGGCTTGTAAGTTTGTGGAACGACCAGCAGGACAGACTGTGTTGTGTGTATAGAGAATCAGATGCTGGACAGTGGAACATAGTGAGTGAAAGGCTTTGTTTGGCATCAAGACAGCCAGTAGAAAACTGAGAGACATTCCAGCATCAGTGATTGAGATAAGGAGGGGAAGAAGATGCTGTAATAAAGCAGAAGTGGAAAGTGCGGAAGGAGACTTGAGAGGGAAGAAAATTAAGTAGGTTCAGACAATAATAAGAACAAGAACAAGAACAAGAACAAGAACAAGAACAAGAACAAGAACAAGAACAAGAACAAGAACAAGAACAAGAACAAGAACAAGAACAAGAACAACAACTTCAAGACCCTGGGCTTTTGACTGTTGCTGCTGAATGCCAGATCATTCTGTAACAAGGCTGACCTCATCTGACTTGATCATGGATGAGAGGGCTGATGTGGCGTGTATTACCAAAATCTGCCTGGGTCTGGAGTGGGGAGTCCCCCTTTCAGAGATGTGCCCAGTTGGGTTCCTGGTGGAGCATCAGCTGAGACGCAAGGTAGGAGTGGTGGGGGCGGTTGTCATCCAAGATACTTGGGAGGTTTCCAGAGGCACTGCCCCACAGATTACTGGGTGCGAGATCCTGTGTGTTAGGTTGGGCTCTAGGGTTCGGTTGGGACTGTTGCTACTGTACCAGCCTCCCTGCTGTGTAGCAACCTCTCCGCTTGTGCTCCTTGACTCCATGGCCAGGTTGGTGGTAGAGTTCTGCAGGCTTATGGTCCTGGGTGACTTTAACTTGCCTTCTCTGGCTGTAGGGTCAGAGGCAGCTTGGGAGAAGGTGGTCACACTGAAGCTTCAGAGGGCCCTGGAAGAAGGGGGTTATCTGGACACCTTCCAGTCAGGGTTCAGGCCTAGGTATGGGATCAAGACAGCATTGATCACATTCTTGGATGGTGGGATGGCAGGAAGTGGGTGGTGTATGTGTCCTTGCTGTTCTTGACCTCTCAGCAGCTTTTGATACCATCGATCATGGTGTCCTTGTGGGGTGGCTCTGTGAGTTGGGGGTGGGTGGCACAGTGTTATGCTGGTTCTCCTCCTTCCAGGGTCAGTTCCACTCAGCTTTGACAGTGGGGGAGAAGTCCAGCCCATGCCCCCCCCTTTGTGGGGTGCTGCAGGGCTCGGTGCTTTCTCCCATCCTGTTTAACACTTACATGAAGCTGCTGGGTGAGGTCATCCGACAGTTTGGGGTGAAGTATCATCAGTATGCTGATGGTACTCTACTTTATATCTCCACTCCAGGCTTCCAGAGTGTTGTCATGGAGGCTGTAAGGGCCTGGATGGGTGCAACAGGCTTCAGCTCAACCCAAACAAGACTGAGTGGCTTTGAGTTTTTGGACCTCCTGGTTCTCGGAACCTTCCATCTTTGGTTATAAATGGGGTGGCACTGCCCCAGACCAACCTAGTGTACAATCTGTAGGTCCTCCTGGAATCATGGCTCCTGCTCGAGGAGCAGGTGGCAGCCATGGCTAGGAGAGCCTTTGCAAAGCTTTGGGTTATGCATCAGCTGTGCACATTCCTGGACCGGGAAGTCCTGCTCACAGTCACTCATGCCCTCGTGACCTCCAGAACTATTTGGACCACACTCTGCAGGGGATGCCCTTGAAGAGCATTGAGAGGCTTCAGCTGGTACAGAATGTAGCAGTACAGGCAGTTAATGGAGTCATTTTTTTCACTGCTTGTGACACTACTGCTCCGTGAGCTGCATTGGCTTCCAGTGTGCTTCCGGGTGCAATTCAAGGTGCTTGTAAGTAAAAAAAGGTAAAGGTTCCCCCTGCACATTTGTGCAGTCATGTCCGACTCTAGGGGGCGGTGCTCATCTCCGTTTGTTAGCCGAAGAGCCAGCATTGTCCGAAGACGCTTCCTCAGTCATGTGGCCGGCATGATGCACACGGAATGCTGTTACCTACCCACCAAAGTGGTACCTATTCATCTACTTGCATTTGCATGCTTTCGAATTGCTAGGTTGGCAAGAGCTGGGGCTAGTGTGGGAACTCACTCCGTCACACGGGGCTAGGGATTCGAACCTCTGAACCTGCGGTCTTCTGATCGACAAGCCTGGCGTCTTACCCGCTGAGCCACCACACTTGTAGTTTCCTGTAAAGCCCTTCATGGCCTGGGACCCGGTTACTTATGGGACCGTCTCTTCCCAATTGTTTCCTACGTGGTCTGGCAGGAGGGACATACTCCGGGTGCCGTCAGGTAAGGAGTGTTGGCTGGCGGGGCCCAGGAGGAGGGCCTTTTCTGCCGAGGTGTCTGCCCTGTGGAATATTCTCTCTCCAGAGATTAGGATGGCCCTGGCCCTGCTGGCCTTTCATGAGGCCCTAAAAACTTGGTTTTTGCCCATGCCTGGAAATGTGATACAGCTTATTTCTTGGCTTGATCTATGATGCTTGGCTGCTATGTTTTTTTCTTTTTTCTTTTATTGTTTTTATCTATTTTATTGTAAGATGCCCACAGTCACTTATTGTGAGATGGGTGGCTATATAAATCGAATCAAATCAAATCAAATCAAATCAATAAATATTACATTTCTTATACTATTCTGTAGATACTGGTTTGGCAAATATTTTCACTTGTATATATTATTAGATCACACTACTTTATTAGCATACGTATCACAGTGTGCAGAATTATTATTATTATTATTATTATTATTATTATTATTATTATTTGCCATTCAATCGTGTCCAGTCCTCAGCGACTGCCTGGACTAGTCCCTACAGTTTTCTTGGCAAGATTTCAGAAGTGGTTTGCCATTGCCTCCTTCCTAGGGCTGAGAGGATAGGCTGACCATATTTCCTTGAGACAAAAACGGGACATTGGGATGGCAAAAATGGGACGGGGTTAAACTTATGTATTATTCCGTATTCATGAAAAAGTAAGACGATAAAAAAAGTTTTAAAGAGTTTTTAAGTTCCATTTGCTGGTCCTTAAACAGATTACTGTATATATAAAAAGATTTTTGTTTTCATTAAAATGAAAAAGTTTTATTACA
Organism: Charina bottae; assembly: GCA_023362775.1. NCBI lineage: Eukaryota > Metazoa > Chordata > Lepidosauria > Squamata > Charinaidae > Charina > Charina bottae. Next base: position 86,167,890 of record JALMGJ010000001.1, on the reverse strand, counting down.
TGAACAAGGCTTAAGAACAAGGCAAGGCTTGACTCAGGAGTTCTACATGGAAGCAAGGCAAGACTAAGAGGAAGGCAGCATTCCTACTTGACAGCAAGGAAACAGGCAGGCACTAGGACCGACACGGAATCCCAGCAGAGATCGGAGGCAGAGGCAGCTCAGCAAGAACCGGAGGCAGACTCAGCGATGGCAGCAACGAGGCACGGAAATGGCAAGGTGCTTGGCAAGGCAGGAGGGCAGGTCGGCAGGTCGGCGGAGCGTTGGTGCAGGGTAGTCAGGATGGTTGTCTCTGACAACCAGCTCCTGTGCCTGTCATTTTTTTATCTGCTGTTTCCCGCTGCTGTCGTTGTGCAGCTCTCTTCTCGGCTCTCCTAGCTCGTGTGCTGATTGGCGGCGGGAAACTCACCTCTAGTCCGGTCTCTGCCAGCTGATCGGCTTCCCCCTCAAACCTTCCCGCGCTTTCCCCAACGACATTTCCTGTGCTTTCCCTAACAGGCTCTTCGCCCTCCTCCTCTGACCCAACTCCAATCTTACAGGTTTTTTAAAAAATGGGGCAAAATTGACATTTATATTAAAACGATGGGACGGTCGGGAAATGTGAAAAAAAACGGTACTGTCCCATTCAAAACGGTACGTATGGTCAGCCTAAGAGAGGATGACTTGCCCAAAGTCACCAGCCGGCTTTTATGCCTAAGGCGGGAGTAGTACTCACTGTCTCCTGGTTTCTGCCTTGATGCCATAACCACTATACCAAACTGTCTCTCTCTACTGTATTAGCATAGGTATCAGAGTGTCCAGAATAATATCCCTCATTTGTCACCTGTGTGTGTGTGTGTATCAGCTCCAATCTGACCGACCCCCTGTCAATTAGATTTTATTGTAATCTTCCTATTTTATTATGCAGGTCATTAAAATTAATAATATCCATCCATCCATCCAAGTAACAAAAGGAATGGTCTAGGACAGTGATGATGAACCTATGACATGCATGTCAAAGGTGACACGCACGACGTTTTGGGTGACATGTCACCATTCACCATTCACCAACACCTGACAACAGGTATTCTCCCCGTTTGAGTTACTAAAGAAACTGAACGAACAAAAGGCACTGCAACTCCCCCCACCCGCCTATCTCCCCCACCCATCTCTGCCTTTTTGGCCACCCTGCACCCTCCCTTGTGAGGCAGCAAGCAGCTCCAGAACCATGCAGCTCTGGGGCTACTTGCCATGCCCCGGGAAGCCGCAGCCACCCCAGCCCAGTCCCAGCCGCAGTCCCCCTGCCACCCTGCACTCCGAGACCCCTGCTGCCCTGCGCTCTGCCATCCCTGCAGGAACCGGCTTTGCGCGAGGGGAAGAAATAATAATAATAATAATAATAATAATAATAATAATAATAATAATAATAAATAATTGCCCTTTCATGCAAAGCCGGTTCCTGGAGAAGCCACTTGCAATTTGAGAAGCTTACAATTTGGGAGGGGGGCGGGGCTGACCAGCCAAAAGCGAAAGAAAGCCCTCTGCCCAAGACCATGTAGGCATTCGAAGACCCTGATCGTCAGTCACTGCGCAGTCAGAAATGCCAGTGGGGCATCAGGATCCGTAAAACGCCTGACCTGGTCAGTGGTGGATAGAAAATAGCAGGAAACCGAAAAGAAACTTGTATAGAGTTTACTTTAGCCAGGGCCTGAGCCAAGGAAAATTCTTTCGTCCAAGGAATTACAGATAATGAAATTGGGGGAAATTTGCAGCTTGTGTTCCTTATACAGTATTTCAATGAAGAGATCTCAGGTGTCTTCCTCAAAAATATATCACCCACTGCAACTCTGTGAAAGTTGACAATAATTAGAGGCTCACGCTTGGGGATCCTAATCGTTGATCGGGCTCTGTAAGAGTCTTCTATTTCCAGGCCCACCTCTGAGGACAGTGAGAGGGAAAAGGGGACAGTGCAAACAATAAATGAGCAATCTACTGTGATTAGGATATCATAGTGGTATGGCCTGTTGGCTTTTAGGGAAGCCTTCTGTGAAAGCCTCAGCAGTGCCACCAAGCTGGCGTGAGGCACTCTTAGAAGGGCCCTGGCAAAGGAAAGCAGTCTCTAGGACCCTCAAGTGATGGATCTCACTCTTCTGAGATGCCAGGACAGTTTGCAGATGTCCTAGCATTGGGGGGGGGGTTTCCTAAGCATCCCACCACCCAAGGAAAAGTGACCTTCACTTTCAATCTCCCTCCCCCAATTTTCGCCCCAACAACTATCCTTTCAGGAGAGGAGGGTCCGTGTCCACCTGAGCCCTATTCTGTCCTCACAGACAGCCTTGGCAGGCTCCAGCCTCCTGGAGTCTTCCTCTGGTGAGAACGTGCTAGCAGCAGAGAAGACAGGACAACATTGATAGGCAGAGTAGTGAACTCTTGTTAGAGTATCTGATTAGCCCAAAAAGTCGGAAGCACAACTGCTTGCACTCCCATGTTCAGGCACAGACTGTAATCCCTCAAATCCTGGCCTTCTGTGCAGCATCCAGACCCCAGCGCACGTAATCTTCTCTTTTCATGCACCCCAAATTGGGACTGCCAGGGGTCCAGTGCAAAGGCCCATGCAAGGCCCTGTTACTCCCCTCTCTCCCTGGTGCTCTTCCGGACCTGCCCCCCTCCCGGACCCAGGGAAAGATGCCATCGGGTTAGGGCGTATGTAGAGAATGCGGGTAATGGGACAACTGTGTGTGAGAGAGGGCGGGTAGTCCTGGTGCTACTGCTGTCCCCCCACAAAGACTCTTGATGCTCCCCCTGACCCAGCCTCTGCAGTGGTGTCTCCAGGGAAAGAAGCTGGAGGCCTGTGCTGATGACATGGAACTTCCAGGCCAAGATGTTCTTCTTGAATAATTAGAGTTTGGGTTTCATCACCATGAGACTTTTATTCTTCAAACACAACATCCTTCACCTACCCCCACCCCACCCCCGCCATTCATGTGCCATTCATACAATCTCAGCTCTCATCCTTAAATTCAATGTTGTGCTGCTTTTGCCTGGGAAACTCCATCAGCTGACAAAGCAAGTGCTTCAGTATATAAAGAAATGGGGGAAGGGATCAGAGACAGCATCTGTGTGAGTATTAATATTCAGTTTCTGACTAAATTGTGGGATTGCCTTCCCCACCCAGACATAAGTACACACACTTCACTGTACATGCATATTCACACACAGGCAAACACACTGATATATCATTTCAGTGAGCTCTGAAATAAGTAATGCAACAATTTTACTGCATATTTAGCTGTATTGAAAAGCAGCAGAAGGGGGAAAATTTCTATGCCAATTTGTGAATTTTTTCTTTAGTGGAGAAATGTTTTGGAGTCTGATGAAAGCAATTATTTAAGTAAATGAAGATGAAGCAGCAGCAGGTGGCAACAAGAAGTCATGGCTGAGATTCTGAAGGTCTCTGAGCATGCAGCCAGTGATGTTATTTCACCCAGTAGAAAGAGAATGAAAATAATGTTTTCTTTCTTTTCTTCTTGATTTTCCCCCTGGGGGGTGGATTAGGAAAATCCTGATTTTTAAATTAAAACTATGGTTGCACTACATTTAAATGTGCTCTCCACATCAACAAGAAGAGGCAAAGGTCTATATAACCTCAGAAGCACCCCTCCCCATGAGATATAGCAATGTGTCATGTATTTATTTGTTTATTAAGGGATGATTAGAATAACCCTGTAACTGATATATTATTTCACTTCTATTTCTAGGATTAAATACAGGTCTAGCTAGTATGTATGTGTGTCTGTCTGTATATATTGTTGTTGTATGTGTGGACATACACATACATACTGGTGACTGCCTGGAGTTTTCTTGGCAAGATTTCAGAAATGGTTTGCCATTGCCTGTTTCCTAGGGCTGCGAGAGAGTGACTGGTGCAAGGTAACCCAGCTGGCTTCATGCCTAAGGCGGGACTAGAACATATGGTATTCCAGTTTCTAGTCTGATGCCTTAACCACTGTACCAAACTGGCATGTGTGTGTGTGTGTGTGTGTGTATTCATTCATTCCTTGTTTTTCTCTTCAACTTTTAAATGTCCTATGCTTAAAATTAAGCAAGTGAACTATCAGTATCCTTTACAATTATCTCAGTGTATGCCACATTGATGTCTGTCATGTACCAAACTCTGAAGACCTTCAACATTTCCAGAGTTCATTTCCTGCTTTTCTTGTACAAAATGTCCACAGACTTAGATCATTAAGTGTATCTGTTTGGGAGCAAAATGTCATGGGAAACAAAAATAAGGTAGTGATTCCCACAGAGTTGGAGGAAATCCTATTCATTTAGAAGACCATTATCAAACAGAAGAAGGAACCTGATGAATTAATGGATATGGAGAAAAAAATCTATTTAGGCCTTTAAAATATGACTGTTTGAAGCTGTTACATAATGTTGAAAAGCATTTGCTTTTTATCTTTCTCTTCAATCTTTAAATGCCCTATGATGAAAATTAAGCAAATGAATAATCAGTACCCTGTACTATTATCACACTGTACCCATCAACAATGTTTGCCAGGTACCAATTTCTGTCAGAAATTCTTCAAAGGCCATTTCTACAGAATATTTCCTGCCACATTTGTACATAAAGTACACCATTAATTTGTTGTTGTTTATTCGTTCAGTCGTTTCCGACTCTTCGTGACTTCATGGACCAGCCCACGCCAGAGCTTTCTGTCGGCCGTCACCATCCCCAGCTCCCCAATGGTTGAGTCCGTCGCCTCCAGAATACCATCCATCCATCTTGCCCTTGGTCGGCCCCTCTTCCTTTTGCCTTCCACTTTTCCTAGCATCAGCTTCTTCTCCAAGGTATCCTGTCTTCTCATTATGTGGCCAAAGTACTTCAGTTTTGCCTTTAATATCATTCCCTCAAGTGAGCAGTCTGGCTTGATTTCCTGGAGTATGGACTGGTTTGATCTTCTTGCAGTCCAAGGCACTCTCAGAATTTTCCTCCAACACCACAGTTCAAAAGGATCTATCTTCCTTCGCTCAGCCTTCCTTATGGTCCAGCTCTCGCAGCCATAGGTTACTACAGGAAATACCATTGCTTTAACTATGCGGACCTTTGTTGTCAGTGTGATGTCTCTGCTCTTAACTATTTTATCAAGATTTGCCATTGCTCTCCTCCCAAGAAGTAGACGTCTTCTGATTTCCTGGCTGCAGTCAGCATCTGCAGTAATCTTTGCGCCTAGAAATACAAAGTCTGTCACTGCCTCCACTTTTTCTCCCTCTATTTGCCAGTCATCAATCAAGCTCATTGCCATAATCTTGGTTTTTTTGAGGTTTAACTGCAACCCAGCTTTTGCACTTTCTTCTTTCACCTTCGTCATAAGGCTCCTCAACTCCTCCTCGCTTTCAGCCATCAAAGTGGTATCATCTGCATATCTGAGATTGTTAATGTTTCTTCCAGCGATTTTAACTCCAGCCTTGGATTCCTCAAGCCCAGCATGTCGCATGATGTGTTCTGCGTACAGGTTGAATAGGTAGGGTGAGAGTATACAACCCTGCCGTACTCCTTTCCCAATCTTAAACCAGTCCGTTGTTCCGTGCTCTGTTCTTACCGTTGCTACTTGGTCGTTATACAGATTCCTTAGGAGGCAGACAAGATGACTTGGTATCCCCATACCACCAAGAACTTGCCACAATTTGTTATGATCCACACAGTCAAAGGCTTTAGAATAGTCAATAAAACAGAAATAGATGTTTTTCTGACATTCCCTGGCTTTCTCCATTATCCAGCGGATATTGGCAATTTGGTCTCTAGTTCCTCTGCCTTTTCTAAACCCAGCTTGTACATCTGGCAATTCTCGCTCCATGAATTGCTGGAGTCTACCTTGCAAGATCTTGAGCATTACCTTACTGGCATGGGAAATAAGTGCCACTGTTCGATAGTTTGAACATTCTTTAGTGCTTCCCTTTTTTGGTATGGGGATATAAGTTGATTTTTTCCAATCTGATGGCCATTCTTGTGTTTTCCAAATTTGCTGGCATATGGCATGCATCACCTTGACAGCATCATCTTGCAAGATTTTAAACAGTTCAGCTGGGATACCGTCGTCTCCTGCTGCCTTGTTATTAGCAATGCTTCTTAAGGCCCATTCAACCTCACTCTTCAGGATGTCTGGCTCTAACTCACTGACCACACCGTCAAAGCTATCTCCAATATTATTATCCTTCCTATACAGATCTTCCGTATATTCTTGCCACCTTTTCTTGATCTCTTCTGCTTCTGTTAGGTCCTTACCATCTTTGTTTTTGATCATACCCATTTTTGCCTGGAATTTACCTCCAATGTTTCTAATTTTCTGGAAGAGGTCTCTTGTCCTTCCTATTCTATTGTCTTCTTCCACTTCCGCACATTGCTTGTTTAAAAATAATTCCTTATCTCTTCTGGCTAACCTCTGGAATTTTGCATTTAATTGGGCATATCTCCCCCTATCACTGTTGCCTTTTGCTTTCCTTCTTTCTTGGGCTACTTCCAGTGTTTCAGCAGACAGCCATCTTGCCTTCTTGGTTTTCTTTTTCTTTGGGACGTTTTTTGTTGCCGCCTCCTGAACAATGTTGCGAACTTCTGTCCATAGTTCTTCTGGGACCCTATCTACTAAATCTAGTCCCTTAAATCTATTCTTCACCTCCACTGCATATTCCTTAGGAATATTAGTGAGCTCATATCTAACTGATCTGTGGGTCTTGCCTATTCTCTTTAGTCTGATTCTAAATTTTGCAATAAGAAGTTCGTGATCTGAACTACAGTCAGCTCCAGGTCTTGTTTTTACCGACTGTGTAGATGTCCGCCACCTTTGGCTGCAAAGGATGTAGTCAATCTGATTTCGGTGTCGACCATCTGGTGAAGTCCACGTATAAAGTCGTCTTTTAGGTTGTTGGAAGAGAGTGTTTGTTATGCACAGTGAGTTGTCTTGGCAAAATTCTATCAGCCTATGTCCTGCTTCATTTTGTTCTCCCAGACCATGCTTGCCTGTAATTCCAGGTGTCGTCTGACTACCCACCTTAGCATTCCAGTCTCCTGTAATGAAAATAACATCTCTTTTTGGTGTATTATCTAGTAGGTGCTGCAGATCCTCATAGAACTGATCTACTTCTGCTTCTTCAGCATCTGTGGTTGGGGCGTATATTTGGATCACTGTGATGTTAAATGGCTTACCCTGAATTCGAATTGAGATCATTCTATCGTTTTTTGGATTGTATCCAAGCACTGCTTTAGCCACTTTATTATTAATTATGAAGGCTACTCCATTTCTTCTGTGGTCCTCTTGTCCACAGTAGTAGATCTGGTGGTCATCTGATGTGAAGTGGCCCATCCCAGTCCATTTCAGTTCACTGACACCTAAAATGTCTATATTTAATCTTGACATCTCACCAATAACCACATCCAATTTGCCCTGGCTCATAGATCTTACATTCCAGGTTCCTATGGTGTGTTGATCTTTAGAACATCGGATTCGTCGTTCACCACCAGCACCGTCGGCCGCTAGCCGTCCTTTCGGCTTTGAGCTAGCTGCGTCATCACATCTGGGGCTAGTTGAACGTATCCTCTGTTCCTCCCCAGTAGCATTTTGACCATCTTCCGACCTGGGAGTCCCATCTTCCGATGGTATACCGACATATCTTTGGTTGTACTGATCCATTTAGTTTTCATGGCAAGAATACTGGGGTGGGTTGCCATTACCTTCCCCAGGGATCGTATTTAGTCTGACCTCTCTGCCACGACCTTCCCGTCTTGGGTGTCCCTTCACGGTTTAGCTCATGGTTTCATTGAGGTGCTCAAGCTCCAGCACCACGACAAGGTAACGATCTCCTTTGCTGGAGACACCATTAATTAGTTCTATTTAACTCAATCTTCTGTCCCATTTGATAAGGTTTTGAAAAAGCAAAACTTGGACTATAGACAGCTATAGATAATTAATGGAGTTCTAAATATTTGGTATACAATATTTGATAAACTCTATTGTATCCTGAGCAAAATAACTATGCAAGTCTTTTGGCTTCTCCTGTCTCTTATTTCCAGATTAATTGACAGGCAATTGCCAAATATGGTTGAGAAGTAACTGAAGCTGGACATCTACCTAGTCTTCTGATCTAACGGAGGGCACCTAACTAGCCCTCTAATTATTGTTTCATAGCTCATTTGGTACAAATTCGGCCACATGAGAACAATGGTCAGGATGATGTTCCAGGTGGCTCTAGAAGTTCTCAGCTGAGATCCCCACTTCACTTCTCGTCAGGATTGCTGATTTGAATTTTGTATCACTTAAGATCCAGATAACTTAATTGCTTTGTTTCAGAGCTTGGATTTCTACCATTGAAGCAGGCTGATGCAATCTCTGGCCAGCTGTTGTAATCTCTAGATGATCCAAATTGAAATCATGCAGCAGCTCCACTCAATCACTTAATTCCAGACTTCCACTTAGTGTGTTTCAATCAAAAGTTGCTGACTCAAAATACCCCTTCAAATTCCACACAGCTCTAATGTTTAATGTCTGACATTATCTCTCTCTCTGTGTCTCTTATCATTTCTGTTTCTCTGTCTGTCTCTGTCTCTAAGAACCAATCAGGGGTGGAGATTTGCAGAGAGCACTGAATCAGAACAAAGGTGGGTTAGACCCATTTGCCTCATTTCATGTCATTGACATTCTGTATCAAATAACATTCTGTCATTAAGTTTCTGTCCCTCATTTCATATAATTAACTCTGATCCTTGTACTATATGGGCTGCACAGAAGCATTTAAAAAAGACAGTAAGTGCAATTGTAAAACTTTTTACATAAAACCATATAGGTAATGCCCTACCCTCAATTCCAATAAAAAGAAGACATTCAAAAGGAATATATTTGGAATGCATTGGTTATGATCTGAAGCTACCAAAGTTGGTATGTGTAAAATGAGGAACACAGATTTCTCAGCTCTCATTTTATGTTGTCTTGACTGTAAATGTTCTTTTCTTCTATTAGCAGGCTAATTAATATGCATTCATGTCATACAATGGGAGGTGCCTGGACAATTATTTGGTGTCCTTTAGCTTTAGTTCTTCATGGATTTTTTGACTTAACTCCTGCAAACAAACGAAGTTGACAATCATGGAGAAATATTTTATAGAGTACTAAAAAAGTTTACTTTTAAATTCTGCTATAACAATCTATTTTTGCCATATTGGATTAATTCCTAACAAGTAACAATGAAAATATTTCAGCTTTTCTTTTTTCCTTCATGGATAACCCTACTTATTCCAGGTAAGACAAATAAATAGGCAATTGAGTCATATGGTTGATATCAACAGGGCATCTACCTAGTCTTCTGTCTTAGCTCACTTGGTCTAGAGACTTACCCATGTTGACAGCAGTGACCTGAGTAAAGATTTGGGGGCTACAGAAGTTTTTTTTTTTTTGGATCCACTTTTCCCTTCTTTATTAATGATTTTTTCCCTTTATCATCCCAGTTTGTAAATATTCTCTTTGTGCTACTCCCTCAATGTATCTATCTGAAATTTGAGCAGCTTTATCTCTGAAAAGATGTCATTATGACTGTACAATCATCTAATTCTGTCCAAAACTTATTAATTTGACACTTTTCAAATTAAAAAAGCCCTCTTCTAAGAACAGCCCTATGTGTATTTCCCATGCTAGTCAACAGAAACCACAAATCTTGCTTAGGTGAGACCTTCTGATCTGGCATGAATCAAAAAAAGATAGTTGCTAAAGAACAAAATTAAGCCTCATAACTGAATCTTATAGAACAGAATATACAATGTCCATGATGGTGAAAGCAGCAATTGCTACTTTTGTCCACTAGGTGGCTTTCTAAAGTACAGTAGCTCTGCAAGAAATTCACTTGGAAAACTAGTTATTGCCATTATTTTGCACATGAGCTGTGCTGCCCAAGAAAAAACCAAAAAAGAAGGGGTGAAGTTAAATATATGCTGAAATCTTATTTTAAAATCTTATTTTATCCTCCCTCCTTCCCTCCCTCCTTCCTTCTTCAGGACTTGCTGTTACATTTGATATTAATTTGTTGGTGTGTTTGCATAATTTTAATGCTTATTGCCATCCCGGTGTTTGCCCCCAGTATTCTGTCCAACTGGGAACTTGTGGCCTAAAAAAGACATGCTGTAAAAGGTAGGCAAACTCTGAAATAAAATATAACTATCTCTCTCCTATCCTTATATGCAAGTATATGTATAAAATTGATATATGTTAGCATTAAATATATCTTACCTCCAACCACGTTGTTCTTATCTTCTTGCTCTTGACAGCTACATGAGGCTTGACAACACTTTCTCTCATAATTATTTTTTGAAGCAATTATTCACCTATATTTGTTTTCTCTCATCCACAGAATTTTTCACTTCATTCTACTGTTCATCCTTTTACTTTTTGCTCCATTCCAAACAGCTTTCACATCCTTTTTTCTTATGTCTACTTTCCATTCATTTCATTGGGAAACTAATCTATCTTGTAATGCTTTTTCATACAGGACTTTCTGATATCATTCTACTTTCAGTCTCATTTTTTTTCATTTCTTTCCTCATCTTCTATGTACTTTCCCCCCCTTAGATTCAATCTTGAAAATATTGGTTTTAATCCTTCTTGAGATAGAATTACAATGTAAAACCAGCATCCAGAGGGAACAAAAATTCTGTAGGTTTGTAGTTCTGTACAGTGAAAATCTCCTTAGCACCTAGCAATCTTAGAGCACTGAAATCTTAGCTCCTCTGTTATTGTCTTGACCAAAGTATTTTTTTTCTTTAGCAAAATCCTTAATATGTTTTCATGTCAACTAATTGGAGGTACTTGTTCATTTACAAGCTGTACTGCATCTTCAATTGTGCGTGGATTTTGCAACAAAACCTTTCCCTGCTGTATAAGGTAAGTTACATTCCCCTAGCATAAGTCTGGATATGCTTGCCACTAACTTTTCCAGCTCCCATTATGGGTCTATAAAACGCCTCCATGCATTGCAAACTATTTTTTTTAAAAAAAACATAATTGTCATTTACTTGTAGTTGAGCAGATGTTCTTATAATTTATCATAACTGCCCATTTCTCATGAAATAGAATTACTTTAATTTGGTATAACATTAGAGACATGAGCTGTTATGCTTAATCAGAGGATGGAAGCTTCTATAGAATACTAGCAGATCTTCATAAGCTGACCATGTCAGAGTACACAGCGCTGGGGCTCCCAATGTTCCTTCTAGACCTCAGAGCAATACGTTCTATTGAGTAAGCAGACACTCACAAGAGATTGAGACGCTCACAAGCTTCCATAGAATACTAGCAGATCTTCATAAGCTGACCATTGGTGGCAAATTATGCTGTGAGCACACTTTCCCACTGGGTGATACTAGACAAGACAGGAATTTCATTGAAGGAAGGAATTTCCTATTGAAAAAGGGGCCTGGATATTATTTGCCAATGGACAGCTACCTAATAGATTAAAAATATTTCTGTCTGCTAGGAGCAAATGTGAATATTTTGCTGCATCTGGTGAGTTAGAGAAACATGGTGAGATAAGCATGTTGTCCTCTCCAGAAAGCTATCCACAAGGGGCAAATGAGGATGGTACATACATCCCAAAGCTCATGAGACAGAGCAGGAAAGGGCTCTTCTATATGGGTTCCTAAAGATCAAAGGCTGCTTCTGCAGCACTTTATAATAAATAAATATTATTGATTAGTCATCTGACCATATCAAAAGCTATAAAACCAATACAGAGAAAACAGTAGGGCATATTCATAATAAATCATCACCCCTGCAGTCAACCCCAATCTGTTCTAGGTAGTCTATTCTTTTCAAAATGGCCTTTGATATATAAATTGCAGTCTTGCTAGTGATATGCAGGTTCATTCCCTGCAAGAAGTAGGACAGTTTCTCCTGGGTGTCCCAATATTTTTTAGTTTTTAAATAAGAATCTAAGTAAATGGTCCTTTCCCCAGAATATAGTTTGCAACCAAACAGGATATGTGCAATGCCTTCAACAGCTGATGCACCACATAGAAACAGTCTTTCTTGAAATGGAACTCCATGGAACCTCCCATATCTTGTCATGGAATCTAGTTGTTCAAAACGTGGTCTAGAGAAAGCTCTTCTAAGATGTTGGGGCATATATTGTTAAATATTTTTCTATCTGACAGGAAATGGAACTCCATGGAACCTCCTGTATCTTGCCATGGAATCCAGTTGTTCAAAACATGCTCTAGAGCAGAGCTTTCCAAACTGTGTGTCGTGACACGTTAGTGTGTCGGCTGCAGTGTCTGGGTGTGTTGCGGCTCCTGCTGCCTCCGAGCCCTGCCAGGATTCCGTGCAGGTCCTAGTGCCTGCCTTGTGCCTGGCTGCCTCCAAACCTGTCCTGCCAGGATTCCGCGCAGGTCCTAGTGCCTGCCTTGTGCCTGGCTGCCTCCAAACCTGCACTGCCAGGATTCCGCGCAGGTCCTAGTGCCTGCCTTGTGCCCTGCTGTAAGAGTGTGTCGCGAAATGATGCATGTCTAAAAAGTGTGTCACCAACATAAAAAGTTTGGAAAGCTCTGCTCTAGAGAAAGCTCTTCTGAGATGTTGGGGCATATAAGTTGCAAAATATTTTTCTATCAGGGAGGCTGATTTGTGCTGAGCCAGCCACTTCAAGGAAGCAGTGCTGTATAGGGAAACCAAGTGACCACACAACACGGCAGAGCAGCTTTAGAAAAGAAGTGTTTCACAATTCAGACAGTTTAATACTGCCGTTAAATGTACTGGGGTTTTTAAAAGTAAGAAAGAAGATAGCAGTGATGTTGAAGTTGAGAAAGAAAGTATGTGCTGCTAGGTCAGATCTAGCAATTTTTCTTTGTATTTATAATAAAAAATAATCTTGCTCTCCAAACTATCAAGATGATGATGTTACCTGTTTGTCATTAGGAATGTTAAAATTAGAATTATTAATAAAAATGGAAAAATGATCAAATTTGAATCACATATTATTGAATAAATATTTCTAAAATCTCATTTTGCTTTGCAGTCCATCAAAAATCTAGCATTTATGCACAGCTTGGTCTGTATCCTCTTCATAAATATAAACAAAACATCATTTGGGTTCCAAAGGAATTTTACCAGCAAAGAATCTTTTCTTGAATCACAAAAGTAAGAGCTGATTTTTAAAATAAACTTATGTTGTTCTCTAACTCCCTTCCAGAAATGTGTGCACATATTTTTGGTTGGATAGAATGCAGGTATATGATAAGCGCACTTTTTGACTTTTTTAATGACACTCACCCCAAAGGCAATATGACCTATCATAGGAAATAATTTAAGCACTTTTTTTCCTACTAACTGCCTCTCCCCTGTGGGTTTTGGACAGAGATCCCAACTTTAGAATGTATGTGTGAATGCTATATGCATTTGCTGACTACTGTTATATCCAGTCTTTATACCCCCAGACACATGAAGACTACAAAACATAATACATTCACTAAGGCTGTACTGATGATGATAAGCTATACTGATGATGATATGCTCTTATGCATTATGCAAGATAATACTTACACCCTCTTGCCAAGTTAGCCAATGACAGAAGACATACAGACAATATCCATTGAAACAACTCTCCAATCAGCGTCCCCAGATCAGAAGAGATGAACCCTATCCAAGATCTAAAATCTAAAAATATTTTGTAGCGATAGCAGAAAAACTTGATGAAGGACAAAACAACAAAGTATTTAAAGTGGGGACATCTTGAAACAGCAAGCACCAGCAATGATGAAGTGCAACAAAGAATAGTTTTAAAAATGGTGCAAATCACTAAAATATGAAACAAAATAGCCATCATGGAATAAGATAAAAGTTGATGTGCATGTGAGACAAAGAACAGAGAAAGAAAAATAGGCAAAGTCAGAACTCTTCCAGTAAGATCAGAACAACATTGGGACATTTCTGTTTCAGTACTGTTTTAATCTTAGTAGAAAAATCCTGGCTTTGAACTCTTTTGCTAAGAGTTCTGACTTTAGAACTAACTGCTAAGTTTAATTCACAGCTATGTTGAGGTTAAAACAGAACATTTCAGGGTCAATAATTTTAAATCACTGAACATTTTGCACATCTCTACTACCTGGTCATTACTGAAGCCTAGAGAATGCCACTACATTTAGTTCTCTTAAACCAGAGTAGAGCTAGTTTCCCAAGAATAAACTGGTTTTCCAAGAATTCTGCTGAACTCTTCCCAACTCCTACACTTTTTTCTTTAAGTACATTTGGAGCTTTGATACCTTCACTCAAGACTTGGGGCAGATAAACTTCTCCCTGAAGGCCTGCAGTATTAAAGCAACAGTACATATGAAGCAGACTGTTCACCTCCCTATGGCTAATTAATTGAAACTACTTTTTTCTCTCCCATCTGCTTCTTTAGGTTTCCACCCTGATTTCTGTATTCACTGGTCTCATGCTTCATTGCTGCCAGGTTTCCTCACCCATTAGACTGTTGTCCCTCTGGTTCCATGCTCACCTTGGTTTCACTGGTCCTAATCCCTGAACTGATTTTTAAAATTCTTGGTATCTGCAGTAGAACAATGGAATGCTTCTGCCTTAAATGCTAGAGAGCCATTGCAAATTAGTATGAACAACTCCTTAATCTCCTTAATCTCACAATGAAAACTCCTTAATCTCACAACACATGGACAGACTTAACCATACTTTCAACTGGGAAACTGTAAGCATCTTAAACCAAGCCAAATCCAAAAACACTAGAGAATTCCTGGAAGCTTGGCACTCAGACAAAGCAGCCATCAACAGACACATAGAGGTAAACAACATTTACATACCATTCATAAGAGACAATAGAAAAGCCAGAAGACCAGAACACCTCCTTGCCAGCAATCAACACCTAGATAGGCAAAGATTAACACCAAGATTAGCACCAGAGGAGCAATCAAACAACACAATAGACCCTAATCAAGGAACTATTAACTCAGTCAATCAACCAAGCAGCAAACAACAGCCCAACCAAGGAACTACCAAGGAGAGTACAACACCCCCACCAACACAGGCAGGACAAGCCAGGGTATATAAACAGAGAGTAAGTCCCACTCCCTTTTCGCACTGAAGATGTTGCCTAGCCTGGCAATGAAACATCTGCAAGAAAACAACAAGGCTCAGAGAGTGCCAAGGACTCCACAGTATGAACAATCCCTATTTGGATGGTCTAATCCACATCTGTGTTCGTAACTGGGAATGAGTACCCAGCTTGCTGGGGGAAAGGTAATTATGACTGGGGAAGGCAATGGCAAACCACCCCACTCTATAGTCTGCCAGGAAAATGCCGCAAAAGTGGCGTCTCCCCAGGGGTCACATGACTCGGTGCTTGCACAGGTGAACCTTTCCTTCCAAACTCCCTGATGCAGTTTTCTCACTTTGTCTACTGGCAAAGTAGGCATCATAGGTAGTTAGAAAAACAGACAACCAAACTGGGCCTTTAATCACTGTGACTTGCCAAATATTGATTGTTGTTAGAAATTAATCATGTTCCTTCCAAAGTCCCAGAACTGCAGCTGTAGGATAGTTGCACAGCTTTTGAAGGGAAAAAGGAGAATATTTTTTGTCATAGTTTCTGAGGTAGCATGAACTCAAGAAGCACAGAGATCAGTTCCAGAAGGATCTTTTTCTTCTTATTACTACAAATACCTATGTACAGCATATATTTTTTTTTACTTTTCAAATATCCCAACATGTTCTACCACTATTAATGCAGTTTCCTTTTTAACCCCTTTCTCATCAATGACTTTCAACTGCAACTCTCTCTTTTAGCTAGCTCCTCAAGAATAATAATTTACATTTGATGAAGAAATTAAAGGAATTTGGGTCATTAGCTGGACTTAAAATAAATAAACAAAAAACAAAGATGTTGATCAAGAATATGACTACACATCATCAAGAAATGTTGATGGGTAAGACTGGTTTTATAATTGAAAAAAAGTTCAGATATTGGGGGGTCACATTATCAAACACAAACTGTATGTTGTTTCAGAATAATTATGTTAAATTGTGGTGTGATGTTAGGAAAGACTTGTTAAGGTGGGAAAAAGTACAACTGTCAATGATGGGTCGGATATCTGTGATTAAGATGAATGTTTTGCCTAGAATGTTGTTCTTGTTCCAGACAATACCAATTTTGACAACAGATCTACCATTTAAACAATGGCAGAAAGATATCTCTAAGTTCATTTGGCAAGGGAAGAAACCAAGAAGCAAGTATAAATTGCTACAAGATGCCAAAGAACAAGGAGGTCTAGGTTTACCTGATTTGAAATTGTATTTTGCTGCCTGTTGTTTGCTAAGGATGAAGGATTGGGTGATCTTGAGGGACACGAAATTATTGGAATTAGAAGGACACGATCTCCGATTTGGGTGGCACGCCTACTTGTGGTATGATAAAGTTAAAGCTGATAAAGATTTTAAAAATCATTTTGTTTGGCGTGCCATACTGAGGGTTTGGAATAAATATAAACCAATATTGTCTCCTAATGTACCTATGTGGTTGTCCCCTCAAGAAGCATTTTTTAGAAGAGAGATGACAGATAAAGAGTCCCCTGTTGGAGTTGGGCGGTCATATAAATTTAACAAACAAACAAACAAACAAACAAACAAATAAATAAAGCTGGTTGAGATATGAAGATTTGCTGAACTTTGAAGAAGGGATACCTAAACTTAAAACAAGGGAACAACTAGAATTGGAAGGTTATATTTGTCACTGGTTTATTTATGCACAATTGTCAGAACGGTTTAATTTGGATAAGGAAGTATATAATTTTGTTCATGAAAAAACACAATTTGAAATGGAATGTTGTACAAACGATGAGCATCTTATTAAGAAAATGTATAAAATGTTGTTGCAATTGAATTTAGAAGATGAATATGTTAAAGATCGTATGATTAAATGGGCTAAGAATTTTGGGTACAATATTATGATAGAACAATGGGAGAATATATGGAACAAAGGGATGAAATTTACTTTGAATTATAATTTGAAAGAGAATTTTTATAAAATGATCTAATGTTGGTATTTAACTCCTGATAAGCTGTCTAAAATGTATAATGGGGTATCAAATGTTTGTTGGAAATGTTTACAGGAGGAAGGAATTCCCCCAATGGAGGACTGGATGATTAAGTTAATGGAATTGGCGCAAATGGCTAAACCAGGGCTTTCCAAAGTGCCGCCACTGGCGACACACCAGCGGCGGTGGCGCGGGGGGGCGCACGTGCACGGCGGCGGCGCAGGGGGTGCACGTGCACGGCGGTGGCACGGGGGCGTGCGGCGGCGTGCGCGTGCACGGTGGCGGCGCGAGGGGGGTGCGGCGGCGCGCACGTGCACGGTGGTGGTGGCAGCGGCGGCAGCCTCCGCTAAAACGCGAAAGCTGCGCCGCTGCCGCAGCTGCCATGCACATGCGCGCCGCCGCTTCCGGGTGGTGTGGCGACACACCATGCTGTGTGTGGCGACACACTTTTGTGTCGCGACACACACTTTGGAAAGCTCTGGGCTAAACTGATAGCATTGATAAGAGAAAATACTGTAACTGGATTTGCCTCTATCTGGAAGCCGCTTTTGGACTATTTGCTTGTAACGCAAAAAAAAAATGAAGTTCTGATTTGGGGTTTTGATGATTAAGTGGTTTGATTTTAGAGAAATGTGTTACTAAATGTTTAATTAATAGTAAGAGATTAACTTTTATGTACCTTTATATCTGTGCTGGAGACGGTCAG
Source organism: Charina bottae (assembly GCA_023362775.1). Lineage (NCBI taxonomy): Eukaryota > Metazoa > Chordata > Lepidosauria > Squamata > Charinaidae > Charina > Charina bottae. The sequence goes on along the minus strand of JALMGJ010000001.1, from coordinate 86,150,134 downwards.
AAGCCTCTTATGTTTTTCTGTCTATTCCTGCACTGTTTTAGTTTTTCTTGTGTCTTTTTTAGACTTGTATTCTATCGGTCTTATATTCTGTATTTTGGGTTTTAATTATATCTTGAAAAATTAATAAAGCTATAAAGGTCTCTAGCCGTCCTGTTGTAATAATGAGCCTGTCTTGTTTTTTGTTCCGCAATAAGCTCCGCTCAACTATTATGACCTACTGGCTGTAGCAAGATCCCCCTCATGGGAAGTAATGTTTTAGTTCTCTGTATCAATATGTATCAATAGGTGGAACTAAGTGGTAGAGTCAGGAGGACAAAGTTCATAACACAGAGGAAGGACTGAGATTGGGGAAGCAAACCCTCTGCTGGGAAGTACAGCCTTTGGCCCTGGAAGTGGTTTGCTTTATTCAACAAATAGAGCAGGAGGCTGTATGTGTGAGTTGTTAGCTAATAAAGACATTTAGTATAAATGAACCTCGGACTCATTACTATTAGAAGAGACTTTGAAACAAAACTGAAAGAGACTCAAAGTGGCATACAAATTGAAAACTGATAGGATGTACGCTGGCTTATAGGGAAAAATCAAGGCTTGAGAATAAACAGACAGAGTGCAGCTTTTATGGCTTTTCATCTCCACACACCAGGTCGGATAGTTTGTGCCATCTAAAGGCTCAAATTGGCAGACTGACCAGACTCTGTTCAGCCATTGCTGACCACTCAAAGAAAACACGTTTACTCTGAAATCAGCCTCTAAAAACAAACTCCCTTTTACAGCCAGGTCCAACGCAGCAAAGAAAATGCAAATTTCTCTCTGGGCCCATAACCTGATAGGAAGTACGCTGGCTTATAGGGAAAAATCAAGGCTTGAGAATAAACAGACAGAGTGCAGCTTTTATGGCTAAAATGTTTACTTGTAAGGCAATAATGTATATACAGTACATTATCGCAAAAAGGAAAGTTGAATATACATGGTACTGTTAAAGTTATTCTATGTAGGATTCAAGCGAATGGATTCCTTCACTATGAAATCCTAGTCTGTAAAATGGAATTTTACAGGTTCCTATGCTGTAAGCAGTTTCCCATAACAAAAAGTAAGTAAACAACAGATGTGCTTTTCTCTAGTCAAAACAATGGTGATAACAGTCCTTTCCCATGAGAACAGCGTCCCGAAGAGAAAAGCCAATATGCAACACCGCCATCCCATGGCGGTTTATAGTAAGTACAACTGTTACTAAAATGTTAAGCTGAAAATTGGCCTAGCCCACATTAGCCAATCAGAATGTTGAACCATGGGTATAATTCAACTATGAACTATGGGTACTCATCTCACTCATGCATTTTTCTATTCTTCTTTTGTCTGCTATCTACATGTACTTTGTATCTGAACTGTAACTACGCCTGGTCTTTGCACAGACCATGATTTTTCTTTCCTCACATCTGTTGATGGAACTCTACGTATGCTTTGTTTTTTCCTTTTTGCAATAATACACCATACATCCATTATTGCCTTATGCTATCAATAAAGATATTGTTAGCCTTAAAACATGTTGTTTGGATTACTCTGCGCCTGGAACCCCAAAAGCGAGCAACACCCCACAGGTACAGCATTGCAAAAGGAAAAACAAACTTACAAGCAGAGTTTCGTGTATTGTTTCCAGGGCCAGAGCTCATGCCATGGCCTAAACACACAGCCAGGCATAGCTACGCACTGCCCAGCCCTCAGAAGTAGAACACACACACGAACATGGCTAAAAAGACCAGACAGAAGTCAAGAAGCATAGAACACCATTTTGCATGGTTAGATATTCCGTTCTTCCAGCTTTCTGATTGGCTGGATGTTAGGTGTGACACACACAAGGCCTAAAGCATAGGCCATAGCACATAGCGTGACCTGTTATTGGGTGGCAGTGCTGCATCTAAGCAAGCATGTGTTTCCCCCCCTCCCTTGCTCTACACAGAGCAAGGCTTCCCACAGAAGGAATCAGGAGGACTTGTTCCCATGCCAATTAGCCATAACAATACATCACATGGTACCTTCCAGCTTCATATCTAATGAAGATGTAAGCAAAGCCATTCAAAGTTATGGGAAGGCTTTTTGTTATCTGGCCACCTGGCGTCATGTCATCATGCTTTGTATAGAAACCAATTTGCCAATCTCATACGAGAAACCTGACAAAAACATCATAAGACAGCACAACCAAATATAGAAATATCAACATGTTGGAGAAATATACAAACAAGCCCCCCCCCCCACACCCTTTTTTTTCACTCCAGAAATTGAACTGTTTACTTGCAGTTTGGTTCCAGGGAAATAGCCTAATTCCCTCTCCAAGCCATAGGCCTTCTCAGGGTTCTAGGCCTATGCTGCCTCCACCCCCGTTTCATATGGGTTTCCCTGGAGTCCATCCAAGAACCACTCAGATTTTCCGGTGAGCTGGCTGAATACCTACTGATGCTGACGGGGCCTGCAGGCCTTGCTCAGGCATCAATATGGGGTTCCCTCCTTCAGGGGCCTACCACCTCCTCCCCTGAAGCCCCCAGCCAATCTCAGCCTGTTTAGCAGTTAGCTGGTACTGTCTCCTGCTGAATCCTTCCCACGGGTCGTCTGCTAGGCTAGGCCCTTCCCACAGGTCTCTGTGGTCTTCTCCAGGACCTTTTCCGGTGGCCCCACCTGCTGCATTAGTAATGGCTACAGGACCTCTTGCTAGATGTTGCCTGCTTCTGGCCTCCAGTACCAAGCCCACTGACAAGCCTCTGCAAAGGCCTGACTGCCACTGGACCATCCCTGGTATTACCCCTATTAGCCTCCATGAGACCCTCTGAGCCTTGACCCTGCCTTACATGTACCTGCTCAGGCTACTGTAGCTTCAGTTGTCCTTAGCTGGCAGCTGCTTCCAGCTTTGGCTTTGAGCTGGAAGGAAAAGGATGTTTATACCTCTTGCTCCTGCCAGCCCTAAACCATACACAAAACTCCCACACCTCTCTTTGCATCTTGCTCATTTGAAAGATTATTGTCCTGTTCTCATTTATTTGACTGCTACCAGGAGTACATGACTCCCGACAGCTTAAGGTCCAGGGGGAGGAACCAGACAAAGAACGATCCAAGAAAGTCCTCAATGGCAGAACAGGCGGAAGATAACAAGGTGTATTGTTACAATGGCTGCGAAGGCGGATGAAGGCTGCAGCAGACAAAAGGTCACCAATCGTCATGGTATCCATGCCATTGGATTAGAGCCTTTTTCTGTGAAGGTTGTGTGCTGATCGTTGTGCACCGATCTCCACACATAAAACAAATTCACGCACAGGCGTCTTCCAACCACACCAAACCCAAAACAACCAAAAGTCCCATGGCGATTGACGAATGGCAACTGGGGCAGGACTGTGAAATCCGGAAGCTCCTAGTCATGGACCAGCACATGGGCGGTGGATACGGATTCAGTCGCCCTGACTCAAGGATCGAGGCAGTTGAGTAGTTCGGCAGCTGTATCCACGACTGAGCAGCCCTATTTAGGATCATCCAACATCAACTTCGCTGGACCGTTCATGTTGTTCGAATGCCTGACCATCGTCTTCCAAAGCAGCTACTTTACTCCCAACTTAAGAATGGAAAACGGAATATTGGTGGACAGCAAAAGAGATTCAAAGATACTCTCAAAGCTAATTTAAAAAAATGTAATATCAGCATTGAGAACTGGGAAGCCCTAACTCATGAGCGTTTCAATTGGAGGTCATCCTTTATTAATGGCGCTATGGACTTTGAAGAAGCACGAGTACAGGGTGAAAAGGAGAAAAGAGCTAAAAGGAAGGCACGTCAGGCAAACCCTCATCATGACCGTCTCCCACCCGGAAACCTATGCCCTCATTGTGGGAGGTTGTGCGGATCCAGAATTGGCCTTTATAGCCACTTACGGATCCACCGTTAAAATTTTACCTTTGGAAGACAATCTTACTCGGCTACGAGTGATCGCCAATGAATTATTTGAATGGTGTGGAAGAGTAAGACCCCCTCCTTCATTCCATCTGGTCTGTCGCGCTTGCCATCTTTTATCTTTGTCTTTTATGTTTTATCTCTCTTATTGTAATTGCTTTGTTTGATTGTTGTGAGCCATCTCAAGTACCGTCTCAAATTCTCTTTCAATCTAAGTTAGGAGAGAGGAAGTGCATAAGAGGTAAGGAATCAGGAGAGAATGATAGAAAACTGGATGTATTTTCGAGGTGAGTAGAAGCCCATTTCTTGACAAATTAGAGTTGCAACATTTTGGATACCTACTTGTAAAATGCCACCCTTCCCACAAGTGTGACATTTTGTTGGTGCTTCAGAAGAGGGAAATCTTTGCTACAAACTAACATGAAACGTGGCCAGGTTCTCTACAGTATTGGCATATACCTTTTGTGCATCAGTACAACTGTTCTTGGGCAGATAGTGGAGCTCTGCTAGCTCCCAGATATACATCTGTCAGGTTCATCTGACATTTCTGATATGTGAATGTGTAGTGATAGATGATAGATTTCATAGTTGGCAGTCAATTGCTTGACTAGATCTTCAAAGTTAGCCCTCAGGAATGCTACAAAACAATGTAGCTGTCCAAGTCCAAACTGCTGTGAAGCAGAAGGGGGCTTGCTCATTTTGCAGCTCCCTCAGTCATGAAGCTAATGTCAGGATGTCACCCATGCCATCCTGCCATGGCACCAGGAAGGAACATCCTGTCAGTATGTTAAACTCACAGGGGCATTTTGGGGGTGCTTTACAGTAAAACTATTAGACGTGTAAAGTAGGGGAGAATGCCGGTGATGGGGTTTGGGTGTATTCACAGAACTGCAAACTATGTTAATCAAAGTATTGCGCCGAGCGATTCAGCACCCAAGATAGATCAAAGGGTGATATTGCCATGTTAATTGATTCGGACACAGAAAGACCTGAAAACCAAGAGATGAAAGGAAGGGCGATGGAGCCACGAATCCCGATGGGGGGGGGGAACGTTGGAGATTTTTAAACTGTTGGTTGTGGGAGCTTTATTCACTTGAGTCTTTAATGTGCAATGGATCACTGGTTTAAATAAAGATTCCTTCATATCCCTGAGTGGCTTGTGTCAGGAAATCTGATTTAATAGTCAATGGATCAAGGACGTCACAGAAAGTCTAGAGTCCATATGGAAACCTTACCTGAAGACTCCAAGTTTACCAAGGAAGGTCCACAAATGGAATATCCAGAACCCGTGGGAACCCCTCTGATGTTGGGAGGGGGAGACGGGAAAGATAGATGAGAATAGGGCTCTGGCAAGAGCGCACCGGAGTGCTCGGTGTGAGAAGGCAGCTCGCCGAGTGGGAGAGAGGGGGGAGAGGCGGAACTCAGAACCCCAATGAACCCAACCAGGCGAGAGACCAGGGGATGACTGGAGGAGCAGGGAGTCAAGTCGAAGGTCCCGACCAACCTCAAGAGCACAACTCGATCCAGGACAATGAAAAGAACTAAGCCTGCTTGGTCCCTGGAGATGGGAGGAGACACAGAGAGGAATCCAGACCAGTGGGTGACTACGCGAGAAAGAGGGTCCCGCTCCAGGTGGTCGACCTCAGAGCAGCTGATGGAGAAAATGGAATGAGAGATTAGTTTTGTAGGAGAGCACGTATCCAACCTGCAAGAAGCGGTCAAGCAGCTCCTTTGGAAACTGAGCTGAGGGGCAATGACCAGCATGGTGGCGACGAAAGATCAGATGTCCTCAGAAGGAGAGAGCGATGAATCCAAAACGGAGGGAGGTTGCGGGGTGACCAGGTTGATAACTGCTCACCTCTCTCGTGGCCAAACCCAAGCCAGGGTGTCAAGATGGACCCCAAGCACAGACAGGACATTCAGGGTGAGAGACTTGAGGGTGAAGTTTGCTGGGGACCCTAAAAGCCTGGCCTGCTTCCTAGCCTATGTGAGGGGATTCATGGAAGAATGTGAGGGGTCGGTTCCCACTGAAGGCTCCAAGGTGCGGTACATTTCAACCCATCTTGAGGGTGAGGCAGCAGAATGGCTCGTAGAATTGCACGACTCAGACTCTCCAGAGCTAGAGGATTTTGAGAGTTTTATGAGTGCTCTGAGGGATAGGTTCAAAGACCCCCTTTCTAAGATGAGGGCAAAAACGAGCTTACAACATATTAAAAAAGGAAGCAGGTCAGTCTCGGAGTATGCCATGGAATTCAGGAGGCTGGCTGGGAAGGTGACAGACTGTCTGGAACCACTGAATATTGAATACTTCCAAGGGGGATTACACCCAGAGATCCTACAGTGGTCCCTAGCAAAGGGGGACCCTGGGACCCTAAGAGGATGGATTTGTTTCACCAGTGAAGTAGAAGACATGTGAATTCACTTCAAGAGACAGCAGCAAGCACAAATGACAGGGAAGCGGCCAGCACTGTCAACCCTTCTCTTGGAGAGACGGGGAGCTCGTAAGTCATGGGATGAAGAGAAGGAGTGGTGGGCTAAGAAGGGACTATGCTTTAAATGTGGCAAGGAGGGTCATCACATCACCAGCTGCCTGCAATCTGCGACCCTGACGACAAGCAAAGTTTGAGAGAGTGGCGCAAGGATCTCGGGGGTTAAGACCAAGGGAGCTGCAGTCGCCATGATGGAGGGAAGGGTTCGTGAAGCCCTATCGGAAGGAGGAGACTTGACTGAGGAAGAATTCCAGCTGGCAGGAAATGATGAGAGCCTTTTCTAAGCGGCGCTGAAGGGCAGGCAATTATAAATAGGTGCGAAGATTCCATGGTGAGTGGAAACATCCCACTAATGCTGGTGAGATTACAGATAGAGACATTAGGGGGTCATGGCAGCATGATTTTAGTGGGGATGTTGGATTCAGGGTGTACCAGATGTCTCATGCATCCCACCCTAGTGACTGGACTGAGACTGAAGGTGAGAAGGCTGAAAGAGCGCATCAGTTTCATTCAACTTGTAGGGACAGACATGAAAGGGGGCACAGTAGAGTATTCAACCGAAGTGGTTCAGATGTGAATAGGAAGCCATGAAGAGACTTTGATATTTATAGTGGCTCCTATTTCTGATCAGCCTGTAGTATTGGGACTGGCTTGGTTGCGAGCCCAGAACCAACAAGTGAATTGGGTCACTGGGCAATTAACTTTTGCCGATGGAATTTATAAGGGGTTAACCCCTGGAGAGCAGAAGGGCAAACCTGAGCTAATAGGTGCAGTGTCTGAGATGGGGGAAGTGGCAGGAGAGGGGAATGATTTCATCCCCGTGCAGTACAGAGATTTAAAAGAGGTGTTTGGAGAAGTGGAGTCCAACCAGCTCCCACCTCACAGAACGTCGGATTGTGCTATAGAACTGGAACCAGGTGCTGAATTGCCCAGAACTAAGCTGTACTCCATGACTCCCAAGGAACTGAAGGTGTTGCGGGAGTTCATTGACAAAAACTTAGAATGAGGGTTCATTTGCCCTGCCACTTCATTGATGGCTATGCCTGTTCTTTTCAGAACCAAGAAGGATGAATCACTGAGATTGTGCACTGATTACTGGGGGTTGAATGCTATCTGTACTTCCAATAATGTGAGAGTTGGGCCACGAGGTGGGCCACTTACCAGTCTGCCGTCCAATCCGGAAGAGTCAGATCCGGAAGAAGAGCCAGCCCCCGGAAGCAGCAGGCTTGGCGCGAACCCTGTGGAAGAAACGGAGACGCTGATTGGCAGAGGCTCAGAAGGAAGGACGCCTCCACCAATCAGCGCGCACCAAAGGAGAGCAGAGAGGCAGGCTGAACAATGCAAAGCCCGATTGGCCCCTGCTTTCCAAAGGCGCAAAAAACGAAATAAAAGACCGGCGCGACTTATCTCCATTGCCGGAGACAACCGTTCTAGCAGCTGTATGCCGAAGCCTCCAGACCCCGCGCCGGACCCTGCTCCTGAGCCTCGCCTAGCTACCACCACGAACCTCGCTCCAGAGCCCTGCCTTGCTGCCGCCCCGGACGTCGCCTACGAGCCCAGCCCTGCTGCCGTGCCGGATCCCGATTCCGCGCCCTGCCCCGCCGCCACGCCAAGCCTCGGATCGCCATCTTACCTTGCCGCCGTGCCTAGCCTCATGCCCGAATCTCCGCCTGTCGTCGCGTCTCCGCCCTGCAAGAGTCCCGTCCCGGAATGCTCTTCAGAGCCCTTCTTGCTTCCTGTGGAAGAAACCAGCACCGCGGTAAGCGCCGCCGCTTTGCCTGCTTCTCTCCCGACCGCCCGAGCTACCGCTTCTCCACTGCCCTCTGCCCCGGACCCAGCCGACGCCGGTCACCAGTGGGTTGCCTTTGTCGGGCCCCGGCCTACCCATATGGCCACTAGCCCAGACCAGCAACTGAGCCCAGCCAATGCTGGCCAACAGTGGATTGCCTTTTTTGGGTCCCGGTCTACCCAGACGGCCACTAGCCCAGACCAGCAACTGAGCCCAGCCGACGCCGGTCAACAGTGGGTTGCCTTTGTCGGGCCCCGGTCTACCCAGACGGCCACTAGCCCAGACCAGCAACTGAGCCCAGCTGACGCCGGTCAACAGTGGGTTGCCTTTGTCGGGCCCCGGTCTACTTCCAGCCCCGACAGCCAAGCTAACTCCACGCCCGCGGTCACCTTGCCGGTCTCATCCGGATCGCCACCAGCTGTAGCAGACACCACAGCGCCTGCGTCCTCTCTGGTCCTCCCAGTTAGGCCGGGAACGTTCTCTGAACTGGTTGTGGTGCAGCCTGCAGAAGAAGAAGAGGACATTATAAATTGGGCTGCTCTTGTAACTGTGTAAATAAAGTTGTGTTTCATTAACGCTTCCATGTCCAGTCTTAGTCGGAACAGGACAAATAAATACCCCTTACTGCTGATGAAGGACATGCTAGCCCACCTATTGGGGGAAGATTTTTCCCAAATTAGACTTAAGGGAAGAGTACTAACAAGTTTGAAATCGGGAGGGAGATGAGTGAAAAACAGGATTTAATTGCCAGCTGGAGTCCTTTGAGTACTTAGTAATGCCCTTCAGATTGAAAGGGACCCCTGGGGTCTTCATGCATTTAATAAATGAAATGTTACATGATTTCCTGTACTGGGGGTCTTAGTCTATTTAGATGATATCCTGGTTTATACTGAAATGATAGAAGAACATGTGTCTTTGGTGAGGGAAGTGCTGAAACGGTTACTGCAAAATCAATTGTATGCTAAATTGTCAAAATGTGAATTTCATAAGGAGCAATTAGATTATCTAGGGTATCGGGTATCAAGCAAAGGGATTGAAATCGATCCGGCGAAAGTGCGAGATGTGGTGGCTTGGGAACCACCTCAAACTAGTAGACAGTTACAGAGTTTCTTGGGGTTGAAAATTTTTACTGACAATTCATACACAATTTTGCACAAGTGGCTTTACCTCTCATTGATTTGCTAAAGACTAAGGGGAAGGGGGATCCTAAGGTGGTGAAAAGACCAAGGGTGAGTCTGCAGTGGACGACAGACTGCCAAGAGGCTTTTGAACCACTGAAGGCATTGTTCACTTCAGAGCCAGTATTAAACCACCCCGACCCCACAAACCCCTAATCGTGCAAGTAGATGCATCAGCTGTTGCTGTTGGAGTGATTTTATTACAAAAAGACGGGGGACCTTGCACATACCTTTCCCGCAAGTTCACCGATGTGAAATGCCACTGGCACGTATGGAAAAAGGAAGTGTTTGCAGTATGCTGGACTTTGATGAATTGGAGGCATTTACTAGAAGGGGCAGCTCACCCCTTCAAAGTTTGGACAGATCACAAGACTTTAGATGTGCTGCACACTTTGAGAAAGTGAAACCCCAAGCAGATTAGATGGGCTCAATTCTTTAGTAGATTCAATTTCACTCTAAAGTACTTACCCAGGGGAAACTATTTTTTGTCCAATGCTTTGTCCCAGTTACCAAAACACAACAGCCAGAGGGAAGAGGTAATAGATTCAATCATCCCCAGCCAACAATCGGGGATGGTGGCAGTCACAAGGGGTCAGAAGTCCGAGCCTAATTTAACAGTAGAAGGGGATTTACGAAATGAGCTCCAGTTGGTTCTAAAAACTGATGTGTGGTTACAAACTAATAAAGCAAACCTGACAGAGAAACAGGAATTCTGGTGGAGTGGGGATAGGATGCATATTCCAGAGCCCCTGAGAAGGAAAATACTTGAGAGATGCCACAATGCAAAGTCGGCTGGGCATTTCAGATTCCTGAAGACTTTGCACCTTTTGAGGTGGCAATTCTGGTGGCCATCCCTTCACAAAGATGTGGAGGAAGATGTAGCCAGTTGCCCAATCTGTGCCATGGCCAAAAGAGTGGGGGAGAAACCCAGAGGACTATTGGAGAATGTGTCAAGCCCCACCCAACCTTGGAAACAGATAGCTATGGACTTTATAGTCATTCATTATCATTGGCGATCACTCGTAGCCGAGTAAGATTGTCTTCCAAAGGTAAAGTTTTTACAGTGGATCTGTAAGTGGCTATAAAGGCCAATTCTGGATCTGCACAACCTCCCACAATGAGGGCATAGGTTTCCAGGTGGGAGACAGTCATGATGAGGGTTTGCTTGACGTGCCTTCCTTTTAGCTCTTTTCTCCCTTTCACCCTGTACTCGTGCTTCTTCAAAGTCCATAGCGCCATTAATAAAGGATGACCTCCAATTGAAACGCTCATGAGTTAGGGCTTCCCAGTTCTCAATGCTGATATTACATTTTTTTAAATTAGCTTTGAGAGTGTCTTTGAATCTCTTTTGCTGTCCACCAATATTCCGTTTTCCATTCTTAAGTTGGGAGTAAAGTAGCTGCTTTGGAAGATGATGGTCAGGCATTTGAACAACATGACCGGTCCAGCAAAGTTGATGTTGGGTGATCATTGTTTCAATGCTGGTGGTTTTCGCTTCTTCTAATATGCTAACATTAGTCTGCCTATCTTCCCAAGTAATTTGCAGAATTTTTCAGAGGCAGTGTTGATGGAATCTTTCAAGAAGTTGGAGGTGGCGTTTGTAGAGGGTCCATGTTTCACAGGCGTACAGAAGGGTTGGTAGTACAATGGCTTTGTAAACAAGCATTTTGGTCTCCCTGCGAATGTCCCGATCCTCAAACACTCTACGCTTCATTCGGGAGAAAGCTACACTCGCAGAGCTCAGGCGATGCTGAATTTCAGCGTCGATGTCGGCTTTTGTAGATAGATGGCTGCCGAGATAAGAAAAGTGGTCGACATTTTCTAGTGACACACCTTTAAGCTGGATTGATGGCGCTGCGGAGGGATTGGTTCGAACTTGCTGGTAAAGCACTTTGGTTTTTTTAATGTTAATCGAGAGGCCGAGCTTTTCATATGCTTCTGCACAGATGTTTAGGATAGTTTGAAGATCTTCCTCGGAGTGTGCACAGACTACGTTATCATCAGCATATTGAAGTTCTATAACAGAAGTTGTAATTACCTTATTTTTTGCTTTCAGCCTACTAAGATTAAAAAGCTTTCCATCTCTTCGATATATAATTTCTACACCAGTAGGAAGTTTCTCTTCAACAAGGTGTATAATCATAGCGATGAAGATAGCGAATAAGGTTGGAGCAATAACACATCCCTGTTTAACGCCGGATTCCACTTTAAATGGATCGCTTTGAGAGCCATTGTTATTCAGGATTGTTGCCATCATGTCGTCATGGAGTAGCCGCAAGATGTTCACAAATTTATCAGGGTATCCGATTTTCAGAAGGATGGTCCAGAGAGCAGTACGATTTACAGTATCAAAAGCTTTAGTCAGATCAATAAACGCCATGTATAGAGGGCAGTTTTGCTCCTTGCATTTTTCTTGAAGCTGTCGTGCAGTGAAGATCATATCCACTGTTCCCCTGGAAGGGCGGAAGCCATTTTGCGTTTCAGGGAGGATGTCTTCTGATACAGATAGGAAACGGTTTGCGATGATCTTTGCCAGGATTTTGCCTGAACGTAGGACTGCCATTATTGCAAGGGAGCTGAGACGTTTTAATATTGATATAGCAGCACTCCAAGAAACTCAAAGAGCAGGAGAAGGATAGTTGAAGGAAGAAAAAGGAGGTTATACCTTCTTTTAGAAAGGACTGCCTGAACAAGAACAACGAATTCATGGGGTAGGCTTTGCTATCAAAAACGACCTTGTGAAGCTCTTGTCAGAAGTTTGCACTGGGATTAACAAACGACTCTCAACTCTCTGAATAAAACTCGCCAAAAACCAACAGGCAACTGTCCTAGATGCAGATGAGGATATCAAGGAAAAATTTTATACCCAGCTGGACACCATCTTATCAGAGATACCAAAGGAGGATAAAATTATCCTCCTGGGCGATTTCAATGCAAGAGTTGGGCATGACTTTGATTTGTGGCCAGGGACCATTGGGAAAGAAGGAGTTGACAACAGCAACATGAATGGAAGCTTACTTCTGACTAAATGTGCAGAGCATAACCTTGTCATTACTAACACACTCTTTCGCCAGAAAAATAAATTTAAAACATCATGGAAGCACCCACGGTCGAAGCACTGGCATCTTTTAGATTATGTAATTGTCCGTGCTAGAGATCGCCGTGATGTACTTCTCACCAGAGCCATGACGAGCGCCTATGACTGCTGGACAGACCATCGATTAATTCCATCCACGATGGCCATAAAGATTGTCCCTCATCGTAGGCTCCAAGGAAGAAAACCAAGGCGTAAAATGAATACACTTCCCCTTCAAGATTCTATTAAACAAGCTTGCTTTCAATCAACTCTCAAGGAACATCTGCCTATGGAACTTCCTGAAAATGTTGTGGAACACTGGGTTAAATTGAAGACTTCTATTATTTCAGCCTGTGAACAAACTATTGGATACCAAACTAAGAGACATCAGGACTGGTTTGATGAGAATGATAGTGAGATTGAACATATTATTGACAAGAAAAGGAAAGCCTTCCAGATATGGCAAAAAGATATTATCTGTGCCGTTAAGAAAAAAATCTACGCCAGTGCAAAGGCAGAAGTCCAAAGAAGAACTAGAGAACTTAAGAACATATGGTGGATAAAAAAAGCCTAAGAAACTTTATAGTAGAATTACCAGAAAGCCACAAGAAGACAGTGATTTGGGTACTAACCGATTTATTTTCAAAGCAAGCCCATTTCATTCCTTGCACTAGTATACCAAATGCAGGACAGCTAGCCAAGATCTTTGTGCAACACATTTATAGACTACATGGGACCCCTGAATGAATCATAAGCGATCTGGGCGTGCAATTCACCTCTAAATTTTGGAGGGCATTCCTAAAGATAATTGGCATGGGACAAGACTTAAGCTCTGGCCATCATCTGGAAACAGACGGGGGCTGTGAACGTACTAACCAAATGTTGGAGCAGTACCTTAGATGCTACATCAGCTATCAGCAGGACAATTGGGTGGATCTACTTCTGTTTGCCAAAGTGGTTTATAACAATTCAGTACACCAGAGTATGGGGTTTTCCCCTTTCCAAGTGGTGAACAGGCAAGAGTTTGTGGCATTCCTGGAGTTGCCAAAAGATAAAACCAAAATTGTCCCATTGGGTGAGTGGATGAAACGCATAGCTGATGGGTGGCCAACAATAGAGTTGTTGGAAGGCACAAAAGAAACTTACAAGATAAATGCTGACTGAAAAAGGGCACCAGAATGGCAAATGAAAGTGCGGGAGAAGGTGTATTTATCTACAAAGTGCGTGAGGATTTCTAAGGTCCTCACAACTGTCAAAAAACCTGGGTCCAAAATACATGGGACCTTTCCCCATCACCCAAATTATCAACAATGTGACAGTACAGTTACGGCTACCAAAAAAATTGAGAAAAGTCCAACCTATTTTTCATTGTAGTCTGCTAAAACCAGTTAAAGACTCAGAACACTGGCACCCAGAGCAACCTACACCAGTTCCAGTAATGATCGACAGAGAGCAGCACTTTCAGGTGCAAGAGATACTAGACTGCAGATGGCATGGGGGGGAGGTTGCGGTATTTAATACAGTGGAAACATTTCCCCAGATCTCATAGTGAGTGGGTGGACTGTCATCATGTACAAGCACCTAAATTAGTGAAAAAAATTCATGACAAATTCCCAACCAAGTCGAATTAGAAGGACTGAGAAAAGGGAGGGGAACCCTATGTAATGGGTGAAGTGTAATGTATTTTGTATTTTGTATATAAAGCGCTAAAGGTGAGGGATTTATTTTTAGGGGGTGGTATTTCAGGATGTCACCCATGCCATCCTGCCATGGCGCCAGGAAGGAACATCCCATAACTCTGTTTAACTCACAGGGTCATTTTGGGGGTGCTTTACAGTAAAACTACCAGACGTGTAAAGTAGGGGAGAATGCTGGTGATGGGGTTTGGGTGCATTCACAGAACTGCAAACTATGTTAATCAAAATATCATGCTGAGTGATTCATCACCCAGGATAGATCAAAGGGCGATATCGCAGCATTAGTTGATTCGGACACAGAAAGACCTGAAAACTGAGAGATGAATGGAAGGGCGATCGAGTTGCGAATCCCAGTGGGGGGGGGGAGAATGTTGGAAATTTTTAAACTGTTGGTTGCGGGAGCTTTATTCACTTGAGTCTTTAACGTGCAATGGATCACTGGCTTTAATAAAGATTCCTTCATATCCCTGAGTGGCTTGTGTCAGGAACTCTGATTTAATAGTCAACAGATCGAGGGCGTCACAGCTAATTATAAATCCTATTCAAGTTTGCTCAGTGGAAATAATCTAATGGAGACATATAGTTTGTACTGAGCAAGGAATGTCATACATTTACTTGGATTATTATCATATTTATCAGGCAAGGAGGCAGGTACTAGCTGCAGAGGGTTGAAGTTGCTGCAATTGCTCCAGCAATAACAAATCACGGATGAGGGCAGCCTTATTACAGACCAACCTGGTGTTCAGCAGTAGCAACTGAACACCCAGGGCCTTGAAAGTCTTGAGCCTAGATTTGAGAGCAGGAGCCTGGAATGCTCACCATTTTTACATTTTCAGATACTTTAAAAAATCTCTTCGATTGGTACTTTAAAAAAATCTACATTACTTCTAATATGAGAGCTAGAACTTCAAAGGCCCATGCCTTGGCTATATCCTGACTTGATACTGCGGTGGATCTATGTGAAACTAACTTTGAGTAATATTTGGCGTAAACCATAATGGCTAGGCTATTAACCAATGCACATACTGGGAGTATATTATATCCATCTTAAAATATCTGAATGGGTGTCACTAGCTTTCTAGGGACAATTTAAGGTGTTGCTTTTAAACATTGAAGCATCATCATCATCATCATCTATTAAACTTGTCTGCTACCCAACTCTCAATGACTTTGGGTGGCTCACAACAATCAACCAAATATAATAAAATGCTTAAAGCCTCATTAACAGACAGGCCAACTAGTTATGAACTCATCTGAATGCTCACACATTCAGGGCCTTATCCTGTGTTTCTCCCAATCTATTTATTTATTTATTTATATTTCTAACTTATATCACCGCCCATCTCCCCCCATTCCGGGGGGGACTCTGGGCAATCCATGGAATGCACTCTCTTGGGAGTTGTGGTTAGTTTACACTGTTTCTGCTATTTAAAAAAGGGTTAAGGCATTCCTTTTTAGCCAAGCCTTTTCAGTATGAGTTAAATTATTGTGCTTCTGTCTAGTATTTTATAATACTTTAAGCACTATATCTTTTATAGTGTTTTTTTTTATTATGTTAAGGTTATTTGGTTAAAGCATTCTATGCAGAATTAAACGCATGGCATTTTCTTCCACTGTGTCTGGCCAGAGAGTGGAAAAATACAAATGAAAACAATCTACATTGTTTTCCGCATTGTAAGTTTGGTTCTCAAAAACATCTGAGACGTAGATGGCAGGTGTTGAGATATCTCTGTAGCTAGACATAATAAAACCCCGTAATCAGGATTGTTCTCAAAACAAAGAAAGGCCAATACACAACACTGCCATCGTGTGACGCTTTATAGTAAGTACAATTACCACCAAAAATGCTATGCTAAAAGAGATGCCCATGTTTGAACCAATCAGATGTGAGCTATGAACCATGGGTAGTCCTTTATACTTATGTTCTACATACATATGTCTTCTGTTCTTTATGTAGACTGCTATCTGCATGTACTTGTATCTAAACTGTAACCATGCCTGGTCTTTGCACAGACCATGATGTTTTTCTTTCCTCACTTCTGGTGATGGAACTCTGCTTATGCTTTGATTTTACCTTTTTGCAATAATGCACTATACATCCATTATTGCCTTATGCTATCAATAAAGATATTGTTAGCCTTACAACACGTTGTGTTTGGATTACTTCAAGCCTGGAACCCCGCATAGTTAACCATCACCCAACAGGTTATGGTGGCCCAGAGAGAATTTTGTGTTTTTCTTTGCTGCGCTGGATCTAGCTGTAACAACGGGGTTTGTTTTTAAGGCTGCATTTTGAAGTAAACGTGTTTTCTTTGAGTGGTCAGCATGGCTGCTGCTGCAGGGCTAACCAGTCTGCCCTTTGAGCGTTTGAATGGCACAAACTATCGGACCTGGTGTGTGAAGATCAAGTCTTTCTTCCTAAAAGAAGGTTTGTGGAAGTATGTGAAAGACGCACCTCCAGTTGGTCCCATTACTGATGAAGTGCAGTTGTGTTTGGATCGTGCTTATGGCAACTTGATTCTGGGACTAGAATCATCACAGCTACTGCATATCAGTAATTTGGAGACTGCACATGCCTGTTGGGAAGCTCTTAAAGCCCTTTATTCCAAGCAAACCTCTGCTGCCATTGTTGGTCTATCACGTCAGCTTTACAACTTGAAGCTGCAGCCCGGTGGAAACGTGATGACCCACCTCCATAAAGTCAAGACTTTGTTTCTTGAACTTGAGGACCGGGATGTTGTGATCCCTGATACCCAGAGAGCTTGTATCATCCTGTCAAGCTTGGACAAGAGCTTTGACATGCTCATCGAGGCAACTCAGACGTTGAGGCCCCAAGACCTAACTGTGGATTATCTTACAAATCGCCTGCAAGAAATCCAGCAAGCTCGTGATTTGGAGAAGATGCAGAGTAAGTCATCTGTTGCTGTTCCTGAGGCTTCAGCTCAGCGTTATCCAGTTGGAACAGAGGCTGCGTGTGCTGTGAGGAGATGTTTCCGGTGCAACTCGACCCAACACTTCATGAGAGACTGTCCCCAGCCACCTCGCCCAGCCGGTGGAGCCAGTGGAAAGAGGTTCGTACGAAAGAAGGGGAAACAAGCGCCTAGACAACGTACCCAGGTGTCTGCTTTGCTCACGGCTGTGAGTAGACGTTCCCCAGAGACTTGGCTTTTGGACTCAGCCTGTAGCCAAATCATTGTCAACAATGAACAGTTGTTGTTATCAAAAAGCAAGCCTAAAGTCCAACAGGTTGCTCTGGCTGATGGATCTATGGCTGATGTGTCCTTTCAGGGTGAAGTATACATTCCTTGTTTGGGGATAAATATGCAAAATGTGTTGTGTGTACCTACACTTGACTTTTCCCTCCTTAGCGTTCCAGCCCTGGTAAAGTCTGGTTATACTGTTGTGTTCAAGGGTACTGGATGTTCTATTGAAAAAGATGGGATAGAATGTGCTAGGGGGAAGTTAGTGAATCAATTGTATGAAATGCTTCCTAAGCAGGGGATTGTGTCAGGAAATTGTATTTCCAATGTTCCCCCACATAACAAATGCATTCACTATTATCACAGAGTTCTGGGACATCCCGGGTGGGGAAGTTTGTCCCAACTGGCCAAGGTGTATCCTGAGTTAGGATCCAAAAAGTGTGATGATTTTCTTGATTGTACTGTGTGCAAACAATCTAAAATTAAGGCTGCTCCTATTGCTAGAAAAAGTGACAGAGTGTCAACTAGGCCTTTTCAGTTGGTTCATGGAGACTTAGCCGGCCCCAATGCTCCTAGTGAAGGGGGGGCGCGTTTCATGTTCCTTTTGGTGGATGACCATACTCGCTATACGTTTTGTTATTTGCTCAAATCTAAAGCGGAGGCTTTTGCTCGCTTTAAGGAGTTTGTTGCAATGGTGGAAAGAAATTATAGCTATCAAGTAGGTCAATTTCAATCGGATTGTGGAGGAGAGTTTCTAGGCCATGAGTTTCAGAATTGGCTTCGTAGAAAAGGAATCTCCCATAGACTTGCCAATGTTGGTGTTCCTGCTGAGAATGGAATAGCTGAAAGGAAGATTGGTGTTGTTAATACCATTAGAAATAGCCTGATGTTAGATGCCCAGGTGCCAGCCCGTTTTTGGGGTGAGGCTACCATGACTGCAGTGTATCTGACTAACAGGGTGTGGAATTCAGCTGTAAATGAAGTTCCTTATTTCCTTTTGTTTGGCAAGCGCCCTTCGCTGAAGCATCTGCGTGTTTTTGGAACATTTGCATATGTGCATATTCCTAAGTCTCAGCGAAGGAAGAACCAGCCAAAAGCACAACGCTTAAGGTTTGTTGGTTATTCATCTAGATCTAAGGGTTACCGTTTTTCTGCAGGCTATGGTCGTGTGGTAATCTCTAGAAGTGCTAATTTTGAGCACCCTACTGGTTGGGATAGGTTGAATGCTAGTTCAGAGGTATTGTTGCAATCTAGTGTACAGCCAACTGTCCATGCTCCTGTGGCTGGACAACAACCAGTTCAGCTGCCTTCTGGTTCCCAGTCTCCTAGTGTGGTGAGAGGATCCCCTCAGGTGAAGGAAGAGGAAATTTCACCTGAGCAGGTTCAGGATCTGAAGGGGGATTCAGGTAGTGAAAAGGCAGAGGACAGTGATGAGGAAGAGGCAGTGGTAATTCCTCGTAGGTCTGCACGCTCCACAAAGGGTGTGAAGCCTGACAGATTTGTGATTCAGCAGGTGAGAGTGTGTCAGATTACCTGTGAACCTCAGTCTTTCCAGGAGATGTTGCATCTGCCTGTTGAAGAGCAAGAGAAGTGGAACACAGCGATGGATAAGGAGTTTGAGGCATTAGTGAGTCAAAAGGTGTTTGAGGTCACTGATTTGCCCCCATCCCAGAAAGCTGTTGGTTCCAGATGGGTTTTCAGAAAGAAGCTTCTTCCTGATAATACAGTGCAGTACAAAGCCAGGCTTGTTGCTCAGGGATTTGCACAGGAGAGGTTTTTGAACTATGATCTCACATATGCACCCACAGCTAGACCAGAGTCTTTACGTATGGTACTTTCTCTGGCTGCACAGCGTGGACTTGTTGTCCATCATTTTGATGTTGACACAGCATATTTGAATGCAGAGCTCCCTGAAACTGTGTACATGAAGCAGGCTCCTGGCTATGCTTGTGACAATTCTCAGAAGGTGTACAGACTGTGCAAGGCGCTGTACGGTTTGAAGCAGGCCGGACGTTGTTGGCATCAATGTTTAGATAAGGCTTTGTTAGAGCTAAAGTTTAAGAAGTCTGTTGCTGATCCTTGTGTGTATGTAAGAGGTTCTGGAAGTGATTACACAGTGTTGCTAACGTATGTTGATGATTTTTGCCTAGCAACTGGTTCTTTGCACCTTGTACAAGAGTTTGCAACACAATTGAGACAGTACTTTCAATTGAAAGACCTAGGTGAGCTGAAATACTATCTAGGTGTTGAAGTCACTAGAGCTCAGAGTGGTGAGTTCTATCTGAGTCAGAAAAGAAAAACTGACCAATTGTTGAGTCAACTTGAAATGTCAAATGCAAAACCAACCAAAACACCAATGACTCTTGATTTCCTAAAGGGTGATGCATGTGAGGAACCTTGTCCTCAACCTGCATTGTATCACTCAGCTGTAGGAAGCTTGCTACACTTAACACAATGGACACGCCCTGACTTAGCTTACTCAGTTGGAGTGCTTAGTCGTAAGGTTGCCAAACCATCCATGCGGGATTGGACAGGTTTAAAGAGGGTCCTACGCTATCTTAAAGGCACAGCTGATCTTTGTCTCAAAATATCAGCCACCAAGGCTGAAATGCCTGTAATTTATGCTGACAGCTCTTTTGCAGAAGAGAGAGACAGAAAGTCTGTGAGTGGTTTTGTTTGTTTGTTTGCAAATACACCCATTGCCTGGAGAGCAAGAAAACAAACAAACAAAACCACTCACAGACTTTCTGTCTCTCTCTTCTGCAAAAGAGCTGTCAGCATAAATTACAGGCATTTCAGCCTTGGTGGCTGATATTTTGAGACAAAGATCAGCTGTGCCTTTAAGATAGCGTAGGACCCTCTTTAAACCTGTCCAATCAACATTAACAAACATTAATTGCCGTTTCTACCTGCGAAGCCGAATTTGCGGCCCTCAGTGAGGCAATCAATGAAACATATTGGTTAAAACAATTGTTTACAGATTTATCTGTAAATATAAATCCACCAATAACAATGTATGAAGATTCCCAATCCTGTCTATCTCTAGCTGCTTCGGAAAATGTCAATAATCGCACGAAATCCATGTAAAATACCAAAATGTAAGGCATGCAATTCAGGAAAAATTTATACAATTAGAGTATTGTCCATCTGAGCTAAATATCGCAGACGTTCTCACGAAAGCACTTTCTCCTACAAAGCATACAACCATGGTAACCAGATTGGGGTTGGAGCAAATGTGTCTGAAATAAAATCATTTGTGTCTCTGTGTGCTTTTGAAATAACAGTTTTTCCCCCACAGCGTTTCAAAAAATCCATGTGGAAGGGGTGTTAAGGTTATTTGGTTAAAGCATTCTATGCAGAATTAAACGCATGGCATTTTCTTCCACTGTGTCTGGCCAGAGAGTGGAAAAATACAAATGAAAACAATCTACATTGTTTTCCGCATTGTAAGTTTGGTTCTCAAAAACATCTGAGACGTAGATGGCAGGTGTTGAGATATCTCTGTAGCTAGACATAATAAAAACCCGTAATCAGGATTGTTCTCAAAACAAAGAAAGGCCAATACACAACACTGCCATCGTGTGACGCTTTATAGTAAGTACAATTACCACCAAAAATGCTATGCTAAAAGAGATGCCCATGTTTGAACCAATCAGATGTGAGCTATGAACCATGGGTAGTCCTTTATACTTATGTTCTACATACATATGTCTTCTGTTCTTTATGTAGACTGCTATCTGCATGTACTTGTATCTAAACTGTAACCATGCCTGGTCTTTGCACAGACCATGATGTTTTTCTTTCCTCACTTCTGGTGATGGAACTCTGCTTATGCTTTGATTTTACCTTTTTGCAATAATGCACTATACATCCATTATTGCCTTATGCTATCAATAAAGATATTGTTAGCCTTACAACACGTTGTGTTTGGATTACTTCAAGCCTGGAACCCCGCATAGTTAACCATCACCTAACAGTTAAGCTGCTTGACTGTCTTCAACAGAAATGTAGGTCAGTAGCAGAATTGATGAACAAAAAAAAAAGACAAGCAAAATTTTATGACTTATCTAAGTTTGCAAATGAAAAATGAAATTTACACTTCCATTATATTTGTCAGAGTTATTCTATGTAGAATTCAAATGGATTTCTTCACTGTGATTTTTTAGCTTGTAAAGACAGTATTTTTCCATACGCCTCTATGATGAGTGTTTTCAAAACATTCCACCGAGAACACAGCTGTCTGGCCTTGATCACAGCTATCACGTGAGTTATGTTTTGGCTAGTTGATCGGCCGTCCCGTGGGAATGTTTTCCCGGGGGGAGACAATGTGCAACATTGCCATCTCGTGGCAATTTATACAGTATTACATGCACCAGACTACAGTTTTAACAGTAAGTGTATGTAACCAATTTCCTCCAATCAGAATGCTGAAACAAGTGTATATCTCAGCTATGAACTATGGGTCTATGCTTCTTGACTTCTGTCTGTCATGTTGCCATGTACTCTGTTCCTGAACTGTAACTATGCCTGGCCTTTTGTACCTGGCCATGGTTTTCTTCACATCTGCTGATGGAACTCTGCTCATGCTTTGTTGTTTTTCCTTTTTGCAATAATGTAACTCATATCCATTATTGCCTTATGCTACAATAAATATTGTTAGCCCTACACGCTGCACTCTGTTTGGTTTACTCTGCGCCTGGACCCCATAAGCCAGCAATATCCCACAGGTTATGGGTTGCCCAGTCTGGATGATGCGCTGTTTCGCTGCGCTGGATCTGGCTGTAACAAGGGGGTTTGTTTTTGAGGCTGCATTTTAGAGTAAACGTGTTTTTCTTTGAGTGGTCAGCATGGCTGCTACAGGGCTAACTAGTCTGCCTTTTGAGCGCTTGGCGGGTAGTGCCAGTGGAAAGAGGTTCGTGCGAAAGAAGGGGAAACTGCCTAGACAACGTACCCAAGTGTCTGCTCTGCTCACGGCTGTGAGTAAACGATCTCCAGAGAATTGGCTCTTGGACTCGGCTTGCAGCCAAATCATTGTGAACAATGAACAGTTGTTGTTAACAAAATGCAAGCCTAAAATCTAACAGGTTGCTCTAGCTGATGGATCCATGGCTGATGTGTCTTTTCAGGGTGAAGTATACATTCCTTGTTTGGGGATAAGTGTGCAAAATGTGTTGTGCTAACAATAAATATTGTTAGCCCTACACACTGCACTCTGTTTGGTTTACTCTGCGCCTGGACCCCATGAGCCAGCATAATCCCACAATATTAGCCGCTTCTCTGATACATTGATTCAAGCAAGAGATTCTGTTTATTCAACATATTATGTATTTTTAAAAATTTAGTCAGTGAAGTTGAATTTCTGCCCATGTTACTGTGTCCTGGAATCCAACTAATTTTAGACCAATATTGTATTTGACAGAATAATTCTTTCTAAAATGGAGGGGAAAGTTACACTCCAAGTCCTTCAGTTTCTCTCTCATGGTCACATATTAATCTGCAGAAAAAAATAGAGTATATTTTATAACACTTATTTTCTCTGTATTACATATGTTAACACACAATAATTTTATGCAATATATACAGTGCTTATCTGTCTGTGCCTCCCTGTACTCGCACGCACCCCGCACCCTGTTTCCGAGGCCTCCCTGCACTCACACACATACCCACAACCTCCTTCCCAGGCCTCCCTGCACTCTCATACACACACGCACCCTGCAACCTCTTTCCCTGGTCTCCCTGGCCTCGCACACACGCACCCCACACCCTATCCAGTACCTCTTGCTATGCAGAAGCAAAGTTCTGCGTAGCAAGAGGTACTGAAGCAAACAGTTGTCTGCAATACTGACTGTAAAGTTGCTTACAATTTTGATTATGATTCACAATATCTTGTGTCTCTTAACCTTTCTTGTTGATTTGAAAGTTGATCGTGCTACAAGAAATAAAAATTCTCAAAATTT
Organism: Charina bottae; assembly: GCA_023362775.1. NCBI lineage: Eukaryota > Metazoa > Chordata > Lepidosauria > Squamata > Charinaidae > Charina > Charina bottae. The sequence continues at coordinate 86,126,821 of JALMGJ010000001.1, read as the reverse complement.
GGTACAGTAAATAGGAAAGCTTGTAAAAATAACCATACTTGGAGAAACAAAAGGGAGCTGCAGTTTACTATAGGTGCTAGATGAAGACATGTTTATTCCTCTAGAATTTTGATTCTAGAAAAGCAACAGCAGAACATTCTGCATTAAACCAAAACGTTCTGTGCCCAGAACACAAGAATTTGCATATCCCAGTCAATTATACAGATTATTTTTCTCCTTTTGCCAAAGCACTTACTGATGATAAAGGATGAAAATGAGTCTCCTAAAATGAGAACACTGGTGTGTATACTACAGCTAGGTGGGCAGCTGTGCTATATGTGGACAGTATTTCTAATGTTCCCTTGAACATGACGACAACGTGAGGGGCTAGGAAACTTTTTGTCTGCTCCCTTAATTGATTGAGCTGATGTTGAGAGAAATTTAAAGGTTCGTTATTTATTTATTTGTAAGATGTATAACTTGCCTTTTTTTCCAGCGGACTAGAGGCAGCTTGCACAGCACTCCCCTCCCCTCCAATTTATGCTACAATAAATATTGTTATTTTTCCCCAGTGTCACAAGTCTTTTGAGTAGGCTGAGCTAAATAACTGGCCTATGAGTAGTCCTAGCTAAGGGGAAACTTGAACATAGGTCTCTCTAGTCCTAATCCAACATTTTTACCACGTCACCATTCTGGTTTGTGTGACTGGAGGGAAATACAAAAAAGTCAGGAACATGACTAGAATGAGCAAGGGGGTGGGGGTGGGGATGCATGGGGGGGTTGGGGAGGGTGCACAAGGGCCTCAGTACTGCTCAGATTTTCAGCCCCAGAGTGGAGAGGCTTCTGAAACCTTTCTACTCTGTGGCTGAAAACCCTCCGTAGTTGAAAATCCTGCTTGGATTTTGGCACGGGTCTTGCAACTTCCTGCCAGCTTCCCCACTGACTTGATTGTGGGAAGCCGGCAGGAAGTTGCCTTGCCTAATGACTGGGGTACTGCCAGGATTGCTGTCGCTAAGCAATGCGTCCATGTGATGTCTCGGTTTACGACCACTTCACTTAGCAACCTAAATTTTGGTCCCAATTGTGGTCATTAAACAAGGACTACCTGTATTTCAATCCCCTTTCTGTCAAGACCACCTAAAGAGGACTTGGAAACTTCCAAGATCAAAAACATTAAAAGAACAAACCTTAATGTTGGGTTCTTGATTGTATTCTCTCCTGTCTTATCCAGCTTTTTCAAAACTACGTTTCGAAAGAACTTGATGAGATTGACATTGTCTAATTGTCCCTCCTTTCCAGGTTGAATTTGCCATTTAAATATTCTGGTAACTGGACGTCCATTGTTTACTGCTCCATTATTATCAGAATAATGAATCCATTTATTGTTACTAGAATCCGACTTCTGATAGATTATATTATTGATCCCTTGTCCATTGGAGTTACCTAAGAGTATGATCCATTTGTTATTCATTTTAATGGGCTTACCCAACAGTTGGAGAATTTTGCAAAGAGAGACAACATTCATTTCATTTCCTTTGTTACTGCCAATCAATGGACCTCCCTCGAGAAGACATTTTTTAGGATATTTGATAGTGATAGAGGAGTCACCATTGATATGACTGTTCTGCTTCAGAAAGCCACTGATCCCTTGGGCTCCCCTGTTAGAACTGCTGAACAAAAATCTGATTGATGGGATTACTTCAGTATTGATCTGAGACGTAGAGCCAGCATTGATTCCTCTTGAACGGTTAAATAGGTACCCAATCAATTGGCCTCCAATGTCAGAAGACCTTCCAGGATATTGGATAGTTTCAGTAATGGAGCCACCATTTATTCGGCCTTGTTCTCCTGGGGAAATATCACCCCATTGGCCACCACTTGATATCATTCCAGTAGTAGAGCCCCTGCTTATTTCTCCTTGCCTGGGAAGTAAGCCACCAGGCAGTTGACCTCTAATGTCAGAAGGCCTTCCAGGATATAGGATAGTTTCGGTAATGGAGCCACCATTTATTCGACCTTGTTCTCCTGGAGAAATATCACTCCTTTCGCCACCACTTGATATCATTCCAGTAGTAGAGTCCTTGCTTATTTCTCCTTGCCTGGGAAGTAAGCCACCAGGCAGTTGACCTCTAATGTCAGAAGGCCTTCCAGGATATAGGATAGTTTCGGTAATGGAGCCACCATTTATTCGACCTTGTTCTCCTGGAGAAATATCACCCCATTGGCCACCACTTGATATCATTCCAGTAGTAGAGCCCCTGCTTATTTCTCCTTCCCTGGGAAGTAAGCCACCAGGCAGTTGACCTCTAATGTCAGAAGGCCTTCCAGGATATAGGATAGTTTCGGTAATGGAGCCACCATTTATTCGACCTTGTTCTCCTGGAGAAATATCACTCCTTTCGCCACCACTTGATATCATTCCAGTAGTAGAGTCCTTGCTTATTTCTCCTTGCCTGGGAAGTAAGCCACCAGGCAGTTGACCTCTAATGTCAGAAGGCCTTCCAGGATATAGGATAGTTTCGGTAATGGAGCCACCATTTATTCGACCTTGTTCTCCTGGAGAAATATAACTCCTTTGGCCACCACTTGATATCATTCCAGTAGTAGAGCCCCTGCTTATTTCTCCTTGCCTGGGAAGTAAGCCACCAGGCAGTTGACCTCTAATGTCAGAAGGCCTTCCAGGATATAGGATAGTTTCGGTAATGGAGCCACCATTTATTCGACCTTGTTCTCCTGGAGAAATATCACTCCTTTGGCCACCACTTGATATCATTCCAGTAGTAGAGCCCCTGCTTATTTCTCCTTCCCTGGGAAGTAAGCCACCAGGCAGTTGACCTCTAATGTCAGAAGGCCTTCCAGGATATTGGATAGTTTCGGTAATGGAGCCACCATTTATTCGACCTTGTTCTCCTGGAGAAATATCACTCCTTTGGCCACCACTTGATATCATTCCAGTAGTAGAGTCCCTGCTTATTTCTCCTTGCCTGGAAAGTAAGCCACCAGGCAGTTGACCTCCAATGTCAGAACGCCTTCCAGGATATAGGATAGTTTCGGTAATGGAGCCACCATTTATTCGGCCTTGTTCTCCTGGAGAAATATCACTCCTTTGGCCACCACTTAATGTCATTACATCAGTAGAGCCCCTGCTTATTTCTCCTTGCCTGGGAAGTAAGCCACCAGGCAGTTGGCCTCCAGTGTCAGAAGACCTTCCAGGATGTTGGATAGTTTGGGTAATGGAGCCACCACTTATTCCGCCTTGTTCTCCCAGGGAAATATCACTCCTTTGGCCACCACTTGATATCATTCCAGTAGTAGAGCCCCTGCTTATTTCTTCTTGCCTGGTAAGCCAGCCACCAGACAATTGTCCTCCAATGTTAGAAGGGTTTTCAGAATATTGGGTAGTTTGAGTAATGGAGCCACCATTTATTTGGCCTGCTCCTTCAGCAGAAGCATAACTTCCTTGGCCACTGCTTGATACCATTCCAAAAGTGGAGCCACCATTATATTGGGCTAATTGGTTAAGGAAGGCAATGTTTATTATTAATCCTTGAATAACGCGGCTACATGTTATTCCATCTGAGTCACAGTTTGATCCACTTTGGGTTGAGATAAAAAAGATTGTTAGAATAAAGATAATTATAATGACAAATGATGATCATATAATAGCTAAAATGTACAAATTATTATTATGATTTGAAACACAGGATGAACAGGTTAAAGACTGTAAGGTGAAATGGGCTGCAAACTTTGGTTACAATATAAATATGGACAGATGAGAGAAAATGTGAGAAACTGGTGTTAAATTTACATTGTGTCATACTTTAAGAGAACTTCTATAAAATGATGTACCAATGGTATTTGACACCGGCTAAACTGTCAAAAATGTATAAAGGAATATGAAACCATTGTTGGAAGTGTGAAAAGGAAGAGGGGACCTTTTACCATGCATGGTGGACTTGTGAAAAAGCAAAGAAATTTTGGGTGCAAATTCAGACAGTGATGCAAAAGATACTGTGGATTAATATTACAATGAAACCAGTTATTTTTTTTGGGGTTTATGGATGCGGAACTAGAAAAGAAATATGGGAAACTAATATTTTATATGGTAACTGTGGCAAGATTATTGTATGCACAAACATGGAAGAATAATGAAATACCCACAGTAGAAGATTGCATTATAAAATTGATGAAGCTCGCGGAAATGGCAAATCTGACCAGTTTGGTCAGGAACAAAACGACAAAGTTTTTTTTAAGGGCCAGAAACCTTATATGGACCTTTTGCTGACAGCAGAAAAGACTGAACTGATGATTTATGGTTTTGGGGATTAAGAAGGGTTAAAGAGGGAGGAGAAAGTGTAAGATGGAAATTATTTGATAGAAAGAAGGGCAGAAGTCAAAAATCTGGGTCTTTTTACTTCTTTTCTTTTTTCTACTTTTCTATCTTTTTTCTTTTTCTTCTTTTTCTTTTCATTTTTTATACTTTTATTGTACTGTAAGAGTCTAATGAAATATTTTTTTAAAAAAAAAGTTAATTAGAATGGATTTTTTTCCTCTCTCTCATTCCAAACAAATACAATTTGTGGGTGTTTTCTAGTTCAGATCATATATTATATGTCTTTCTTTATGAGCCCACATCACTGGCAGGTCACAGCTGGTAAAAAGAGATGGAAGTACTGTGAGTGTGAGAGAGTGGATTACCCATAAAATGATCTGGTTCACATATAAACTAAGCCAGGATGTTAACCATGTTTTGTTAAACAACATAATGAAAGTGTCCTGGTTTGTCCATAAACAGTAATAGGTAGTTTGACATGCCACATTACAGTGGAAACAAACCACCCCATTGCTAAATCCAGTGCTTTACTATATGCAAAAGCCTAGTACTGCAAGCTGGTAGTAGTGTTAAATTTCAAAACATTTGGGCTTAAACAAATTGTAAACTCCACATAAATTAAGTCCTGGACTAGAAGGAGTTCCTCTTTTTACTGTTATTATTGTTTCCTCATGGACACGCTGATTTCCAATCACAATATACACTAAGACTTATTGGGCCTTTAAGATTATTTCATCCAGGGGATCAAAGAGATTGTCTTTTATGACTGATCCAGATTGTTAATTCACCAAATACGGCTGAAATTGTAACTATAATTGAACCAACAGTATAAACATCATCAGAAAGCACATTAAAATGTTTTTTTATGCCAGGAGAAGGAGTCACTTAGAGGCACATTTTGATTCCTGTTATATTTCCATTTGTTTAAAAAATGAAATATATCTTACAATATAGTGCAGCAGTGGAAGGTGTCACCACAGGGTCCAAGTGCCCGAGATTCTCCATCACATGGATCTTTCTTGCAGTAGCCCTTACGGTTTATGCATACTTCTGGAGTATCATCAATACATCCATGAACTAAAAGAAAGAAAAAAGAAAAGGTTGAGTCACAGTTACAGGTGTCTGCTTTTCTACACATGAGAAAACAGGGGGCAGGGGGAGAAACAGGTCAGGCACAGGAGAGATTACCTTTTGAAATCTCTTGCTTTTTTTCTCTCTCTCCCCCCCCCCCAGCTGCAGAGCAGAGAGATTGAAGAGGAAGGGATTACAAGAGAGTAAAAAGGCACACAATGGGGAATATACCGGGCTGTTTCTATAGTGCACTTATGGCTGCTGGCACCAGCACATTGCTTTCAATGTGTATTACCCATTGTGTGTCTGCTTACTCTCTTGTAATTCCTTCCTCTCTAATCTCTCTGCTCTGTAAGGGGGAAAAATAAAAACAACAGGTCAAGCACAAGACAACGTGTACTTCAGGTTACTGAGCTGCTGTATGTTGAGGCAAATTCTGTCCCAGTTCTTGTGTTAGCTGCATCATGGCATTCTGTAAATTGGTTATTTGTACATCTACTTGCTGCTGGTGTTGCAACAATGCTGCAGCAAGGTGCTCGTTGGATAGTGGTGTATCCTGGGGATCGGAGGCCATCTCTAAAAACCAAAGTTGGATCTTCTGCCCCTCTAAAGAGAGAGTAGGAGACTTGCAAGATTTTTGTCAGTCCTTCAAGTTAGTCCAGACCAGGAAACCAAAACCAAGAATACTAATACTACCTTTATTGTAAGGTTCTTCTTATCTGTATTCCTGCTGTAACAATTAAGATAAAGAGGACACCAGTTTCCCAAACTAACACCTGCTAAGGGGAGAGGGAAAAATAGCTGCATACTAGAAGCAATGTTCTCATAAACATATTCATAGCAAAGGATCACTTATCTGAGTTTTGAAGGTATTGACCAGATACTTCATCAAACTATCACCAGGAACTGTCTGCTAGAGACCCTTTCTTCTGTAAAAAATGTTCTTGGCAGAAATTCTACTATTGAAAGCAGTGTTTCTCAACCTTGGCAGCTTTAAGATGTATGGACTTCAACTCCATACATTCATACATACATACCTATGTCCATATATCCATACTGGAGTTTGAAGTCCAAACGTCTTAAAGCTGCCAAGATTGAGAAACATTGGTCTAAAGTTATGATCAAGTCTATGATAAGATGTGCAACCAAGCCATATCCACGTCTTATTGTTTGTACTCTCTATCCTTCTCTGGTATAAAAAGGTGGCAACCCCCTCCCCCCCCCAGTTTGAACCTCAGTGCAGAGGAGTTTGCTGTGCAACTGCTGGCTTCAGGGGGCCTATCCATATGGTGTATGTAGGGGGAGGAGGTCCCAGCAAACTGAAAGGACATGGATTGGTATTTTATTTTTTGTTAAAACTATTCATATTTAATCAATAAAATCCTTTTTCACATGTCACCCTGGTTTGAGCCTATTGTCCTTGAATCCTAAAGAAATCTATTAGCTCAAGGCTGGCCACCAGGTGGCAACACAGAAAGGAACAGTTTTTGTTCTGTTTAAAGGCTATGAGAATTCTGATATCATCTACAATTGCCAGTCTGTCAGGAAGTATGCAACTGAATGGCCTGTGTTAGAAATCATAGCATGGGAGGGTTACAACCTCCTTGAAGCATCTACTTGACCTGCAACATCTACCCTGCAGATGATAAACTGAATGTGCCATTTCTAAATTGCCCTTAGCCCACTAACATTTTATCTGTGCAGTAACTTAGCCTGTTTCCCCCCCTTAGTACAGTTTTATTCTGATATAAAACTTACCTGGAGAAACTAAGAAAATCCATGAAAGAGCAGCAATGAACGGGCAAGGTATTTGCATGCTGAAGCTTGACCAGGATTCAAAAAGCACAGCAAATGAGGAAGATGGGTAAGGCAGGGTGTGAGCTGCTAAAATCCTGTTACTCTGAGAAGCAGAACTACTTATAGGCGTCTGTATACATTAAACTTCCTGATGCAGTGTGTGCAGTGGCAGAAATTATTGGTGCATTACTTTTAAGTAAGACATGGTGTGCCAGGAAAAGGAACCAAACTACAGTACATTAATCTAAGATTGTATGCTAGGTTTGCTGGTTTTAAATCTTAGTTTTTATGGTGCATATAGCGTATGTGTGTATTTGAAGGGTAGAACCATGTCCTTCTCCCTAAGACTCATCAAAGTGGAATCTGAATGGTCTACCAGTCATACGGTAAGCATTCTACTGCTCATTAAATAAAACTGCATATTTTAGGTTCATGAAATCTGGCATACATAAAGACAAAGGTCACATTCAGTAGCATACCAAATTTGGCTTACAATGTTAAGATCAGTCCTAAATACAATACTTCAGAAACTGAAATATAATCCCAGGATGACAACATTTTCTTTTCTCTGGAAATGTAATTTTACTTTTTAGTCTGGTCTATGAAGGTTCTCAGTCATCCAGGTGGAATTGTCTGTAGCTTGAATCATGTCAACTGGATTTCTATTTTCTCAGTGGAAACGTTTCGCTCCTTATCCAAGGAGCTTCTTCAGTCTGAGCAAAGTTAGTAAGGGAATCCTAAATATGTTTCTAGGTAGCTGTGTGACCTTACACCTGGGGCTAGGTCATGGTTATATTGAGATGTTATTTTAAGTCCTTTTATCATCTAAAGGAGGATCGTTAAGATCACCATGCTGCTGTTGAGCTTGTGAAATTGTCTTAATCTTCCTAGGCACAGAAGACAAAGCAGGGAGGAAGATGGGGGAAAGATTATGCTTGAGGCCCCCACCTCTATTCAAGGAAGGATTTTCCAAGTTGGCATAAATGGATTCCTTGACCCCTCTCTCAAACCACCTATCTTCTCTGTCTAAAATGTGAACATTAATGTCCTCAAATGAGTGTCCTTTTTCCTTTAGATGAAGATAAACTGCTGACTCTGGTCCTGTGGTGTTACTTCTCCTGTGTTGGGCCATCCTCCTGTACAAAAGTTGTTTGGTTTCTCCAATGTAGAGTTCAGAGCACTCCTCACTGCACTGGATTGCATAAACTACATTGCCTTTCTTGTGTTTTGGAGTTTGATCTTTGGGGTGTACAAGCCTCTGTCTCAGTGTGTTGGTGGGTTTGAAATATACAGGTATGTGGTGTTTGCCAAATATCCGTTTTATCTTTTCAGACACGCCAGCCATGTAGGGAATGACCAGGTTCTTTCGTTTACTCTGAGTCTCAGCCCTATCTGTCGCTGTTTTAGGTCTGGTAGATTTAGATTTGGTGAAGGCCCAATTTCTACTTACATTTAAATATCAAGATGGTCTCCAGCCATTCATTTTAATAAAAATCAAAATAAATCTGTCACTAGAAACCAGGATTGGAGGATATTAAGAAGAAAAAATAAACTGAAGGCTGGGGGGGTCTTTGGAAATCTATACTGTTGCACAGGCTCAGACATATGCAGCAAGGTTGCCAGGAACATGTCTTGGACAATATCTACATAATTTCCTGAAGCAGCAAGAGTGGTTCCCTATTGATCCTGCACTTTGATTGGTGGGTTAGTGGTCAATTGAAGCATGTCCATGGCAGGTGGTGCAGCCAGAGGCAAAAACACCATAGCAGCACTGAAAAGGACAACACATATGAGGGGCAGGTGGATCCTATTCAGTGTCTGCGTTTCACCTTTATTCTCCTTAACAATGCCCCAACACAAGACCCACAAAATTCTTGTCTTTGGTTACACAGCTTTAAGGTAGAAAATGCCAGGGAAGTAGAGGGCTGCCACCACATCCATCCTGCTCTCCACATCCTTGATGCAGATATGGTGATACACAACTCACCCTCCAGAGGTCAGACTGGCATCAACTCTGGTGGCTTTTCAAAAGGCTGCCAAGATGGAATAGCTCCACAGCCCTGTTAAGAAATGAGGTTGCCGTGTCTATGTGTGTGTGTGTGTGTGTGTGTGTGTGTGTTAATGCCATTGTATTGTAATGTTCATTTTAATTTTTAAGGTGGAATATGTATTGTGACTTTAAAACTTTGTTGCCCTATGTTTTCATGTTTGTAAACTGTCAGGAGTTGTACAGTTTTGGCAGTGTATAAATTAAATAAATTGCATAGCTGAACTTACTTATCCCCAAGTGAAATTGATTGATTGACTGATTGATTGATTTTAGGTGCCATATCCCAAAAGACTCTGGGATATATAATGGGGGCAGACTCTAGCCCATATTTTGCCATCTTTTCTACCAGAATCTCATGCGAGACTTGGTCAAATATTTTGCTAACGTCAAAGTACACTATGTCCACTGCATTCCCAAAGTCAGCTGAACTGATCAGTTGCTATATCCAAAAAGGAAATCAGGCTCTAGTCAGCAGTCATGTGGTAACAGTGTTCAAGCCCTTAGATACTTCAGTGTGGGTGCCACAGGGCTCACTCCTTTTCCCCATGTTATGCAATATTTATATGAAGCTGTTGGGAGAGGTCATCAATCAGTTTGTGGTGAGATATCAATATACTAATGACACCAAGCTGTTAATCACCACGTCAGGCCAGTCTGGAGATACTGTCAACCTCATGAACTGGTACCTGGAGGCATTTAGGTTATTTTGGAGAAACAAGTTCAGATTAAGCCTAGAAACAGAACTCTTGTATATCTGCAAACAATAGGGTGATTTGTTAACATGGTCTCTGACTGGCTCTTGATGGGGTTACACGCCCCCAGAAGAAATTGGTCCACAACCTGAGAATCCTTTAGGACTCATGACTCCCATTAGATCAGCAGATGGAAGCTGTGGCTGGGGGTCTTCATAGCTCTCCCTGTACCATGATGACCTGGTAACAGTAATTTAGCCTTCTCATCTCATGACTGTACTACTGCAATATGCTTTAATGGGTCTTCTTTTGAAGAAACTGATAAGCTGCAGCTAGAACAGAATGTGGTGGCCAGACTAATACTCAGGAAGGCAAAAGAAGTTCAAGCATATTCACTCAGATAAAAGATTTTTTACAAAGAGAAAATAGAATTTTGTAAATCACCAGTTTTCTGTTTTAACCCTTACATGGATGGAATCTGCGGTCAAAAACATTTCTGTGCTACTTATTAAATCTTATGACTTCATGATAATGTTTCTGCCTAAATTGGAAAATTGAGTTGTAATGGTTCATGCTTGCACATATATTCTTGGGCTATGATTGATTGGTCCCTCTGGCTCCCTTGACTGGGGGTCCTTAAGCCCTTCATCCACAATCTCACCTGTAGCCTCCGGGGAAAGTCTATTTGGTACACTGCCACCATCCACTTAATTCCAAGAAAAACAACAACAAGTATTTCCAAGACTCTGGCAAAATCCAAAAAAGGAAGCAGAGAAGCTTTTAGGCAGGTTGCTCTTTCTATAGACATACGTAACCCAAATAACCAGGAAATTGCACTAGGTTTCTTTGTTTTCTATGTTATACTAAGTTTCATTTTCTTCCTCTTCCTGAATAAGTTATGGAATCGAGTGTACTTTATGCCTTCAATCATATTTCAGGCTGACTTCTGAGGGAGGACATGGCAGAATAAAGATGTCTCTATGAAGCATTAACTGACAGCCAGAGGGGCAGACTCACCCCTTGAGCAAGCTGAGTTTCCTCTGATCAAGAGGAAACCTGGAGGTCACTGATTTGACTCCATAAAGAGGAGCTCCTCAGAATACTGGGGGGATCTGGAGGGATCTTTCTGATATCCTTAATGTTGAGCTGCCTGATGGAGTCTTGAAGGTTAATAAAAGAACTCCAAGCAGCTAACAACAATCTTGCAGAGTAGAAACGTGAACCAGCAGGGAACCTGCACTTTAAGCTTAATTATGTTCAGAAATAAATTCAGTCTTCACACATTAGTTAGATGCAGAAAAATAGAGATAGCTTACATTTGTTCAGTAGACCTGGATACAAGTAGGTTTATTTATTTTTTTTATTTTTTTATCAAATTTATCACCGCCCTACTCCCCGAAGGGGGACTCTGGGCGGTTTACAGGTTCAGAGTAGATCTGTGTGCAAGCGAGATGGAAAGGATGAGAGATGCAGCCCTGCAGCCCTCCTGCTTGCATGTGTGCCCAAGGAGTAAAGATGGAGAATGAAAGTCCCCCAAACTCAAGAAGAAGGAGGAAGTGGAAATCAGGTGACTCATGTGACTTCCCACGAGCACAATAGAGATACGTTTTTACTAGAAAAGACCCCCCTTATGCTTATGAGACAATGCTGAGTTGACTCCTGATAATCCTAACACCACCTAGGAAGGAAGGGAAACATCAAGCTCTGTGCTTCAAATGGAGACTTCTAGTCACTAAAGTCCATTGTTCCTCTATTCTTAAAGACTTTTTAAATTTTTGAATTCTAAACATTTGGACTTATAATCTATTGAGCAAAAACAAAATCAAACCAGTGAGTGATATTTATCTTATATAACTTGGGAGGTATTATATCCTCTCCAGGGGCTTTTCCAAAGGCCAGAGCCAAAATCAGCTGCATGTTTGATTGATTACATGCCTTCAAGCCATTGTCAACTCTTTAGAACCACACAAATAGATTTTCTCCTTGACGATCTGTCCCTAATCTGGTCCTCTGGTCCTTCAGCTTTTCCTTTTTTTTTTAGTAAATTTTATTTATTTATTTAATTTCTATAACCGCCCATCTCCCCCCATGGGGAACTCTGGGCGGTTCACAACAAACAAGTTAAAATAAGGTTTAAAATCTCAATTATACAATAAAAATAAATTAAATTGAAAATAAATTAAATTGAAAATCCAGATGGTAATGGAATAGTTAAAAGAAGGACAGTTATAAAATTAGGGGATTAGCCACCCCCATGAGGAACTATCCCTTCCTCCTTCCCATGCCAGGCGGCAGAACCAGGTCTTTAGCTCTTTCCTAAAGGTCGGGAGGGAGGAGATCTGTCTCAACTCTGGGGGCAAGATGTTCCATAGAGTGGGCGCTGTCACATAGAAGGCCCGCCTCCTAGCCCCCATCAGATGACACTCTTTAATTGATGGGGTTCGTAGCAGGCCCTCTCTGAATGACCGGGTGGGGCAGGTCAATAATATGGGGATAAGACGGTCCCTCAGGTATTCTGGCTCCATGCCATGTAGGGCTTTAAAGGTGATAACCAACACCTTGAATTGTACCCGGAAGCAATTTTTAAATATTTTTAAGTTTATGTACCCCAAGAGAGGCTTTCTACAGTAAGGAGAAGTGATCTCTCTTGGTGCCTATCGTTGTTTCTGGATTAATTTTTAAATCTTTTTCAGCCTTGGCTTGTTTTCCCATTTAAACACTAAGAGGACTGAGAATAAATAATTGCCTCCCTGCTATTATTTTTGTATTGAATTTTAAGGATTTCATATTTTTCTACATGTTGAATCTGCTGTTCTGTATCTTCAGTTTTCTGTTCCCACTTTCCCTGGGAGCTGCTTCTTACCATACTTACTCTTGTGTCAACATCTTTTGGAAATTTTCTATTAATGCATTAACTCCTACTTTTGCTAGTCATGTATCTAGGGGGCGCCATAATCTACTGCCTGAAACATGTAGAATCTCAAGGAGACTTTCTCAGAGTTTCGTTCTGAGCTTAAGCAGATTTTATTAATCACTTTCTCAACCACCTTCCCTGGAAAGGAGAGGTGGGAGACTGGATGACAGTTGTCCAAAATAGTAGGATCCAGGGTTGATTTCTTGAGGAGGGGGTGCACCAGCACCTCCTTAAAGGCTGCCAGGAACATTCCTTCCCCAAGAGATGTATTAATCATTGCCTGGACCCAACCACAAGTCACCTCCCGGGCCGACTTTACTAGCCAGGAGGGACACGGATCTAAATGACATGTGGTGGCCTTCACAAACTGGAGGATTCTGTCCACTTCCTCAGGTCCAACAGGATTGAACCGTTCCCAGATAACAGGGTAAGTACGTTCCTCCGGCATCTCCCCAGACTGTGTGTCACACTTAGAGTCCAACTTAGAATGGATCTGAGCAATTTTCTCCTGCAGATGCTCTGAAAACTCCTCCGAATGACCCTGTAAATGGGTCACTGATTGTGTTTGACCCAGAAGAGATCTCGTAATCTTAAACAGGATCGTCAGGTGGCATTCTGCAGAGGCAATAAGAGCGGAGAAATATTCATGTTTCACCGCTCTTACCACCACAAGGTAGGCCTTAACAGTGGCTCTAGATTGTGTCCGGTCAGATTCAGTCTTTGTCTTTCTCCAGTGGTGCTCCAGACATCTCTTAACCCTCTTCAAAACCCTCAACTCCTCCATAAACCATGGGGAGTGATGGGCTGAATGAGGCAAGAGAGGTTGTAATAGCGCAATCCTATCCAAGGCCCCGGTGGCCTCCCTATTCCAGGCTACCGCCAGGGCCTCCACTGGACCATGCAACAGATCCTCGGACATACCCCCCAGTCCCCACTGAAACCTCATCGGGTCCATAAGTTGCTGGGGTGGACCCATCAAATGGGTCCAGCCTCCCTGCGGAGTGGGGTGGCACAAGAGAGTCTCAAGGTCACCAGGGCGTGGTCTGACCATGACAACACGGACAGATCTAACTCTCCCCTCAGATCACTTTGCCACTGCTCCGACAAGAAAACCAAGTCTGGGGTGAGGCCACTGTCTCAAGTTGGATCCCTAATTATCTGGGACAGGCCCATGGCTGCTGTGGTAGCCATGAACTCCTGGGCTGCTTCCAAGGTCTGTCCCAGGGATGGCAGATTGAATTCCCCCAGAACCATAAGTCTGGGGAACTCCACTGCCAACCCCGCTACGGCCTCCATCAGCTCAGGCAGGGAGGTTGCTACACAGCAGGGAGGCTGGTACAGCAGCAACACTCCCAACTGTTCTTGGGAACCCAACTTAAAAAACAGTCTCACAGCCGGCTACTTGCGGAGCAGTGCCCCTATGAGCCATTAGAGACTCTCGGATGACAACCGCCACCCCTCCTCCCCTGCCCCGGTGTCTTGGCTGGTGCCACACCTGAAACCCGACTGGGCACATTTACGAGAGGGCAACCCCCCCAGGGCCCAGCCAGGTCTCAGTGATACAACCCAGGTCTGCCTCCTCCTCTGTGATCAACTCACATATGAGAGGGGCCTTGTTGTTCACTGCCCTGGCATTGAGAAGCAGTAGCCAGAGACCAGGGCCCTCAAGGATCTGTCATCCAGGGCCTGGGTTTGAACTTGGAGTGCCGGAACACGCCACCAGTACCAAACACCGGGGGCGTCTTCCCCAAAGATGGCCTGCATTCCAGTTCCCATCATAACATCCCTGACCTGTCACCACTTCGATTGGGTGGCCCTCCCTGCAGCCAGACTTTATTTATTTATTTATTTATTTATTTATTTATTTAATTTCTATAACCGCCCATCTCCCCCCATGGGGAACTCTGGGCGGTTCCTAGGTCGGTAGCCTCCACTCCCGAACCACTGGAAGTCCTGGGTTTAAACATTTATTTATTTATTTATTGTTCAATTTATATCACCGCCCATCTCCACAAGGGGACTCTGGGCGGTTTACAACAAAATTGACTAATTAAAAACATATAAAATACAGTACATCATTCTAAATAAATTAGATATAAATATATAAATATATAAAATCCAAGAGGCTATGTTGTTGTTTAAAGGAACTCTATGGTGCCACCCACCCCCAAGAGGAGCTATTACCCCTCCCATCCCAGGCGAGGTGGCAGAGCCAGGTCTTCAATTGCTTTTGGAAGGTCAGGATTGTGGGGGCCTGCCTCACCTCCAGGGGGAGAATGTTCCAAAGGGCAGGTGCCACTGCCAAGAAGGCCCGCCTCCTGGACCCCGCCAGATGGAATTCTTTTATAGACGGGATCCGTAGCAAGCCCTCTCTGTATAACCGGGTGGGGCGGGTTAACGTTCTGGGGATGAGGCGGTTCCTTAGGTAACCTGGTCCCATGCCATGTAGAGCTTTAAAGGTAACAACCAACACCTTGAATTGCACCCGGAAGCAAACTGGTAACCAGTGCAGCTCACGCAGCAGAGGTGTCACATGTGCCGATCTTGAGGCACCCATAACTGCGTGCGTAGCTGCATTCTGGACCAGCTGAAGCTTCCGGATACTCTTCAAGGGTAGCCCCATGTAGAGCGCATTGCAATAGTCTATATGGGAGATGACCAGGGCATGAGTGACTGTACGGAGGGCATCTCGGTCCAGGAAAGGGCGTAGCTGGCGTACAACTCGAATTTGCATAAATGCCCTTCTGGCCACGGCTGCCACCTGCTCATCAAGCAGGAGCCGTGAGTCCAGAAGGACCCCCAGGTTCTGCACCGAGTCCGAACGGGGTAGTGCCACCCCATCCAGATCTAAAGATGACAACTCTCTGGATCCCGAGGCGCCATCAATCCACAGCCACTCTGTCTTACCAGGGTTCAGCTGAAGCCTGTTGTTCCCCATCCAGGCCCCCACAGCCTTCAGACACTGAGAAAGGGCAGCCACTGCATCACTTAACTCACCCGGGATGGAGATATATAATTGAGTATCATCAGCATATTGATGATACCTCATCCCATGTTGGCGGATGATCTCACCCAGTGGTTTCATGTAGATATTAAACAGGAGAGGGGAGAGAACCGAGCCCTGCGGCACCCAGAAAGTAGGGGCCGAGGGTCGGACCTCTCATCTCCTATTACCACCGATTGGGACCGATCCCGGAGGAAGGAGGCGAACCAGCACAAAACTACGCCACCCACCCCCAACTCTCTGAGCCGCCCCAAAAGGATACCATGGTCCAGAGCTTTCCAAACTGTGTGTCGCGACACAAAAGTATGTCGCCACACACAGCGTGGTGTGTCGCCACACCACCCGGAAGCGGCGGCACGCGCGTGCACGGCGGCCGCCATGCGCGCGTGCGCTGCCGCACGCCCCCGCGCCGCCGCATGCCCCCACGCCGCCGCACGCCCCTCCCGCGCCGCCACCGTGCGTGCGCGTGCCACCGCACGCCCCCCCGCACCGCCGCCATGCGCACGTGCCGCCGCACGCCCCCCCGCACCGCCGCTGTACACCCCCCCACGCCGCCGCCATGCGCGCGTGTGTCGCCGCCGCCGCCGCCACCGCCGCCAGGTGTGTCGCCAGCGGCGGCACTTTGGAAAGCCCTGCCATGGTCAATGGTATCGAAAGCCGCTGAGAGGTCAAGAAGAGCCAGGATGGATGCACTGCCTCCATCCCGCTCCTGCCAGAGATCATCTGTAAGTGCGACCAATGAAGTTTCCACCCCATATCCCGGCCTGAACCCTGACTGGAAGGGGTCTAGATAATCCATATCATCCAGAATTCTCTGGAGCTGTAATGCCACCACTTTCTCAACCACCTTCCCCAAAAAGAGGAGGTGGGAGACGGGACAAAAGTTGTCCAACACTGTAGGGTCCAGCGATGGCTTCTTGAGGAGGGGGTGCACCAGCGCCTCCTTAAAAGCAGCTGGAAACACTCCCTCTCCCAAGGATGTAACAACCATCGCATGGACCCAGCCACATGTCACCTCCCTGGCTGCTTTCACAAGCCAGGAGGGGCATGGGTCAAGATGGCATGTGGTGGCTCTTACAGTCCGGAGGATCCTGTCCACTTCCTTAGGCCCAACAGGATCAAACCATTCCCAGATAACTGGGCAAAGACATTCCCTCGGCATCTCCCCACACCATGCATCATGCCTGGAGTCCAGCTTAGAGCGAATCCGAGTGATTTTATCCATCAGATGCTCCGAAAATTCCTCCGCACGGCCCTGAAGATGGGTCACTGACCCCACCTTACCTATGAGAGATCGAGTAATCCCGAACAGGGCCGTCAGGCGGCATTCTGCGGATGCAATAAGAGCGGAGAAATATTGACGTTTCGCCACTCTTACTGCCACAAGGTAGGCCTTAACTGTGGCTCTAGCTTGTGTTTAGTCGGATTCGGTCTTTGTTTTTCTCCAGCGGCGCTCTAGACGTCTCTTAACCCTCTTCAGAACCCTTAATCCCTCCATGAACCACGGGGAATATCAGGTTGGATGGGCCAAGAGAGGCCGCATAGGTGCGATCCTGTCCAAGGCCCCGGCCGCTTCCTTATTCCAGGCTATGGCCAGGACCTCTGCTGGACTGTGCAGTAGATCCTCGGGAATAACCCCCAGCTCCCTCTGAAACCCAATCGGGTCCATTAGTCGCCGGGGGCGGACCAGTCGAATGGGTCCAACTTCCCTGCGGAGTGGGGCAGCATATGAGAATCTCAGGGCCACCAGGGCATGATCTGACCATGACAAAGGGGAAAGATGTAACTCTCCCCCCAGATCATCTTGCCACTGCTCTGACAAGAAAACCAAGTCCGGGGTGAGGCCACTGTCTCGAGTCGGGTCCCGAATAATCTGGACCAGGCCCATGGCTGCCATGGTAGCCATGAACTCCCGAGCTGCCTCCGAGGCACGTCCCAGGGTTGGCAGATTGAAATCCCCCAGAACCATAAGTCTGGGTAATTCCACTGCCAGCCCCGAGACGGCCTCCAGCAGCTCGGGCAGGGAGGTTGCTACGCAGAAGGGAGGTTGGTACAGTAGCAACACTCCCAACTGGTCTCGGGAGCCCAACTTGAGAAACAGGGTCTCACAACCGGCCACTTGTGGAGCAGCGCCCCTGAAGGCCACCATAGATTCTTGGATGACAACTGCCACCCCTCCTCCCCTACCCCGATGTCTCGGCTGGTGCCATACGTGAAATCCGGCCAGGCAGATTTCTGAGAGGGCAACCCCTCCTCCAGGGCCAAGCCAGGTCTCGGTAATACATGCCAGGTCGGCCCCCTCCTCTGTGATCAAATCACATATGAGGGGGCCCTTGTTATTAACTGACCTGGCATTAAGCAGCAGCAGCCGGAAACCAGGGCACTCGAGGGTCTGCTGACCAGGGCCTAGGTTTGAACCTGGAGGGCCAGAACACACCACCGGTAACAAACACCGGGGGCATCTTCCCCAACGATGGCCTGCCCTCCGGTTCCCGCCATAACATCCCCAACCCATCACCACCTCAATAGGACAACCCGCCCCATAGCCCCTAGAGTTTTCAGGCCCAGTTGCCTCCACCACCGGACCTCCGAAAACCCTAGATTGGAACAGGGGTCCCCTCTCCCATGCAAACATCCTCCCGTACCCAATCAAATTCAGGAGGCGGTAGGACCACCAGTGCACCAGCATTTGCTCTCGGCACTGGTAGAACCCAACCACCCCCTAAACACTCACTCCACACTCACTGTGCCCACCCTCAGCCTCTCTCACTGGTCAAAGGGGGCACCATCCACTCCTGTCCGCCACCTGTCTTTCACTCAGAGACGAGCACTCTTACATACTATCACCCAACTCTGGTCCCCTCCGGGTCTCTCACACCCAGGAGGAATACCACCTCCGATGGGTGGGGGAAATGGTAGTCAATCCTCCGTTCCCCAGCTCCTTCTTCATTATCCTATTAAGGCTGTTCTAAACTGGGGTTTAAAGATGTTAAAAACATTGGGGCTACTGTGCCAATGAGTTCCACCCCCTAAAATCTGAGCTCATCGCTCCCAGAGCTGATCTTACAAAGGCCCGTAGACCCACCAGAGTCTATAGTCCCCCAAAATCTATAGTTCCACTCCAAGGCCCGTTGTAAACTTCCCCTATAAGGGTGTTTAGGTCTCTCACGACCACCAGGAGGAAGCCAGAGTCCACAGACTTGCCCACATTCGGGCTCACCAGGAGCCACAAAGGGCCCACTAGGGTCTGCCGAGATTTAATAGGGTCCGTAGTATAGTCAAAAAACACGGAGTCCACTGCTGTTACTCAGGCCCGTCGCACTCCTCCCTCGTCTCCCAAGCTTCGGCACCACGCTGTTCTGCCGTTGATCACACCAGGGGGCCAGCCGACTCCGAGATGACAAGGATTCGCCGGGAGGTCTCCACAGACCACAAGGGTCTGCCTGGGTCGTCAGCACAGCCAAAAACCATGGAGACCACCGTTGTCGACCAAACGGAGTCCACCACCGCCACACTCCGCCTTTGTCGTCAAAACCTCGGCGCCCCGATGCTCCGCCGCCGACTACTCTCTCCCACTCTCTCCCACTTCACTCCTCCGGGGAGGCCAGCAGACTCCAAGGTAATAGGGACTCACTGGGGAGTCACCATAGGTTGCAGGGGGTTCACCTAGGTCCGTGGAAGGCCACGCCAATCACTGCTGCACTTCGCTACTCCGCCGCTACTCCGCCGTTCTTTCCAGAGGGTCCAGCCATCTCCACTCGGCTACAAGTTCACAAAAAAGCCGAGGCACCCACATAAATCTCTCCCCAAAACCCAAACCAACGTAGCAGTGTGGGGAGAGGATGGAAAACCGGTGTTCCAGGAGACCAGGATCCTCTTTTCCCGGAGCAGCAATTAGCGACTGCTCCCGGTCGCCATCTAGATCCCTTACCTCACACAAACATAGGTCCCTTACCCCACACAATCATCCTCTCAACCACATTCAACCCTGGGTGGTGGTGCCCCCCCCCCAGTGCACCAGCTCCAGCTCTCGGCACTGTTGGGTTCCCAACCACCACCCACACCCACACTATACTTCCACTTTTACTGTGCTCCCCCCTCAACTTCTCTCACTGGCAGAGGAGGGGCACCTCAATCACTCCTACCCCTCTGACCTATGCTCAGGGGGTACTCTTAACAAACACTCCTGGCCCCCACCCCATATATCTCACCTACAGGGGGGTACCTCACACTAAGGGACCCAACCCACTGCCGCTTGCCTGGATGGGAATAGGCAGTTCACTCAAGGTCTCTATGTTATAAAAAGACCACCAGTCCTCTATGTTGGTGCTCCTTTCTGGCACAAGGTATTAAGGCCAGCACAGCATCCAGAGTGTCCGAGTCTCAGGTTTCTTCTCCTAATCGCCCCAATCTCCAACATCTCCTAAGCACAGTTGGTGAAATAATAATGAGTGTGGGTGGGGTCGAAACTGTGCTGCTGCCGCACTGTGGCTCGTTGTCCTGGTAGTCCACTATGTTGGTCAAAGGCCAGGCCCATTCACCACTCGCCATGCCACAGGCCCATTACCACACTGAGGGTCCACCGAAAACTCGCTGCTGCACCAAGGGCCGAAGGTCTGATGTGCCGAGGCTCACTGCCACTACCGCGCCCAAAGCTGCATTGGAAGTTCACTGGAAGTTCACTGCAGGGGGCAAAGGGTCTACCGTGCTGAAGGCCATGCGCCAGAAGCTGCTAAGGGCCAACAAGTTTATTCTGACATCCAGTTTGCTTTCTTCTCCTTCATTTTTGGCAGTCTCTTTTCATATTCATCCTTAACAACTTCTTTAAGTTCAGTTCATAATTCCTCTCATTCTTTAACAATGAGGTTCAGAACTTCAAAGCCATTCCTATTGTTCTCCTTGAAAATGGTGGATATGTTCAAGATAATATCATGGAAATTAACTAGCTTTCTTCTTCATCTTTAATTTAACTTGGAGCTTGCACATGAGCAGTTAATGATCTGTTCCACAGACAGTACCTGGTCATGTCTTTGGTGCTACAATTGAGCTTCTCTCCCTCCTTTTAGCAATAATATAGTCAACTGGATTTCTATATATTCCATCTGGTGATATCCATGAACCTACTATATCTAAGTGTGTGATTCTTTATGCTTGGGTGGGCTAACAGTGTAAGATTAAGAACCTGGATCTCTCTAACGTGCTCACTGGCTCTGTTTTTAAACAATATTCTTTTTCTGTTCATGAGCTTATACTACGTTAAGCTGTTCCATTCACTGGTTCTAACAGGCCACTGAATGATCTTCAATTCTGGAGGTGATGGACTCGACCTTGGGGGAGCTGGGAGTGGTGATGGCTGACAGGAAGCTCTGGTGTGGACTGGTCCATGAAGTCCCGAAGAGTCAAAAGCAACTGAATGAATAAACAACAAATTGCTTCTATTATTTATCTTACTGTTATAGATCCAGTCAACATCTGTTTTTGTTGTTCTGTTATTTTATGCAATTTTGACTTCTCTAGTTATTCATCCATTTTCTCATTTTGAACCTCCTTAAGTAAAGGTAAAGTTTCCCCCCGAACATTTGTGCAGTCGTGTCCAACTCTAGGGGCTGGTGCTCATCTCCGTTTGTTAGCGTTGTCCAAAGACGCTTCCACGGTCATGTGGCCGCATGACATGCGCGGAACGCTGTTACCTACCCACCGAAGTGGTACCTATTAATCTACTTGCATTTGCATGCTTTCAAATTGCTAGGTTTGTCCATGCTAGAGATCGCCGTGATGTACTTCTCACCAGAGCCATGACGAGCGCCGATGACTGCTGGACAGACCATCGATTAATTCGATCCACGATGGCCATAAAGATTGTCCCTCATCGTAGGCTCCAAGGAAGAAAACCAAGGTGTAAAATGAATACACTGGCCCTTCAAGATCCTATTAAACGAGCTTGCTTTCAATCAACTCTCAAGGAACATCTGCCTATGGAACTTCCTGAAAATGTTGAGGAACACTGGATTAAATTGAAGACTTCTATTATTTCAGCCTGTGAACAAACTATCGGATACCAGACTAAGAGACATCAGGACTGGTTTGATGAGAACGATAGTGAGATTGAACATATTATTGACAAGAAAAGGAAAGCCTTCCAGATATGGCAAAAAGATATTAACTGTGCCGTTAAGAAAAAAATCTATGCCAGTGCAAAGGCAGAAGTCCAAAGAAGAACTAGAGAACTTAAGAAGATATGGTGGATAAAAAAAGCCCAAGAAACCCAACATTTTGCAGATGCTCATGATGCACGGGGCTTTTTTAATGCCATAAAGGCCATCTATGGACCAACAAACCATGGTACAAATCCCTTACGCTCAGTAGATGGTGCTAAACTTCTAAAGGACAAAGAGTCTATTGCACTGCGCTGGAAAGAGCATTACTACAATCTCCTTAATCATCACTCTACTGTGGCTGATGAAGTCTTCTTGCAAATCCCGCAAAAACAAATAAGAAATGAGCTTGCAGTACCCCCTAGTTTGGAGGAAGTCAATAAAGCCACTAAACAAATGAAAAATAACAAAGCTAGTGGACCTGATGGGATTCCTGCTGAAGTCTTTAAAGAAGGCGGGCCTGAACTTACACAACAACTTCATAAGCTCATCGAAAAAATCTGGATGAGGGAGGAGATTCCAGCAGACTTTAGGGATGCCATAATTATCACTCTCTTTAAAAAGGGTGATAGAACAGACTGTGGAAACTATCGAGGCATCTCCCTTCTAGCCACAGCAGGCAAAATCCTGGCAAAGATCATTGCAAACCATCTCCTATCTGTATCAGAAGACATCCTCCCTGAAACGCAAAATGGCTTCCGCCCTTCCAGGGGAACAGTGGATATGATCTTCACTGCACGACAGCTTCAAGAAAAATGCAAGGAGCAAAACCGCCCTCTGTACATGGCGTTTATTGATCTGACTAAAGCTTTTGATACTGTAAATCGTACTGCTCTCTGGACCATCCTTCTGAAAATCAGATGCCCTGATAAATTTGTGAACATCTTGCGGTTACTCCATGACGACATGATGGCAACAATCCTGAATAACAATGGCTCTCAAAGCGATCCATTTAAAGTGGAATCCGGCGTTAAACAGGGATGTGTTATTGCTCCAACCTTATTCGCTATCTTCATCGCTATGATTATGCACCTTGTTGAAGAGAAACTTCCTACTGGTGTAGAAATTATATATCGAACAGATGGAAAGCTTTTTAATCTTAGTAGGCTGAAAGCAAAAAATAAGGTAATTGCAACTTCTGTTATAGAACTTCAATATGCTGATGATAACATAGTCTGTGCACACTCCGAGGAAGATCTTTAAACTATCCTAAACATCTTTGCAGAAGCATATGAAAAGCTCGGCCTCTCGATTAACATTAAAAAAACCAAAGTGCTTTACCAGCAAGTTCGAACCAATCCCTCCGCAGCGCCATCAATCCAGCTTAAAGGTGTGTCACTAGAAAATGTCAATCACTTTTCTTATCTCGGCAGCCATCTATCTACAAAAGCCGACATCGATGCTGAAATTCAGCATCGCCTGAGCTCTGCGAGTGTAGCTTTCTCCCGAATGAAGCGTAGAGTGTTTGAGGATCGGGACATTCGCAGGGAGACCAAAATGCTTGTTTACAAAGCCATTGTACTACCAACCCTTCTGTACGCCTGTGAAACATGGACCCTCTACAAACGCCACCTCCAACTTCTTGAAAGATTCCATCAACGCTGCCTCTGAAAAATTCTGCAAATTACTTGGGAAGATAGGCAGACTAATGTTAGCGTATTAGAAGAAGCGAAAACCACCAGCATTGAAACAATGATCATCCAACATCAACTTCGCTGGACCGGTCATGTTGTTCGAATGCCTGACCATCGTCTTCCAAAGCAGCTACTTTACTCCCAACTTAAGAATGGAAAACGGAATATTGGTGGACAGCAAAAGAGATTCAAAGATACTCTCAAAGCTAATTTTAAAAAATGTAATATCAGCATTGAGAACTGGGAAGCCCTAACTCATGAGCGTTTCAATTGGAGGTCAGCCTTTATTAATGGCGCTATGGACTTTGAAGAAGCACGAGTACAGGGCGAAAAGGAGAAAAGAGCTAAAAGGAAGGCACGTCTCCCACCCGGAAACCTATGCCCTCATTGCGGGAGGTTGTGCAGATCCAGAATTGGCCTTTATAGCCACTTACGGATTCACCGTTAAAATTTTACCTTTGGAAGACAATCTTACTCGGCTATGAGTGATCGCCAATGATTAATCTACTTGCATTTGCATGCTTTCAAATTGCTAGGTTGGCAAGAGCTGGAGCTAGTGTGGGAGCTCACTCCACACCTAGGGCTAGGGATTCGAACCTCCGAACTTGCGATCTTCCGATCGACAAGCCTGGCATCTTACCCGCTGAGCCACCACGCCCCTTTTTTAACCTCCTTGCTTTTATATAATTTTGTATAATATTTTTCAAAAATATTTTGCATTTCCTTATTGTCTGTTGTAATACCTTTCCTTTCTGCAACCTTAATACCAATTTTTCCCTCTTTCTTTCCTCAGTTTGTATGCTAACCACTTCCCTGATTTATTTGCTCATTCTATATTTTTTTGTTTTGTTTTGCAAAATTCATTTTTATTTGTATTTCTTCAAACGTCAGCATAGAAAGTTTTTGTTGTAAAAGTTTTATTTGTTTTAAAATATTTTTATTTCCTGGTGATCTCTTTAAGTTCATTTGCTTTCCTTTCCAACTACCATTTTTGCCTCTTTTCCTCTCTTTGTTTTTTTATCCTTGTGTTCTATCTTATAATTGTCCCCTCATATAGGCTTTACTTGCATCCCATATTACTGTTATTTCTGTACCTTTATTCAAATTGAATTTAAAAAATACAGAATTCAATTTGTATCTTTTCTGATTGTACATCAGAATTATTCCCTCCATTGTATCCCAATGAAATTGGTGCCCTTTTCTTTTAAGTACATCTGTTAGAAAAGAATAATCTTTTCTTTTTTGTAAAATCCTGACTGGTATTCCTTTGAATACAGTGACACCTTTATCATTTATCTTAAGCCTATTTTTAAAATGCTCTTGGAGAATCTCATCTCTTATCTTCTTTCTTACAAACTATACAAGCATATCTCTTGAAACATTATTTTTCTTTGCATATCTAGAATTTATCCTGTACATCTTGTCCATTTCTTAATCCATTTCTTCTTTTTTCCAGTCAAGTAGATTTGAGATAGATTCCACAACTTTGTACCTTGAATAGTGCAATATTATCCAAGGCTCTTTCAATTCCTTTATTATTTATTTCTGTCTTATTTTCTAAAACCTCTATTTTCTCCTCATTGTGTTTTCTTTACCTGCTATTTTTTTCCCAATAGAGCCCATTATTTCTTTTTTAAACTCATCCAATCTTTCTTCCATCCTTTTGGTAACTAACTCAGTATCTGATGCAGTAACTGACTAATATTTTTGCCATTTCTTCTAACATTTTTTGTAATGCCTCTTGCTTTATGCCTGGCATCTCTTCTAATTGTACTTCAGTGACAGATGCTCTCCTTTCAGTTGCTGTCATTACCCTCCACTTGGGGGGCTATTATTAATTGCTCACATCCAAATCTCATGATACTTCACACTGTTGCCGCTTCCTTTTTAGAAATTACCTCCTCCAGCCTTAGTGATCAATGATTCCTGGTGGGTTCCTGTCCTGACAGACTTTTCTCAGAAATAGATAAACCATGTGTATACCTACTAACTGGAAACCAACTATTATATGCCCAATCTTTAAACAGGCAGGAACCTGTCAATTACTGTCCAATTAGTTTTCTAGATATTTTCTCCAAGCCTTATGCCCAACATCTTTTGAATAAATTAGAAGATTGGGAGGAAAATCTTTTTCATGCAGCACAGGCAGGATTTCATAAAGGACATAGTACAGTAGATCCCTGCACCATTCTGGAAGTTCTTATCCAGAAATATTCCGTTTGAAATACTCTTTTATTTTCACAATGTGTAAATTAAAAATAAAAAAGGGAAATTACACTGAAAGTAAGAAATAGAAAGAAGTACAGAACAGAAACAAAGAAACAAAAAAAGAAAATACAAACATATATAGACATTTAACAAAGTGACTTCTGACTTCCTTTACAAAGGATATATACAAAAAACCTTTCATACAACCCTTACTTAACTTTATATTATTGCTTCTACTTTTCCTGACTTATCCAGAAATATACCAATGGAGATACTGTATAAAAGAACTCTATGTCACATTCATCGATCTTACCTCTGCCTTTGACTCAATTAACAGGTCCTGATTATCGAAGAGATTTGCAAGGACAGACCTCAATATGTGCCTTTTCAAACTAATAATTGAATTAGATACTAGTATTATGGCCAGAGTAAGAATGGGCCCACAAGGTTCTCTGTCAGATCCTATTTCATTGGAGAGTGGAATCAAACAGGCAACTTTTATATGAATGATATTGTAGTGGCCATGATGTCACAAAATTTCTTTTTGCCTTCCTGTCTTTGGTAGAAGTAATATCAAACACAGATGGCAATTAATGCCCAAAAAATAGAGCAATGCCCCTCCTTTAAACATGACATGTAGGTATTACCTTTCATAATTGCTTATGGAAAACACATTTATCCACCATTTTAGCAATTGCCCAATGCACAGTGGGCACTATTTCGAAGGAGGGCAGCTGGTAACTCCTGCACTTAAAATATTCCGTGGCAAGATGATTGTCCAGATGTTGCATGGGGCTGAGTTTTAGGGTTGTGGTGAGAAGGCTATTGCCCCATTGGAGGTAATCCAAGTTATCTTCATAAGGAAGAGTTTGGGCCTCCTCCCAGGCACTCCTACCACTTATTTAAGGATGGAGGTAGGGTTACCTCTCATCACCGTTAGAGTATACCTTGCACTGTTGGAACATTATAAGAAATGAGAAAATATTCCAGAATCCTGATGATTATATAGTTGGGAATCAGTGGAGCAAAAATTTGGTCAACCATTCTACTGATGTATTCCTTACCCCCTCTGGGGGAACGTAGGTCTTGAAACAGAGAAAATATTAAAAGATAGGCTTCTTGAAAGGAATGTGAATAAAGACGCTATTGCAGTATGGTCATCTAAATTGTCATTCTGGTATCATTACTGTAAAAACATAGGAACCTCTCCCAGTATATGGTTAGCATTATCAGTGCCCCACTGAGAAAAGCTTTTACATTTCTTCTCCTGCAGACCATGCCTTCAGCATATTTTGAAGAGAGATTTTATAAGTGCCCTGTCAAATCTCATCTCTGTCCCTGCAGTGCCAGCCAAGTGGAGGACATTAATCACATTGTCTTCCACTGCCCCTTTTGCAATGAGATCAGGGCCAAGTGACTGATGGTAGGTGATCTCGAGGGCTCAGACCTTGAACAATTGACTTACCTTCTTGCAGATGTGTATCCAACTGTTAGTAGTCAGGTTGCTACTTTTGCTTTGTTGTTATTTTTAAGTTCTTAACTGTAGCCCTGATTTTATCTTGATCCAATCTTATATCTTATATTATAAGGGGCGTGGTGGCTCAGTGGGTAAGATGCCAGGCTTGTCGATCGGAAGATCGGATGGTTTGAATCCATAGCCCCACGTGATGGAGTGAGCTCCCACACTAGCCCCAGCTCTTGCCAACCTAGCAATTTGAAAGCATACAAATGCAAGTAGATTAATAGGTAGCCCTTCGGTGGGTAGGTAACAGCATTCTGCATGCATCATGCCAGCCACATGACCATGGAAGCATCAATGGACAACGCTGGCTCTTCGGCTAACAAACGGAGATGAGCACTGGCCCCTAGAGTCGGACACAACTGCACAAATTTGCGGGGGGAACCTTTACCTTTTTAAATCTTATATCTAGCACTCTTTATTTTCTCTTCTCTTCTTGTATTGATATTTTGCCTTCTTGTATTTTATGCTTTATTACATTGTGGTTACACTAATAAACTTATTTATGTATTTACTTATTATATATATTTATTACCCATTCAAGAGAATGTAAGAAAGTAATGTAAGCATACCATTTGCAGAGTAGGATGGCTGATTCTTGGGTTCTTTGAAAATGTGAATGGCTTTGGAACCATCAGACATGTTATATATCTTTGCATCCCTGAAATGCCCTATTTCAGGACGTTACACTATTTCCAGAGGGAATAGATTAGGCAGTAGTTTCCCCCGTGGAGCTTTATATGGATAGGACTGACCAGATAGGGAAAACTTCCTTGTGACATTTCATGGAATTTTTAACATTCATTTCTTTGTCACCTCAATTAAGAAATTTCTTCTGCAGAGCAAAGAGACAATGTGATTGGCCATTTCATGTTGCCTCATAGCTTCTCCTATCATCTGACAAAGCCAGAAAAGGCTTCTGTGTAGACACTATACCTAGATAAATCCCAATTTCGTCTTTAGACAGGCCATGTTGGAGAAGGCAGAAGGGCATGTTCTCTCACACAGTTTGGCAAAGTTTGGGACAAGTCATGCCAAAGGAGGAGAGTGACACATCCTGTAAACCACTCACCAAAGCCTTTGGAAGACATAGTGTCTGCCATAGCAGTGGTGGGATAAACTGAATTACCTGCAAAGCCTCTTGCATTCAGAGTTCATAAGGATCCTGCTTTATCTTGTGGAGACAAAGAATCACTCTGGAGTAGCAGATATCTCAGCTTTTGGCTCTGTCGTATGCATAGCATTAATCCACACAGACATTTCAGCAAGGTAGGTTTATTCAAAATATTATGCAATCTTTCACAAGACAAAAGTAAATGAGCTCAACATTAGTGATACAGTATATGATTTATATCCCATGATGGTATGTTCTATAAGCTGAAAGATCAGTCAAGATGTTGAGTTGATAATTCTTGCTGAAATGGAGGAACCTCTTCTCCAAACTCCTTTCTTTACTATCCTCCAAATCTGCAGAAACATAGTAGATTTCATTTAATGACTTCTAAACATTCTTGTTCTTGTTTTTACTGACATAATAATAAAAAGGGAATAATAGAAAGCCAGTTTATTTGTTTGTTCATTTATTTATTTAGTGCAGGGCTTTCCAAAGTGCCACCGCTGGTGACACATGAGCGGCGGCGGCGGCAGCGCAACGGCAGCGCGGGGGGGCGCACGTGCACGGCGGCGGCGCGGGGGGGGCGTGCGGCTGCCGCCATGCACACGCGCACCGACGCTTCCGGGTGGTGTGGCAACACACCACGCTGTGTGTGGCGACACACTTTTGTGTCGCGACACACAGTTTGGAAAGCTCTGATTTAGTGGTTAGGGTGCTGGCCTAGAAACCAGGAGACTGTGAGTTCTAGGCCTCCTATAGCCATGAAAGCCAGCTGGGTGACATTGGGGCAGTCACTCTCTCTCAGCCCAACTCACCTCATAAGGTTTTTTTTTAATTTAACTTACTTATTTATATTTCATATTTTGTCACCGCCCATCTCACTAAGAGCGACTCTGGGCGGTTGCTGTTGTGGGGAAAACAGGAGGTATTAAGTATGTTCGCCACCTTGAGTTGACCTTTTTTTAAAAAAAAAAAAGGCAGGATAAACATTTAATAATTACAAAGAAATCAGTACTTATTTTAAAAATTTCTTAATGTCACATTTATTTATTTTTAATGAAATTAAATTCCAGCAGTCAGTATCAGGGCATCTGAATTATCGAAGTAGAATATTAATAGATAGAAGCAGAATGGTTAAAAAAAAACCAGGAAAAAGCATAAGGTTTGCCTAGCTCTGTAGTCCCTATAGTAACCTATGGCTGTGAGAGCTGGACCATAAGGAAGGCTGAGCGAAGGAAGATAGATGCTTTTGAACTGTGGTGTTGGAGGAAAATTCTGAGAGTGCCTTGGACTGCAAGAAGATCAAACCAGTCCATACTCCAGGAAATAAAGCCAGACTGCTCACTTGAGGGAATGATATTAAAGACAAAAGTGAAGTACTTTGGCCACATAATGAGAAGACAGGATAGATTCCATGTCCTTTTTAATTTCAGGGACTTTAATACATTAGAAAAAATATTGTGTTTTTAGGAATATATAATATATTTATATTATACAGTATATTTGATATGATTTATCTTCTTATAATTTAGATGTACTATTTTTCTGTACCATCATTTTGGCAATTTAGCAAATAGTATAAAATATTAATACATGAATCACTGCAATGAGGTAGTAATTATTTTTCTTTGGAGTATAAGGAAAAAAAGAATGTTGAAATAGAATATACATTGCATTTGTGTGTTGTGGATTTGTAACAGTAAAAAAAAAACTTACGCTAAACAACACAAAATGTCTTCCCCACATGTTCCCTGGATAGGATATGGTGTCTTACATTCAGCATCAGTTGTACAAAAACCCTTAATTGCACTGCAGTCTTCTGAAGTTTTTACTAATACAGTTCTTGAGGCATATCCTAGGTAGATAAAGTAGTTTAGTTAAACTTTAGATAAACATACTGGAGATCACATTCATTGGCTGGTTGTTATCCATTCTTTGGGACAGAATGGAATGGAATGCAACTAAACCTCTATATCAAGTTTTTTAAATGTGCGCACACTTAAAAAAAACACCAGTGGCTATATTCGCACAATACTCTAACCCCTAAACCTGGGGTAAGAAAATGCAACTGTTTTTTCAATAGTAGGATATACCTGAATAAAAAAAAACCCACGTTATGGCTTAATGTGATTTTCTAAGCCACGTAACAGTGGATAGATTCCCGTAATATGCTGAACTATAGACAAAGCAACATTGTTTTAGCTTGGTCTTGCATGTTGGGGGAAATGCAATCCTTCTAATAAGACTGCAAGACAAGGGTGGAGAATTTCTTCTTGGGCTGGATCTCACTGTCCAATTTTCAGAGGACTTACTGCTGCACTGGTGTTATCTTTGATTCATATAGGTACAGTTACAGTTTCCATTTGCCCCCCCTGATTTTGCAGGTGGGTGAATGGCATTTGTCTTCACTTTTAAAACTATATTAATTGTTTTCATTACAGATTTTCAACAGTATTAGTCAGAGGGAAATCCAGGAACTGCAGAAAGAGACAGAGTTAGCTAGTTAGCTAGTTAGCTGATAACAAGAATAGTACTTGGCCACAATGCAATCAATGACCAAATAATATTGATTAGGCTTCAAGGACAGCCCTTTAATATGACAATCATTCAAGTTTATGCTCCAACCCCCAATGCAAAAGAAGAGGGGTTTAATGAGTTTTATGATCCAATTTGAAATGGACCTATCATGCAAGCAAGATATGCTGCACGTGATAGGACACTGCAATGCCAAATTTGGAAACATGAAAGAGGAAAGTGTAGTTGGATTGTATAGTTTAAGAAACTGAAATGTAGCTGATGACACTACCCTGATAGCAGAAAATGCAAATGATCTGCAAGCCTAGTAATAAAAGTCAAAGAGCACAGTGAAAAAATGGGACTAAAATTAAATATAAACAATACCTAACTAATGACAACAGGTAGAACAATCAGCCTTAGAGTTGATAATGAAGACATCAGAGTGGTGGGCAGCTTCTGCCTTTTTGGATTAACCATCAACAGTAAAGGAACAAGCAGTCAAGAAATACGCCACAGAGTAGCACTTGGTAGAGCAGCCATAAAGGCCTTGGAAAAGATATTCAAATGCCACGATGTGTCTATATTTACAAAGATCAGAATAGTACAAGCCATTGTATTCCCTGTTGACCCTCTATGGATGTGAAAGTTGGACTTTGAAGAAATCAAGATAGGAAGAGTATTGACACTCTTGAACTTTCAATGTGGAGAAGACTCCTGAGAATACCATGGACAGCCAAGAAAACAAACAAATGGATCATCAAACAAATCAATGCAGAGTTCTCACTTGAGGAACAAATGACCATGCTCAAATTACCCTAGTTTGGACATATTATGCAAAGACCTAGCTCTCTGGAAAAGGCTCCAGTGCTGGGAAATGTGGAATGAAAGAGAAGAGGATGATCAGGAACAAGGTGGATGGACTCAATTACATTGGTGATGTGGGCACCATTGGAACAGCTGAAGGACCAGGTTAGGGAAATCTATCTATGTGATTGCTAAAAGTTGACAACTACTTGATGATACATAATCAATCAATCAATCAATCAATCATGTTACCTCATATATATAAAAGAATAGAGGAGACAAAGAAAGTAATTTTCAACTCAGGAAAGGATTTAGTGTCACATAAAACCAGTAGATCCATTAGTGATCTCCCTGGGTTAAGGAGATTTAAATTTATACTGGAAATTTATATTGGCCCTTATTTTGAGAACCATCAACCTTGAGCAAAAAGCAATTAAAAAGTATTATGGATGTGTCATATATCCTAGCTGTTCTAGATTTCTTTTTTTAGAATAAAAGAACACCTACAACAATTAGGATATATGACACATCCACAATACTTTTAAATTACTTTTTCTCAAGGTTGATAATTCTCAAAACAAGGGCCAGTATAAATTTCCTGAGAACTCCTTGTAGTTAATAGATGGCCTAGAGCAGGGACAGCCTAAAAAGGGGAAATACTATGGAACATCTGGCACCCAGTATAGTAGTAATGAATGCACAAAGCCTCAAATGGGAATTTACTGTAGTTCAGTGAAGGTTTGATCTCATCACCTGATTGAAACAGACTGGTGAATCAGAGTGGAGACCTGCCTTGAAGCAACAAATCAAATTGGGTGCCTCCAAAATGACTTATAACCTTCTACAGTATTTCACAGATTTGATGGTTTTTCTATTACTTCTGGGATTTTTCCAGAAAAACATATAGTATCTCTAATTCAATTCCATATATAGAGGACACTGAGAAGGGTTGACTGGTGTGGTGTTTTCTCTTAAATTGATATAAACCAATGAGATTATTATATAAGGAAGGCTGAGCGCCGAAGAATTGATGCTTTCAAACTGTGGTGCTGGAGAAGACTCTTGAGAGTCCCTTGGACTGCAAGGAGGTCAAACCAGTCAATCCTAAAGGAAATCAACCCTGACTGCTCATTGGAAGGACAGATGCTGAAGCTGAAGCTCAAATACTTTGGCCACCTAATGCGAAGAGAGGACTCACTGGAAAAGACCCTGATGCTGGGAAAGACTGAAGGCAAAAGGAGAAGGGGACGGCAGAGGATGAGATGGTTAGATAGCATCACCGATGTAATGAAAATGAATTTGAGTAAACTCCGAGAGACAGTGGAGGACAGGAAGTCCTGGCGTGCTATGGTCCATGAGGTCACGAAGAGTCGGACACGACTAAATGACTGAACAACAACAACAAATGAGATTATCACCACATTAACCTCTCTGGTTCTTCTAATCCTCTGGAGTTCATTTCTGATCCAGTGGAATGCAAGCTCCAGTCATTTCCAACTATATGGAGTGCTATGGATGATATATGCCTTACCTGGAGAAACCAAAAGCATCCATGATGTCAAAGCAATGGAAAGAATGCCAAACTGCATAGCTGAAGCTAGATGGGGATCTTCAAACAATAGAAACAGAAAGAAATAAAGAGAACAAGACTGTAAGCAAAACTTAATTCCCACCCATTTATAAAGTTAGCTACATATGTATTGGCCCTTTCAATCAAAGTTGAAGGTACAAGCTGTGTGATAATAAAAACTCTTTGTACTTTAATCTTCTGGAAGGAAAATGTCCAGAGAAGGAAAAATGAGTCATTACATTAATCTAAAGCTAAATTTCAGATTCATTGACTTGGAAAAAATATCTTATTGTTTTTAGGATTTGATGTTCTCTCCAGTGGGTGCCTGCTATAGTCCACGGCTAAAAACTAATAAAATAAATTGAGCAAAGACAACAATTAATCATCTGATAAAGACTTTAACAGTGCTGCCAAAGATTAGTAGGCCCAGCTTAACAGTAGTTGGGGTGGGGAAGTGACCTTAATTGCCTCTACAGTGATCCTGATCCTGATCCTGATCAAGATCATGATTTCCTTTCTGGCAATAGGCATGGGAAACTAGTCATCTTGCTTGCATCTATAGCACTTCAGGGTGAATGTTTAAAGCCTCTTCTCCCCCACCCTCACACTGAAATCTTGATTAGAATCTTTAGTTGGATGAAACTTTAATTTCCAGTTCTGGATGATCTCCAGCCTGGAACTCTCTGCATCAGTGGGGCAAGCTGAGTGTGGGAGAGGAGAAGAAGAGAGGAGGGAGTGAGGAGGATGAGAGTAGAGAGCTGGTGTATGTTTGGAGTTTGCAGCTGGCAGCCAAAACAGGAGAAAGAAGCAACCAAGGGAAGAAAAAGGCGTTTGTTTTCACAAAGAGACATGGAAAGTCTGGAGGAAAAGACAAGCAGCAGTGAAGTCTTGCAGCAAATGTCTGGAGAGGGGCAAGTGAGAAAGATGCCCTCTTAAAGGAGCCTTGTGCAAGAGATAGTAGCAGTAGTATTAGTTTCTAATAGTAATAATTATAGTTAGATAGCAATAGTGATAGCATAGTTAGCCTACTATATGTATTAGGGAAGGATAGGAATAGTTACATAGTCTAGGTCTAGTAGGAATATAGGTTAGTGAGAAACAAACTAGGATTATATTAAGTAGACACATAGATAGCTAGAGCACACTTTTCTACTGTAAATAATAAGTAAACTAACCCCCCCCCCCCCAACAAATAAGGGGAGAGACAAATCTTTATGTGTGCAGTGGTTTCTTGGAGGACTTCCTGTTGAGTTTGAATAAACACCCTTGGGTACAAAAGAACCCGTGACAAATTGGTGGTAGAAGTGGGATATCCAAAATTGCTGGGATTCCCAGAAGAGGTTTAAGGGAAGTTTGTTCAGGCTCAAAGGACTCCTTCAGTACTGTGCATGAAAAGAAAAACTTTGGTTGCTAAAGGAAGGGTATTTGGACCTCGCAGACCTCAGACTTTGCAGGCACTAGCTAACATACTGGCTGCAAAAACCAGACCCCTCACTACAGCCTACATCAAACAGACAAAGATGGAAAAGGCAGAAGGGGCTGAATCTCCAATACACACAGAGGAGGCTACCACTACAGTAGAAACAGGTGTCCAGCCTAAGCCGGTTGTTAAATCAAAGAAAAAAGTGGAACAGTCAGAAAAGGGGCTAGGACCAAACACTTGGGCTAACATTGTTGCAGAAATGTTGAGGCAGCAACAAGAAGAATGGCTCTGGAGAGAGACAGAGATAAGAGATAGGTTGGAATGGGAAAAGAGTGAACAAGAGGCAAGAAGGGAAGAGTTTAAGGGGCTGCTAGACCTATTTAAAGGGACACAGTCACCAGGTGGGGCACATTCACCTCTAGGGTCTCCTGAACACATAGAGAGGGGAAGTGGTCCCAAAGATATTAAAATCCCTAAATTGTCTAAGGGGGGGGATATAGAAACCTATTTCACAATGTTTGAGAGGGTGGCTACTTCGTGTAAATGGCCTGAGAATGAATGGGTAGCCAGGTTATCTCCTAGTCTTACAGGGAAAGCATTGAGAGCTTATAGTAGTCTTCCAGATAAAGAAATATTGGATTACCATCATGTTAAAGAGGTAGTCTTATATAGATATAATGTGACTCTGTGTACCTATAGACAAAGGTTTTGGGGCTACACATTTGATAACCAGGAAGGTGTGCGTGAGTTGTGAGCACAGCTGGAGGATTATTTATTTATCGTATGGCACATTCACATCGTGTTACAATAAAAAACATAGAGCATAATAAATATGAAATATAAAATATAAAATATAGAAAGGAAAATTACAAATGTATGTCTAGGTTACAAATATAGTTTTTTGCTTCAGTTGTCAGCCAAGAAATCAGCAAAGTCTCCATTGTAGGCTCGGTTTTGACACTCTGTCACTATATGTTGGATAGTTTGTTTTTGGCCCCACAGTCACAATTCAATGATGCTGTTTTGCCCCATTTATAAAGGGCATCTGCACATCTACCATGACCCGTGCGAATTTGGTTCAAGGTTGTCCATATCGCACGGGGCTGGTCAAATCCAGGTGGTTTTTCCAAGATACAGGGCAAGCTTCGGCATTGTGGAGGGCAATTTCCTAACCAATGTTGTTTCCACGTGTTGTGGATAGTGAAATCGTCTTCTAGAAGAGCTTTAGTGGTAGAAATGGCTGGATGTCTCGATCTCAGCCTGTTTCACTCCAAGCAGGCTATGTCATTTAGTATTGGTAGCTGGGGATTACCAATAATCTTCCAATATTCTTGAAGAAGGGCGCTCTTTCGTCTTGCATCCGGAGGTGGTATATGGCTCAAAACAGGCAAACAGCATGAGGGAGTAGGTCGTATTGTCCCACTAACGATGCACATTGACTCATGCAGTTGTGTATCGATCTTTCTCTTGTGTGGGCTATTAAGCCATACTGGGGCACAGTACTCTGCTGCTGAGTAAACCAAGCTGAGTGCGGACATTCTCAGCGTATCCGCTGTCGAGCCCCAACAACAGCCCAAGCATTTGTCTAGATTTTCAGTAAAGACATCCCATTTTGCCTTCTTGAAATTCCACCTTGGGCGGGGAAAGGATGACACCAGAGGTATTTGTTGTTGTTGTTGTTCAGTCATTTAGTCGTGTCCGACTCTTCGTGACCTCATGGACCATAGCACGCCAGGACTTCCTGTCCTCCACTGTCTCTCGGAGTTTACTCAAATTCATGTTCATTACATCGGTGATGCTATCTAACCATCTCATCCTCTGCCTTCCCCTTCTCCTTTTGCCTTCAGTCTTTCCCAGCATCAGGGTCTTTTCCAGTGAGTCCTCTCTTCGCATTAGGTGGCCAAAGTATTTGAGCTTCAGCTTCAGTATCTGTCCTTCCAATGAGCAGTCAGGGTTGATTTCCTTTAGGATTGACTGATTTGACCTCCTTGCAGTCCAAGGGACTCTTAAGAGTCTTCTCCAGCACCACAGTTTGAAAGCATCAATTCTTCGGCGCTCAGCCTTCCTTATGGTCCAACTCTCACAGCCATACATTACTACTGGGAAAACCATAGCTTTAACTATACGTACCTTTGTCGGCAAGGTGATGTCTCTGCTTTTTAATATGCTGTCTAGGTTTACCATAGCTTTCCTCCCAAGGAGCAAGCGTCTTTTAATTTCATGGCTGCAGTCACCGTCTGCGGTGATCTTGGAGCCCAAGAAAATAAAATCTGTCACTGCTTCCATTTCTTCCCCTTCTATTTGCCAGGAAGTGATGGGACCAGATGCCATGATCTGAGTTTTTTTAATGTTGAGTTTCAAGCCAGCTTTTGCACTCTCCTCTTTCACCCTCATCAAGAGGCTCTTTAGTTCCTCTTCACTTTCTGCCATTAGGGTGGTATCGTCTGCATATCTGAGGTTGTTGATATTTCTCCCGGCAATCTTAACTCCGGCTTGTGATTCATCCAGCCCGGCATTTCTCATGATGTACTCTGCATATAAGTTAAATAAGCAGGGTGATAATATACAGCCTTGTCATACTCCTTTTCCAATTTTGAACCAGTTGGTTGTTCCATGTCCGGTTCTATCTGTTGCTTCTTAACCCGCATACAGGTTTCTCAGGAGACAGGTAAGGTGGTCTGGTACTCCCATCTCTTTAAGACTTTGCCACAGTTTGTTGTGATCCACACAATCAAAGGCTTTAGCGTAGTCAATGAAGCAGAAGTAGATGTTTTTCTGGAACTCTCTTGCTTTTTCCATGATCCAGCGAATGTTGGCAATCTGATCTCTAGTTCCTCTGCCTCTTCGAAACCCAGCTTGCACTTCTGGTAGTTCTTGGTTCACATACTGCTGAAGCCTAGCTTGTAGGATTTTGAGCATAACCTTGCTAGCATGTGAAATGAGCGCAATTGTACGGTAGTTTGAACATTCTTTGGCATTGCCCTTCTTTGGAATTGGAACGTAAACTGACCTTTTCCAATCCTGTGGCCACTGTTGAGTTTTCCAAATTTTTTGGCATATTGAGTGCAGCACTTTAACAGCATCATCTTTTAGGATTTTAAATAGCTCAGCTGGGATACTGTCTTCTCCACTAGCTTTGTTGTTAGTAATGCTTCCTAAGGCCCACTTGACTTCACTATCTAGGATGTCTGGCTCAAGGTCAGTGACCACACCGTCGTATTTATCAGGGATATTAAGATCTTTCTTGTATAGTTCTTCTGTATATTCTTGCCACCTCTTCTTAATCTCTTCTGCTTCTGTTAGGTCCCTGCCTTTTTTGTCCTTTATCATGCCCATCTTTGCACAAAAGGTTCCCTTGATATCTCCGATTTTCTTGAAGAGATCTCTAGTCTTCCCCATTCTATTGTTTTCCTCGATTTCTTTGCATTGTTCATTTAAGAAGGCCTTCTTATCTCTCCTTGCTATTCTCTGGAAAACTGCATTCAGTTGGTTATATCTTTCCCTTTCTCCCTTGCCTTTTGCTTCCCTTCTTTCCTCAGCTATTTGTAAAGCTTCATCAGTCAGCCACTTTGCTTTCTTGCATTTCTTTTTCTTTGGGATGGTTTTAGTTGCTTATTGGGCGGTGCTGACTATGAGGGAAGTCTGCTGGTACCAGTCGAGAGGTTTTCACTGGCAGTTTTTCCTCATTGGTGGTCACAAAACACAAGTCGGGACTGTATTCCTTTCTCCAAGCTGCCGACTTAAATGATCCTCTGTCCTTTGCATCGAATATCAAATACAAGCTGTTATCATCTGCCCAGTTAACTAGTGCCTCACCATTTTCGTCATTTTTACTGCACTTCCACTGAGTATGATGACTATTAAAATCTCCAAGGTAAACAGCTGGATGTGGAGACAGAGGTATAACTTGTGGAGGCCAGGTAATAGTCGGGGGTTTATATATGTTAGTTATTGTTAATTCCCCTATTCTTAGTTACCTCATGTATATTGTTGAGGTTAGAGGCTGAGCACAGCTAGGCATTTTCAGTTGACGACCTTACATACATTGCCACTCCATAAGCATGGTGGTATGTTGCTCTCAGCAGGTCGTAGCCAGGGATCCTGCCTCTCTATCTAATTTGGTCCTCATTTTCAGCGTGAATTTCCTGGACTGCAATAACGTCGATGTCATTATCTGCTAAAATCTGTTGTAGGACTTGGCACTTAGACCTACGTATTCCTTCTATATTGATTTGGCAAATCTTGATAACAGGACCAAGATACTTTGTCATGGGGTCCTGAGAAAGACCATTTATATTCATGCCTTGAGGCATAATTTGATGTGATCTGATATAGCCAGGAGATCACTAGGATTGACTGGCTACTGCAACTTCAAAGCTTCAGGTGTTTGCTTTGAAGTGACAGTTCCTTAGCACCACCCAGGGGACACGTGTGACTTAAGGAATGTCATGGACACGAACAGTCGTTGTCCCCCACGGCTGGAGGATTTAGGGAGGAAATGGTTGAGGCCAGATGAAAGGACTAAAGAAGAGGTGGTAGAGGAAGTAATCTTAGAACAGTTTCTACAGGTATTCCCTACTAAAGTAAGGTTTTGGGTGCAAGAATACCACCCAAAAACAGGCCACAAGGCAGTAGAATTGGCTGAAGATTATCTGGCCGCAATAAGGGCAGAGGGTGATTTGAAAGGAGAAAGGAAAGTTTTAGACAGCAGGAATCCTAAGGTACAGGAAGGGTTAATGGAGAAAGGTATAAAAATGCCTTTGGCTCCTGCCCAAAGGAAAGGAAAACCGGATAATGGTAGAGAGACCTATGTTTACAACTGTGGGAAGAGTGATTGTAGCAAGGGATTGTAGGACCCAGAAGAGGAAAGGGGTGTCTGCTGTAGTTCAAGCACCTCTGGGAACCAAACTTATGGTTCCAGCCAAGGTTAATGGGGTGTCTGTCAAGGGTTTGGTGGATACTGGAAGTAGAAGAACGTTGGTATGTCCTTTTCTAGTGAAAAATTGGGATGCGGTGGCTCAGTGGGTTAAACCGCTGAAGCTGTACGACTGCCGATCAGAAGGTCGGCAGTTCGATTCCCCGCAGGACGAGGTGAGCTCTCATCACTCGTACCAGTTCCTGTCAACCCAACAGTTCGAAAGCTAATGCAAGTAGATAAATGGGTACCACCTTAAGTGGGAGAATTTGCTGGCATCCTGTCAGGGGTCGCCCACTGGAACGAAGAAGATCTCGTGAATGGCAGCAGAGACGATGGATCCCGAACAGCAACATCCAGGACGTCAGCAGCCGACTCTGAAAGCAAGGTATTCTGGGACACATAGTCCAATACCCACGGAAAAGAGTTGGTTCCCTTACCCCTTCCCTTAGTGCGCGGTAAAAATGTTGTTAATATATGAATGTATAAATATATGAATTACAATGTATGTAAGCCGCCTAGAGCCCTCCGTTAGGGAGGGGATAGGTGGGGTATAAATACAATAAATAAATAAATAAATAAAAAGGTAGTTTGCATAGGTAAAGAGCCTCTCGCTAGTGTATTTGGACAAACTGAGGAGGTTGAGTTAGTGAACACTAGGATTCAAGCCAATGGAGTGGAAAAGAAAAAGGTGGTAGGAATTGTCCCTAAATTGCCCTATGATCTGGTAATTGGCACAGACTTTCCAATTCTTGATGGTTGGAAAACCCCAAAAAGCTGTAGAGAATTGGCTACAGTGGTGGGGGTAACCACAAGGGCTCAGGCGAAGGAGGAACAGAAGCAGGAGGGGAAGGAGCCGGGAATCCTTCCTAGTCATTCTTATTTATTGGGAAAAGTAGGTTACCCAAGAAAAGACAAAGCATTGAG
The DNA here is from genome assembly GCA_023362775.1 of Charina bottae. Classification (NCBI taxonomy): domain Eukaryota; kingdom Metazoa; phylum Chordata; class Lepidosauria; order Squamata; family Charinaidae; genus Charina; species Charina bottae. Next base: position 86,086,195 of record JALMGJ010000001.1, on the reverse strand, counting down.
AAAGGCAGATAAGGCTAGAGGGGAACCCATAGGGTTAAAAACACCGAACATACCTAATACTCCTTCCTCCTCCTATTTTCCCCACAACAACAACCCAGTGAGGTGAGTTGGACTGAGAGAGAGTGACTGGCCCCAGGTCACCCAGCCAGCTTTCATGCCTAAGGCGGGACTAGAATTCATAGACTCCTGGTTTCTAGCCCATTGCCTTAACCACTAGGCCAAACTGGCTCTCTCAATCATTTTTTTCTATTTCAATGATAGAGAGGCTACTCCAAGATGGAAAGTCGACACCGATCATCAATCCAAGATTGAAATCCTGAGGTCACACTATCTTCCCAATGTCAGAAAGAAATCTTTCTTTACTGTACCTCTTGGAAAGTCTATTATTCTTCATTTAATAATAAATTCTGCATTTATATATAGTGTGTGTGTGCATAAACTTCAAATAATTTTATAACAAGTATAAATTCTACATATCATATAGTTAAAAATACATTCACATATTTAACTTATGACCTTTGAAGCCCTTGTTTTAGTAGACAATATTGGAATACTCTCAAATCATGTAAGTGTCCTCTCACCCATTTTATACTTCCAGGATAATGAGGTGGACAACCAACTGTTTTTAAACATTCTCTGAGTTATCCCAAAAATATGAAAGATTTTTAAAATTAATCTCATATAAAGGTCATCAGCATTTCTATACTTATAAGATAAATTACTTGCACTTAAATTTGATAAATGGTACATTTCCAAATTTTGCAATGCTATCAATTAAAGGTAGCATTATTAGTGAAAATAATAATAATTATCTTTTTATGAGATAGATTGAAATGTTTCTGCTTACTAAACAAAACTGGTCGTTCTCCTGAATGCCTTGACATCATAAAAGGAACAGGTTTGGGATATAGCAGTTCTTAAATATATGAAAGCTTTGATATCTAATTTTAACTGCTGGTCTCAGAAGAAGCTCACAGGTGAATGTCACCTGCTTTGCTCATGAGGTCTTGATGGCATCAAGCTGGTCTTTGTATGGTTAGAATATTGAAATCAGTGTTTGAAAAGAAAAATCCAACCTGCATACTGTAAACTGAATATCCCATTTCTAGATCTCCCCCTACTTATATCAGAGACCACCTGCTCCAACCTGACAGGACTAACTAGGAAACTAAGGTCATGTAGGCCAATACTACTTTTATTGTAAAGTTATAATAACAGAATCTTGCAAGTCTGAATGTGCACACACCCCCTTTATCTTCATGTGAACTAGGGAAGGGCTTGTCTGAGACATTTATGCACACCTCATTCCTGTCCTGGACTCAGGTTTCTTTTATCTGACCATTGCCTTGGCAGCTGCTCTTCCTCCTATTCCTCTGCCCTCTAGATCTCATCTTTTCAGATTATCTTTGTTGTTTATTCATTCAGTCGCTTCTGACTCTTCGTGACTTCATGGACCAGCCCACGCCAGAGCTTCCTGTCGGCCGTCACCATCCCCAGCTCCCCCATGGTTGAGTCTGTCACCTCCAGAGTATCATCCATCCATCTTGCCCTTGGTCGGCCCCTCTTCCTTTGGCCTTCCACTTTCCCTAGCATCAGCTTCTCCAGGATATCCTGTCTTCTCATTATGTGGCCAAAGTACTTCAGTTTTGCCTTTAATATCATTCCCTCAAGTGAGCAGTCTGGCTTGATTTCCTGGAGTATGGACTGGTTTGATCTTCTTGCAGTCCAAGGCACTCTCAGAATTTTCCTCCAACACCACAGTTCAAAAGCATCTATCTTCCTTCGCTCAGCCTTCCTTATGGTCCAGCTCTCGCAGCCATAGGTTACTACGGGGAATACCATTGCTTTAACTATGCGGACCTTTGTTGTCAGTGTGATGTCTCTGCTCTTAACTATTTTATCAAGATTTGCCATTGCTCTCCTCCCAAGAAGTAGACGTCTTCTGATTTCCTGGCTGCAGTCAGCATCTGCAGTAATCTTTGCGCCTAGAAATACAAAGCCTGTCACTGCCTCCACTTTTTCTCCCTCTATTTGCCAGTCATCAATCAAGCTGGTTGCCATAATCTTGGTTTTTTTGATGTTTAACTGCAACCCAGCTTTTGCACTTTCTTCAGATTATCTAGACAGGCCTTATTCAAGGTCTCACCCCCACAGGAAGTGAGGTGAACATGGACCAAAAGGCGAGCCTTCTCTGTGTTAACCCTGATGTTTTGGAACACCTTCCCCCAGAGGAGTGCTTGGCTCCCTCTTTATTAACATTTGAAAAGGGGTTATTTTATTCTGGGTTGGAGTGGGTTTTATGATGTTTTATTATATGGGTTGATTTTATGTTTTTGTACACTGTTCAAAGACTGGTGATATGTATATATCTTCTGACTGCTACTTGGTGTTCGTGGATGCGTTCTGCTAGTCTTCTGCCAGTCTGTCCTACATAGTGGCTTGCTACTTCTGGTATGTAGTTGACACTTTCATCATAATAAAAAAGGATAGGCTGACCATATTTCCTTGAGGCAAAAACATCGCCAGACAAAGTGGGCGTGTGGGCGCATGCACGGGGGACATGCACACATGCATGTGCATGTGTGGGGGGGTGAGGGCGTACACACGTGCGAACGCTTCACCAGGGAACTTTCAAAAATGGGACAAAATTAAGATTTTTACTATAACGACGGGACACTCCAGAAATGGTGAAATAACGGGACAATCCCATTCAAGATGGGACGTATGGTCAGCCTAAAAAAGGAACAACTGGAGGAAACACATGAAACCATCAACAACATCTTCAAAGGAATAAAATTCACAAGGGAAATAAAAAACAACACACTACCCTTCTTGGACATCCTCATCAGTAGAGGAAATGATGGCATTCTAGAAACACAAGTCTACTGGAAATCTACCCACACTAACCAAGTGCTCCACTTTGTTATTTATTTGTTCAGTCACTTCCGACTCTTCATGACTTCATGGACCAGCCCATGCCAGAGCTTCCTGTCGGCTGTCGCCATCCCCAGCTCCCCCACGGTCAAGTCCATCACCTCAAGAATATCATCCATCCATCTTGCCCTTGGTCGGCCCCTCTTCCTTTTCCCTTCCACTTTCCCTAGCATCAGCATCTTCTCCAGGGTATCCTGTCTTCTCATTACGTGACCAAAGTACTTCAGTGCTCCACTACCAAACCAATAACCCAACCTCCCACAAGAGGAGCTGTGTAAGAACACTATTCAGATGAGCACAAACACACTGCAGCAACCCAGAACACCAGAAAAAGGAAACAGACCACTTATATAGCATCTTCCAGCAAAACGGATACCCACACAACTTTGTCAAAAAGTTTCTGACCACTCAACCCACCACAGCAAAACCAACAGAAGTTATGAAAAGGATTACACTGCCATACATCAGAAATATCTCAGAAACTACTGATAGACTGTTACAACCACATGGCATCACCGTAGCACATAAACCAACCAAAACCCTTCAGAACATCATAAGTAACCCAAAAGACCCAGTAGCCCAAGAAGAAAAAACAGGAGTTATCTACAACATACAGTATAAGGACTGTAGCAGCCACTATGTAGGACAGACTGACAGAAGACTAGCAGAACGCATCCACTAACACCAACTAGCAGTCAGAAGACACAATGAAAACTCCTTCATCTCACAATACATGGACAGACTCAACCATACTTTCAACTGGGAAACTGTGAGCATCTTAAACCAAGCCAAATCCCAAAATGCTAGAGAATTCCTGGAAGCTTGGCACTCAGACAAAGCAGCCATCAACAGACACATAGAGGTAAACAACATTGACATACCATTCATAAGAGACAATAGAAAATCCAGAAGACCAGAAGACCTCCTTGCCAGCAATCAACACCCAGATATGCAAAGATTAACACCAGGATTAGCACCAGAGGAACAATCAAACAGCACAGTATACCCTAATCAAGGAACTATTAACTCAGTCAATCAACCAAGCAGCAAACAACAGCCCAATCAAGGAACTACCAAGGAGAGAACAACACCTCCATCAACACAAGCGGGACAAGCCATGGTATATAAACAGAGAGCAAGTCCCACTCCCTTTTCGCACTGAAGATGTTGCCTAGCTTGACAGTGAAACTTCTGCAAGAAAACAACAAGGCTCAGAGAGCACCAAGGACTCCATAGGAAGAGGTTGCATATTAATCACCAAAAACATAGTGAGAAAGGGAGACTGATGAACTCAGTGTGCATTAATCTTCTTGATGAATCTGTTTTGGTAAAAACTCTTGGAGCATTACTTCGTAGGGAGATATGTTGTTCCAGAAAGAAGAACAAAAGTACAGAACATTAATTTAGGAATATAATTCAGGTTCACTAGTTTTAAATTTTGTTCTATGTTCTTGTTTATCTTTACTTTTGGGCTCACAAGTTTAACTTGCCACAGTGTGGGAGTTTTATTTTCGTCACTTTATAAAACCCATGATACCCCCAATCCTCTCTTCAATGGCAGCTGGTGGTTTCAGCAGCTGAGATCAGAATTCTGATGGTTGATGCAGGAATGGTGTCCTCTGGAACACCATAGCATCTCTGATTTATCTTGTCCCCACCCTGGCTGTGTTTAAATGAAATATTGGCTCTTCCCCCAAGCCTTGGGTTAGAGTGAGTGGTCAGTCCCACGTATTTTTCTGTTTATAAGTCTTTTTCCTGGATGTTTGAGATTTTTTATTTGTTTTTTATCTCTATTTTATTAGTGTTTTAACATTATACTGATCAGAGTCATTATAGGATTCAGCAGCCTTATAAGTTTAATAAAATAAAATAAAAAATACAAAAAGAAGAATACATATTAATTCTTTTTGTGTTTATATAAGGTTTGAGTAAATTGTCATGATGTTGGAGATGGAATGAGACTAATATTCATTTAAACGTACATCTGTACCAGTGTCCTATAATTGTTCCATTTTGGGAGAAAATTATTACATGTACTAATTCAATTTTGATACAAAATATCATCTATTCATATATTGATATTATTTTGAAGGATACTCCTTTTGCATGACAATTGACATCTGGACAAAAAATATGAATTCTTTGGGCCCTACATTTACCTAAAAGACTTATCTTCAAACAGGAAACAATATATGGCCCCAACTACTTAATACTGTGAAGAGTTAATGTTATTAGCAATTTATGAATACAACACTTATTGATGTAGATTAACTATGAATAAACTATGAATATCTATAATTAAATATGTTTGCAGTTCATTGAAATGCTTATGTATAATATATATGAATATATGCTATGTATAGTTTTTGTTTCCAGGCAAAAATGGGTATGATCAAAAACAAAGATGGCAAGGACCTAACAGAAGCAGAAGAGATCAAGAAAAGGTGGCAAGAATATACAGAAGATCTGTATAGGAAGGATAGTAATATTGGGGATAGATTTGACGATGTGGTCAGTGAGTTAGGGCCAGACATCCTGAAGAATGAAGTTGAATGGGCCTTAAGAAGCATTGCTAATAACAAGGCAGCAGGAGACAATGGTATCCCAGCTGAACTGTTTAAAATCTTGCAAGATGACGCTGTCAAGGTGATGCATGCCATATGCCAGCAAATTTGGAAAACACAAGAATGGCCATCAGATTGGAAAAAATCAACTTATATCCCAATACCAAAACAGAGAAACACTAAAGAATGTTCAAACTATCAAACAGCGACACTTATTTCACATGCCAGTAAGGTAATGCTCAAGATCTTGCAAGGTAGACTCCAGCAATTCATGGAGCGAGAATTGCCAGAAGTACAAGCTGGGTTTAGAAAAGGCAGAGGAACTAGAGACCAAATTGCCACTATCCGCTGGATAATGGAGAAAGCCAGGAAGTTTCAGAAAAACATCTATTTCTGTTTTATTGACTATTCTAAAGCCTTTGACTGTGTGGATCATAACAAATTGTGGCAAGTTCTTGGTGGTATGGGGATACCAAGTCATCTTGTCTGCCTCCTGAGGAATCTGTATAACGACCAAGTAGCAATGGTAAGAACAGAGCACGGAACAACGGACTGGTTTAAGATTGGGAAAGGAGTATGGCAGGGTTGTATACTCTCACCCTACCTATTCAACCTGTATGCAGAACACATCATGCGACGTGCTGGGCTTGAGGAATCCAAGGCTGGAGTTAAAAATGCTGGAAAAAACATTAACAATCTCAGATATGCAGATGATACCACTTTGATGGCTGAAAGCGAGGAGGAGTTGAGGAGCCTTATGACGAAGGTGAATAATAAGTAATACCTTCAAAGAGAGAGAAAAAAGAGAAAAAAAGCAGAGTTTGGGGGAGATGGGTGGTAATATAAGTTTAAATAATAAATAATAAATAAATAAAACCTTTTAATAAAAATATTTTTTAAAAAATAGATTTTTCTCCATGATGATCTGTCCCTAATCTGGTTCCTCAGGTCTTCCAACAGTGTGCCCATTGCCACTGTAATGGAGTCCATCCACCTTGCTGGTCCTTCTCTTCTTTTTTTTTCCTTCCACCTTTCCCAGCATTAGAGCTTTCTCTAGACAGCTAGATCTTTACATAATATGTCCAGAGTAGGATAATTGAGCCTGGTCATTTGTGCCTCTAGTGAGAACTCTGGGTTGATAATTTGGATGATCCATTTGTTTGTCTTCTTTGCTGTCTACAGTATTCTCAGGAGTCTTCTCCAACAACAAAGTTCAAAAGCATCAATATCTTTCTATCCTGCTTTTTCAAAGTCCAACTTTCACTTCCATAGAGTGACCCAGGGATTACCATGGCTTGTACTATTCTGATCTTTGTAGGTATAGACACATCACGGCATCAATATCTTACAAGACCTTCATGGCTGCTATACCAAGCACTAATCTGTGGCTTATTTCTTGACTACTTGTTCCTTTACTGTTGATGGTTAATTCAAAAGGCAGAAGCTACCTGTCTTCATTATCAGTTCTAAGGCTGGAAAGTTGTACCTGTTGTCATTACTTACTAGGTCTTCTTTATATTTAATTTTAGTCTCATTTCTTCACTGTGCTACTTGACTTTTAGTACTAGACCTTGCAGATCCTGCATTTTCAACTATTAGAGTAGTGTCAGCATCATAGCACAGATTATTGATGTTTCTTCCTCTAGTTTTAAAACCATGCTCATCTTCTTCCAATCCAGCATCTCTTAATATATATTCTGCATATAGGTTGGATAAATAAGGAGAGAGCATACAGCATCTCGAGAGCCAGTTTGGTCTAGTGCAAGGGTCAGAAATGGCGGCTAACAAGCCAGATCTGGCTCTTTGGCCCCTCGGCTCTGGCTCTCTCTCTCTGTCTCCCGCCCGACATCCGGAAAGCCGGTCTCTGGAAGCAGCGCGAACCCTGGGGAAGAAACAGACGCTGATTGGTGGAGGCTCAGAAGAAAGGACGCCTCCACCAATCAGCGCGCGCCAAAGGGGAGCAGAGAGGTGGGCTGAACAAGGCGAAGCCCGATTGGCCCTGCTTCCCAGAGGCGCGAAAAAAAGACTGGCGCGGGGCCTCGCTCAGCTGCGCGAGGAAGCGCTCCAAAAAGACCAGCGCGGGGCCTCGCTCCGGTTCTCGGCCTTGACCACCCGCCTGGGGCTGCTGGGAGATGTGGTTCAGCCGCTTCCGGAGAGCTGCGGCTTCGCCAACTGCGCCCTCCAGCGCGCCCGGCAGGTGGCTGCCCACCATTTGCTAAAACGCCTCCAGCGAAGAAGTCCTCCCCCTGTGCGCCTACAGCAACGCGGGCAAAAGGGGAGCGGGCGTGTGTGCGTGTGCAAAAGGGTTGAGGAGGTGTAGAGGTGTGCGCGCACGTGCAAAAGGGCTGAGAAGGGCTCCCCTCTCCCCGCCACGCTTGCAAGGTCTCGCCTACCGCTTCTCCCCGGGGCATCTGCAAAGGGGCACGCCACTCGCCCCGCGCCCGTTGCTGCAAAGGGCATCTCCCCCGCCATTTACCCAGACGTTCAGGCGCCACAGCAAGAGCGGTGTGGGGGGTGATGACTACAAACTTCCAGCAGCTTGAGCCAGAATAGGCAACGGTGGCTGGTTTCAGTCTTTAGTCCCACATCTCTGAAGGGCACCATACTGAGAACTTGCTTCAATCCAATCCTTTTTGGAAGCGCTCCAAAAAGACCGGCGCGGGGCCTCACTCAGCTGCGCTGGGCTGTGAAGCTGGACGAGCCGCCGGACCTGGAGCGCTTCCGCGCGCAGCTGAGCGAGGCCCCGCGCCGGTCTTTTTGGAGCGCTTCCGCGCGCAGCTGAGCGCTGGGCTGTGGAAATGCGCTCCAAAAAGACCGGCGCGGGGCCTCGCTCTGCTGCGCGCGGAAGCGCTCCAGGTCCGGCGGCTCGTCCAGCTTCCCAGCGCAGCTGAGCGAGGCAAACCCGCCCCCTTCCACGCGATTGGCCCCCGCCCGCAAACCCCGCTCCCTTCCATGCGATTGGCCCCCGCCCGCAAACCCCACCCCCTGGCTCTCGAGCATTTCAAAATGTGCACGAGCATGTCAAAATGGCTCCCGGCATAAAAAGTTTGCCGACACCTGGTCTAGTGGTTAAGGCAACAGGCTAGAAACCAGAAGACTGTGAGTTCTGGTCCCGCCTTAGGCATGAAAGCCGGCTGGGCGACTTTGGGCCAGTCACTCTCTCTCAGCCCTAGGAAGGAGACAGTGGCAAACCACTTCTGAAATCTTGCCAAGAAAACTGCAGGGACCTGTCCAGGCAGTCACCAAGAATCGGACACAGTTGAATGGGAGGAAAAAAAATTCAGCATCTCACTCCTTTGCCAACCTGAAGCAAGTTGATTTCATCATGTTCTGCCCATACTGTGGCTTCCTGACTTGTATATAGTTACTAAAGTACAAAGTCTATATTTGAACAGATGCTTTTATTATTATTAATATTTAGGTAGTCCTTGCTTAACAACCATTCGTTTAGTGACTGTTTGAAGTTATGAACGTGCTAAGAAAAGGATTTATGGCCAGTCCTCGCACTCATGACCACTGCAGCATCCCTGTGGTCACATGATCGAAATTCGGGCACTTGGCAACTGACACACACTTATGACAGTTGCAGCATCCTGCAGTCATGTGATCATCATTTGCAACCTTCCCAGCCGGCTTCTGACAAAGTGAATGGGGAAGATGGCAGGAGGTCACAAGCCATGGTCATGTGATGTCTTGCTTAACTATTGCGGATGATTCACTTAACAACTGGGACAAAAAAGGTCATTAAATCGGGTGTGGTCACATGATGCCTCACTTAACGACCATGGCACTTAATGATGCATTTTCCAGTTCCTATTGTGGTCATAAGTCAAGGACTACCTGTATATGGTTTGTTCTCTTGATTTCATGTTTGTCATTCTTTTAAAGCCATATTTTTATTTATTTAATTTATTTAATTTATTTAATTTATTTAATTTATATTACTGCCCGTATTTTTAGGAACATTGACTAAATTGCTTAGGATTTAGAAAGTAAGTCCCTTAAGTACCATGCATCAGCAAGGTCCACAAAATAAAAATTGACAATGAACAACAAGAGATAAGCAGATTTTCTGATTTATCTTGGTAGAAACAACCTGTTCTTAGTAAAACTGGTGGTGGCAACTTATTCAAAAATAACTGCTATTACACCAGGAATTTAACTGAAGTCGTCTTCATCAACACTTAGCTCAGAGAAGAAGCAGTAATGCTAGTGTCACAATGTGAGCCATCTTTCTCACATTGTGCCATTTAGTGTTAGCAGCAAGCAACGAATGGGGGGGTGCTGAAGGAAAGCCGGGCGGAAAACAAACGGCCAACATTCTTTCTCAGGCCGTTGCAGAGGTGTTTGGGTTAAGGAGCAGGATTCAAGGACGCATACCACCACGTGAAACTCAGAGATGGCGCAGGCAAGCAGAGGGGGAGGCAGAGGGAGAAAAGGAAAGTTACTAGCAAAGCTTTGGGGGGAAGGAGGAGGTTGAGCATAGGGAGGGGCAATGGGTTTCTAAGCTTGGGATTTGGGCATGAAATGTTAATTGTGACTTCAACCTGGAACTGGATGCTAATCTTCATTAAACAGAATTTAATCATATCGTCCATGGACTGTGTTTGAATTTCTTTTTGGAAGATTTAGAACTAGGTTCCTCACAGCTAGGTAACCAAGAGAAGGGTGTTTGTACTAAGGCATAATTTCAGGCTTGAGACCTTAGCAGCATTGCTCACGGCCACTGCAAAGGAGCTGCTTATTCAAGGGGTTCTGGCCTGATCACTGATTTTCCAGGACTGGTTTAAGTCCATTGATATTTTTTTTTAGTAGGAAAAGTGAGGAACAGGTCACTTTGAGGTGACCTACACATCAGTTTTACAGTTTCAACGTAAGTTTAACTATATAGAACAGCTTTGGTATTGTTAGTATTTGTCACCAGAAAAAATTGTCTAGAATGTATAAGGGTCCCTCAAATTTATGCTGGAAGAGGGGACATTTTATTATGCTTGGTGGATGTGCAAAAAACCTAAAAAAAATTGGACTCAATTACATATATTAATACAGAAGATTTTAAATATTAATATACAGTTGAAACCAGAGACTTTTCCTTTGGGACTGATGGATAAACAGTTGGGAAAAAACCATGGAACTTTGTTTTCATATATGATAACTGCAGGGAGATTATTATATGCACAAAGGTGGAAAGGTTCAACTTTACCCACAATGGAGGAATGGATGTGAAGATACTGGAACTTGCTGAGATGGCCAAATTAACAGCTCTGATTAGAGAAAAGACATTGTCTGATGCTGACTGGAAACCCCTTATTGACTTTTTGGGTGAAACAGAAAACAATGAAACTATGATATATGGTTTTGAAGATTAGAAAAAAAAATGATTATAGAAAAAATGTAAGTAATGCTGTAACCATAGAGTAAGAGGTTAATTTACATTTGTACTTATAACTATTGTAAAAGAAAATCAGAAGTCACTTCTTTGTTTTCTTTCCTTGACTTTTTTTCCCTGCACTTTTGTCTTTGTCTTTGTCTTTGTCTTTCTCTTATCTCTTTTCTTTGTTTCCCTCTCTTTACACTAAATATTAGTTCTTATTAGTTTTTATCTTGCTTCTTTAAAATTTTAATAAAGTTATGATAGATAGATAGATAGATAGATAGATAGATAGATAGATAGATAGATAGATAGATAGATGATAGATAGATAGATAGATAGATAGATCCAGTAAATAAATTTCACTATGACAGTAGCCACTTTACAACTTCGCATATACTGTATATGACAAATAAGCACACACATATAGACACACAGACAAGCATTTCAGGAATTTTGGATTTATTCTCTGTTTTGATGTTGATCTAAAGAAAAGATGGAAAACAGATCCATTGATTAGTGAGGAAGCTTCTTCATCTCATGGTCACATTTTCTGGAAGGTCTTTGTTGTGTTTGAAATCATCATCGTTAGTGACATGAATAGTAAAATTTGTCTTCTGCTTTTAGCTTTACTTTCCAGTGCAGCAACCAGTTTCATAAGCATCTGTAGGAGAAAATGTATTTGCATTTTACTGTGAAATATCATCCAGAGTTTGGTCAAAGAGACCAAAAATATAACATATTTAGTTATATTATATTATTTAGTTATATTATATTATTATTTAGTTAGATATAGATGATATGTAGATATATATAGTTATATAACTCTAAATATCCATAGTTTTAAATAATTTTAAAATAACATCATATCTATCTATCTATGAATTTATATGTTTACCCAACTCAAATTATGTGACTCTGGGCAGCATACAAAAGGACAAAAAAGAAAACCATAATTAATTAATACAAAAAAATACAATTCATTAAAACATACTAAACAATAAAATATCAAACAGAACTGAAAATTTCTACAGCTCACTCATTGGAGTTGTAGAATTTTTCAGTTCTGTTTGCCATTTTATTGCAAGAGTTCCCTGTTGGGGGAGATGGGCAGTCATATAAATTAAATAAATAAATAAATAAATAAATAAATAAATAAATAAATAAATAAATAAATAAATAAACTCAGCTCAACCTGACCACAAAGCCTGAGGAAGAGCCAGACCTTAACTACCTTCGTAAAGTCTTATAGGGTTGGAGCCAACTATATGTCCAGGAGAAGTTTTTTCCAGAGGGCAGGAGCCACTGTGATGAAAGCATGCCTCCTGGGTCCCATATAATGACATTGTTTAAATGAAGGGGTCCAGAGTGTAACCTTCCGTAACTACCCACACCACCACATTTGGGATCAACTGGAGCTTCTGAATGGTCTTCAAGGGCAGGGAGTGTGTTCCAGAAATCCAGTCGGGAAATCACTAAGGCGTAAGTGATTGTGAGCAGGGTTCCCCAATCCAGGAACAGGAAGAACTGGTGCACAAGACAGGGCTGTGCAAAGGTCTCCCTGCCCAGAGTGTGATCTGCTCTTAAAAAATAAGCTGTGAGTCCAGGAGGAACCCCAGATTACACATGGAATCTGAGCAAGGCAATGTGTCAGAGGGAGCGCGCGGAGATGGAGCGGCCTGCCTCTCTCCTAGGCACCAGTGATCCATGTACTATGCAGTAAATAGACTCCAAACAGAAGTTATATCAAATATCCTATTTACTCTATATACATACGTATTTACAGATCACTTCCACAAGTAACAAATGATACACCATCAACGATACAGCTTTCACGAGGTAAAATGGGAATAATGGGAACTGAGAATGTCCCTGTATATATAGTGAACCTGACCAATCACATTATAGGTCACTCTCGTTATTCACCACACCCAACCTAACTCTAAGCACCTGACACATCATTCCTACAACAATGGCTGCTAATTGGGTGACTGTGCAGAATATTTCACCTTTTACCTAAATATCAAGCCTCTCTGTATAATTTATATCTAGAAGTAAATTCCTGGGTTTATCAAACCCCAACACAATGCAGTTCCATCCATATCAAAGGATGAAATGTCTCCACTTCTGGGATCTGGGAGGCCCAATATCCACAGCCATTCAGACTTGGCAGGGTTTATCTCAAGCCTGTTCTTCTCATACAGATTCTCACAGCCTCCAGACATTGAAATAGAACCCTGATGGTTTTAGTTGGACAGCTGCAGCAGAAATGTACAATTAAGTATCATCAGCATACCGATGATACTACACCCTGTGCCAACAGATGACATCCCCCAGAAGTGTGTGTCCTTCTAGGGGCACACATAACTGCCTGTGCTGCTGCATTTTGCACCAGCGGAAGCTTCCAAATACTCTTCAAGGGCAGCCCCATGTAGCATGTGTTACAGGAGTCCATTCGGGAGATAACCAGGACATAACTGTGAGCAGAGCCTCATGGTCCAGGAATGGGCACAACTGGTGCACATCACAAAGTTGTGCAAATGCCCTCCTGGCCACGACTGCCACCTGCTCCTCAAGCAGGAGTCATAAGTCCAGAAGGCCCCCCAGATTGCACATTAGGTCTGTTTGGGGCAGTGCCATGCCATCCACTACCAAATATGGTAAAGTCCGAGATTCAGAAGGCCCTAAAACCCAAAGTACTCAGTCTTGCCAGGGTTCAGTTGAAGCCTGTTGTTCCCCAACCAGACCCCCACAGCCTCCAGGCACTGGGACAGGACATCAACAGCATTGCTTAGTTTGTCAGGGGTGGAGAGATACAATCGAATATCATCAACATACTGATGATACCTCACCCCATGGCAATGGATGATCTCCCCCAGTGGCTTCATGTAGGTGTTAAACAGGAGTGGAGAGAGCACCGAACCCCTCAGCACTCTACATGTTAGGGACCGAGGGTGAGACCTCTCACTCCCTATCTATGCCAACTGGTATTGGCCCCAAAGGAAGGAAGAGAACCAGCACAATACAGTGCCATCCACTCCCAATCCCTGAAGCCAATCCAGAAGGATACCACGTTCGATGGTATCTAAAGCTGCCAAGAGGTCAAGTAGAGTCAGGATGTATGCACAACCCCATCCTGCTCCCACCAGAGATCATACAAAAGTGTGACCAATGCGAGACTTCCAGTGGGAACATGGCCGACTGAGCAGCTGTGTCCGCGGGCTGCGGGCAGAGCTGGCAACGTGCGCTTTTTTTTTCAGGCTTAACAGGCTTTTGTCTAGAGCCCAGAGCTTTTTCATAGAAGAAAAAGCTCAGAATTACTCCATTTGTTCTCCTAAACGCCATCTTGCAGCCTGAGAACCGCAGTTCACAACAATCCGGTAAGAAACAATGGGAGGCGGGGGATGCCAGCATTTCCTAGCCACATTTGCAGTTCTAAAGAGACAGTAGGTCGGGCCACCCATTTTTAAATCACCCAGTTTATATATTTTTTAAGTTTATGTACCCCAAGAGAGGCTTTCTACATCAAGAAGAAGCGAATCTCTTGGTGCTTATCGTTACTTCTGGCTTAATTTTTTTTTAAAAAAATTAAGTTTTTGGCTTGTTTCTGATGAATATTTTTTAATTATGGAAGAATTCATGCACATAGAGGTTAGATTTTAAAGTGCACCTCAAAGGGAAAAAAAGGTGGGGGTTTGGAGTAAGGAATTTGGAGTCACAGGAGTTGACAGCCAACAAGTCTGTGATAAGAGATGAGTTGTGTTTACTTTGGCCTGAACATGAGGTTTCTGCTATTGTATTCTTAAAGAATAAAGGTTAATGGATAAAGGGAATGACTGATTGGTTGGCTGCAATCAGAACTGTGAATATATAATGTACTCTACTAGCTCCTACTACTACTCCTGTTTCTTCTGCTTGCTGTTCTTGTTATTTTATCTGCTATGCTTTGCTTGTTTCTAAGCAATTATTCTAAAATACAGTTTTTTATAATATGCCTGGTCTCTTAATTTTTATTTGCTGCTGCATTTATGGATCTCTGCTAAATAGCATATCCATTACAGTTTCCCCATATAAAGACTAAGGAAGACTAAGAATATATAATTACCTTCCTGTCATTATCTTTGTATTGAATTTGAAGGATTGAGTATTTTCCTACACGCTGGATTTGTTGTTTTGAATCTTCAGCTTTCTGTTCACTTTATCTGGGATCTGTTTGCTAGTGCATTTTCTCTTGCCAATTTCATTCGGAGTCTTTTATTAACCTGTTAGCTCCTATCTGAGTGAGTCAAGTATTCAGGGGACGCCATAATTTACTTCCTGAAAAATGGAGGATTTCAAGGAGATTCTTTCAGAGTTCTGTTGTGAGCTTAAGCAGACTTTTAAAGAGACTTTCTCAGAGTGTTGTTAAGCTATTCTGCAGAATATTCAGGACATTGGGGAAGAGATTATTTCTAAACTGTGTCATCTGGCTGAAGATGTTATGGAGGAAGATGGAGATTTTGGCAAAGATGGAGACTTTTCTACTGACAGTGAAATTGAAGTAATGCCAGACAAAGACTACATTTTGGTGATGGAGGAGTTAATGCGACAGTCTGAGCCGCAGCCCCTTCATGGATCACTGCCTTGTCGTGGCGAAGGGGCTTGCGTAACTCAATGAAGTCAGGTCAAGAAGAACAGGTCATGATGGAGAGTTCTGACAAAACGTGGTCCACTGGAGGAGGAAATGGCAAACCACTCCAGTATCCTTGCCAAGAAAACCCATGGACAGTATCAAAAGGCTAAAAGATATGACGCCGGAAGATGAGCCCCTCAGGTCGGAAGGTGTCCAAAATGCTACTGGGGAAGAGCGGAGGGCAATTCCGAGTAGCTCCAGAAAGTGTGAAACGGCTGGGCCAAAGCCGAAAGGACGCTCAGTTGTGGATGTGTCTGGAAGTGGAAGGAAAGTCCGATGCTGTAAAGAACAATATTGCATAGGAACCTGGAATGTAAGAACTATGAATCAAGGTAAGCTGGATGTGGTCAAACATGAGATGACAAGATTGAACATCGACATATTGGGAATCAGCGAACTAAAATGGACAGGAATGGGCGAATTTAATTCAGGAGACCTTTATATATACTACTGTGGGCAAGAATCCCTTAGAAGAAATGGAGTAGCTCTCATAGTCAATAAAAGAGTGGGAAAGGCAGTACTGGGGTACAACCTCAAAAACAACAGAATGCTTTCAGTTCGAATCCAAGGCAAACCATTCAACATCACAGTGATCCAAGTCTATGCCCCAACCACTGATGCCAAAGAAGCTGAAGTTGACCGGTTCTATGAAGACCTACAACACCTTCTAGAACTAACACCAAAAAAAGATGTCCTTTTCATCATAGGGGACTGGAATGCTAAGGTAGGAAGTCAAAAAATAACCGGAATAACAGGCAAGTTCGGCCTCGGAGTACAAAATGAAGCAGGGCAAAGGCTAATAGAGTTTTGTCAAGAGAACACGCTGGTCATAGCAAACACTCTTTTCCAACAACACAAGAGACGACTCTACACATGGACATCACCAGATGGTCAATACCGAAATCAGATTGATTATATACTTTGCAGCCAAAGATGGAGAAGCTCTATACAATCAGCAAAAACAAGACCTGGAGCTGACTGTGGCTCAGATCATGAGCTTCTTATTGCAAAATTTAGGCTTAAATTGAAGAATGTAGAGAAAACCACTAGACCAATCAGGTATGACCTAAATCATATCCCTTATGAATATACAGTGGAAGTGAGGAATAGATTTAAAGGATTAGATCTGGTAGACAGAGTGCCTGAAGAACTATGGATGGAGGTTCGTAACATTGTACAGGAGGCAGCAACTAAAACCATCCCAAAGAAAAAGAAATGCAAGAAAGCAAAGTGGCTGACAGATGAGGCTTTACAAATAGCTGAGGAAAGAAGGGAAGCAAAAGGCAAGGGAGAAAGGGAAAGATATAAACAACTGAATGCAGAATTCCAGAGAATAGCAAGGAGAGATAAGAAGGCCTTCTTAAATGAACAATGCAAAGAAATCGAGGAAAACAATAGAATGGGGAAGACTAGAGATCTCTTCAAGAAAATCGGAGATATCAAGGGAATGTTTTGTGCAAAGATGGGCATGATAAAGGACAAAAAAGGCAGGGACCTAACAGAAGCAGAAGAGATTAAGAAGAGGTGGCAAGAATACACAGAAGAACTATACAAGAAAGATCTTAATATCCCTGATAAATATGATGGTGTGGTCACTGACCTTGAGCCGGACATCCTAGAGAGTGAAGTCAAGTGGGCCTTAGGAAGCATTACTAACAACAAAGCTAGCGGAGAAGACAGTATCCCAGCTGAGCTATTTAAAATCCTAAAAGATGATGCTGTTAAAGTGCTGCACTCAATATGCCAACAAATTTGGAAAACTCAACAGTGGCCACAGGATTGGAAAAGGTCAGTTTACGTTCCAATTCCAAAGAAGGGCAATGCCAAAGAATGTTCAAACTACCGTACAATTGCGCTCATTTCACATGCCAGCAAGGTTATGCTCAAAATCCTACAAGCTAGGCTTCAGCAGCATGTGAACCGAGAACTACCAGAAGTGCAAGCTGGGTTTCGAAGAGGCAGAGGAACTAGAGATCAGATTGCCAACATTCGCTGGATCATGGAAAAAGCAAGAGAGTTCCAGAAAAACATCTACTTCTGCTTCATTGACTACGCTAAAGCCTTTGATTGTGTGGATCAAAACAAACTGTGGCAAATTCTTAAAGAGATGGGAGTACCAGACCACCTTACCTGTCTCCTGAGAAACCTGTATGTGGGTCAAGAAGCAACAGTTAGAACCGGACATGGAACAACCGACTGGTTCAAAATTGGGAAAGGAGTACGACAAGGCTGTATATTATCACCCTGCTTATTTAACTTATATGCAGAGTACATCATGAGAAATGCCGGGCTGGATGAATCACAAGCCGGAGTTAAGATTGCCGGGAAAAATATCAACAACCTCAGATATGCAGACGATACCACCCTAATGGCAGAAAGTGAAGAGGAACTAAAGAGCCTCTTGATGAGGGTGAAAGAGGAGAGTGCAAAAGCTGGCTTGAAACTCAACATTAAAAAAACCCAGATCATGGCATCTGGTCCCATCACTTCCTGGCAAATAGAAGGGGAAGAAATGGAAGCAGTGACAGATTTTATTTTCTTGGGCTCCAAGATCACCGCAGACGGTGACTGCAGCCATGAAATTAAAAGACGCTTGCTCCTTGGAAGGAAAGCTATGGCAAACCTAGACAGCATATTAAAAAGCAGAGACATCACCTTGCCGACAAAGGTCCGTATAGTTAAAGCTATGGTTTTTCCAGTAGCAATGTATGGCTGTGAGAGTTGGACCATAAGGAAGGCTGAGCGCCGAAGAATTGATGCTTTCGAGCTGTGGTGCTGGAGAAGACTCTTGAGAGTCCCTTGGACTGCAAGGAGGTCAAACCAGTCAATCCTAAAGGAAATCAACCCTGACTGCTCATTGGAAGGACAGATGCTGAAGCTGAAGCTCAAATACTTTGGCCACCTAATGAGAAGAGAGGACTCACTGGAAAAGACCCTGATGCTGGGAAAGACTGAGGGCAAAAGGAGAAGGGGACGGCAGAGGATGAGATGGTTAGATAGCATCACCGATGTAATGAACATGAATTTGAGTAAACTCCGAGAGACAGTGGAGGACAGGAAGGCCTGGCGTGCTATGGTCCATGAGGTCACGAAGAGTCGGACACGACTGAACGACTGAACAACAACTGAGCCGCAGATTACAAAGAAAGTTTTTCTGGGGCATTGTTATGGCTTTCTGAAGGATTGTTATGGGAGAGAAGAGAACTTGTTTTGTGGGAAATTTGCTGAGATGTCTGAATTTTTAAGGGGGGCAGTTGGGCTGTTTGATTTCTGTATGCCTTGTGTGTAAAATGGAGCTATGTAAATGATTTGACATATTTCGAGGAGGGGTAAAAATTTAAGAATGTTTAATCGGATTGACATTGAGGGTTTTTCTTTTATGATTTTATGTCTTTTTAATGATGTGGATTATGATTTACTGGTTTCTTTATAAGGTTTGTTAGAATTTTAAGATTTATATGGTTTAATAGGGCTAAAATGGTTGTAATATTATTAATTATAAAAGTAGACAATTTATATGTTTTTATAACTTTTTTTATTATAGTAGACAGAAATATAGGTGGTATTTAGGGGAGAGAAGCTGGTGTATGTGTATGTGTATGTGTATGTGTATGTGTATGTGTATGTGTATGTGTATGTGTATGTGTATGTGTATGTGTATGTGTATGTGTATGTGTATGTGTATGTATATATAATTATTTTTCTTTAATATAAGGGGAAGAAGCAATTATTTAGTGATTTCTATGTGTGCTGATGGACTGAATTATAGAAATAATGTGATCTTGGTTTGATATAGAGTAAGGGATGAATTATGGAAATTGCCATATATTCTTGTTGTTGAAAGTCAGAAGTCACTTCTTATGTAATCTTTAAAATTCTTTTTCTTGTGTTTTTTCACTCTTTGTTTTTTTCTCTTTTTTGCTTTTTTGTAATTTTTATCTTTGCTCTAAACTTAATAAAATTCTTATAAAAACAAAAACGAAAGTGTGACCAATGCCTATATGTCTATGAACCAATATGTGACCAATGCCATTTCTGTCCCATGTCCAGGCCTGAATCCTGACTGAAAAGGGTCCAGATAATCTGCTTCATCCAGGGTCTGCTGAAGCTGCTGTGTGATCACCTTCTTCACAATCTTCCCTACTGTCATCACGGAAACAAGGGAAGGCCGTTGTCTTTCCTCAAGCCTTTGAAGGCTAGGCTGATATTATAATTGAAGATTTAATAATGTTTTATTGCATCTTGATCAAGATACCCAGGGTGTTTTTTTTTTAAGAAAAGACTAATATACAGGGAGCAATTCTGATACTGGGGAGGGACATGCTAACCTTTTCTACCATTGCTATGTAACCTTCCTTGAACCATTCCCACAGCTGCAATTAGTTACAATTATATAGTATAAATTTGTGGGGAGGGGGGTTCCTTCCTAAGAGTTTCCTCCTCCAGTATTTTCTGCATAGCATTTTCATTAGAATAAATGCTTTTGAAAGCAATTTTTTCTGTTCAGGTGGTGCCAGGGGAAAGTAAGCCCTAGCTTCAAAATCAGAAGGTCAATCATCCCAGTACAATGCAGCCAGCCTCCTGCATCTGACCATAGCAGCAGGGTCCACAGGGGTGATAAAAAGAGTTAAGACAGCAGTCATGGCAGCATGATTGAAGGCCCACCTATTTATACATGCATGTGATACCCATACATAGGGTAGGGCTTTGATCATGCTGCTGTGACTGCCTGATTGCCTTTTTCTTTAACTCCCCTGCAGACACCGCTCAGTCAGAGTAACCAAGAACAGTCTAAAAAAAATCACAATGATTAAACAAATATTACATGGCTGTACAGTTTTAAAATATCTCAGAGAAGAACAATATTAATGCATTACAGTATAATAAACATAATTCTTACACCTATTTCTTCATCCATTAACTATTTATAATAATTTCATGCAAAAAAAAAATTTTCCAAGATAATCCACTTTAACAGAATGTCCTTTGTCAGCAGAATAAGGAGTGGGGTAATTCTTCCTCCTCACTGCATCCCACTGCTTCTCTAAATAAATTCATATGATATATATTTAGAGAGTCTTTGGAGAACATCCACATTTCGAAACAGCTAAATGGAGATAGGAAAATCTGAAAGCATATTTCATCTGATTAAAAAAAGGGAGATCTTACCTTTCTCGACAGCATTTCCCTGAAAAACAATAATTAACCGCCTCCTCTTCCATGGCACATTGTATGGCACAACGACCACCAAAGTATCTCAAGCAGTCATCTGGACTCAATTGAGCAGCATAACCTAGAATGAGACATCATTGTGGACTATATGGCACATGTGTCATTTTTAAAAAAAGAATCCCTTATGGTTGAGGAGTATTATGCCATAGATGTTCTATTTTCACTAGGAGCCAGAGTAGTCTTCTACCATACAGACCAAAATGGTAGAATATTTTTCTATCATATGCCATAGTGGGAGTGGAACATCTTATGCCATATTCTTTATAGCTCAATGAAAATTCAACATGGCATTAATTATTCATAACTTTCCTAATCCCTCTGAATGCCAGCTGAAAATATATAACATGAGAATGGGAATGTTGCTCCATTGACATAGAATAGCTATGTAGAAAGATCCTCAATGGCAATCTACAAGCATTAGGCCCTAGATACGATGTTCTACTGAAGGCTGGGTAGGATAATACAAATACACTGCATCTAAAACTCATTAATCTAAAACGTGAAACTAGAGGGAAGAAAGTTGGATGTAATGTGCCAGATATGAAATGATCTAAAGCAGTGTTTCTCAAACTTGGCAACTTTAAGATGTGTGGACTTCAACTCCCATAATTCCCCAGCCAGCATGGGGAATCCTGGGAGTTGAAGTCTACACATCTTAAAGTTGCCAAGTTTGAGAAACACTGATCTAAATGATGAAAAAAACAAAACTGGCACTGTTGGGATCATTTTACTAATCTTCTGGTACAATTACAGTTCAAACACTATATACAGTTTGGATACTTGTATATCCCAATGGGTGCTATTAGAAGATTTGTAGAAAAGGGCAATAGAAATGATCAGAGAGTTGGGTTATCTCTTGTGGCTAATGCTTAAAATATGAGCTGTGCATTGGATTTGGGTGAATTTCTGGATAGTTTATGAATAATTTGAAACATGTTTTCTCTCAGGTGAGATTGCATGCATGGATCTTAACAAATCTCATCTAATTTAAAACTTTACATAAATCTCTGGTCTCGTTTAGTTTCTCTGATGCTGCAGTGTGCTGAAAATATGGCTCTGTAGCAATAAAATTAAAACTTAAATGAGGAGAAACAATGGCCATTAATTACCCCAATCACTGTGTATTAGAATGGATAAAAATCATTTTACTTTCAGTTCATTGTGAGTGTCTAGATGGCAGACTTTATTCTTTGTGTGTGAATGTCTGTGTGTGTGTAAAACACTAGAGGGCAAATCTTTTTTACTTCTCCCTACCCCCAGTCCCTGTCACCTTCACCTGTTGCTTGTTGATGTGTTTGTCTTGTTTAATTCTCCTTATTTCTGGAGGGATGGGCAGTTCTATATGGCAGCCTGAGCTGCTTGCCACCCATGGATGCTCCTGAAGCTGAGTTAACAAATTCTAGTCCAAATTGCTATGGTTTGTCAGTGGGGCCAGATTGATGCTCAGTCTGGATTACAGTCACCACCTGCCCTGACTGGTCATTCCCCTGCTTCTTGCCCTTCCCATCCATGCAGAGAAGACAAGTCACTGTGTTGGCAGATCTACCAGCACCTGCCTTTTCCTTTTATGGATTTTTCCCTCCTCACTAAGCCCCATTCTTTTCCTCTGTTTTTCTGTTTCTGTTTCCCTTTTTTTTTCTTTTTTTGCATTCATGGATGCCTTCACACCCCTTTCTTGCATTCTCTCATTTGAGACTAACACAGATCATTTCTCTTATTCCTCCCTACCCCCTGTACCATTGTTGTTTTGATATTATATTGATTAATATAGTAAGGGGAACACACTATTTTTCTATTTCTCCATTCCACTGTTGGCCTATAGAAACTGTGGCAGCACAGAACTGATGGTTCAAGTTTGTTGAAGCAAATAAGCAGCATTCATTGAAACTTTGTAGCTTTCTCCCAATGATTTTTTAAGGGAAAAGGAGCCACTGCAATACAGTGGACACTGGATGGGAAAGAAAGACATTATTGATTATTTAATATTTATTTATTTAACTAGGCTTACATGCTGCCTCAATCATCAACCAACTCTGTGGTTTACAATCCTACCATATGTAAACAAGATTTAAACAGCAAATATAGCTAACAGTAAAAACTTACATAAGGAAATATTCCTATAGTAAGGAGTCATATATATTTCATCAAGCCTGGGCATAAACTGAAAGAGTCCCCACTGTGACATTTATATATAAGGGTAGAACAGGGGTATGCTGGTAGAAGAGGTGAGGAAAATATGACAACTGGGAGGTTTTCTGGACCCCAGTCTTTATGGACTACTGATGGATCAACAGAAAGGTGATGGGGGAGAGAAAGATGCTGCTGACCAGTTGAGAACATAGCAGCCCAGCAGCCCAGGATGAAATGGCCATATGGGGCAGCAGCCAGCCACTGGAGGGGAGGAGCTGTGCCAGGCATTGTAGTCCATCAGAGGTGGTGATGTTGCTAAATTGTAAGGAAGTTCAGTAGACCAACCACTTGGAAGGGCGTAAGATGGCTTAAGATAGAAAGCAATACTTTTGAAGCGGAATTTCAAAACACAGGTGGTAGGTACATTTGCAGTGAGCTGGGAGTGGGTGGAGGTTGACAACATCTATTCTTGTATTCAAGAAATGGTGAGTGGCCTGTATTGGTAATGGGGCCACCAGAAAGTGCAGATCTGGCCTGAGATGGCAAATTAAAGGAGAATAAAGAGATCATAGACTAATAAAATAAAAGAGTTAGAGATAATCTAATTCAGTCACCTACCCAGTGCAAGAATCCACTATGGAAGGCTCTGGAAATCTCTTTCTGAATATACAGGAGAAAAGGGGGAGGAAAAGGGAGTTTGCATCTATCTATCTATATACTATTCAAACTCTCATGTCTGTTTGTACTTTGTAACCTTTAACTGGGTGAAATGGTGCATCGTAGGGCAACAATTTTTGAACTAAGGTACCTCAAGTGGGCTAACTTACAGAATGCATCCAAAACCTGGGACCCATGACTCCCATGGAACAGAAATTTGGCAAATTTTATAAAACTTTTTATGACATAAAATTATCATAAAACATTTAATGACATAATACAAAATATCATAAAATATTTCCTGTGGTCAACTCCTGATGTTTGACTGTGCTATACAGTTCAACATTGGCTACTTTCAAGGCAGATACATCTCTGAATATCTCCCAGAATTTTTAAGAACTTTTCCAGTAAAGGCAATACATTAGAAGTTCTGCCATTGTTGAAGGCATTGAGGAATCTGGTAAGGAAATATCTCTGAAATGATGACCCAATGGTCATGAGTTGTCTAGTTATCTTTAAAAACAATATCTCCCCACTCCTGACAATTTTGAAAGGGATTCTAAGGGTTTTAATTTTTTTAAAAAATAATTTCCTTGGCTAATTTTTCAGTAAACTGGATGATATGCAGCAATCAGCAGGGGCTACTGCTTCCTCTGATTTTCTAACCCTGAGAGAAAACAAACAAAGGGAACGTCTGTAGCTTGAATCATGTCAACTGGATTTATATTTTCCCAGTGGAAACGTTTCGCTCCTTATCCAAGGAGCTTCTTCAGTCTGAGCAAAGTTAGTAAGGGAATCCTTAAATATGTTTCTAGGTGGCTGTGTGACCTTGCACCTGGGGCTAGGTCATGGTTATTTTGAGATGTTATTTCTAAGTCCCTTTATCATCTAAAGGAGGATCGTTAAGATTACCATGCTGCTGTTGAGCTTGCGAAATTGTCTTAATCTTCCTAGGCACAGAAGACAAAGCAGGAAGGAAAATAGGGGAAATAGTAACAATATTGTACTTGTTTGGGAGTGATGGGTTTCTGAAAAGCTGCATTTTTATTTCTCTGTACTGTGTGTAGGTGTGTATGTGCATTCTGAGAAGGTTTGTGTAAAGACATAATGAAACCTTGCTAACCAAAGGCCTGATTTTATCTGTGTACATTGGGCATAAGACAATGTGGTTGCCATGACCACAATTGTTAGAGAGGAGGAGATTCAAGCTGACAATTTGGATTGATTGAGGTAGGAATCAACATTTCAGAATGAAAACTTATAAGGAGTTTCATTTTATCAAAGGTTCTTGCCAAGATTTTGAAAAATGAAAAGTCCTTTGAATAATGATCATTATTATGATAGTTATTTTTTGTTGGTTAGTTTTTTCTCAGCCACTATATATGTTATTTATGATTTTGTTATATTGTTTTTATCTTGTTTTTAAGCACTGTTAGCTGCCCAGAGTCATATATTTGAGATGGGCGGCCATATAAATTGAATACATGCATACATGCATACATGCATACATGCATACATGCATACATGCATACATGCATACATGCATACATGCATACATAGATACATTATTGGTGGACAGTTAATTATTAGTCAGTAACTGAAGAAATAAAAATGTCTGAATGGCAAAATTAGGAAGGTTTTCAATCTGAGATTAATGATGAAGTAACTGGAATTGGAATCTGAAGTGAGCAGAACAATAAAGTTGTGAAGATTTCGGCAAGCAGCAGACAGACCACAACATCAACAATTTATGAAAATATCTGATGAGAAACATTCATAAAGAATCACTAATGCTCCATTGAGTTAGAACTATGGCTTAATAGAGCAAGATAAATCCTCTTTGTTTTTCAGTCTCCATTTCCAATGTGGAAAATTTGCCTTCTAACTTTTTGAGTGAAAAAAAAAATGATTCAAAATCCACTGGATTGGGACCAGGGCAGATAGGAATGAAACGTACCTGAATAACTTTAAGAGGCAGCTGAAGGGTGCATGATTACTTTTTAATAATATTCTGGAATGCTGTAGTTAAAGAACTACATGTTCCCTGATACATCACATGAAGAAGAAATAGAAGAGAGATGGTGAAGCCACAACTGTAATCTCTTATGTTGCTGTCCAGGCAACATGTTTGCTTGGGGATTATTGGTGGTCTGGAAAGTGACAACATAATCAGAGATCTACTGAATATTTTCCTCAACTTCTCATATGTAACTTGATCAAATATAGGAAAAAAGCAGACTGCTCCTCATTTGAGGAAGGGTCTTCTAAACCTCTAACATTTCCATCTATAATAATGGATATTAACATATGCCTTACCTGGAGAAACCAAGAACATCCATGTTATCATAGCAATGGAAAGGATGGCAAGCTGCATGGTAGAAACTGGATGGAGTTCTCAAGCCAACAGCAAGACAGAGAGGCAAAAAGAGAGTGCTAGCAAAGTTTGGTATCTTTGAAAGGTTGATTACACACCCATTTATAGGGCTCTGTAACATACCTATGATGCATCACCTTTTCAATGAAAGTTCCTGGTACAAAATGTATGCTTATAAAAACACTATGTACTTTAATCTTCTGGTGACAATGTATGTAGAGTGAGGGAAATTATTCATTACATTATCTAATGATATTTCCACATTCACTGGATTGGGAAGCAAGATTTTTCTTCCCCCTACAACTGGGAGATGTTGTGGGACATAGCTGAAACTAATAAAATTAAATGAGCTGAACAGAATAATTTAGAGCATGGTACATTCCCATCACTTCCTGGAAAATAGAAGGGGAAGAAATGGAAGCAGTGACAGATTTTATTTTCTTGGGCTCCAAGATCACCGCAGACGGTGACTGCAGCCATGAAATAAAAAGACGCTTGCTCCTTGGGAGGAAAGATATGGCAAACCTAGACAGCATATTAAAAACCAGAGACATCACCTTGCTGACAAAGGTCTGTATAATTAAAGCTATGGTTTTCCCAGTAGTAATGTATGGCTGTGAGAGTTGGACCATAAGGAAGGCTGAGCGCCGAAGAATTGATGCTTTCGAACTGTGGTGCTGGAGAAGACTCTTAAGAGTCCCTTGGCCTGCAAGGAGGTCAAATCAGTCAATCCCAAAGGAAATCAACCCTGACTGCTCATTGGAAGGACAGATACTGAAGCTGAAGCTCAAATACTTTGGCCACCTAATGCGAAGAGAGGACTCACTGGAAAAGACCCTGATGCTGGGAAAGACTGAAGGCAAAAGGAGAAGGGGACGGCAGAGGATGAGATGTTTAGATAGCATCACCGATGTAACGAACATGAATTTGAGTAAAGTCTGGGAGACAGTGGAGGACAGGAAGGCCTGGCATGCTATGGTCCATGGGATCACGAAGAGTCAGACACGACTTTATGACTGAACAACATTCGAAATATTTCTAAAGATTACTGGGACAGCCATAATCTGCCTTATAATGAACAGATTGGGGGGGTGTAAAAGAAAATGATAATAATCAATGAAGTTCTGGTGGTACAATAGCCTTTTCCTTCACTTACCTCTAGTAAACCTGATTAAGGTTGTCTATATCCAACTGGTACCTTTTTCTCTGAAATTGAACAGTCCTTATTCTGTCATTATTGTCTGATATTCTTGTATTTTCTTATGCTAGTCACTGGGATATGATACTCTGGATGTCTAAGCCAAAGTTTTTCTAGATGTTTAAGTCATTCTCAGATGTGGCAATAAGGTGGTTCAAAGAAAAGGGACTTCAGGAACAGGGACATACTCACCAATATAATACAGAGATTGACTTATGGGGAAAGACTCATGGAATACAGTTTGGACAAATAAGCAAAATCCCAGATAATCTGAATGCTGAGCTAAAGTCAACAACCATGTTGGTTGTCAGCAATAAAAGAAAGAAGAATTGGTTCTTGCATCCATTATAAGGCTCAGAACAAACAGTACAATAAACATAAACATTATAACTGAAACTGTGCTCACCAGAGCAGAAAATGGGATTGATTGTTTCATCCAATGGAATTTATTTATTTAACTATATTTATCAACTGTTCCAAAGACTCTGCAAAGTTTACAACAAAGACCAATAAAAACAGTACAAAAGCAATAAGAAAGTACAAAATAAGTCTAACTATAATTTATTTATTTATTTGTTTGTTTGTTTGTTTGTTTATTATTCAAATTTATCAGCGCCCATCTCTACAACAGTAGACTCTGGGCAGTTAAAACAATATCATAAAAACAATTAAAACTTATACAACTAAAATCCACTATAATAATAAATAGAAAAATCCAAAGATGGTAAGTTCTTAAAAGGAGGGTATTACTAAATCAACCACCCCCAGGAGGAACTATTATTTCCTTCATTCCAAGCAAGGCGGCAGAACCAGGTCTTTAAAGACTTCCTGAAGGCCAGGAGCGAGGGCGCCCGTCTCACCTCTGGGGGCAAGATATTCCACAGGGCGGGTGCTATTGTAGAGAAGGCACGCCTCCTGGACCCCGCTAGATGGAATTCTTTTATTGATGGGATCCGAAGCATGCCCTCCCTGCATGATCGGGTGGGGCAGGTGGATGTGATCGGGATAAGACAGTCCCTCAGATACCCTGGTCTCATGCCATGTAGGGCTTTAAAGGTGATAACCAACACCTTGAATTGGACCCAGAAGCAAACTGGTACCCAATGCAGCTCACGGAGTAGCGGTGTTACATGTGCTGATCGTATAGCATCCAGAACTACCTGTGCAGCTGCATTCTGGACCAGCTGAAGTTTCTGGATACTCTTCAAGGGTAGCCCCATGTAGAGCACGTTGCAGTAATCTATATGGGAGATGACAAGGGCATGAATGACTGTTTGGAGGGCCTCCTGATCCAGGAAGGGGCGCAACTGGTGCACAACCCAAGGCTGTGCAAAGGCCCTCCTGGCCACGACTGCCACCTGCCACCTGCTCTGGATGGGGCAGTGCCACCCCATCCAGAGTTAAGGATGACAACTTCCTGGAAATCGAGAGGCCATCAATCCACAGCCACTCCATCTTACCAGGGTTCAGCTGAAGCCTGTTGTTCCCCATCCAGACCCCTACAGCCTCCAGACACTGAGATAGGGTGTTGACTGCAACACTTACTTCACCCGGGACGGAGATGTACAACTGGGTATCATCAGCATACTGGTGATACCTCATCCCGTGGCGATGGATGATCTCGCCCAGCGGCTGCATGTAGATGTTAAATAGGAGAGAAGAGAGAACCGAACCCTGCGGCACCCCACACAAGAAGGGTCGAGGGTCAGATCTCTCCTTTCCTATTACCACCGATTGGGAACGGTCCCCGAGGAAGGAGGCGAACCAGCGTAAAACAACGCCGCCCACCCCCAACTCCCTGAGCCGTCCCAAAAGGATACCGTGGTCGACGGTATCGAAAGCCACTGAGAGATCCAAGAGAGCGAGAATGGATGCACTGCCCCCATCTCGCTCCCGCCAGAGATCATCCATAAGCGCGACCAATGCAGTCTCTGTCCCATATCCCGGCCTGAAACCTGACTGAAAGGGGTCTAGATAATCCGTTGCCCAGGTTCAGTTGGAACCAAAGGCATGGTGGAATTAAATGATCTGAAGTGTTTTATGGAATAAAAGCAGAGAAGGGTCTAAGCATACATCTGGAGGGAGCATGTTCCAAACTGTGGGAGTGTCCACAGAGAAGGCCTGTCCTCTTGCTCACATCCTATGAACTTCATGCAGTGAGAGACTGTTAACAGGGCTTCTTTAGTTGTTTAGACTGGACAGGCAGAGTCAATTCTGGCAAGGTGATGACTGATGTATCCTGAAGCAGACAGCCAGGGCAGCAACCTTAAAACTGGAGTCATCCTGCACTGGTGGGGTTGTTCAACCAGTATTCTGGCCACCATCAGCTATGGTGGCTATATGAATCAGAACCTTCACCCTGGCTGAAGCATTAGTCAAGTGCACCTATCCAACCCAGTCTTCAAACAAACAGTTTTACTCTTCTATGAGATGCGACTCTTGTAAAAAAAAAAGCCACATCACACATTAAAGATTTTAAATACATTAAAACTGCACATTGTTTTCTAGATTATCTCAATCCTTTCAGATTAAAACTAGCTACAGCCAGTTTGGTGTAGTGGTTAAGGCATCAGGCTAGAAACTGGGAGACGATGAGTTCTAGTCCCACCTTAGGCACAAAGCCAACTGGGTGACCTTCGGCCAGTCACTCTCTCTCAGCCCTAGAAAGGAGACAATGGCAAACCACTTCTGAAAAACCTTGCCAAGGAAACTGCAGGCACTTGTCCAGGCACTCGCCAGGAGTCAAGACTGACTTGAAGGCGCACACACACACATGGGGTCAAAGATAAACAGCTTCTGTACTGACTGATATCTAAATATGGGAATCAAACACAAAGGTTGTAACTGTGAGTACCTTCACATGGATCTGTGTGTTTATGAAATTTCAGGCAATCCTTCTTCATGAAGTATTCCAAGTTGAAAAAGTATACTCATCTCTTACCACAGAAGAGTAAACATAAGCATTGCTTCAAAGAAAAAAAGTATATGAATTCCTCCCAGGAAATAGAACCTTACTTAGGCGGGAGATAAGAAGGAATCTAATGAACATTTCCAAATCAGTATGAAAACTGAAATGTACTTACACTTGGAAAATAGTACATTTCCAAATTTTGTTACAATAGTGACTAAGAAAAGGCATACAAAAGAATTGTATGCCTAAAAACAGCCTGTCAGCAGTCTTCTGTTTATGAAATGGATTGACATGTTTTATATTACCAAACCAAACTTGACATTCTCCTAAATGACTTCCCATCATGAAAGGGAGAAGGTTGGTTTTGAGCACAGCAATTCCTCTTGAAGGCTATGATGGCTCTGTTACGGAACTAGTATCTCAGAGGAAGCATGCGGTTGAATGGGAGGCGGATCATGGGAGGGTTACTGCTGTGCTTGTTGGTTGGTAGAAGTAGCTAGTTGGCCTTAGCATGGCTGCAATAGCAATTTAATTTTTTTAATTTTATTTTATTTTCTATCCCACCTTTATTATTTTTAATAACTCAAGGCGGCGAACATACCTAATACTCCTTCCTCCTCCTATTTTCCCATGTTTGTAGGGGAAAATCTACAGATCATAATCTGAATGTCTATGATTAGATATTAATTTCAGTACTTAATACTATAAAGCTGCTTATACCAAAATGCTTTAAAAAATTGATATATCTTTATGGCACCCACAAAGAAGCAGCAACAAAAAGGCAAGAAATGTGCATGCTGAAGCTCAGATGGGTTCTTTAAAGAAATTCAGCAAGCAAGAGAGGCTGAGTAAGCAGGGAGTGGTCTGACAAGATCTTGTTCCTCTGAAAAACAGAGGTACTTCTAGGTCTGTGTCTGCATTAACCTTTCTGACACAATGTGTATCTGAAGAAACTCTTGGTACATTACTTCTGCAGAAGGCATGGCGTGCCAGGAAGAGGAACTAAAGTACAGTACATTAACCTAAGATTAAATCCAGGTTCACTGATTTCAAAATTGTATCTCTATTCTGGCATGTCTTTGCTGTTCCCAGGTTTGATCCTACAGTTTTCTTATTAAATATAGCAGTTTTATTCAGAAGAGTTGCTATTCTTTTTTTTTTCTGAAAACCTTCCCGTATTGACCTTGCCTAGTGCTATTAGTGAATTACCTATAAATGCCAGGTCTGTCGTATATGTTTCTCTTATCCCAACCCTTAAAACACTGTACTGGCCTTTCTATAGTAATTGCAACTATAAATTGGCCACCAACAGGAGCATTTCCTGTTTGAACTTCTAAAAATTATAATAGTTATTAAGTTTACTTTCTAAACATTTCACTTCTTTCCTATTAGACATTTCTTTAGTCTGGGCCCATATCCTCTTGCAAAGCCATCATTTTATCCAGTGAAGAGAGATAAAGTATGTGAATTTTTATGTATTAGATTCATTTGATAGGCTGCAATAATACAGGACTACTTTTTACAAAATTAAAGCCAAGAGCTTACTTACAGACAAACAGCAACAAAACAACCTATTACTTCAGTTGGAATGTCATTTTTTAATAAGAATTTTATTACATTTCAAGCAAAGCAGTTGGAATGTCACTTGAGATGGGGAGAGAGAGTATTTTTGTCCAGCACCTATTTTGCCTTTCAGCCCTGAATGTGGCAATAGCTCCAGAATCAATTCATAAGAATAAACATTTGGATAGACAGCAAAAGTCTATTTGTTCCTTTGGCAAAGGTAACAAATCCAAGGCTAATAAAGATGTGGGCCCAGGAGAAGCAAAGCAACAGAGCTTCTGTTGCTTTCAAAACTCTGCCAACCTTCACTAGCTAGAGCACCAGATACAAGAAGGAGAATAGAATTAGATAAATTTTCAGTACAAATTTTTTTTAAAAAAGTAATCAAAAATAAGAAGCAAGGGAAAATTTGGTATTCTACATGGATTTATGCAATGGAGGGATCTCTTCCTACATTCCCTGAGGGACTTAATTCAGTGCTTTTCTCAGAGTTCATCTCTTGCATACCCCTGAATTGACTTAGTTTGATAATTCACATTTTTCCAGCCCACATATGGTAGCCCAAACTTGGATCTGAGTAGATGCTTCTTTAAAGGAGCACCTCTCTCCATCTGTCAAAGTGAACCCAGTTTGTTCAGGATTAGTCATTCATCTGAAGCCAGTGCATCTTCCTAGTATATATGGAAGAAAAATGCAAGAGTATACCAATCTTTCTAAATTTACAAATGAAGAACTTTCTGTAGTGATTCCATTAATTCACTCAGTGAAAAATCAGAACTTTGGCTGGTCAAGATTTCCTATACACTAATGCTTAAGAGTACACAAAGTAAACCAAACTGGCCTGAACTCTTAGCATAGAAAAGCAAATATATTATCTTAGGATATTTTGTATTTGTGTACATTCTGTGTGTTTTTCGTCTCTTCATGTGGCTTAGAGTGTTGATGGAAAGCAACATGGCCTATTGTCCAGCAGTTGTAGAATTTGGAAGAGGCCTCTGCAGATGCTTAGCATGTGTACAGAAGCCTTGTCTGAGTCTTCCAGTCAGCTGCTGGAAGAAACTTCTGTGCATGTTCCTCTTCCAGCTATTGCAATTTCTGGCAAAGGGCTAGAGGTAACACATAGCACCTCCGTGAGAAATGTGTCATCTCCTGTAATAAACCAGGAAAAGGAAACCCTTTCCACCCAGTTCAGTTGATTCCAATAATTGGATTTAAAGTGACTACCAGGTGAACTTTTCACATGAAATGACAACATCGAGATCCCAAGCTGATTTTTTTCATAACAATATCTTCTGGAATATTTCCTCACACTACACCTCTCATCTTGAGAGGAAGAATTGCATTGCATCTGCAGAGATGAGTGTCTTGCTTGTTAGAGATATTGGGTTTCAACCAAGCACATCTCACACAAGCTTGAAGGAGGAGGCAGCCTCTGCTGTAACCTAATCTTACTTGCTTTGTGTGGGAGGGGCTGAACCCCGATTTCCTGTTCCCTTCTCTTCCTCTCTTTCCTGTTTGAATCTCCTACCTGGGAGGATGGTCAGATATGGCTGTCCACATTGCTCACACTTCCATTCAGCAAGGCCACATTAAGAAGACTGTGGGTTTGGTCAGAACCTATCGCTCGCAAACATGAACCATCCTCTGCTACCACCATGAAACTGATCTACAATAAAATTGTAAGCTATTTTTCTGTAACTATAGACTAACGTGTGAAGTGTGTTTATTTTGTGTTTTGAACTGATTAAGCTTTGTGCAAGTTTATTGGGACGCTTCTGCTCTGCTAAACAAAAACTAATTAGAAGCTGCGTGGAGTTCTGGTATTAGCATCCCAGAATCCCAGAATTTGTGAACTGCCCAGGGTCCTCTGTTGGAGGAGATGGGCGGTAATATAAATCTAAATAATAAATAAATAAAATAAATAAATAAATTCCTACAATGCTGAGGCAAAACACAACTGCCTCACACAAGTCTGCTAGGTTCAATAGCCTACAAATTTCTATAGTTTGAAGTGATGCTTCCTGATATCTTCCAACAAGCTGGGACAAGAGAAAGAACATTTTCAGTTACAACATCAACCATGGAACTCCATTTCTATAGTTCTTTCTGATCTGAGTTGTTAAGAACTAGCTGGTTTTAGAATTGCAGTTAATAGTCTCTCCCTCCTTTTCTAGTTCAAGGGGCGTGGTGGCTCAGCGGGTAAGACGCCAGGCTTGTCGATCGGAAGATTGCAAGTTCGGAGGTTCAAATCCCTAGCCCTACGTGTGGAGTGAGCTCCCACACTAGCTCCAGCTCTTGCCAACCCAGCAATTTGAAAGCATGCAAATGCAAGTAGATTAATAGGTACCACTTCAGTAGGTAGGTAACAGCGTTCCGCGCGTGTCATGCAGCCACATGACCGTGGAAGCGTCTTTGGACAACGCTAACAAACAGAGATGAACACCAGCCCCTAGAGTTGGACACGACTGCACAAGTGTGCGGGGGGAAACTTTAACTTTACTTAAGGAGGTTCAAAATGAGAAAATGGATGAATAACTAGAGAAGTCAAAATTGCCTAAAATAACAGAACAACAAAAACAGATGTTGACTGGATCTATAACAGTAAGAGAAATAATAGAAGCAATTTGTTGTTTATTCATTCAGTTGCTTTTGACTCTTCGGGACTTCATGGACCAGTCCACACCAGAGCTTCCTGTCAGCCGTCACCACCCCCAGCTCCCCCAAGGTCGAGTCCATCACCTCCAGAATTGAAGATCATTCAGTGGCCTGTTAGAACCAGTGAATGGAACAGCTTAACGTAGTATAAGCTCGTGAACAGAAAAAGAATATTGTTTAAAAACAGAGCCAGTGAGTACGTTAGAGAGATCCAGGTTCTTAATCTTACACTGTTAGCACACCCAAGCATAAAGAATCACACGCTTAGACATAGTAGGTTCATGGATATCACCAGATGGAATATATAGAAATCCAGTTGACTATATTATTGCTAAAAGGAGGGAGAGAAGCTCAATTGTAGCACCAAAGACATGACCAGAGTGCATTGGAGCTAGTGAGCTCCCGCACTAGCTCCAGCACTTGCCAACCTAGCAATTCGAAAGCATGCAAATGCAAGTAGATTAACAGGTACCACTTCGGTGGGTAGGTAACAGCGTTCCACGCATGACATGTGGCCACATGACCATGGAAGTGTCTTTGGACAACGCTGGGTCTTCAGCTAACAAACGGAGATGAGCACCGGTCCCTAGAGTCGGACACCACTGCACAAATGTGTGGGGGGAGCCTTTACCTTTACCTACCTTTTCTAGTATGATTATGATTTTGTTGATTCTGTTTTGCTCTTGGCTTTTCATTATGTATAATTTCAATAGCCTCTTTATTGAATCTTCCTTCCTTCCTTTCTGTGGAAGGACTGGCTGTACCTAAATTGCAGGCAGCTGGGATTGCGTAAGGAGAGCAGAAAGATAGTTAAAAAGCCCTGTGTTTGGAACAGCTGTGTGGGTGTATGGGAGAGAAGCAGACAACAGGAGAAAGCAAGGGAGAGAACAGCAGTAAGGACTTGCAGACATGCCAGAGAAGGAGCAAGTGAGACTTTGTCTTTTTAAAGGAGCACTGTATAAAGTAGCTAGTAGTAGAATTGTTAGTGTTTAATAGTTATAGTGATAACATAGCATAATGACAGACATAGCATAGTGACCTACATGTATCAGTTAGAATAGACATAGATTAAAGTAGTTGTATTAATAGAAATATAGGTTAGTTGGAAACCAAGAATTGTATTAGTTGGTCACCTAAGTATAAAGAGCACTTTTATACTGTAAATAGTGGTTTATCAGTAAAATATTCTACTGTAAACTGCCCAGAGTCCCCCTTTCTGGGGAAGATGGGTGGTGGCAAAATTTGAATTATAAATAAAATAAATAAAATAACCCCAACATAATAAGGGGAGAAAAAAGGTATTTGTGTGCAGTGTCTCTTTGGGGAACGTCTTGGTGAGTCTGAGTAACAGCCCTTGGGTATTAAAAGAACCTGTGACCCTTCCTTCCTTCCTTCCTTCCTTCCTTCCTTCCTTCCTTCCTTCCTTCCTTCCTTCTGTGCTTTACCAAGTCTTAAAAAAGTAAATATTCTCATATTACAACAAATCATTCATGGTACCAAGTGATTTTTGTATATACAAACATATTAAAAAAACATGGTTTATTTACTCTAGTATTGAACACATGGATGATGTAAATTTCTAAACTTATACCTTAAGCCATTTGAGTTCAAAATGTGCAGCATCTGTGTACAATATAACAATGTCCAAGCTTGTTACATATAGGCCAATAGCAGAATGGTGACAGAATGCATAGTCCTCCAGTTTTCTTACACTGCTCTGAGGTTGAAATTGTTGTAGTGACTCCTGTAAAAAAAAAAGGGGGGGGAAATGAACTTATGATCAAAGAGGAAAAATAAAACTGAAGATTAAAACAGGCAGATGCGATTTCTCTTTAATTTTACTACCTTTTTCATGGGCAAAGTTTTCTGTCATTCCTCATTGTATTTCCTCATGAGGGGAAAAGGTTGTGTCTTTCTCATGGAAAATATCTCAGAGTATGCTGAAGATGTTGAGGGATCAAGAAATGTTGCACTTCCTGTTGTCTTTGTTCTTGATTCAATCTCAAAAGCCACTGAAGGCCTCACTTATGTCAACATTTTGGAGTCAAGAATTCAGTAGTTCATACTGAGCCTTCCAGGTTATTGTCAAAGAAACGGGCACTTGGATGTCCTCATTCTTTTGATTCTAAAGGAGAAATCATTTTACTGACTTAGATGAATGGTGAAAAAAATTACGGTGAAAATTAAGTGGCACTATTTGAATCAGAAAAAGATCCTGAAATAAAGAAGAAATTGAACATTCTCTTACTGAGAAGGAATGAGATAGTTAAAACCAGAGTTAGTTTCCTTCATGTTTCCTTATTACACTGTTTAAAATAGTTCAATTAAAAGAGAACATAACAGATCTTAATTATTTTTAAAATATATGTTAGCTTTTATTAAAAATTCTATTTTTATTA
The DNA here is from genome assembly GCA_023362775.1 of Charina bottae. Taxonomy (NCBI): domain Eukaryota; kingdom Metazoa; phylum Chordata; class Lepidosauria; order Squamata; family Charinaidae; genus Charina; species Charina bottae. The sequence continues at coordinate 86,049,535 of JALMGJ010000001.1, read as the reverse complement.
AATTTCCAATGAGAACATACATAAATCAAAATTCATTCACAGGTCTCATATATCACAAGATTCACCAAAATTAGAGCTATAATTATTAACATAATATATAATCTTTCCAGGTCCAAAAAAAATTTGATTTGTCCCATTATGAACATAATATTCAAATTTTAATAACTTTTTTAAGAAAAGCAATTGACCATAACTTAGAACACAATATTTCCATCTTTAATTTATTATTGATTTAGCTGATTAAAGTAAGAGTGTAATGAGTTTCTTGTTATATAATTTTGCAGTAATTCCTTTGAAAATATGTAATCCCAATTCTTATTTCTTTTAATATTTTCTTCCAAAAATATGAAAAGATATGCAACTTTTTTGCATATCCATCACATGTGAAAGTATTCTGTTGATAATCTCTCCAACATTTTGTTGAATAATTGTGAGTTATTTATTTTTCATTGGGTGTTAAATACCAACAATCTGTGGGTCTAGATCAGTGTTTCTCAAAATTGGTAACTTTAAGATGTGTGAACTCCAACTTCCAGAATGCTGGCTGGGGAATTCTGGGAGTTGAAGTCCACATATCTTAAACCACTGGTCTAGATTTGTGTGTGTGTCTGTGTGTCAGTCTTGACTTCTGGCGACTGCCTGGACAAATCCCTGAAGTTTTCTTGGCAAAATTTCAGAAGTGGTTTGCTATTGCCTCCTTCCTAGGGATGAGAGAGAGTGGCTGGCCCAAGGTAACCCAGCTGGCTTTGTGCCAAAGTGGGATTATAACTCACAGTCTCCCAGTTTCTAGCCTGATGCCTTAACCACTACATAAAACTGGCTCAATCTAGATGGTTTATCAGATGAATTTTATAAAGAATTTAAATATATTTTGTACCTGAATTTCTATTAATACAAATGTATTACATCATTGAGATTCTTTTCTACTAACCTGGCACAATTCTAAAATAAATTTAATCCCTAAACCAGGCAAAGATCCATTACAATTTAAAAAATTCTAATTTAGCAGAACATTTGACAGGATGTTATATATGTTTTGAATGCTTAATATTCTCATATTTTGCTTTTAAAATGTGACCTAGGAAAATTTAAAGAAAAGAAGTCATGCCCCTAACTCAGCCAGCCCATTAACAATTAATGAAACAAAAATCTTCCACTGTGCCTGGTTAATTCCTTTTATGTAAATCTAACTGAAGTTAGTTTGATCTATTATGGCTCCTATGAAATTTAAACACCAAATGTTTCTGGATGTTGTCCTAACTCTGAGATTCAACATATACATAGTATTGAATCAAGGTGGTTGTAATGAATTCCATAATGAGTCTTCCTAGGAATAAAAATGATTATTTCACTGCAGTTGAACCAAAGCCTGTGAAAACCCACCGAAAATCCCCTAAAATTCACCTTTGGGGGTTTGGAGAGGTGGTGTTGCCGGTGGTGAGTGGCTTTCTCTGGGGGGAGTGCTGGGGCGAGGCCTTGTGTCCGGGTCGGAGCTCCGTGAATCTGCACGAGGAAAGGAGCCCAGTGAACTTCCGAAGACGCCGTAGGCCACCGAAGTCTGTTGGAAGCCAGAGACCCCAGAGGCTTTTGGAGTTCAAGCTGGGCCGGTGGAGCTGGTGAGGGCCTGGAGTCCACCGAAGGCCAGAGATTGTGGGAGGCTGCCGGAGGCAGTTGGAGGCTGTAGGCTGTTAGCTGTTGGTCTTCGAGCTGGGCCGGCAGAGCTTGCGGGGCTAGAGTCTACCGAGGGCTGCTAGAGGCTGCCGGAGGCCTCTGATTTCGATTGCTGGAGGCTGGAGACCGTCGGAGTTCGAACTAGGCCGGTGGAGTTGGCGGGGCCTAGCAGAGCCGGCGTGGTACAGAGGGGAGCCCGGTTGTTGCAACGGAGTCCTCGGTCGAGTCGCCCCCCCCCCCCCCGCAGACAAGCTGGATTTTTTTCCTGGGCTGATTCTAGAGGGGGTTCGGAAGCTTTTGATGTTAGAACTGCCTGGAGTTGGGGGCGAACCCTGCGGCCCTGAAAAGTGCAGATGGTGTGGAGGCTGGAGACCAGGAGACCAGGACATAAGAAAAATAACAACACGGACTAACCCCCATGAAGATCTGGATATCGTCCCATTCAAGCTAAGGCGGCAGAGGGTTTGTAGGGGTCCCTTGGTATGAATGTGGACCCCCCCCCAGGTGAGAGACGAGGTGGGGGGAGCCAAGATTGTATGGTTTTGTAAGAGCACCCCCCTGGGTGAGAGTCAGGTGGTGTAGGAGTGATTGCTGGTGAGTGTTGGTACCTCTCCCTGACCAGTGAGAGAAGTTGAGGGAGATGTACAGAGTGTGAATGGGGGTGGCGCTGGACCCTACCAGTGCTGAGAGCGAGACCTGATGCACTGGGGGGACTTGCCACTACCCAACATTGTGTGAGATTGGATGATGGATGAATGGGATAAGGGACCCTTGATTAAGCCCAGGAATTCTGGAGGCCTGGGAGTGGAGGCTACTAGGCCAGAGCTGGGAATCTCTAGGGGCTATATGGCGGGCCATTTGATTCAGGTGGTGATGGGCAGGGGTCGATATGATGGGAACCGGAGGACAAGCCATTATCGGGGAAGGCGCCCCCAATGTTTGTTTCCGGTGGTGCGTTCCGACCCCCCGTGTTCATACCCAGGCCCTGGTAAGCAGATCCTCGTGGGCTCCGGTCTCCGACTGCTGCTGCTGAACGCCAGGTCGGTGAACAACAAGGCCCCCCTTATAAGTGATTTAATCACAGAGGAGGAGGCCAACCTGGTGTGTATTACCAAGACCTGGCTGGGCCCAGAGGGGGGAGTAGCCCTCTCGGAAATGTGCCCAGCCGGGTTTCGGGTGTGGCATCAGCCGAGACACCGGGGCAGGGGAGGAGGGGTGGCAGTTGTCATCCGAGAGTCCCTTGTGGCCTTCAGGGGTGCTGCTCCACAAGTGACTGGGTGTGAGACCGTTTTTCAAGTTGGGTTCAGGAGAACAGTTGGGAGTGTTGCTGCTGTACCAGCCTACCTGCTGCGTAGCAACCTCCCTGCCTGAGCTGCTCGAGGCTGTTTCGGGGTTGGCAGTGGAGTTCCCCAGACTTATGGTTCTGGGGGACTTCAATCTGCCATCCCTGGGATGGTCCTCGGTGGCGGCCCGGGAGTTCATGGCTACCATGGCAGCTATGGGCCTATCTCAGAACATTTGTGACCTGACTCGTGACAGTGGTCTCACCCCGGACTTAGTTTTCTTGTCCGAGCAGTGGCAATGTGATCTGAGGGGAGAGTTACATCTTTCCCCATTGTCATGGTCAGACCATGCCCTGGTGACCCTGAGACTCTCTTGTGCTGCCCCACTCTGCAGGGAGGTGGGACCCATTCGATTGGTCTGCCCCCGGCGACTGATGGACCCAGTGAGGTTTCAGAAGGAACTGGGGGTTATTCCCGAGGACTTGCTTCACGGTCCAGTGGAGGTCCTGGCTGCAGCCTGGAATAAGGCAGTGGCCGGAGCCCTGGACAAGATCGTGCCTATGCGACCTCTCCGGCCCTGTTCGGCCCGTCACTCTCCGTGGTTTACGGAGGAGTTAAGGGCTTTGAAGAGGGTTAAGAGACGTCTAGAGTGCCGCTGGAGAAAGACGAAGACTGAATCTGACCGAACACAATCTAGAGCCACAGCTAAGGCCTACCTTGTGGCAGTAAGAGCGGCGAAACGTGAATATTTCTCCGCTCTTATTGCGTCCGCAGAATGCCGCCTGACGGCTCTGTTTAATATTACAAGATCGCTTTTGGGTCGGGAGCAAGGGGAGACCCATTTACAGGGCCGATCAGAAGAGTTTTCTGAGCATCTGCAGGACAAAATCGCTCAGATTCATTCCAAGTTGGACTCCAAGCATGAGACAAGATCTGGGGAGATGCCAGAGGTTTGTACTTACCATGTTATCTGGGAGCAGTTTGATCCTGTTGTGCCTGATGAAGTAGACAGGATCCTCCGGACTGTAAATGCCACCACATGCCAACTTGACCCATGTCCCTCCTGGCTGGTGAAATCAGCTAGTGAGGTGACATGTGGCTGGGTCCAGGCGATTATAAATTTGTCCTTGAGTGAGGGGGTGTTCCCGGCTGCCTTTAAGGAGGCGCTGGTGCACCCCGTCCTCAAGAAACCATCCCTGGACCCTATCATCCTGGGCAATTTTCGCCCAGTCTCCCACATTCCCTTTTTGGGAAAGGTGGTTGAGAAGGTGGTGGCATTGCAACTCCAGAGGATTCTGGAGGAAACGGATTATCTGGACCCCTTCCAGTCAGGTTTCAGACCGGGATATGGGACGGAGACCACATTGGTCGCTCTTATGGATGATCTCTGGCGAGAGCGGGATGGAGGGAGTGCGTCCATCCTTGCTCTCTTAGATCTCTCAGCGGCTTTTGATACCGTTGACCACGGTATACTCTTGAGGCGGCTCAGGGAGTTGGGGGCAGGCGGCGTGGTTTTGCGCTGGTTCGCCTCCTTCCTCCGGGGCCATTCCCAGTCGGTGTTGATAGGGGAGGAGAGAGCTGACCCGCGACCCCTGACTTGTGGGGTGCCGCAGGGGTCGGTTCTCTCTCCTCTCCTATTCAACATCTACATGAAGCTGCTGGGCGAGATCATCCGTCACCATGGGATGAGGTATCACCAATATGCTGATGATACCCAGTTATACATCTCCATCCCGGGTGAAGTAAGTGATGCGGTCAATGCCTTATCTCAGTGCCTGGAGGCTGTGGGGGTCTGGATGGGGAACAACAGGCTTCAACTGAACCCTGGTAAGACGGAGTGGCTGTGGATTGATGGCCCCCCTGGATCCGGGAAGTTGTCATCTTTGATTCTGGGTGGGGTTGCACTACCCCACACAGATCCAGTGCGGAATCTGGGGGTTCTCCTGGACTCGCGACTCCTGCTCAAAGAGCAGGTGGTAGTCGAGGCCAGGAGGGCCTTTGCACAGCTTCGAGTTGTGCGCCAGTTACGCCCTTTCCTGGATCGGGAGGCCCTCCGAACAGTCACTCATGCCCTTGTCATCTCCCGTATAGACTACTGTAATGTGCTCTACATGGGGCCACCCTTGAGGAGTATCCGGAAGCTTCAGCTGGTGCAGAATGCGGCGGCGCGAGCAGTTATGGGTGCTAGGAGATCGGCACATGTGACACCTCTGCTACGCGAGCTGCATTGGGTACCAGTTTGCTTCTGGGTCCAATTCAAGGTGTTGGTGATTACCTTTAAAGCCCTACATGGCATAGGGCCAGGGTACCTGAGGGACCATCTCGTCCCGACAACGTCGGCCCGCCCCACCCATGCATGCAGAGAGGGCATGCTTCGGACCCCCTCAACAGGAGAATTCCATCTAGCGGGGTCCAGGAGGCGTGCCTTCTCTGCGATAGCGCCCGCCCTATGGAATATCTTGCCCCCGGAGGTGAGACTGGCTCCCTCACTCCTGGCCTTTCGGAAGGCCCTTAAGACCTGGCTCTGCCGCCTGGCCTGGGACAACGGAGGTGGTAGTGCCTCGTGGAGTTGGCTGGCCCCGTAGCACCATGATCTACTCTGTGGTTCCAAATCCATCTTGGACTTTATTTATTTTATGCTTGTTGTGTTTTTAGATATTTGTATAGTTTTTAAATTTTTTAAATTTTATTTGTTGTAACCCGCCCAGAGTCCCTTGTATGGGAGATGGGCGGGGGATAAATTGAACAAATAAATAAATAAATAAATAAATAAATAAATAAAGAAAGAAAGAAAGAAAGAAAGAAAGAAAGAAAGAAAGAAAGAAAGAAAGAAAGCAGATTCTTGGTGAGATAATTGCTAACTGGAACTGGCTCACATTTATCATGACCTTGAGTGGAGGGAAGGGAAGGGGGGAGGGAAGGGGAGGGGAGTGGGAAGGGAGGAAATATTTACAAAGGAGATAGGTGGGGATTCCACTTAGTTTTAAGCTTTATGAGATGGCTGGAAGATCAATCCTATGATTCTTTTTTAAAGCCCAGTATAATTATAGCAAGTATAAGCTCTTTTGAAGAAGGGAGGCATATTCCTTGTATTTCGGTTTTCATCACATAACCATGATGTAAAATTAATTGGTTGGGATCCCCTCCCCAATTAATTCTATTTATGCAATATACAATATTGGTACAGATTAATGATATAAAACAGATGTATAAGCCTGGGTAGATGAGGTTAATGGCCTATTTAGTCCACATTCCATACTACCAGCAAGATGAGCACCAAGAAATTCACAGACATGGGCAGAAGGGTGAATAGGCTTCTTCCTCTTTTGCTCACTAGCAGCTGACATCTAGGGCATGCTGCCTGTGATTCTGGAAGAAGCAAAGAGACATTAAAACTGATGGTCATTGATGGCCTATTTACTACTTTACTTACTTATTTACTTACTTTCTGACCCTGGCTTCAATCATGTTCAATCCAGAGACTCTGACTGATTTACAGCAACCAGTAAAGAGTAAAGATTGAAAAACCATGAACAACAACAGAGCAGTAGGATGTGATGGTCCCAGTGCCAGTATCTTACTTAAGAAATTATTCAGACAATTCATCAGAATGCTAAAAGAATTCATTTATTAAAATACGACTACATGGAATGGATTCAAAGCTCTGAATGCCAAAATTGGCGCCAAGCATTCAAAATTATTAAAATCCCTCTGACCTCATCCTCTGTTAGCTTCAAAACAAATGTTTTCCCACTCTTGATCTTCCCCCCTCTCAGTCTGTTAAGTTTAATGAGAGTTCAGGTGTCTTATCAGTGTCCTTGGTGTTTCACAGTCAGCAGAGGAATGTGAAGGAGGCAAACGGTTCTTTTCGTTTTGCAAAGCAGCTGGCTACAAGGGCCTGACATGAGTTGGTTTCTGTACTGCTCGACACATGTTGGCTCAAATATATGGCAGGCATGCAAAGTGAGTCTGACATTCCGCCCCTCCAGAAAAAAGAAACATCCCCTCAGAGGGCAGGATAGCAACCCTGTAAAGGAGAACAGAAAGAATTATTTAGGTTTATAACGATAACGGGTATGGAAGGAGCGGGTTAACTCAGGAGCTCGAACATGGCAACTGAAAACCCATTCAATGTCACTTTTAGGGGTGTTTTTCCATTGCACGAGGTACTGGAGTTGGCCGTGATATTTGCGGGAGTCCAAAATGGCTTGAACTTCAAAGTGTTGTTCCCCATCAATGAGAATAGGATTGGGGGGAGGCAGAGGCGGATTCCAGTGGGCAGATGGTTTGAAAGGTTTTAGAAGACTGCAATGAAAAACAGGGTGAGTGCATCACATGTTCTTAGGTAACCGCAGTTGAACAGTGACAGGATTAATAACTTTGGTAATAGGAAAAGGTCCAATGAATTTAACACTTAATTTCTTGGGTGGATTTAAGATGTTTAGTAGAAAGGTAAACCTGTTGGCCAACAGATAGGTCCCATTCAGGAGTGTGTTTGCGATCAGCAAAGTGTTTATAAGTGTCTTTAGATTCCTGTAGGGTTTGGAGCATCACAGGCCAATTTTTCTGAATGCATTTGATCCATTCATAAGCCAAGTGGGGTGGTTCAAGTTGTTGAGGAAATTCAGGAATAGGGACAAAGTCTTGGCCATAGACGACGCGAAAAGGTACAAATCCAGTGCTCTGGTGAACAGAATTGTTATAAGCAACTTCAGCAAAAGGAAGCAAGTCCACCCAGTTGTCTTGTTGACGACTATATGTAACATTGGAGGTATTGTTCTAGAACGGGATTCACATGTTCAGTCAATCCATCCATTTGAGGATGAAAGGTGGAGCTTAGAGCTTGCTCCGCCCCTATACGTTTAAGGAATGCTTTCCAAAATTTGGAGGTGAACTGTGGGCCATGATCCGAAATGACCCTGGAAGGTACACCATGTAATTTGTAGATGTGTTGCATGAACATTCTGGCCAGTTGGGGGGCAGTAGATAATCCTGCACATGGGATAAAATGTGTTAGTTTGGAATATAAATCAGTGACAACCTAAACAATGATTTTCTTTTTACTTTCAGGTAAGTCAACAATGAAGTCCATGGTGATTTTTTTCCCAAGGTCTGGTAGGGTTAGCCACATTTTGTAAAAGTCCAGTAGGTTTACCCACTTTGCGTTTGGACATAGCACATACAGGGCATGTGGAGACATAGTCTTTGACATCCTTTTGAAGAGATGGGCACCAAAATTGTCTGCGTATGAGATGAAAAGTCTTTACAAAACAAAAATGGCCAGCAGGTTTGGAGTCGTGTGAATGTTCCAAAATCTTTTTTCGTAAACACTCAGGAACATAAATTTGAGTGCCATGCCACCAAAAGCTATTGCGTTCAGCAAGGTTAGTTTTGTTTTGACCCAGCCATGTATCTTGGTGCTGATAAACAGAGAGCTCTTGTTGCAAGTCAGGAGGCGTGTTGGGCTGGGAGGTGGAGTTGGCACTTCAAGTAACTGCAACCAATCTGGATTCGACAAGCCCCTCCCTATTCACATTATGCTGCTGCAAGGGGGGGAGGCGTGGCGAGCAGTAAGGGGGAATTGGCATTTGGAATAACAGGAACCAATCCAAGGGGTGGAGGAATGATGGAGTCAAAACCCTCTTCCTGATGTCCGTTATGCCAGGGCTGGTGGGAAAGAACGTCCACAAGAAAAATTTTCCCACCCTGCATGTACTTCAAAGTAAAATTAAAGCGGGTAAAAAATTACGCCCAGTGGATGTGTTTGGGATCCAGTTTTCTAGGGGATTGGAGTGCTTGGAGATTTTTATGATCTGTCCAAACCTCAAACGGTGAGGAGCTCCTTCCAAAAGGTGGCGCAAAGTGACAAGCGCATGTTGGACAGCAAAAGCCTCTTTCTCCCAAACATGCAAGCGTCATTCAGTGTCAGTAAATTTGCAGGAAATATATGTGCATGGTTGCAAAGCCCCCTTCTTGCCCTTTTGCAGCAAAATGCAAGCAATTGCGACATCAGAAGCGTCTACCTGGATGATGAGGGGCAGCAAAGGGTTGGGGTGTTTTAAGATGGGTTCAGCAGTGAATAAAGTCTTTAGGTGATCAAAAGCCTGTTGGCATTCTGCTGTCCAAGTCAGAGCTGCGCCAGGTTGTTTAGCTTTCCTAGCATTCGCCTTTCCTTTCGTTTTTAACAACTCAGTGAGAGGCAATGCAACTTGGGAAAAATTGGGGATGAATTGGTGTTAAAAATTTGCAAACCCAAGAAAACTTTGAAGTTGCCTTCTGGTTTTAGGTGGTGCCCAAGCCAAAACATCCTGTACCTTCGCTGGATCCATTTCTATGCCCTTATAGGAAATTCTGTACCACAAATAATCCAATTGTTCTTTATGGAATTCACATTTAGAGAGCTTAGCATACACTTGAGCTTTTATTAGTCTCTGTAGGACCTCTCAGACCAATTTTACATGGTCGGCCACGTTGTATGTGTAGATCAAAATATCATCGAGGTACACCAGCATGCCTTTATATAAAAGGTCATGTAACACTCCATTAATTAAGGTCATAAAGCATCCCGGGGCTCCTTTTAAGCCAAACGGCATCACATGATACTCAAATGCCCCCAAAGGACAGTTAAAAGCAGTTTTCCATTCATCCCCCTCTTGTATACACACACGGAAATAAGCCTCTCTTAAATCCAGTTTGGTGAAAAAATTCCCTGTAGACAAGTGGGCGAGCATGTCTTGCAGGAGGGGAAGAGGGTATTTGTTAGAAGTGGTAATGGCATTGAGTCCTCTATAATCAGTACATAAGCATAAAGATCCATCTTTTTTCGTGCAGAACAATCCTGGAGCCCCCAGGGGTGAATTGGCTGGTCGGATGAAACCTTGCTCCATATTCTTGTCAATAAACTCCCTCAAAGCCTCCTGCTCTTTTAGAATAGAATAGAATAACTTTATTGTCATCCCACTATACACTATACAAGTGCACAATAGAATGAAATTTCGTTGCAGTTGGCTCACAAATTCACTCAAGCAATAAAATACTAATGATAATAATAAAAAACCATAATTACTATAAAATACCCATTCTTATAAAATATACATTCTTTAAAAATATACATTCTTTAACTCCCAATTTCAGTCAAACATTAAAATAGTAATAAAAGTCCATAATTACTATAAAATATACATTTTTTACATATCCAACATATTTCACCTAAAAGAACCTATTTGGCATTCAAGAATCCAATAGCCTGGGGGACAAAGCTGTTTCCCAATCTGGCTGTTCTACATCGGATACAGCGGAACCTCTTCCCAGAGGGTAACAAAGAAAACAAACCATGATGAGGATGGGAGGCATCACTGATGATCTTTCGAGCTCTAGACAAACAGCGTGCATGAGCTAAATCTTGGATGAGGGGCAGATATATCCCAATTATCTTTTCTGCTGCCCTTACCACTCTCTGCACAGACTTTCTATCTGAGGCCCTACAGCCTCCAAACCAGATGGAAATACAGCTTGTAAGTACACTCTCTATAGTGCCTCTGTAGAAAGTAAGGAGAATGGAAGATGGGAGATGTACTTTCTTCATCCGACGCAAAAAGTGCAAATGTTGCTGTGCTCGCTTTACCAAAAAATGTGGTATTAAGGGACCAGGACAGGCTATTTGTTAACTGCACCCCCAGGAATCTAATGCTACTGACTGACTCCACAGCTATGTTATTGATAAAAAGTGGAGTGTGACTGCACCAGTTCTTCCTGAAGTCTATAATAATCTCCTTAGTTTTTTCCACATTTAAAACCAACCTGTTTTTATTGCACCACTCCACCAAACCCTTTACCTCCTCCCTATAAGCCCACTCATCCTCACCCCTGATAAGACCCACTACAGTTGTATCGTCCGCATATTTCACAATGGAATTGGTGGTATACTTGGCGCAACAGTCATGTGTCATCAGGGTGAACAACAATGGGCTCAAGACACAGCCCTGTGGGGAGCCGATGCTTAGGGAGATAGAGCTAGCAGTATTATATCCAACTCGCACCGACTGAGACCTCTCAGTAAGGAAGTCAAGTAGCCAATTACACAAGGGAGTACTAAAACCTAGAGAACCCATTTTGTCCACCAAATGCTGGGGAACAATCGTATTGAACGCTGAGCTGAAATCTATAAACAGCAATCGCACATAACTGTTCTTCTCCTCAAGATGTATCAGACTCAAATGAAGAACAGAAGAGATAGCATCCTCTACGGAGCGATTCCGCCGATAAGCAAACTGAAGTGGATCAAACGAAGGGGGGAGTCTGGAAACAATATAATCTTTCATCAGTCTCTCAAAACATTTCATCACAATGGGAGTGAGAGCTATCGGGCGATAGTCATTGAGACACGTGATCGTAGATTTTTTAGGCACAGGTATAATAGTCGCAGTCTTAAAGCTCACCGGGACTACAGTCTGGTGCAAGGAAATATTAAATATGTCTGTAAAGACACTGGCCAGTTGTTCAGCACAGTCCCTCAGTACCCGCCCTGGGATATTATCTGGGCCCGCTGCTTTCCGTATATTAATTTTCCTCAGGGTCCTCCTGACATCAATTATATCAAGGGTAGGTGCCTGCTCGTCGGGGTGGGATTCAACCTTCCTCACAGGAGTATTATTAGATGCTTCAAACCTACCAAAAAACCTATTGAGTTCATTCAGAAAATCTATATTCTTCTCACATGATGTCGGAGTAGCCTTATAATCTGTAATAGTTTGAATACCCTGCCACATGCGCCTGGTATTTGTGGAATCATGAAAAAATTCCTGAACTTTCCGGCTATAGACCCGCTTTGCTATTCTCATCGTCCGGTTCAGATCAGCTCTGGCTGTTCTAAGAGCCTCCATATCACCCGATTTAAAAGCAGTGTTTCTTTCTTTCAGCTTCACATATACTTCACGAGTCATCCAAGCTTTCTGATTCGCCCGTAAGATGATGTTCTTAATTTTTTTAAATGTTCTTAAATTTTAAAGTCATGGAGTAGATTTTTGGTTTGGGAAGAGGGGCTTTGGGGTCAAGTTCAATAGCACTATCTGCCTTTCAATGGGGAGGGAGCTGATTTGATTCAGCCTCACCAAATGCTACTTTTAAGTCAGAGTATTGCCACGGGATCGGCCCACACACACCCCAGGCCTGGGTTGGGCACCGGGGAATCATCCATGGTGTCCAGAGCTGGTACATTCAGCAGGGGTGGGGTGAATGCCCAAGGGTCAGCCGCAACAGCTAAAGTTTCCAAGTCCGGCGGGGGCTCAGGCTCCTGCCAGCCTCCATATCTTCCATCAGTGAACTGCAAACTTCCCAAACCCCAATCCACTTTAGGCTGTCTGTCTTTCAGCCAGGCAAGCCCAAGAATCAAGGAATGATTGGCTATAGGAGCCACTAAAAATCTCAAAGTCTCTTTATGAGTCCCAATTCTCAATTCCACTATTTCAATATAAAATTGCATGGGGCCCCCTTGCATCTCAGACCCATCAAGTTGAGTAAATGTCACTGGGTTTTTTTCTCTCCCAACCCTTAGTCTTAATCCCATTACTACTGCAGGGTGCATTATGCAACGAGTGCAACCACTGTCTAAAAGTCCTACTAAGTCCGCCCTCATGCCAGTTTGTAAGGATGTGATTTTAGTTCCCACCAATAGACTGGGACAGAGTCCACTCACCATTGTATCTGGAGGCCCAGTGTGTTGAATTATCACTGCCTGCCCTCAGGCGCCATTTAGGGCAGGCAATTCCAGTTTCGCGGCAACTGGAATTCTTCATCTGCTGAGTTGTCAGCATTGGACAATCCTCTCGACACAAACTCAGCGGCTCCTCTGGTTTTGTATTGCCAAGAGTCCATGCCTTGATCAGGGGCTAGGGCAATTGGTTCTTTTTTGAACCAATGATAATAAGCACACCAGTGGATAAAGAAACTTAAAGCTTTATTATAAACATACCAAATTAGACAAAAGCACAGTTTAACTAAATTACAAAGAGCATAACAAGCATAGCAAATAAAAAGAAATGCATACATACATACCAAACAAGGTGATACCTTTATTCTCTTGTTGCTACCAGGAACTTGGCTAAGATAGCAGAGAATAACCCCAAAAGGAATGGCTGTTGAGTCCCACAGCACCCAGCGTCCTGAGCCTGCATCAAAGTTCCCACAATTCCAAAGGCAATACTCAGGCTTTTTATCAAAGCCTGGCTTCCAAACCCCGTGACCAAGCCCAGACTGACCTTGACTGGGATTCCTTTGGGGGCTGGGCCACCTGTCCATGACATCATTCCAATAGCATGGGAAACCATCAGATAAGCCAGTGCCCAAGCAAAACAATTTCTTATCATTCCCCCCCCCCATTCCAAGCCGCTAAAGGAGTGGCTGGAGGAGTGAACCTATGCTTAAACTTAACAAGCTGGGGATTTTCTCTCCCCCCACTTCCCACAGAGATATGTTCTGAAGGGCTGTTGAGGAGTGAGCATATGCTTCTTCTCTCCCCCCTCTCATGCCAAACAGAAACAAAAACAAGCCAATTAAACATCAGTATAACTCAAAATAAACTCTAATCTCCTAGGTGTGGGGGAAGAAAAATCAAAACATGCCACCTAACTCCTCGAAATACAAAGGTCTTCTGCAGGTTGCCACTACAGGTTTGCGCAAGCTCAGTGCCGATGGAGGCGCCACTGGCTGCTTTTGTAGTTGGCAACTTGGGTTTGTGGCTGGGGCTTTTACCTTGTTGAGCTGGTTGGGATAAAGGGCACGCAGCAATACAATGGCCTTCCTTGCCGCATCTGAAGCAAGCCCCACTTTGAGCATGCCACTCCTTCTCCCTATCCCAAGTTCGATGTCTTTCTTTTCGTTCGGTACTCACAATAGTAATAGAAGTGTGCTTCTCGGCTCCATGCAGGCGGTGCTGTAGTTTTACTTGCATATGGGCTTCTTCTACTTCTCCAGCTAGGCAAATCCAACCTCTCAGGTCGTTGGCTTAGCCCGTGCCAGACACCATTCTAAAATTTCAGGTTTTAAGCCAGCTCTGAAATACTCCATTTTCAACGACTCCAGCCAATCAGTCATTTTTCCCACTAGCCTCTTAAACTCCGAGGCATACTCCAATATGGATCGGTTCCCTTGTCTAAGGCTTTGTAGACTGGTTCTGGCTCGCAACGCAATGAGGGGATCTTTGAAGCGAGTTCAGAGAGCAAACATAAATTTGTCGAAGTCCTCTATCTCTGGTGCTTCAGTGTCGTACAGATCCACAGCCCAATCGGCCACTTCATCTTCCAAGTGTGCTGTAATGTATCATATTTTCGAGTCATCATCTGGGAAATCTCTTCCCCATGCATCCATGAATCCACAAACCTGATTCATGAACCATGCTAATTGTTTCTGATTGCCTCTGAATTTCACTTTCAGATCTTGTATCCCTACACCTGTACCACCAGTTTGTTGTCCCAGCCCTGGTAGGAAAGTTGTAGGCTGGGGTCTAACACTGGTGGTGCTTTGATGAGCAGAGACGTTTTCTTCTCATGGGCTTGTCACGAATTGTTGGCCACAGCCTCTTGCGAATTGTTGGCTGGTAGTTGCCATGGCTATTTGCCTCACTTGTTGACTCATTGCTTCGATGATGCCTTGTAAGCCTTCCATGCGACTCCCAAGCTCTGATACCTGAAGTTCCATCACCCCGATACGTTGCCCCGATTTGGATCGGGATCCTTGCTCCATGGTTACATGCCGAGTGACCTCTGGATCTGCATTGCGTCCAATTGCTATCGACCATCTGTCTTTCACATCCTCTGCAAACTGGATTTTGGGTCGGGCTCCAAAATTCTGTCACTGTATCGTGGGATGACTAACATCCCCTCTGTTTCTGGAGCTGGGACTTTTCTGTAGTTCTTCCCTCACCTGGGGCTGTATACTTTGCATGTCCCAGATTTCTTCAGTTGGGAAGCCTTCCAATAACTCCATCATGGTAGTGCCCACCATGGCCTGTTTTGACATTGAGGACTGGGATAGTCGTACTCCTGTTGGATAGACACCTCCAGTCTCCAAATCCATTAAGGGTGACTGGGAAAGTCTTACTCTTTCTGGGAGGACACTTCCTGTCCCCACATCCGATGTGGGGAAATGGGAAAGTCTTAATCCCGCTAGGAGGACACTTCCAGACCCTGAGATGAGTTCTTCATCTTGCCACTCATCCATAACAGTTACTTCCAGATTGCTTGGCAACCCTGTGTCCACAGAAGGTACTGCTGTCTCAGAAAGAACAGTGTCCACAGGGCAGGTTGCCATTATTGGGATTCAGAGCTTTCTGTTATGGTCCCAGTGCTAGTATCTTAAGAAATTCATCAGAATGCTAAAATAATTCATTTATTAAAATACGACCACATGGATCGGATTCAAAGCTCTGAATCCCAAAATTGGCACTAAGCTTTCAGAATTATTAACATCCCTCTGACCTCATCCTCTGTTAGCTTCAAAACAAATGTTTTCCCACTCTTGATCTTCCCCCCTCCCAGTCTGTTAAGCTTAATGAGAGTTCAGGTATCTTATCAGTGTCCTTGGTGTTTCACAGTCAGCAGAGGAATGTGAAGGCGGCAAACGGCTCTTTTCGTTTTGCAAAGCAGCTGGCTACAAGGGCATGACACGAGTCGGTTTCTGTACTGCTCGACACATGTTGGCTCAAATACATAGCAGGCAAGCAAGCAAGCGAGTCTGACATAGGAACAGCAACCCAATGCAGTTACACCAGTATAATCTGTCTCATCCCCCAATGCCTTCCAAGAAGAAGAAGAAGAAGAAGAAGAAGAAGAAGAAGAAGAAGAAGAAGAAGAAGAAGAAGAAGAAGAAGAAGAAGAAGAAGAAGAAGAAGAAGAGAGGTCCTCTGTGCAAGCACCGAGTCATTACTGACCCTTTGGAGGGACGCCACTTTCACTGACGTTTTCTTGGCAGACTATAGAGTTGGGTGGTTTTCCATTGCCTTCCCCAGTCATAATTACCTTTCCCCCAGCAAGCTGGGTACTCATTTTACCGACCTCGGAAGGATGGAAGGCTGAGTTGACCTGAGCCGGCTACCTGAGAAACCAACTTCCACTAAGATCGAACTCAGGTCGTGGGGAGAGTTTTGGTTGCAGTACTTCCACCTACCACTATGTGCCACACGAGGCTCACCTTCCTAAAAAGTCATATTTTAACAGCTCTTCCAAAGCTTAGTGATGGTGGGGATAATTGCAATATGCAGGGATAGGCTGTTTCCAGAGAAAGAGGGCCATCACTGAGAAGGCTGGTTGTTTATTAATCTATCCAAACCATTTTAAAATGAAATAATTTGATGATTATCACCATAGCTGAAGGAAGCAAATCCCTCAGTTTAACTATGAATTGTGTAAAGGAGTGCAGTATTTCCTTTCTTGGTCCTAATCTCTCTGCATTTGGTTTTAATAGCTTACCAAAAGTTCTAACATGGTGTGTGAGAGAAAAACTCAAGACAAAACTTCCCTCTATACCCCACATCTTTCATACCATGCATAATCTTATGTATCCCTAATGTGTCTTCCCTTCCCTTTACTCCATACCCCAGATGCTATGGCCTTTCCCCATATAAGAGTTACTGTAGCTCCTTAATCTTTTCAGTTGCCCTTTTTAAAACCTTTTCCAGCTCTACAGCATTTTCCCCACATATAAATAATGAAAGTATATAAAGCATTCCAGGTGCAGCTAAATTATGGGTTTATATAATGATCAGGGATGTCTGCAGGAGGATCAAAAAAGTCAAGATGGTAGCCACAATAGCATGGTCAAAGCATTTTGACTTTTTCATCCTCCTCCTTCCCATGGATACCCTAATAATGGCATTATTGTAGCGGTTGTTTTATTTTCACATTCCTTCTGAAAGATTTCAAGAGGACTTTTTCCCATTCCTCATCCTCCTCCTCTCCTCCTCCCAGCAGCTGAACATTTCACATTTACACCAAATGACACAGTGACTCTAAGATCCCTTTCCTACATCAGTTACTGCCAGCTTCAGGCCCTGTTAATAAGAGAAAGAGATCCAAACATGCAGCAAACAGTTGCTTGCCCAAAAGATGGGAAGCTGTTGTTACTTCTGGTTAGATTTATTCATTATGCTTGTCTTCAGGTTTTGAAACACATTGCGACTCTGTTGCTATTTATAAAGATCCAAGGAGCATTCCGGCTTGATGGCACATAATCAGTCAGTCAGTCAAAATCTCTTATTAATCATGGTGGAACACAGTGTCTAACCGTAACTTTTAATGGTACCATAACTTTTAAAACTACCATTCTGTGTTTCAATGTTCTTTCAGTTTGAGAGATCAAAGTTCTACCTCTTGTGAAGACAGCTCCCACTCAGTTTTCATCCTACCTAAATTATAACCAAGAATGAAAAATTTTTAAAGAAAATAAATTTACAAATATCCTTTACTTCTCCTTTACTTCCAGCATTTGCTAGCATGTTTCAATTTTGCATAATGACCTCCATCTCAGTTTAGAAAGTCACTGGGCTTTTTCTGCAGCAAATGTGGGCAAAAATCTAACATCCTATAAATGTATACCCAATTAAGAACTGTAGAGAAAATCCAAGTTTTAGAACTAATTTCCAGTTCAAATTTTCATTCAATATAGAAGAATTAGGAACGATTGCATGAGAACAGATAGAATGATAGAGTCTAGGCTTCAGTCCCATTATGCTCCTTCATATGACTAATACTTGAAGAAAGCTGTAATCTCAGCAGTACCATGTGATTAGGTTTGAAGCAAAGATAAAAATTACAAAAAAGAAAAAAACTACAAAAAGAAAAAAAGGAAACTAAATAAGTGTTGAAACACAAGAAGAAAATATTTTTTTAAAGATTACATGAAGAAATGACTTCTGACTTTAAACAGCAAGAATATACAACAATTTTCCATAATTAATCCCTTACTCTATATAGACCAAAAACACATTATTTATATAGATCATTCCATTAGCACATTATAAAAGTCACTAAATACAATTGCTCCTTCCCCTTGTATTAAAAGAAAATGAAATATATAAACCTCCTAATCAACTTCCCCCCAAAAAAACATTTATTTAATTATTTCCTTCCTACCACTATTCTGTACATTTCTGTCCACTATAATGAAGAGCAAATTAAAAAAAACATATAAATTGTCTATTCTTATAATTAATAATACTGCAATTATAACAATCTTAATTCTATTAAGCCTAAAACTAGCATTTATTGTTTATACCTTATTAATCTTAATCCAAATCATTAAAAAAAAGTATGAAGTCAAATAAGCCTTAAAAGCAATCCAGATAAACATTCTCAAATCCTTACCCCACTTCAAAATAGACCAAAGCATTCACATATCTCCACAATAAACACAAGGCATTTTTCACAGAGAGATCAAAGAGCCCAACTGCCCCCTTAAAAACTCCAACTTCTCAGCAAAAAAACTCCCATAGGGAAAAGCCTCTTCTTTCCCACAACTTTCCATCAGAGAAACAATTCCATTTATAGTCTGTGGCTTGAATCATGTCAACTGGATTTCTATTTTCTTAGTGGAAACGTCTTCTGTGCCTAGGAAGATTAAGACCATTTCACAAGCTCAACAGCAGCAGGGTAATCTTAACGATCCTCCTTTAGATGATAAAGGGACTTAGAAACAAACATCTCAAAAATAACCATGACCTAGCCCCAGGTGCAAGGTCACACAGCCAGCCTAGAAACATATTTAAGGATTCCCTTACTAACTTTACTCAGACTGAAGAAGCTCCTTGGATAAGGAGTGAAACGTTTCCACTAAGAAAATAGAAATCCAGTTGACATGATTCAAGCCACAGACTGTTCCACCTGGATGACTGAGAACCTTCATAGACAATTCCATTTATAATTTGCAATTCGAACAATCCATTTAATTCCTTCAGTTCCACAATCAGGTCATTGTCAGCAGAAGCCTCGATCTCACTATCAGTAGAAACATTTCTATCGTTGTTGAGTTCCTTCACTTTTTCCACAACATCCCCAGCCAGATGACACATGTCAGAGCTGATATTTTCCACAATGTCCCGAATATCATGCAAAATAGCTTGACAGGAATCAGAAAAAATCTGTTTGAAAGGCTGCTTAAACTCACAACAGAACTCTGAGAAAGTCTGCTTGATATCCTCCATGTTTCAGGCAGTAGATTATGGCACCCCCTAGATACTTGAGTAGTGAAAGCAAGAGTTAATGAGTTAATGGAAAATTTCTGAAAGATGTTGACACAGGAGAAAGTATACTAACAAGCAGCTCCCAGGGAAAGTGGCAACAGAAAACTGAAGATACAAAACAGAAGATTCAACGTGTAGGCAAATATTAAATTCTTCAAATTCAATACAAAAATAATAGCAGGGAGGCAATTATTTATTCTCAATCCTCCTTAGTATTTGAATGGGAAACAAGCCAAAATGAAAAATTATT
Organism: Charina bottae; assembly: GCA_023362775.1. Lineage (NCBI taxonomy): Eukaryota > Metazoa > Chordata > Lepidosauria > Squamata > Charinaidae > Charina > Charina bottae. The sequence goes on along the minus strand of JALMGJ010000001.1, from coordinate 86,030,100 downwards.
TTTTTTAAAAAAATTAATCCCAAAAATAACAATAAGCACCAAGAGAGATCGCTTCTCCTTGCCATTGAAAGCCTCTCTTAGAGTACATAATCTCTATCTATCTATCATCTATCTATCTATCTATCTATCATCTATCTATCTATCTATCTATCTATCTATCTAGGTAAAGGTTCCCCACACACATTTGTGCAGTCGTGTCCTACTCTAGGGGCCGGTGCTCATCTCCGTTTCTTAGTCGAAGAGCCAGTGTTGTCCGAAGACACTTCCATGGTCATGTGGCCGGCGTGACATGCGCGGAACGCTGTTACCTTCTCACCGAAGTGGTACCTATTCATCTACTTGCATTTGCATGCTTTCAAATTGCTAGGTTGGCAAGAGCTGGGGGGAGTGCGGGAGCTCACTCCATCATGCAGCGCTCGGGTCTCGAACTGCCAACCTTCCAATCGACAAGCCTGGCGTCTTAACCGCTGAGCCATCGCACCCCTCTATATATATATAAATTGGGTGATTTAGAAATGGGGTGGCTCGACTTAGTGTCTTTTAAAGGCTACAGGGTGGCTTGGAAATGATGACGTCCCAGCCTCTCAGCGGCTCTTACCAGATTGGCACGAACGCTGTTTGCGATTTTCTGGCTGCAAGTCACTGTTCTGGAGGACAGATGGGATGATTCTGAGCATTTTCTTTATTCATGAAGATGCTTCTTGGCTTCAGGAAAAAGCCTGCCTGAGCCTAAAAAACGCCGCGTTGTCAGTTCTGTCTGCGGAGCCCGCAGATACAGCTGTTCAGTCGGTCATGTCCCCACCGGAAGTCCTCCCTTGGTTTTCTCATTCTTTGGTATCTGTCCTGCAAATCCTAAATTAAGCGCTGACACACAAATTATTGGCAACATCTCTCAATGCATAATGCAAGCAAACTCCTACTTTACTCCTTTCCCTATTTTATTTTTTGAGGGTGCTGCCTTCCAGGCCCCTGCCCATCCCTCCTTCATCCCACCAACCAACCATCTGGCCTATTTTGGGAGACAGGTCTACCAGTCTTCTGAAAAAACAGTATACCTATGTTCATAAATAACCCAAGTGTCAGGGTACCAGCATGAAGCACCTCTATCCTAGTGAACTGTCACTCAGGTAACTTGAATGATGGCTAAAATCTCCATCACAGGAATCCTCCCCTGCTTGTTCAAGTCTACCCTACCCCACTTTTCGGAGAATAATTAAGAACATAAGAACATAAGCAGTGCCCTGATGGGTTAGTCCCCTCGCCCATCTAGTCCAGCACACTGTTCTCACAGTGGCCAACCAACTGCACAAGGAAGCCTACTAGTATCCCAGCAGATGGCCTTCAGAGGTGGTCATGCTGCCATCAAGACCAATAGCCATTGATCCCCAGGACTTCCACGAATTGGTATAACTTTTTTTTGAAGCCAGCCAAGCTGGTAGCCAGTACCACATCTCATGGCATGGGGGGTATTTATTTATTCATTTTCTTGCTGGATGGTAATGCTGGGTGGAAGGGGAAACAAAGCCAGGGAAATTTTAAAAAGCAAAACAAAAACATGTCTTCAGAACTGTAGTAGAGATGCAAAATTTCCTAATGGAATATGGATGGATGGATGGATGGATGGATGGATGGATGGATGGATGGATGGAAGGAAGGAAGGAAGGAAGGAAGGAAGGAAGGAAGGAAGGAAGGAAGGAGAAAAAAAGAAACACACTCAAGTAATGTAAGCACTGAGTTCCCCCAAGGGGAACTACAGAAAACAACTGAACTGAGATCCTAAATGAGTCCTAACGTAACCAAATATATGTATGTATCCCTCCTGGCTGGTGCAATCAGCTCGGGAGGTGACGTGTGGCTGGGCCCAGTCGATGATAAATGCATCCTTGCAGGAGGGGGTGTTTCTGACTGTCTTCAAGGAGGCATTGGTGCACCCCCTCCTCAAGAAACCATCGCTGGACCCTGTTGTACTGGACAATTTTCATCCAGTCTCCCACCTTCCCTTTATGGGGAAGGTGGTTGAGAAAGTGGTGGCGTTGCAGCTCCAGAGGATTCTTGATGAAACGGATTATCTAGACCCCTTTCAGTCAGGTTTCAGGCCAGGATATGGGACGGAAACAGCATTGGTCGCGCTTATGGATGATCTTTGGCGGGAGCGGGATGGAGGCAGTGCATCCATCCTGGCTCTCCTTGACCTCTCAGCGGCTTTCGATACCATCGACCATGGTATCCTTCTGGAGCGGCTCAGGGAGTTGGGGGTGGGCAGCGTAGTTTTGCGCTGGTTCGCCTCCTTCCTCCAGGGCCGCTCCCAATCGGTGTTGATAGGGGAGGAGAGATCGGGTCCACGGCCCCTCCTTTGTGGAGTGCCGCAGGGCTCAGTGCTCTCTCCTCTCCTATTTAACATCTACATGAAACCACTGGGCGAGATCATCCGTCTCCATGGGATGAGATATCATCAATATGCTGATGATACACAGTTATACATCTCCATCCCGGGAGAAGTAAGTGATGCTGTGACTACCCTGTCCAAGTGCCTGGGGGCTGTAGGGGTCTGGATGGGGAACAACAGGCTTCAGCTGAACCCTGGTAAGACGGAGTGGCTGTGGATTAATGGCCCCTAGATATCTAGGAATTTATCATCTCTAGTTCTGGATGGGGTTGCACTACCTCAGACAGACCCGGTGCGTAATTTGGGGGTCCTCCTGGACTCATGACTCCTGCTCGAAGAGCAGGTGGCAGTCGTGGCCAGAAGGGCCTTTGCACAACTTCGTGTGGTGCGCCAATTACACCCTTTCCTGGAGCAAGAGGCCCTTCAAACAGTCACTCATGCTCTGGTCATCTCCCAGATAGACTATTGTAATGCGCTCTACATGGGGCTACCCTTGAGGAGCGTCCGGAAGCTTCAGCTGGTTCAAAATGCGGCCGCGCGAGCCATCTTAGGTGCCTCAAGATCGGCACATATAACACCTTTGCTCCGTGAGCTGCACTGGGTCCCAGTTTGCTTCCGGATTCAATTCAAGGTGTTGGTTATTACCTTTAAAGCCCTACATGGCATGGGTCCAGGTTACCTGAAGGACCGGCTCATCCCCGTTCAATCGACCCGTCCCACCCAGTCCTGCAGAGAGGGCACGCTACGAACCCCATCTGCAAGAGAGTTCCACCTGACGGGGTCTAGGAGGCGTGCCTTCTCTGCAGTAGCCCCTGCCCTTTGGAATATTCTCCCCCGGGAAGTAAGATCGGCCCCCTCTCTCCTGGACTTTAGAAAAAACCTGAAGACCTGGCTATGTCATCAAGCGTGGGGAGGGGAGGGGAATAGCCAGTCTTGGGGTTGGCTGGCCCCTTAGATCTGTTTCGACCAGCCTTGTTGATCAGTGGAATAAGATCTACCACCTTTGGATCAAATTATACGATGCTGTAGGTGTGTGTGTGTGTGTGTGTGTGTGTGTGTGTGTGTGTATATATATATCTGTCTGTGTGTGTGTATATGTGTGTGTATGTATGTATGTATGTATATATATATATATATATATATATGTGTGTGTGTGTGTGTGTGTGTGTGTAATTTTATATTGTTATTATTGATATTTATTGTTTTAATTCTTTTAAATTGTTGTGAACCGCCCAGGATCCCTCCTTGTGGGGGAGATGGGCGGGATATAAATGTAATAAATAAATAAATAAATAAATAAATAAATAAATAAATGATGCTAACTACACCGGATAATAACAACCTAGATAAATGAGGTTCTCTATAAGAATATGTGACATGTAGATCATTGTGAAGGGGAGAGAGAAGAAAGTGCCTAGAAAGTTACTACATGACCGAAAGCAGAATCTTGTACAGTTGCGTTTGCATCCTCTTGCATTTTTGATGATGTCAAAAGTCTGCCTTGCAATTTTGGCTGGTATGATCTTGGCTGCTTTGTAAATAATTCCTACATATTTCTTAACTACAAACATGAATTGTTGATTTATCTGAACAGCAGTTTTAAGCTGAACTGTTGAAGAGCTCCATTATTTCTTCTGTCACAGCTGCTGGCACAAGGATCACTAAGTCTCTGAGGTATATCCCCACAAATGCCTTATTGTATATTTTAGTATCACCCAGCCATCAAGCTAATATAAATCCTGTCCTAATTACTATTATTACAGCATGATTATTGCATGATAGATGCTATAAGCCACAAGTAGGGATCCCATCTAAACCTCTCCACTCCCCCCCCCTCACAGCTGACCATTACAAAATGGAATTAAATTCCTATTCTAGGAATAGGTTCCAGGAAATTCCTATACCCATTCACCTTTTTCCCTCTAGAATCCTTTGCTTTTCACATTAAGATAATATCACTAGCCACATTCAGAGAGTTGGAGGATAGATATATGTACACTTCATCTTACTAGCTGGATCTATTTCTAGTATAAAGCAAAGCTCAATGATGGATAAAATTGATCTTGTTCCAACCATGCAGCACATGCTTTCATAATTAATCTTTATACTTTTATCTGAGATGATTTTATGTACAAATCACACACAGCAATAAAGCAAGGCCCACTGGCATATTCCAATACGTTTGCGGTATGGCCAGAAACAGGTTAGTGGCCAGCAAGTTCCTCCAAAATTCCAGCAAGTAGCTTTGTCTAAAACAGTTATATTGAATCCTGTAGAAGAAAAGGTGATAGAGAAAAATTAAAAATACTAAATGGAAAATAAAATAGCTTTGCTCTTAACTTTATCCAGGGGCGTCAGCAAAAATAATTTTCATTGTTTGATTTGTTTTGATTTTATCTTGATTTTCAAGATCATAAATGCTAAAAATCTGACAATTTACACTTGTGCCATTTGGTTATTTTTTGTTTTGTTCTTTTGTCTTGAAGTACATTTGAGTGCTCTGAATACTCTGAACATTACATTTATAGAGCATTTTGGAATCACACTTCCATAGATACTGTCATTTCTTGCTCTTTCACTTGCCTTTCTTGCCCTCAGTGTGTTACAAAAAACAATACAGAGATTTAATTGGTTTATTAATCTGGTTCTTTTGAGCATTCTGAAATTTATTTATTTGTTTATCATCATATTTATATCCCACCCATCTCCCCCACAAGGAGGGACCCTGAAATAATTTTTGGGAAAACAGTGCAATGCAAATCTCATTCCCCAATTCTTCCAGGCAATGTAAAAATGCTTATGAAATTTGGCACATTTGTTTTGCTAGGACTATATATTATCCAGGTAGTCCTTTATCATAGGCCTGCCCATAGTTCCAATGTTTACTCTCAGAATCACGCAAATTCCAAATACATTCATGCACTTCTTACCTGGCTGAACCAACATCAGCACCAAGAAGAGTCTTACAAGATGGCACATGGGCTTCATGGTTGAAAATCGTCTGAAAACTGTGTTAATTGAGATTACATCACTTAGTTCTTGCTGCCCACTCACTGAAATCAGTTGAAAAAGAAATATCTGTTGAAGCTACTACAATTTGAGCATTTAACTGGATGCAGCTCCAGGCTACTGGTGAACAATTGAAATTTCTGTGGATGCTTCAAATTGGAATATTGCCTCGATAAAGTAACATATTAACTAAGTTTTTGCAGATGAACAGAAATCAAATGTAATGTCTTTTTCCTCTAAAAATGCCTGTTTTTACATTATGGAAAGATTTAATGAAAGAAAATATGCTTGTAAAAAGATTGTTCTGTTAGCAATAATAAATTGCTGATTGTATTTACATTACTTACCAAAGAGTTGGAAGCTTTCTACTGCTTCAACTTAGATTTCCTTAAGCTCTCCTTCAGTGTTTTAATCTCATGATTACATTGGAAGTCTGACTCATTATACTACAATGATCTGAGTTATTGTGTACTTTGGCAAGACAACTGCCTCGCATGAGAGAAAGAGAACATGACGCTCAACTGAAATAATTCAGGTTTCTTAATTACTAAAATTGCTTTGAAAAGATTAAAGGAACAAATATCTACATTTCCACTTTGTTACTTTCTTGATTCCACTGGATTTAAATGAGTTCTCAACATTTAATCCCACCCTCAAATTCCCTTCTAGAACATTTTCCTGGGCAGGCAGAAGTAGTGTGTATCTGTGTGTGTGTGGTGGGGGGGAGCTGGTTCTGTTGAAAACACAAATAGAAAATTAAAATTGAGCACATTCCCATTTTTCAACTTTTCCCATCATTTCCTTTCTTCTCCATCCAGGATAATACATTGATATGATTAAAATAATTATCTATTTGGATACATGGCTTACATCAATAGAAGTAAAAAAGTTTTGTGTAGCTAGTTAAATTAGAGCAATCATTTCAAGGACTCAGGCTTCCCAGTAATCAAGATTTGTGCATGTAAATTCTTACTTCACAGTCCCATGAGAATGCCATCACATGCACAGTGGTAAAAACAATAATACATTGCCCTTGTTCCATGTCTATTCATTGTGCCCACAGGACAACTTTCTGCACCCAGAGCCTCAAATTTAAAGAAGACCTTTTGATATTTTATTTTTGTGGGGGACTGGATCAACAGCATCCAGCATAGTTGAACAAATACCTAATATTTTCTGAGCTCATACATCATGTTTGTGTGATCTTGGTCGACCAAGCCACAATTGGCTAGTTTTACACAACACATTAAGCCAAAACCAAGCCTTAATGCAATGCGTTAGCTCAACTGATGTCATCTGTTTTATTTATTTATCTTTAAAATTACATTCCTTCCTTCCTTCTACTTAAGAAAATTATCAAGCAAAACCGGTTTACATTTGCAGTGTACATTTGCACCAGGCTAGAAACCAGGAGACTGTGAGTTCTAGTCCCACCTTAGGCATGAAAGCCAGCTGGATGACTTTGGGCCAGTCACTTTCTCTCAGCCCAACTCACCTCACAGGATTGTTGTTTTGGGGAAAATGGAAGGAAAAAGGATTATTAGGTATGTTCCCTGCCTTGCGTTATTTATAAAAATAATAAAGGCGCTGATGCTGTAGGACTGACGATCAGTAGGTCGGCAGTTCGAATCTCCGGGTGGCGAAGTGAGCTCTCGTCACTTGCCCCAGCTCCTGTCAACCCAACAGTTCGAAAGCATATGCAAGTAGATAAATGGGTACCACCTTACATTGGAGAATGTGCTGGTGTCCTGTCGGGGAGCCAGTTCCACCGGAGAAAAGATTGGAGGAAGACTGAATGCTGCCGGTGAGGACAGACAGACCCGGAAGTGACATCAACAGGATGTCAGCAGCCGGCTCAGGGCATCCTGGGAATTGTAGTCCAGAGCCTTAGAAGAGCCGGTTCCCTTACCCCCTCTCCTGGTGCACGGATTAATTACACTTGGTGATATTGTATAATGATTAAATGTATATAGATATGTATGTAAGCCGCCTAGAGTCCTCCATTAGGGAGGGGATAGGCGGGGTATAAATACCACTATAAATAAATAAAATAAAATAAATTAAAAATATCTTTAAAAAAGTAGGGATTATTCTAACATGGCAACTGATACTGTAGCCACTTCATTCAGCACTTCCCTGCTGAGCCAACCTCTCAAACCCCATAAAATAGGAACACTCCCTGATGCTCAAACTAGCATTCAGTGAAGGGCTGGAAGATAATCACTACTAGCTTCATTTCCTGAGGGGGGCAGACACTAAGTGTCCTTTCCCCTCCCTTTACTATTGTTGCTATTCATGTCTTCCTTCAGTTTACTTACTTCCATTCCTTTTCACCTTTCCTCCCTGCCCATTCTGGCTTTTGTAGCATGACATTTTAATTTCCATTATTTGTCCCCCTTTGTGGAACCTCATTACAATGGGCCTTTCCCCACTTGCATGTACCTATGGTACAAAGTGTTTCCATGATATGGTTTTCACCTTGTCCCCATCCTATGATTGAAACAATGTTAAGCTATCCACAGTTGTAGTTAAAATAATATTTCCCTCCTTAAACTGGCAGCGTTCAGTGGAATTTGCAAGTTGTACAGAATCTGTTGTGATTTTCTACTCATGCTGTTAGCAGTGCAATTAAATGATCCAGAGAGTGTGGGATCTGCTTGCCACTTATGTATTGTCTGAGCTTGAGGCAGGCATGCACTCTTCCCTCTGGTCTCCTGGCAGCTTGGACTGCTCCCATTATATTTTCTAGCCCATGCCCCAAAAGTGCTGGGCGCAGGTGTTACTTTTCCACTCGTTTGAGGAAAGCTGGTGCAGAATCACTACTGTGTTCAGAGGACCTGCAGAGGTATGGACTTATGGAGGATTCTAAGTTCAGTGCTCTCTTGCTTTACCCTCACGTCTTCCTTTGAGAAACGTAACAAGTAGATAGAAGAGAAATTCATACACATGAAGCTCAGCTTGAATTCCAAAAGAAATCCCTGGGAGGTGAAATTTCTGGCTAGGGCTTCTTTGCTCACCCCAAGTTTTATAAGAACTAAAATGTTGGGAGAAGCAGATGGGGGACAATGACTAAACTTTGACCCTAAGGAAGAATGCATATGTGTTTAGGAACAACAAACAGATATTTTAAAAAAGTTAACTGCCACACAGCATGCCATGATTGATCTAAAAGTCAGTGTAATGGTCAATGAAAGGACAGATGAGGTAACACATGATGGAATGTGACTGGTAAAAAATAAAAAGCAAAGCTATACAGGATCTTGTTGGAAGATGTCTACTTGGACATGCTGCCATCAACATCTGCTGAGCATACCTGTCTTTCCAATTACCATGCATCACTGTGTAGAGGAGCAACTGAGTATGTATGTATGTGGCAAGTTCTGGGATGAGTTTGAACAAGTGACTCCACATGAATTGGACATGGTTCTTTGCACTGTATGCTGAATCAGCCAAGGAGGTGAAAGCAGCCAAGGAGGTGACCTGTAGTTGGTTCCATGCTGTGGTGTTGGCCACTTTGAGGAAGTGGGTGGTGCCTCCAGCCTTGAAAGTAGCAATGATATACCCCTTCCTCAAGCAACTGTCCTTGGACCCAACAGTTTTAAATAACTGGTGCCCCATCTCCAAATTTTCCTTCTTAGAGAAGGATATTTAGATTGTGGTCAAACTGCAGCCACAGAGGACCCTGGAGGAAGTGGATTATCTAAACCTTTTTCAATTTCAGGCCAGGGTTTAGTAAGGAGACAGCCTTGGTTGCACCTTTTGATGACATGTGGTAGAGCAGGGACAGTATCCTTCCAGACCAGCTCTGGAGATTGGGAATTGGGAACACCATTTAATTTTTTTTTGTCCTTCCTTTGGGCTGGTTCAAGTTAGTGTTGGTTGGGGATTGCCATAGGCTCAACTCTTTCTCCCCTCCTATTCAACATCTACATGAAACTGCTCAGTGAGTCATCCACTGGTTTGCAGTTCGGCAACAGCATGGTGATGATACTCAATTATATCTTTCAGCCCCAGGCTTCCAATCAAGGTTGTCAAAATTCAATCCCAGTGCCTGAAAGCTGTACAGGCCTAGATGGGGAGGAAGCATCTCCAACTCAATCCTACTAAGACTGAGTGGCTGAGTATTAAGGCCACCTGGTTCCAAGAATATTCCATCTTTAACTTTGGATGGAGTTGTATTATCCCATGCAAGGTGTGTGTGTGGACAATCTGGAGGTCTTTTTGGATTCACAGCTCCTGCTCAATGAGCAAGTAGCAGCTGTGCCCAGGAAGATATTTGCACAGATTCATCTGATGCACCAGTTGTGCCCTTTCCTGGATTAGGAGGCCCTTCAGACAGTCACTTATGCCCTAGTCACCTCATGGTTGGACTGCTGCAATGCAGTCTACATGAGGCTGCCCTTGAAGACAACTCCAAAGCTTCAAGTGGTCCAGAGTGCAATGGCGTGAGCAGTTATCGGCATGCCATGGTATGCCCATGTGACACCTTTGCTCTGTGAGCTACCACGGTTGCCAGTTTGCTTCTGAGTGCAATTGAAGGTGCTGGTTATGGTCTATAAAGCTCCACATGGCATAGGACCTGGCTATTTGAGGGGCTGCCTACCTCCAGTCATTACAAGCTGACAAGCCTGACATGTTACAGATTCCTTCGATCAAACAATATCATCTATAAGGACCCAAGAAGTATGCCTTCTGTGTTGTGCTGCCTGCTCTGTGGAATGAGGTTCACCCTGATAGTACTCCAAAGGGTCTTCTCCCAGGCCTTGGACTAAGGTGATTGGAGCCCCTTGCTGGGTTGTTGGTATGTGTTCTGAGTTGTCTGACAGATTTGCCATCTTGTTTTTTTAATTCTTTCCTTCTTTTCTAGTGTGGTTCTGTTGCACGGTTTTGTTCTTATTATTGTCAGGCCTAGCCCAAGAATGACGAGGAATCGATCAAGCCAAACTTCAGTTCTTTATTTGATCACACCGTATAGACAGAATCTTGCCAGACTAAACCTACTGTACTCTAACCTAAGGGAAATAACCTGGGAGGCTCTAGGGCGGGGCTACTCTGAATATGTCTTCCCACGGTCCCGCTCCGGGCTGTGTTGTCTCTTGTCCCACCCTTCTCTTTTGTATTTTTATAAAATTTGTGATCAGAGTTATGGAAAAACCAAGAGATAAGTTTGTAGTAAAACGTTGCTTTATTTAAAACAAAAACATAGGAACAAACCTTGAATCTTCTTCAGCCAAAGCATGGCATGGTTGATTAACATAGCCATTTAGATAGCAGAGAGCAGAATGCAGAGAGAGAACAAAAGGACAAAAGGCATTTACATTTTAAACCTTTACCTGACCAGCATGAGTGGACAGGATTCAGCATGTGACCAAAAACACCTAGGCAACAGATTCCCAATATGGGCAAAGCTCAAACAACTAATTCCGATTGGTCAAAACTCTCAGACTGGCCGGCACCTGAAAGGCAATTAGCATTCCTGAGTGGGGGGTGAACATGTGCTCTCTGAGCCCAAACAGGAAAAAAGTTTTGAGGCCTGGCTTTTTAAAAACTCAGCCACATATTCTACAGACATAAAAAATATATACAACACTCCCCTTTTTTTATGACTAGAAAGAATATGGAAACAAACCCAGCTTGGTAATCAACTCATTGTGCCTACTGGCAACTAGAGGCTTGGTTAAGATATCAGCCAACATTAATTTAGTATCACAGTATTTCAAAACAACCTTTTTCTTGGCTAGAAAATCTTTAACAAGATGAAAACGCACATCAATGTGCTTTGTGCGGTTTCTGGAACTTTCAGATAAAACCAAATGGATACAGGCTTGATTGTCTTCATGAATTGTTACAGGCTGGCTTAAAATGACTCCAATGTCTTGCAACAATTGAGTAAACCAAAGTACTTCATTGCACAGTTGTGCTAAAGCATAGAATTCGGCTTCAGCTGTGCTGATGGCTACTACAGTCTGCTTTCTCGAAAACCAAGCAATAGTGGAATTTGCAAATTGAATTACACTTCCAGAAGTAGACTTTCTATCACTGAGATCTCCAGCCCAATCTGAATCACACCAGCATTCTAACTTTTCTTCTGTGTCTGTAGCAGACAACCTTAAGCAAAAATCTTTGGTGCCTTGCAAATAACGAAACAGCCTTTTTAAACCAGACTTTGCAGCAGATGTGGGATTTTCCACAAACCTGCTCAAAATGGACACACTGTTAGAAATGTCCGGACGGCTGTTATTTGCAATGTAAAGAAGACTGCCAATGGCTGATCTGAAACTATCTCCTTCAGATGACTCACCATCCCCCTTCTCCCCCTCCTCTTTTAGAAACTCAGGAAGCATGGGGGAGGAGACAGACTTGCAGTCCTGCATTTTAAAATCCTCCAGCAGCTTCTTAATTTTACTACTCTGGCTTATGAGAAAACTGCCATCTTTTTCCCTCTGAATTTCTAATCCTAGGTAATTGTTGACTGCTCCAAGACATTTCAATGTGAAATTGTTTTGCATACAAACCTCAAAGGAATGCTTCTGTTCATCAGATGAAGTGAGCAGCAACAAATCATCCACATACAAGCACAAGTACATTACACCTTGCTTATCATTTTTTACATAAACACAAGGATCAGCAATTCCCTTTTGAAACCCAAATTTTTGCAAAATATTATCCATTTTAATATTCCAACAACGCGCGGCTTGTTTCAAACCATAGATGGATTTCTGCAATTCACACACAAGATGTTTTTCTTTTTCATAACCAGGAGGTTGTTGCATAAACAATTTTTCCTCCAAGTCACCATACAGAAAAGCAGTTTGAATATCATAGTGATAAACAGACAGTTTCTTCATGGCAGCAACCTTTAAAAGCAACTTGATAGATTCAGCTTTTGTCACTGGAGCAAAAGTTTTGTCATAATCCACATTTTTTCTTTGAGCAAAACCTTTTGCTACCAACCTTGCTTTGTACTTCTGAATTTTGCCATCAGAATCTTTTTTCAGTTTGAACACCCACCTACAACCTAGAACCTTCTGATTAGGAGGCAAACTTACTAGTTTCCAAGTTTTATTTTCCTTTAAGGAATCCAACTCTTGCTGCATGGCTTCATGCCAACACTTAGCTATTTCAGCTGGCATTTCTTTAATTTCTTCCAGAGACTCAGGCTCTGTGTGAATGTGAAAAGCCTTCACAACATCTACTTGATAACGATCAGGAGGAACTCCCTTATTAATCCTTTCAGACCTGCGAGGTAGGACAGGACTTACACTCTGTTTCCCACCATTGTCCTCAGAAACCTCTGACTTTCCAGACAAGTCAGCTTCCTGCTCATTGACTTCACTGGGTGATTCCTGCAAATCACCATCAGCAAGACTTTGCTGCTCCCCCATGGATAAATCAACTGAAGAACTAGAGTTTATTTTGTCCCAATTCTGCTCAGCAAAAGAAGCACTCTTACTAATTATCAGTTGATTATCCAGTATGAACCTGTAGCTTCTCTGACTCTGTTCATACCCTACAAAGATTGCTTTCTTTGTTCTGGAAGCCCCCTTGCGCCTCAGCTGTTTGGGAATGTGGACCCAAGCTGTGCTTCCAAACACCCTGAGGTGGCTTACTTTAGGCTTCACACCATAGAACAAACGAAAAGGGACATCCTGAATTGCACTGCTAAACAGCCTGTTCTGCACATAACACGCTGTAGTAACAGCTTCTCCCCAATACCTAAAAGGCAAACTAGCATCCTTCAGCAAACACATCATTGCTTCCTGCAGCGTTCTGCCTTTTCTCTCTGCAACAGAATTCTGTTCAGGAGTGTAAGGGTTAGCTAAAATGTGTTCTATCCCTTTTTCTAACAAAAAGCTTTTAAACTTTGAGGATAGATACTCTCCACCTCGATCTGATTGCAAAGCAGACACTGGCCTTGGGAATTTTCCATTCGCCCAAGCCACAAAAGCCTTAAATTTACCAAAGACCTCATCTTTGTGTTTCAGCAAATAAATGAATGTGTACCTGGAAAAATCATCTATGAAGGTCAAAATGTACCTTGCTCCCCCAAGACTAGGAGAAAATGGGCCTATTACATCAGAGTGAATTATCTCTAGAGGCCTAGAGGTGGACCTATCAGAAAACTTCTTCACAGGAGCCCTAGTGGTCTTATTCTCCTTGCAAACTGCACAATCTAGATACTTATCACAAGACTTCAATTTTAAATCAGCAGAATAACTAGGCATTTGAGATATGTACTTAAAATTAGCATGAGCAAATCTCCTATGTAATAAATGGATGCACTGATCGTGCAAGGGCTTATTTTCAAAAACAGCCTTAGCTTTAGCAATTTGCTGCTTTTCAGCATTTTGTACAATGTACAGAGAATCTTTCTGCAAACACTTTGCAACCATTTTACCATTCTTTCTAATATCACAACCCTCTTTCTTAAAAGTTACTACATAACCTGAGGCTACTAGCTGCCCCACAGACAAGAGATTGCTTTGAAAATTAGGCACAAACAAAACATTTTTAACAGTTTCCCCCAAACATGGAAGATTGATCTCACCTTCACCCACGATCTTGGATACAGATCCATCTGCTAAGGAAACTTTTTGTTTGTTAGTTTTAGACAAAGACAGAAAGGAATCTTTATTGTGACATATATGAGAATTGGCCCCACTGTCAAGAACCCACAAATCTTTATTATCAGAGTTCTCAACAACTGTTGCATGAAGAATCTTCTTTCCAGAAGTCTTCTTGCTTTTAAACTTGACACAGTCCTTTTGAAGATGAGCAGGGGATCCACAGGTAAAGCATCGCCTGCTGGATAATGCAGAAGCTTGGAATTCAGAGCTCTTCCGCTCCCTCTGCTGGCCACGAGAAGACTTTATTGTAGAAATGGAGGCAGCTTTTTCTTGTCGCTTCTCCCACTCAGCAAGCAGCCGGGTAGACACAAATGATGGATTTAGATCAGCTTCTGGGATTCCCTCCATGGAGCAAATTAAAGTGTCCCAGGACTCATTCAATGAAGAAAGCATAATGTAGGCTTTCATCAGGGGGGTAAATTCCATCCCACGTTCTTGAAGTTCCACAAAATAATTCTGAAGCTTGTGGAGATGATCAGGCAAATTTCCATTCTCAGGCAAGTGAGCCTTGTACAGTTTTTTCGTTAAAATAACCTTGCTGCCTGGACTAGTTTTCACATATAAATCACGCAAATAGTCCCATAAGTCTTTGGAAGTTTCTCTGCCTCTCACGTGAATAAGCTGATCATCCTGAACAGCCAAAATAATGGAGGCTTTGCATTTCTCATCTTTCCTCAACCAGGCTTGATCTGGATTCTGAGGAATTTGTTCAGAAATTGCAGACCATAAATTTTCTCTCCTCAAGAAACTTTCCATTTTCAAAGACCAGTTCAAATAATTAGAATTAGAAAGCCTTTCCAGGAGCATACCTTGAAAATTAGAAGCTGTAGCAGCAGCCATGGCTCCTTCTCTCCCCTGTAGTAGTAATCCAAAAAACACCACGAGGCTTGCAAACACGAGGCAAAACTCCGCCTCCGATTGAAACTTCCTGTAACTGCCGGCAAGTTTCAAAAAAACAAAGAAGCCTCTCCAAATGCAAATTAAAACAGGTCAGCTTTCTTCTCTCTCATTTTTCCATAAGTTTTGTCTCTGATCCAGAAGCAATTGCTGGGCACAGAACCTTTTGTATTTTTATAAAATTTGTGATCAGAGTTATGGAAAAACCAAGAGATAAGTTTGTAGTAAAACGTTGCTTTATTTAAAACAAAAACATAGGAACAAACCTTGAATCTTCTTCAGCCAAAGCATGGCATGGTTGATTAACATAGCCATTTAGATAGCAGAGAGCAGAATGCAGAGAGAGAACAAAAGGACAAAAGGCATTTACATTTTAAACCTTTACCTGACCAGCATGAGTGGACAGGATTCAGCATGTGACCAAAAACACCTAGGCAACAGATTCCCAATATGGGCAAAGCTCAAACAACTAATTCCGATTGGTCAAAACTCTCAGACTGGCCGGCACCTGAAAGGCAATTAGCATTCCTGAGTGGGGGGTGAACATGTGCTCTCTGAGCCCAAACAGGAAAAAAGTTTTGAGGCCTGGCTTTTTAAAAACTCAGCCACATATTCTACAGACATAAAAAATATATACAACATTCTCCTTGGAATGTTCTCCCTCCCACCTGAGAACCAGCTGCGTTACTGTAGTCCATCACAATTATATTGCTTTTATTCTGTTTATTGTATTGTGAGCTACCCAGAGTGGTTTTGGATTTGGAGAACACCAAATCTAAATAAATAAATAAATAAATGTCTGTGCATGTTTGTGTGTGTGTGTGCATTTAATGCTTAAGTTAAGTGAGTGGATAGATGATAGATGATAGATGATAGATGATAGATGATAGATGATAGATGATAGATGATAGATGATAGATGATAGATGATAGATCAGGGGTGGGGAACCTTTTTTCTGCCAAGGGCCATTTTGACATGTATAACATCATTTGAGGGCCGGGGGGGCAGGGTTTACAGGCAGGAGCCAATCTCACAGAAGGGGCGGGGTTTGCGGGCGGGAGCCAATTGCATGCACTGGGGGGCTGCCACGCCCAGCCACCCCCACCATGCCCCCGCTGCTGCACCCGCTGCCACCACGCCTGCCGCCCCTGCCCCCACCGCAGCCCTGCTGCTGCACCCACTGCTGCCATGCCTGCTGCACCTGCCACCGCTGCGCCTCCACTGCTGCACCAGCTCCTGCCACACCCGGCTGCGCCTGCCCCTGCCACACCCCCACTGATGCGCCCGCTGCCGCCGCGCCCACCATGCCCACCACCACGGGCCGGACAAATTGCTTTTGCAGGCCTTATACGGCCCGCGGGCCGGACGTTGCCCACCCCTGTGATAGATGATAGATAGATGATAGATAGATGGATGGATGGATAGATGATAGATAGATGATAGATAGATGATAGATAGATAGATAGATAGATGATAGATAGATAGATAGATAGATAGATAGATAGATAGATAGATAGATAGATAGATAGATAGATAGATGATAGATAGAGATATTACATTATAACACAAGTATTTGCCAATTCTAGAGAGATAAAGTATACAAGGGATATTCAACATTTTCCAGGATATTTCCCACTGGTCTTTGAATAGTGTGCCAATTCAAATAAATGTATTGTCAAAAAAGGATGAGGACAAAGAAGTGGATGTGGCCAAAACAAAACAAAAATGAATTGTGAATTAATGAATTGTAAAGCTATTTGGGAGGCAAGAATTTGGAGCTGAGAGTTAGGTTCAATGACATGCATCCAGCTGACTGAACCATGGTTTATTCCAATAATCCAATCTTCTGGATTGACATGACATATTGAACCATAAAGAAATCACTCACCTGACATACAAACCTTATTTAACTTTATATTATTGCTTCTACTTTTCCCAATAATCTATAATTATAATTAATCATCAAAACCATATGTCACTATTTGACTATGTTCAGTTTCATGCAAAAAGTCAATGAATGGCTTCCAGTCTTTCTTAAATTTTATCAATGTATTTTATAATAGCCATCAGTTTTGCCATTCCTGCTAATTCCAAAAGCTTAACTAACCACTCCTCAACTGTGGGTAATGCCTTGTCTTTCCAAAGTTGGGCCAAAAGTAGTTTCGCAGCCGTTGTCATATAAAGAAGTAAAGTACCATGCGCTTTTTCTAGGTATATGTCCATCATCTCCAATAAGAAAATTTCTGGTCTCAATTGAATGTCCATTTTCAAAATCTTTCAAATAGTTGTGTATATGTCCATCCAGTATTTATTAACTTTTTTACAAGACCACCAAAGCTGGTAAAAGGTTCCTTCATATCTTTTACATTTCCAGCAGATGTTTGATACTTCTTTATACATTTTAGAACATTTATCCAGTGTCAAATGCCATCTATGTATATATCATCTAATAGAACTTTTGTTTAAGATTATAACATACTATAAATTTGAGACTCTTTAACCACATATTTTCTCATTGTTCAAGTTGCATGTTATATTGAAAATTTTTCACCCATTTTACCATACAACCTTTTACTAGTTCCTCTTCCGTTTCCAATGTTAACAATAATATGTACATTTTAGTTATAAGATGATCATTGTTTGAACATAATTCTGTTTCAAATATAGTTTTATCTCTTTCAAATTCATATAATTTCTTATCAGTTTTAAATCTTTCTGTTAGTTGCATATATAGAAACCAATGGCACTTGAAACCTTGTGTGGTCAAATCTTCTCTAGTTTTCAATTTAATGTCCCCTTGATGATATTCCAACAAATCCTTATATCTTATCCAATTATAGTTACCCATCATCTCTTTTCTGTGAAAGGCTTCTTGTGGAGATACCCACAGAGGTAGCTTGGGACAAATTCTAGGTTTATATTTATTCCAAATTCTTAGAATGGCATGCCGAATGTAATGATTTCTAAAGTCCGCATTGGCCTTCACCTTATTATAACACAAATAGGCATGCCACCCAAATTTCAAGTCATGATCTTCTAAATTTAATAATCTTATATCCCTTAGTATTAGCCATTCTTTTGCCCAAACTAAACAAGATGCTGCAAAATATAATTTTAAGTTCAGTAGGCCTGAACCTCACCTCTCTTTTGCATCACATAAAATTTTATTCTTCACTCTAGGTTTTTTTCCTTGCCAAATAAATTTTCATATTTCCTGCTGCCATTGTTTAAATGGTAAGTCCGTAGTTAGTACTGGTATTGTTTGAAATAAAAATAACATTCTTGGTACGATATTCATTCTTACCACAGCCATTCTCCCCAATAGAGATAAATGTAATTTTTCCCATCTAACAAAATCTTTTTTTCACTTCATTCCATATTTTTATATAATTATTTTGATACAACATGCAATTCGTATTTGTTAAGGTAATACCTAAATATTTCACTTTTTTATCTATCTTAAATCCAGTTTTAGTCATCAGTTCTGTTTGTTCCTGCAACCCCATATTTTTTCTTAGCATTTTTGTTTTATGTTTATTAATTCTGAAACCTGCCAATAAACCAAATTCCTTTAATTTATTCATTAATATCTCCACCCCTCTCAATGGTTCTTGTATTGTCAATACCACATCATTGGCAAATGCTTGTAATTTATATGTCTTACTTTTTATCTTAATCCCTTTTATCCCATCCTCTTTTCTTGCATCCCTATTCAAAACTTCCAAAACCAATATGAATGGGAGTGGAGACAAAGGGCATCCTTGTCTCATTCATTTTTGAATGTCACATGGTGGTGTTAAGTCACCATTCACTATAATTCTTGCTTTTGGTGGTCTATATATTGACCCCACCCATTTTGTAAAATAATCCCCAAATTCCATAATTTCTAAAACTTTAAATAGGAAGGACCAATTGAGATTATCAAATGCTTTTTCCGCATCTAAGAAAATTAATGCAGCCTGTTTTTCGTTATGCCGTTGTAAATATTCAATGATATTCAAAGCTGTTCTCAAATTATCTTTCAGCTGTCTTTTAGGTAAAAACCCACTTTGGTCTGGATGAATAAAATCCTGTAAAACTGTTTTCAATCTGTTGGCCAAGATAGTGGTAAATATTTTATAATCACTATTCAATAGTGATATTGGTCTGTAATTTTTAGTCAAACTTAAGTCTTGGCCATCTTTAGGGATTAATGCGATATTTGCTTCCTTCCATGATTCCAGCATTGAGCCACCTTTTAAAATATGGTTCATTGTAATAAGGATTTTTTTGTATATATCCTTTGTAAAGGAAGTTGGAAGTTGCTATGTTAAATGTCTATATATGTTTGTATTTCTTTTTTTTTTGTTTCTGTTCTGCACTTCTTTCTATTTTTTACTTTCACTGTAATTTCTTTTCTTTTTCTTTTTTATTTATTTTTAATTTACACAGTACGAAAATAAAAGGATACAACAAGAAATCACTCACCTGTCATAGGCTAAAGTGCAGTTGGTTATTTTATCAGTCCGCATCTCATGTGAACACAGCTATGTAGCTTTTTTTGTGGGAGGAAACTTGTCCATATTTTTCCTAACAGCTGAGTCTTTCTTTCACTTATTACCAATAAATCAAAGGCACTAATATACCCACTACAGTTCTGAACATGAAGGTTTAATGTTAAATGCAGTGCCAAAACTTAGCATTAAGTCACAAAATTGATATTGGACATCAACATTCAAAATGTGGCTGTTGATAACTAGAATGAAATTAAGATATCAATCAATTGCAATTCACCTATCCAATACTGAGTTTTGATGCCTATTTACTATTAGATATTAGATTAATTGCTCTAGCAGTCATATCAGTTGCTGACTCTGATATGCCTGATGGTATCCAATATTGAATGCAACTGAATTGCTACTTCAAAACCTTTGGCTGGGAGATAGTGATGCTTAATTTAATTATCAATCAAATTGTTCTAGTGGGAGAATATTCAAGCACAAAATCACCATCAAGTTGGAGAGATGTTCAGTTATGGACATTTTAGTTCTAATGCAAGAAGAAGTCATGTTAGCAGAGTAACCTCTTTTTATTGGAAGGAGAGATATGAGCACCTACAAAAATGAAGATTCATGAGAATATTTACAGACAATCTTGATGCGTGATAGCTCTCATTCAAACAGAGAAGACATACTTTAAAAATAGATCTATGTATTTATGGCCATTAGGGAACCTCTGCTCAGATAATGCAGTGTCAAAATTTGCAACACTTTGAAAGCCCAGTCTTACATTTTCCAATTTTATATTGATAAGACCAGGTACAAAAAAACCCTAAGCATTCCCCACCAGCCTTAGCATATTCAGCAGGAGTCCAAATGCGTTCAGAGAATCCTGGAGAAAAGAAAAGATGTTAGGTGCAGTCCTGGGAAATCCCAATAAGAAATTAAAATAATTATTTCATATGATATCATATAGAAAGAATCCATCTGGGCTTCTTCAAAGACTATCTTGTCCAGTATTCTATTTTTCAACCCTGGCTATATAGAACTTCCAAGACACTTACAAACTGTACGTAAAATTAGTTATTTTACCACAAATGGTATATGTATATATTGTCTCTGCATGTCACAGTTACCCTTCTTGGTCCTTGCTTAATGTGAATATCCATTCACAAATTCCATTTTTAATCTGATCGAAGTGTCCCCTAATTCTAATTCTTGCAAATAGAATTATGGAGTCTGTAAGTATTTATTTATTTATTTATTTATTTATTTATTTATCATACTTATATCCCGCCTGTCAGAGTTCGGCAGACCTCTGCCATTCATACAAGTACGTGTTAACCGACACGCGGAAATAGACTCGCAACTGACAAGCAGCCGAAGCCAACGTAACGAGCTGTGAAACGAAACGTATCAGCCCAGGAAGGACTGTCTAGCGAAGCTGGAGCCAACTACTTCACACATCAACTTCAAAAGGACAATGGGGGGGAGAAATGTTTAAATGTAACATACCATGCCATGCCAATTCATTCACGTCTTTGTTCCTGCACCTATGTACTTCAATAAACCTCTTTACTTTTAAAGAAGCCTGCGTTTCGGAGCTTTCTTGAGAAAGGGGAATTTGATAAGACATCGTTGGGAGCAGTCCTTACATAAAGACGTGAATCAATCCTGACCACGTATCCTGAGGAATATCCCGGCAAAATTCGGTGAGCTCCCCAGTTGAAAGCGGTCACACCACCGGGAAAAAAAATTTTTCCACCCACGGAGCAGAATGGAGTCAGTAGCAGCAGCGGAGACTTTCGAGGTAGCCGGAACCAGCGCGGCAGCTGTCCGGGCGATGGAGGCAACCCAGCGAGCGGAGTCGTCCCCTACAGAGACTACTGAACAGCGAGAAAATAAGAAATCACAGAAGAAGGAGGTAAACCTCATGGCCCTCAGCAATCCCAAGCCTACCCCGGCGGGATGGTCTATCGCAGTCGGGGAAGGGCTGAAAGGAAAAGGAGGGAAAGCCAAGAAAAGGGTCACCCAGACCCATCGAATCGAAGTCCTGGAGAACCAGATGGCACACCTGAGCCTAGAGGTAGGGACAATGAACAAAAAATTGGACTCCATGGGGGGGGGGCATTGAACAGTTGTTAAGAGCCCTAGAGGGACCTAGGGAGGCAGAAAGGAGCCCAACAGGCTCCGACGAAGAGGAAGAAATCGTAGAGTCAAGTGGGGAAAACGAGGAGAGGGAGGAAGAAACACTATTCTATGGGCAGCTTCCATACAGCCGAACTCCTGTAACCCCAGACTACGATCATCGCAGAATCTCTTTGAGAGCCCATGCCCCAAGCGGGGTAAACGAACTAAAAATGAAATTCGATGGGGACCCAAGGAAACTAGCATGTTTCCTAACACACGTTCAGGGGTTTATGGAGGAATTCGAGCATACCTTCCAAACGGAGGTGACCAAGGTGCGTTATGTCTCCAGTTTTCTAAGAGGAGAGGCGGGTGACTGGCTAGTGAGTCTCCACGACTGCGGAGCCAGCGAGCTGAGGAACTTTCAGAAGTTTATGTACGCACTCAGACAGAGATTTGAAGATACGCTATCTAAAATCTCAGCGAAGACTCGAATTCAAAATTTAAGACAAGGCAACAGAACAGTAGCGGAGTACGCTATGGACTTCAAGAAACTCCTATCGAAATTACCTGACTGGCCTGAATCCTTCAAAATCCAGCACTTTCAATACGGATTACGACAGGAAATTATAGAACTAGCCATAACGAGAGATGACCCGGGGACGTTAGAAGGATGGATTCAACTGGCTGGGAAAGTGGAAAACAGCACAATGCAGCTCCAGAACATAAAAAGTTTCAACTCCATGCGCAAGAAACCTGGGACCTCTTTCACTCAACCCCGCAAATTCACCAAGCAACGGAATTGGGAGGAGGAGAAAGAACGCCGTACGAAAGATGGGCTATGCTTTCGTTGCGGCAAAGAGGGTCACCGGATAAGCAATTGCCCACAAACCAAGACAAACGCCAAAGAGAAAATCCCATTGAAAAAGGCACCTGACACCAAAGAAAGCAAGACTGCAACGGCGAAGTACAAAGGAGCGGCGGCAGCAACCGTGGGGAGACGGGACTGGCAACAGGGGAGCAGCGAGTCCGACACCTCAAATGATGACTTCGAGCCGGCGGAAAACTACAACGGCCTGTGCTAAAGTGCGCCGCAGGACAGGCCTTCACCATTGGGCGCAACGGGGGGGCAGGTGTCCCAAAATGCCCCACGATGAACGTTAAGGTACAGTTGCAAACTTTGGATGGGACGGGACAATTGTGGGGGGTGGCCATGCTGGACTCTGGGTGTTCCAGATGTTTGATACACCCGAAAATAGCAACCAAACTGAAACTCAGGTTGGTTAAAATGCAGACACCCATCACGTTCTGCCAATTGGATGGGTCCAAAATGAAGGGGGGCCCAATCGAATTCACCACTGAAGACATACAAATGTCTGTGGGGACTCATGTAGAGACATTACGCTTCATAGTCGCACCCATTGCTGCACGACATATCGTGCTAGGACTCAAATGGCTCAGGAAAAGAAACCCTAGAGTGGACTGGGCGTCTGGGGAAATTGAGTTCTTTGATGGGCTTTACAAAGCGGTTGAAGAAACAAATGGAGTAAGTGAATTGGAATGGGGGGCGGCTGGCACGGTACACGAGGGGATGGAACAATGGGAGGAGGACCAAGACGAGGAGGGGGAGACACTCCCAGACACAATCCCGGAGGTCTACACCTCCGTGGGTGAGGTGTTTGGGCAAAAAGTATGCGAACAGGAACCCCCCCCCCACAGGGCTTCAGACGCAACGGTTGATTTGATCCCTGGGGCCCCCTTCCCAAAACCCAAAATGTATGCGATGACCCAGAAAGAATTAGGTGAGCTACGTAAATTCATCGATAAAAATTTGGCAAGGGGTTTTATTGAACCCTCAAACTCACCTTTAGCTGCCCCTGTACTTTTTCGGAAAAAGAAGGATGGGTCCTTACGGCTTTGCACAGACTACAGGGGGTTAAATGCTATTTCAGTGACCAACCAGTACCCTCTCCCACTCCTTAAAGACATGCTAGCGCAATTGGCAAAAGGCAAAATTTTTACCAAGCTAGATGTGCGAGAGGCATACTATCGAGTACGCATACGGGAAGGGGACGAATGGAAAACGGCATTTAACTGCCCATTGGGTCAATATCAGTATCGGGTTCTCCCGTTTGGGATTGCGGGAGGACCGGGCATATTCATGCGACTAATTAATGAGGTTTTATATGAGTTTCTCTACCAAGGGGTAATTGTGTATTTAGATGACATCTTGATCTTTTCTGATAACCTGGAGGAACACACACAACTAGTTAAGAGAGTGTTAGAGAAATTGCTTGAGGCTAAACTATATGTCAAATTGGAAAAGTGTGAATTCCACAAGGACAGCTTAGACTTCCTAGGCTATAGGATATCTCACAGAGGCATTGAAATGGACCCGGGGAAAGTGAAAGCAGTGTTAGAGTGGGAACCCCCCTGAACCCGCAGACAACTCCAAGCCTTTCTGGGTTTTGCGGGGTTCTATCGCCAATTTATTCACGGGTTCGCCCAGATTGCACTACCCTTGACGGACCTATTGAAAACAAAAGGAAAGGGGGCCAAGGGGAAATCACCCAGTACTAGACTAATTTGGACCACGGAATGCCAGGAGGCATTCGACAAACTCAAGGCTCTATTCACAGAGGAACCCATCCTCAAACACCCGGAAGTGGAGAAGCAATTCATAATCCACATGGATGCTTCCCACAATGCCATTGGGTCAATACTGCTTCAATTCGATGAGGCAAAGAAATTGAGACCGTGCGCTTACATTTCCAAAAAATTCAGCGAAACGCAAAAAAGATGGCATGTTTGGGAGAAGGAAGCGTTCGCTGTCAAACACGCACTAGACACATGGCGCCATCTCTTGGAGGGGGCGACCATCCCTTTCCAGGTCTGGACGGACCACAAAAACCTAGAGGCACTCAAATCCCCCAGGAAACTGAATCACAAGCAATTGCGGTGGGCTGAATTTTTCAGCAAATTTAACTTCACCCTGCAATACTTTCCGGGGGGAAAGAACCTCCTAGCAGATGCGTTGTCACGACTACCCCAACACGATGGTAAAGTCGAGGGGCTGGTAGAAACACTATTCCCTAAGCAAGCACACACACCTCAACAACCAGGCGAACCCTCGGAACAGGGCTGCCAGGCGACCAGGCTAGACGGTACAGCAAACACACTCACCCCCACGCTCGCACACACATCGCCACAGGCAGGTGAGCCAGCAGAACGGGGGGGGGGGGGGAAACGAACAGGTTAGAAGGGAATCTAGCTCTCACTCGCAGCAAAGCCAAGGCAGCAGAGGAAAACCCTTTTGAAGCTAAGCTACGAACAGAAACACTGTCTGACGACTGGTGGAGGGAGAACAGACATACGCTCACTGAAAGCAACGGGCTGTGGTGGAAGGAAGGAAAGGTGTACGTTCCCAAAGGACTTAGGAAGGGGGCATTAGAGAAAACGCACGACCACAAAACGGCTGGCCACTTCGGGTTTGTTAAAACACTACATTTGATCAGGAATAAGTTTTGGTGGCCAACCCTGCGCAAGGACGTAAAGGAATATGTAGCCTCTTGCCCAGTATGCGCCACAGCAAAGCAGGTGATGTGGAAACCCACAGGGCTACTGCAACCGGTGGCCAACCCTACACAACCATGGAAACAAATCGCCATGGATTTTATCGTGGACTTACCCACGAGCAGCAAGAAAACGGCAATCTGGGTGGTCACTGACCTATTTTCCAAGCAAGCACATTTCATTGCATGCAATGGGATTCCGAACGCACACAAATTGGCTAAATTGTTCATTCAACACATCTACAGAGCCCACGGTACGCCCGAACGCATAATAAGCGACCGCGGAAGTACCTTTACGTGCAAATTCTGGCGGGCATTTTTAAAATTGATTGGTTCTAGCCAGGGGTTAAGCTCTGTGTTCCACGCGTGTACTGACGGATCGTCTGAACGCATTAACTCCATACTAGAACAGTACCTAAGATGCTACATTAGCTATCAACAGAATGATTGGGCGGAGTTATTACCTTTCGCTGAAGTAGCATACAATAACTCCATCCATCAAAGCACGGGTTTCTCACCGTACCAAATTGCAACGGGGCAGGACTTTGTCACTATCCCCGAACTCGCGCTGACCCAAGTAATGGAAGGGTCCACCCCTTTACAGGCAGACGAGTGGATCGCTAAAATAAAGAGTAATTGGCCGGTGATGATGAAAACCCTTGAGGACGCAAAAGCAAATTACAAAAAATACGCTGACAGGAAAAGAGCGGCGGAATGGGAACTCAGAGTGGGAGATAAAGTGTATCTCTCCACAAAGAACTTGCGCTCCACACAGCCATCTAAAAAACTCGCACCCAAATTCATTGGACCGTTCACTATTGTAACTGTAATCAACCCAGTGACGGTTAAACTGCAACTCCCCAAAGCATTGAAACGTGTCCACCCAGTTTTCCACATCAGCTTACTAAAACGTTATAAACCATCTGACTGGCACCCCGAAGTGGCCGAGCCAACACCGACACTAGTCAATGGGGAACCACATTTCGAAATTGACAAAATTCTAGATAGTAGACGACATAAAGGACAGCTGCAGTACTTAGTGAAATGGCAACACCTCCCGATCGGGGACAAAGAGTGGGTTGCTCAGAAACACATGCAAGCCCCAGAGATGATCAGAAACTTTCACAAAGAATTCCCGGACAAACCACGTTAACCAATTAAACGATTTACTGTACAATTATTGATCTGACCCAGAAGGGACCAAGTGTAAAAATGTATATACATTCCAAGGGGAGGGGGGATTTTCTTGGACGGGCGGCATGTCAGAGTTCGGCAGACCTCTGCCATTCATACAAGTACGTGTTAACCGACACGCGGAAATAGACTCGCAACTGACAAGCAGCCGAAGCCAACGTAACGAGCTGTGAAACGAAACGTATCAGCCCAGGAAGGACTGTCTAGCGAAGCTGGAGCCAACTACTTCACACATCAACTTCAAAAGGACAATGGGGGGGAGAAATGTTTAAATGTAACATACCATGCCATGCCAATTCATTCACGTCTTTGTTCCTGCACCTATGTACTTCAATAAACCTCTTTACTTTTAAAGAAGC
This sequence comes from Charina bottae, assembly GCA_023362775.1. Lineage (NCBI taxonomy): Eukaryota > Metazoa > Chordata > Lepidosauria > Squamata > Charinaidae > Charina > Charina bottae. The sequence goes on along the minus strand of JALMGJ010000001.1, from coordinate 86,003,451 downwards.
CTGCGTTTCGGAGCTTTCTTGAGAAAGGGGAATTTGATAAGACATCGTTGGGAGCAGTCCTTACACCGCCCATCTCCCTCCCAAGGAGGGACCCTTGGTATTCCAATCCACTCACTGTTTCATGAGTATCTTACCTGGATCAAGCAGAAAAATCATCAACAAGAGAAGAGCTGAGTGATGGCTGATGGTCTTCATAGGTGGAAATCAGGTGCAAATTCTGTGATAACTAAAAGTATGGAGTTGATTTAACCTATGATGCAGTGGTGGTGTCACTGAGAGCACTCTTTTAATTAATACATATCTTTTTTAAAAAAACCACAACCATAGCGGCTCTAGATTGTGTCCGGTCAGATTCAGTCTTCGTCTTCCTCCAGCGGCGCTCCAGACGTCTCTTAACCCTCTTCAAAACCCTCAACTCCTCCGTGAACCACGGGGAGTGATGGGTCGAACAAGGCAAGAGAGGTCACATAGGCATGATCCTGTCCAAGGCCTCGGCCGCCTCCTTATTCCAGGCTGCGGCCAAGACCTCCGCTGGACCGTGTTGCAGATCTTCAGGTATAACCCCCAGCTCCCTCTGAAACCTCATTGGGACCATAAGTCACCAGGGGCGGACCAATCTAATAGGTCCCACCTCCCTGTGGAGTGGGGCAGCACACAAGAGCCTCAAGATCACCAGGGCGTGGTCTGACCATGGCAATGGGGACAGATGTAACTCTCCCCTCAGATCACATTGCCACTGCTCTGACAAGAAAACCAAGTCCGGCGTGAGACCACTGTCTCGAGTCGGGTCCCAAATAATCTGCGACAGGCCCATGGCTGCCGTGGTAGTCATGAACTCCCGGGCCGCTTCCGAGGACCGTCCCAGGGATGGCAGATTGAAATCCCCCAAAACCATGAGCCTGGGGAACTCCCCTGCCAACCCAGAGATGGCCTCGAGCAGCTCGGGCAGAGAGGTTGCTACGCAGCAGGGAGGCTGGTACAGTAGCAACACTCCCAACTGTGCTTGGGAACCCAACCTGAAAAACAGGGTCTCACATCCGGTCACTTGTGGAGCAGCGCCCCTGGAGGCCATAAGAGACTCTCGGATGACAACTGCCACCCCGCCTCCCCTGCCCCGTTGTCTCGGCTGATGCCACACTTGAAACCCGGCTGGACACATCTCCGAAAGGGCAACCCCTCCTTCTGGGCCCAGCCAGGTCTCTGTTATACATGCCAGGTCTGCCCCCTCCTCCGCGAGTAAATCGCAGATGAGGGGAGCCTTATTATTCACAGACCTGGCATTAAGGAGCAGCTATTGATACTCTTAACTTCTTTATAGTTAATAGACCTTGGGATGTAATCTTGGCTACATTCCTGGGAATAACTCATATTAAATTAACTAATGCTTAGGTATAAGTTGGGATGAGTAGGATTTAAATTGTCTACAGAGATAAGAAGAAGGATTTGAATGCAAACTTATCAAAATCACATTACTCAAATCAGTATATGAACTAAAATGTAACTTACCTAAAATTCTATAAATTTTGTGATGGAGTTAATTGATCCAAAAATAAACCGACAGGGGAGATGGGCGGTAATAAAAATCTAATAAAATAAATAAATAAACACTAACATTAGTGTTAGTGCCATGGCAGAGATGGGCAGGGATAAATCTAAATAATAAATAAATAAATAAATAAATAATAAACATTAATATGTTAGAGGAAAGTATACACTTATTTTATATTGGCGGAAATAATACCGTTTTTCACCTGAGGGGGACAAAATTTGCAGGAAAATTATTCCATCATGTGGATGAGGTATACCAAATCTATAGAAATACATGCAGATATATTGAGATACATTTGTTTAAAATGTAATCTTTTTTAAAAGACAACTGCTCTTTTTTTCTAGTTTGCATAGAATGGGGTAACATTTTTAACATTTTAAGAGCTGCTATGATAAAAAACTGGCAAATTTTGAACACAATTTGAAGAGATACTGTATGAAGAAGGAAGAGTGGTCATAAAAAAGGGATAATGCTTTTTCCAGACTGTGGGTGGAGCTGGTTCTTAGGATTGAGGCAGAAAAGATTAATTTACTAGCCTTTTCCATAAAAAGAAAAAGAATATTAAAGCAGCTAACACAGTGCCCAGAACATCATTCATCAACTGCTCAAGATGAGGTCCTGGTCAACAATATAATATAAAACTAAAAAAAGCCTTTAGCTGTCAAGTTTTCTCCAGACCTGCAGGCTGTGTTTGGGGTGGATCAGTGGTAATCTGATCACAAGAGTCCCTCTGATCTTAGGGCAGACTTGACAGACTTGTCACTAAATCCAGTACTCTTGCTCCAGCTCCTTCCTGCCATGGAATTTTATATAAAAACTCTATTTTCTATTTTGGAGTGGCTGTTGTACCTCTTGTTTTTGCACACTAGATCCCTGGGGAAACAAATCAGGACTAGAATTTCATGGAAGCCCAATGTGAAAAATTCAATTCATCCATTCCGTCACAGGTAAATAACAATCTGTCCTGAATTATCTTACTCTGCTTCAATCATTCCCTTTGGCCAAATGTGATATACCCCTGTACAAAAGTGGCCATTAACTAAGTTATTTACCAAAAATTTGGAAGGCTCAATTGCTTCAACTTCGTTTCCTCCTTCTGCTCTTCCTCAGTCTTTTAACACCCTGTGATTCTATATTCCTCTTTCATGGAACTATTTATAGTGAGTTAATCTTTCACTTTGGCTGCCTGTCTGGATATCTATCTTACAACAGAGCAGGGGATGTGATGCTCAAATGAGTCATCTTAGATTTCTTAAACTATGATTTTAAATCTTTTTAGCATAGCAGATTTAAGTACACTTATTGTCAGATTGCCCTGATTCCCCAACATCTGACGTGGACCTTGTTAATCCGGGCGACGTCTGAGCCAGCATGACTCTCTTAGTTCATGTCACTCTCATATTTTGAGGTAGGCAGGTGAAGCGTTAGGGGGTCTTTGCCCAAGGACCCCTACTGGTAAGGTAGGTACAGCTGGGATTTGAACCCCGGTCTCCTGCTCCAAAGGCAGCGCTCTAACCACTACACTATCCAGCTGAAATATATATATTTCTCTTGTCTCGTCCATGTATGGTTGTTCCAGTAGCCCACTTATTGTCAGATTTCCTGGTTCCCCAACATCTGGCATGGACCTTGTTAATCCGAGCAATGTCTGAGCCAGCACGACTCTCTTAGTTCATGTCACTCTCATATCCGAGGTAGGCAGGTGATTCAAACCCTGGTCTCCTGCATCAAAGGGCGGCGCTCTAACAACTATGCTATCCAGCCATTAAAAAATTTAAGTAAAAAGCAACTGTAAAGAAAAAAAATAGGAAGAAAAAAGAGAAATAAATAAAATAAAGAAGAAAAAGAAAGTGCAAAAAGCAAAGCAGAATAAGAAAGAAAAATAGTTAAAGAAACAAGAAAAAAAAATGTGACTTCCGACCTTCTTTTCAACAGTTATAAAAAACTCCTCCCTCCCTCTTGCTATTACAGAAATATATTCAGCCCCTTATTTAGTCCTTTTTCAATCATCAAAACCATAAATCATCACTTCACTTTTTTCCATTTTCAGCAAAAAGTCTATAAAAGGTTTCCAGTCTTTTATAAAATTCTTGTTTTATCCCTGATCAAACAGGTCAGATTTGCTATTTCTGCCGGTTCTGACATCTTTACAATCCATTCCTCCATTGTGGGAATGTCAGTGTTCCTCCACTGTTGTGCATATAATAATCTTGCTATAGTTACCATATATAAAATCAGTCTTCCTTGGGTCTTTTCTAATTGGCTATCCATCAGTCCGCTAAACGGATTTCTTAAATTTTGTCACTGGAGTTGTTCAAGCCAGTACAAGTTCAGTGTTGGCATCAAAACTTCTTGCTGGGATTTCAAATATTGTCATCTTCCGTTCAGAGTTTCCTCTTGCAACAGACAATGTCTCTGAACAGTTTAAGTACTCTGAATTGAGACCATCGGAAACTGTCCTTTGCAGAATCGCAGAGGAGACAAGAACTCTATAAACTGGAGCAGGTCAGGCAGAAACCACAGGGTGAGTGGCCGAAAAACAAAAGGAGAACAAATATAACCCATTTGGTTCTGCCACATTAAAGGTCTTTGTGCCAGAATCAGTCCCATCCACCTTCACTTTGCAATATTTCCCAAGTTCAATATCAGTACAAGACTGGACGTACTGTAGGTTACCTAGATAGAAAGTGAAATCTTCCAGTGTCTTCTATGAATTAACTAGTTCTGCTCATCAGAAAGATTGATTGATTGGTAATGGCAATCAAGTTGCTTTTGACTCTTAGCAACCACATAGATAAATCTTCTCCATGACGATCTATCCCTAACCTGTTCTTTCAAGTCTCCCAACAGTGCACTCATCGCCACTGTAACTGATCAACCTTGCTGCTGGTCATCATCTTCTTCTCTTTCCTTCCACCTTTCCCAGCATTAGAGCCTTTTCCAGAGAGGAGGGTGTTTGCATAATGTGTCTGAAGTAGGATAATTTGAGCCTGGTCATTTGTGCCTTGAATAAGAACTCTGGGTTGATTTGTTCAGTGATCCATCAGTTGTTTTCTTGGCTGTCCATGGTATCCTCAGAAGTCTTCTCCGACACCTAAGTTCAAAGGCGTCAATACTCTTCCTATCCTGCTTCTTCAAAGTCCAACTTTAGTTTCCTTAGAGTGTCACAGGAAATACCATGGCTTGCACCATTCTGATCTTTGTAGGTATAGACACATCACAGCATTTGAATATCTTTTCCAAGGCCTTCATGGCTGCTCTACCAAGTGCTAGTCTGTGGCATGTTTTTTGACTGCTTGTTCCTTTACTGTTGATGGTTGATCCTAAAAAAAAAAGAAGCTATCTACCACTTCAGTATCTTCATTGTCAATTCTAAGGCTGATTGTTGTGCCTGTTGTCATTAGTTTGGTCTTCTTTGTATTTAATTTTAGTCCCCTTTTTTAACTGTGCTCTTTGATTTTTAGTACTAGGGCATCTGAAAGACATTTATTTTTCCTGTGTTTGTTGAATTATACACATTGTTATTTTTACATTGGTCATAAATGTAAGACACGGCGACATCTGAGGTATGCCCTTATCAAAACATGAAATATACAGACATGTGATAGTGTAGGAGTATATTTTCGATCCGCTCTTTTGGATTATAAAAGCATCTTTTTAAGACTTAGTCTGGTTTTATCTCCCCTGGTTTAGGAATGCATTGTCTGCATGTCTTTTATCTATAACTATGCATAATAAGGGAACCCAAGCATCATCTTGCACAGAACATAAAATATTAGCATAAGCATTTTCCCCCTGTATTGTTAAACAACTCAGTTTTAGTAAAGTGTCCTGAATTTTTTATTTGTATTTGCACATCTTGTTGGGAACATCATCATTTAGCAAGCATGTTAATCAGTTATGCCTCATTCCTAAACTGGGGGTTTCTGGCCAAGAAGCTGAGAGGCAGTTAGTTAGTAGTGGTTAGCAGTGATTCCTACACAGGTGTAATTCCTGATTTTCTCAGATAAATGTTCTGCTTCTTTATCACCCTCTGCATAGTTTATCACCTTGGCTGAAGAGTTCTGGGGAGTTGAAAAGCTTGTATACGTTTTGGTGTGATGTTAGTTGGTCTTAATAGAGCTATTAACCAGCTGTGTTTTGTTGTTATTTTGTTGCTGTTTAAAATTTTTAAGTATAAAAAAAATCAATACTGATCTAACTTTTTTTTCATAACTCTGAGATACTAGAATAATAAGACAAAATCCTCGAATGTTCCTATGATCATTCAGACCTAACAATAGCAAGGAATGTGAAGATCAGATTTTTATGCTGTGCGTGGGCCCACTAGGAAAAACAAAAAGGTTCTCTAGATTCCTGCGGAACTCCCACATTTCTTACTGTGGGTTGGCCAGGAATGAGGCTTTAAAAACAATTCTAGATTAGTGGTAGAGGGAGGGAGGAATTGGGCAATTGATTCTGAAGGTAAATGGTACTGATTTACTCAGCATTTTATTATTGGCAAGAATACAGAAATTAAACAGAATTGTATTTTCTATCATTCTGAGATGCAAAAATAAAGATACAATCACAACATTTTAAAATATTCCCAATTCAAATGTGAACATGGAAATTTAAGAATCCCTCTTAACCTTAATCACCTTTCCTCATTAATAATAGAGAAGGAAAGGAAGGAAAGTAATAAGTGAATCCAGCGTAATACGTTTGTATTTCTTGCATTTATTTCACAGCCTTTATTTTTTGGCAGTTCCATTGAATCTTCTTCAGTGACAGAACTGTGTACTGTATGATTGCTGCTACTTCTTTCAGAGGAAAATGGTAGTCCTCAATGGTAGTAAAATGTATTACGGTATCCTGAAATGGAAAACATGAACAATGAAATGAAATGCATGAGTGGAACTAATCATCGAGGGAAAGATTGGCTTCACTTCTCAAATGGAGGCTGGACAATCATCTATTGGGGATGATCTAATCAGGATTGCTGGACTGAGTAGCAGGTGGATTTAATGGCCTTAAAATATGATAAAAATAGTAACTCTGATCTGGTATGTTAGGATTATAACTTTCAAAATGTCCACTTTATGTGGCATTTGGGCATCAGACCAAGGGCATCCAGTTGGAGAAGGCTGAACCAATGTAATTCTGAGGTAATTCTATGTCTGACAACACCACCTCCATCTCTGGGTCCTTTTGTTAAATTTCTGGAGGATTCAAGGACTCCTCCTTTTATTAGGCCCAAGGTAGGCTTGTAACACAGGCTTCCATCCATACCCACAGTAATAGTCCCATTTTATTTATTTCAGAACATCTTAAGAAATGTGGAAAACATTGTAATGTTTAATTCTGAAATGGTAACTGAACTTCACATTGGGTCATTTGTTTCATGCTACCAAAATGGCAAAATTGGAGGGAGGAGGTTGGTGTGCATGTACTTGTGTGCTCATGTGCTTCTAGGCATGAGGTAGACATTGCCTCACATTGATTTGGAATCTCCAGCAGCTCCCACTGTTCTTGGGAACTACCACAGTGACTTTTCTGGAAATAGATACTTTAGAGGGCACTAGATTTAACTCATAAAGTAGAAATCAGTCACATGATATACCTGCCAATCAGGGAACACGCTTCATTTATCTGGCACAATGCAACCAAAATCAACCTGCCCAGGGAGAGACTGCTTGTGGCTCCCCATTTTCATGAGGTGAGAGAGTAGGGATCTCCAGGTGCTGCTTTCTAGTAGCAGTACCTTTTCTGTGGAACAGCCTCCATCTTGAGGTTCAGTTAGCCTCTTTTTAGCAGTGGCTTTTTGGAAACAGGTTAAGGCAACTTGTGGCTTTGTAACTGGATGCTCTGTAATTGGAAACTTTCTCCCCTCTTCAATTACTTTCTAATACTGGAGTCATCTTCCACTATAAATATTATTGTTGGTCACTAGAGGGAGCCACGGTATTAAATTTTAAAGCATTGAAGATTGAGATTGAGATTGAGATTGAGATTGAGATTGAGATTGAGATTGAGATTGAGATATATATGGGGAAATAGAAATCATGGCCACTAGAAGAGTACAAAGGCAAGCCTCTGGTGAATATGAGGGACTAAAGAGCATGTTTGAGGAGTTCATGGCTAAATGTACACAGTCTATTGCCCAATCTTTTGGGGTTCTTGAGAAAAAGATAGATACAAGATTTACTGATTTCGAAAAAAGATTGGAGCAGAAATTAGAGAAAACGGAAGGAGATGTGAAACATGTAACTAGCAAAGTTGATGTATTGGAAAGTGAAAGGGAGAAAGAGCTTGACAAAATTGCACTGCTTGAATTAAAATAATAATAATTTAAAAAATTATTTTGCTTAAGGCTCTGGGATAAAAAAATTTGCTTAAGGCTCGGGAATTCCTGAAGCCAAGCAGGAGATTCTTAAAGATAAGATTTCACATGCTTTGGCAGCTTTATTGAATGGGAGGATGACAAAATGATGGAAGAAATAGAAAAAGTCTTTCACATTAACTCGAAGTACGCAACTATAAATAACAAGCCAAGAGATGTTCTGGTTCAGTTTGCGAGGAGAAAAACAAGAGAATTGGTCCTACAAGGCTACTTTGACTCTAAACTTAATATTGACAAAGTGGATATAATTGTACTGAAAGAAATTCCTGTGAGAATTTTAAGGAAGAGAAAAGAATATACTTTTTTAACGGATGTTCTGAAAAATAATGGGATTCCTTTTTCTTGGGAGAAATTGGAAGGGGTAAGTTTTACTTACCAACAACAAAGGTTTAGACTAACTTCAATCCCTAAAGCCAAAGATTTCCTTGTCAGGCATGGAACTAATTTGGAGCAGGATGCAACAGAAAAGGCTGCATCTGGAACTAAACAAATGGATTCCACAATACAAGATGAAGAGATGGGTGCTACATCCAAAGACTTTAGTGGGTTGTTTGCATAAAAATGGCCTTGAACTGTCTCACATGGAATATAAATGGGGCAAACCCCTCTCAAAAAAGAAGAAACATTTTCATTATTTGAAAAAATTGAAACATGATGTGATATGCCTACAAGAAACTCATATAAGGAAAAAAAAGATATAAAATATTTGTTAAAAAAATTGGGACAAGAATTTATTTCAGCAGGTTTGAAGAAAATTAATGGCCTTGTATTATATGTCAAACCACATTTGAAACCATGTTTATTATTAGTTGATGAGTATGGTAGATATGTAGCAGTTGAAGTGGAACTTTATGGACTTAAATCTATTATTGTGGGAGTATATGTACCAACTGAAGATAAAAGTAAATTTTTTACACAACCTTTGAATCAATTGTCATCTTTTTCGTACCAAAGTCACTTTCTGTTTCTGCTCTCTCTCTGTTCTGCACTTTTATAGTTTTTCTTTTTTCTTTAGACCTGTACTGTATCTGTTCTATATTCTGTATTTTGTATTTTAATTATATATGGAAAATTAATAAAATTCTTATAAAAAATAAAGTATACTGCAGCAGAATCTATTTCACAGAATTTGTAACTTTTCTCAAATAGAGAACCATTTTTTTAAAAATGAGAACCTAAGCTTCAAGAAACCTAGTCAAGAGGACAACTCTTTCATATTAGAGTTTTATACTGTATTTTGTATTTTAATTATATATGGAAAATTAATAAAATTCTTATAAAAAATAATGTATACTGCAGCAGAATCTATTTCACAGAATTTGTAACTTTTCTCAAATAGAGAACCATTTTTTTAAAAATGAGAACCTAAGCTTCAAGAAACCTAGTCAAGAGGACAACTCTTTCATATTAGAGTTTTAAGGGAATATATTTTATTGTTATGTTCCATTTCAGTTCCAGCTTCAAGCATACTCCTGAGCAGATTTAGTTTAGTAAGTCCATAGATGAAACAATATAATTTGATACTTGAATAATAAAGTTCTGCTGTGTTTTAAAGGAACACTGAGTTTTTCTTTATGCATACTTACTTTTGCAGCAAGATCCATTTGATATACATTTTCCAAAATCATGCTCATTATGTTTGTAACATTCTCGTAGGACACAGTTGCCTCCGGCTGCTTTACATGATGGGAATGCATTTCTGTAGAAACATCAAATATGGCAACTGAAATATAGTCCACAAAACTGAAAAATAAAGCTGGGAACTGGTAGACAACCTAAAGACTTAAAATAAATGAAAAAGTAGCTCAGCCTTTCCCTAAACTGGCACCCTCTATATTATTTAGGATTTCAACTCCAATGCTGGCTTGTAATTCTGCAAATTATACTTCCAAAACCTAGAGAATTCCAGATTGTTCTTGGTACACAAATGTTGCAATAGCCTTCTTTCCTTCTTCAGCTTGTTTCATCACTTGTGGACTGTAACACTGCTCAATCCAATGATGGCAAATGGTCTGCATATATAATGCTACAGACAGAAATTCATATTAGTTCACATCATCTCAAATGAATCAGTTTTCAAAAGAATCTGTTCTCTCATTCAGCCTACAAATATACAAGAATGAATACAGCTGCGGAATTTTTCAGAATGCTACGGTTGTCAAAATTCTTGCAGTCAATTACTGTATTATCTCTTGAATATCCTCCTTGTGTCTACACATCCAGATTCTTACTCAGAACTGTGTGGGTTTAAGAATGCCAACCAGACACTTTATGTCACTTCTGAGATTTCATTCATTCATTCCTTCTCTCCCTCCCTCCCTCCCTCCCTCCCTCCTAGGCAGCAAGCAAGAAACCCTCCAGCTTTTATTCTTTTTTATATTCTATGTTATATACCAGGGCAGTATAGCAAAATATATTTGAGGCTGCAATTGCCAATTATCTTCATTTCCCACAAATATTTCAGTGCTTGCATATGCAAGGTTGGGATCTGTATCAATAGGTGGAACTAAGTGGTAGAATCAGGAGGACAAAGTTGGTAACAGAGGAAGGGCTGAGATTGGGGATGCATGCCCTCTGCTGGGAAGTATGGCCTTTGGCCCAGAAAGTAGTTTCATTTTTTGCTATTCAACAAGTAGTTAGAGCAGGAGGTTGGGTGTGGAAGTTGTTAGCTAATAAAGACATTCAGTATAAATGAACCTCTCTATTAGAAGAGATCTTGAAACATGGTGTCAGAAGTTCACAACTGAACCCACTTTGGAGGATTAGCACAGCAGCAAACAAAGAAACAACTTCAGGAAGCATGGAGCGTGGCTTGAAGCCCCCTGCGCCACAGGATTTCAATGCTCCCAACCTTGCTCAGGCGTGGCAGCATTGGAAAGAGGAGTTTGCACTGTACCAGGACCTTGCCTTTACAGACAAAGATGTGAGGGAGGTAAAACTCTTACGTTATTTGATTAGTGAAAAAGGGTGGGAAATCTGCAGCTCACTCGGGTTGGGTCCCACTAGCACATTGCAGCAGCTCTTACAGGGTTTGGAGGACTACTGCGTACCCAAACAAAATGAAATGATGGAACGCTACCAGTTCTTTATGAGACAGCAGGGCCCTGAAGAAAGGTTAGATGCCTCTGTGACTGCACTAAGGACTCTGGCGGCAACCTGTAATTTTGGGGCTATCAAAGACTCCCTTGTCAGAGACAGGATTGTCTGTGGAACTACGGATTCGCATCTCCGGGAAAGACTGTTGCGGGAGTCTGATCTGACACTGTCTCAGTGTTTGGAACTGGGGAGAGCAGCAGAAGCAGCAAAGGACAGGCTCAGGACACTAGAAGGCACACAGGAGGCACAAGTGCATGTGGTCCACCACCAGTCTGGCCTCCACAAGGAGCAGGACAGTCAACATCGGGGCCAATTACCAAGGATCCAATGCATATACCATGAAAAGAAAAAAGAATGATGCCCAGCATATGGACAGAAATGCAAGGGGTGTGGCAAATATAATCATTTCCAAAGCCAGTGCAAAGGGGCGAAGAGACCGTATAGACTGGTGGTGAGAAAAATGCAGGATGATGGGGCTGAGTCAGAGGACTATGAGGATGTCTTAACCCTCAGTTTAGGACCCATGGAACATGATGTCCACATGGTGGGGAATTTTGGGACAAAAGAAACATACCCCACTGCCTTATTTGCCGTGATGCTGTTAGGCAAACACCCTGTTCATTTCCAACTGGACTGTGAACCCACCTGCAATGTGTTGCCACTAGCCATGGTGGATTGTGAGATGGACATCGAACCATGTGGCCAATCACTCATCATGTATAACAAGAGTACCCTGAAGCCTGTGGGGAAATGTAAGCTAAAGATCTGCAATCCAAAGAACAATAAACTGTATCGCCTGGAATTCATCATCATCCGGGGAGAAGCCCACAGACCACTGCTGGGAAGCAAAGCAGTTCAGGCCATGCAGCTGATTCAGGTGCACCATGACAACATCCTGCAGGGAGTGGAAACTATGGACGAAAACTGGCCCAGAGCCTGGACTATGGAAACTATACTAAAGGAGTATAGAGATGTTTTTGAAGGGGAAGGACAGTTGACAGGAACACTGAGACTGGAGGTAGACCCCAACATAGAGCCAGTAAAGAACCCCACTAGGAGAGTACCTAGAGCACTAGCTGAACCGCTGAAGAAAGAACTGGCAAGGCGAAAGGCATAATTGCACCGGTAGAGACCAGCACAGACTGGATCAGCAGTTTGGTCGTTGTCCAGAAGCGGTCTGGAAAATTGCACATTTGTATTGACCCAAAACCGCTAAACAAGGCATTAAAACACAGCCATTATCCTTTGTCCACTATTGAGGATGTACTATGCGATCTCTCACGTGCCAAAGTCTTTTCAGTATTTGATGTAAAAAATGGATTCTGGCACATACAACTGGATCAGAAATCCAGCTACATGACCACCTTTGCAACTCTTTTTGGCAGATATCAATGGCTACGGATGCCAGTGGGCATCAGCCCCGCCCCAGAAGTGTTTCAGCACAGACTAACCCAAGAGTTGGAGAACATCCTGGGTTTGAAAATAATTGCAGATGATATCCTGATTGTGGGAGAGGGAGATACGGAAACGGAAGCTGCAAGGGATCATGATGAAAAGTTATGCCGTTTCTTGGAGCGCTGTAGGGACAGAAATATCAAGTTAAACCCAGAGAAAGCCCGGTTAAGACTGAAAGAAGTACCCTACATAGGCCACCTGTTGACGGCAGAGAGATTGAAAGTGGATCCAGAGAAGGTTAAGGCCATCCGAGAGATGCCAAGGCCTGAGGACATGAAAGGAGTTCAAAGATTTTTAGGGATGGTAAACTATCTGGCAAAGTTTTGCAAAGGGTTAGCTAAAGACTGTGAGTTACTCAGGCAGCTGACACACAAGGAAACAGCATGGGAATGGTCCAAGAGTCATCAGCAGGCATTCAATAAAATAAAGGACAAAATAACTAAGACACCTGTGCTAAAATACTACAGCCCAGGTGAGCCGTTGGTTTTACAGTGTGACGCCTCAGAAAAAGGGTTAGGAGAAGCCCTACTACAGAACCAACAACCAATTGCTTTTGCCAGTAGAGCATGTCAGAAGCTGAGAAAGGGTATGCCCAAATCGAAAAAGAACTGTTGGCGGTGCTTTTTGGGGTGGAGCGCTTTCATCAGCTTACTTTTGGACAGACAGTGCATGTCCAATCAAATCATAAGCCAATGGAAACCATTGTGCAAAAACCCTTGCTGAGTACTCCGAAAAGACTCCAGAGAATGCTAATGAGACTTCAAAATTACGATGTGCGCATCCAATATTTTCCAGGTTCCCAACTCATAGTGGCAGATACCTTGAGCACAGCGTATTTACTGGAGCCTAGTGAAGAGGGCTCGGTAGAAAGGGACATAGAATCAATAAATATGCTGCAGTATCTACCCATTTCACGGCCACACCTACAAACAATACAGGAATGCACAACCCAGGATGTGGAGCTGCAGACACTTAAACAAATTGTCCCTGCCAGCTGGCCAGAGAACAAGCATCAGCTGCCAGTGGAAGCTACCCCATATTTCTCCATGAGGGAGGAGCTCAGTGTACAGGATGGCATTCTCTTTAGAGGAAACCGAGCTATCATCCCAGTGGCTATGCGCATGGACATTATGAAGAGAATACATTCATCACACATGGAAATAGAAAGTTTCCTAAGGAGGGCACGAGAATGTGTATACTGGCCTGGCATGAACAATCAGCTAAAAGCCTACATGGCGCAATGTGAGATATGTGACTCCCTAGGAGACAGACAACAAAAGGAAACACTGCACCCATATGAGATACCGAGTCGACCATGGGAAAAAGTAGGGGTAGACCAATTCAAGCTGCAAGAGAAGGACTACCTCGTAACAGTGGACTATTATTCCAACTTCTGGGAGATAGACCCTGTGCCAGACACCAGGTCTCTTGACAATTATCAGAAAGCTAAAGGGCCACTTTGCAAGATATGGCATACCTGACGTGGTGTTCTCAGATAATGGTCTGCAATTTACTTCCGAGGAATTTAGGGCATTCAGGTCACAGTGGGAATTTGACCACCAAACATCATCCCCTGCCTATCCTCAGAGCAATGGGAAAGCTTAATCAGCTGTCAAAACTGAGAAGCGTCTTTTAGTCAAAGCCAAGAAAGCGGGAGCAGACCCATATCTAGCAGTCCTAGACCACAGGAATACCCCGTCACAGGGTTTGGATGGAAGCCCCGTACAGAGTCTCATGGGTCAGAGATCTAAGACATTACTTCCCATGAGGGGAATCTTGCTGCAGCCGGTAGGTCGCAATAGTCACACGGAGCTTATCACGGAACAAAAAATAAGACAGGCTCATTACTACAACAGGACAGCTAGAGACCTACCTAACCTACACAGTAGAGAGCAAGTATGGATACAGCCCAATGGACAGGAGAACAAGGAATGGAGGAAAGCTGAAGTCCAGAAACAGGTGAACATGCGTTCCTTTGAGGTGGTGACCCCTGAAGGTCAGGTACTCAGGAGAAATCAATGACACCTGCGCAGAAGCAACCAACAGTCAGAGGTATAAAACCAGGACAAAGTTGGTAACAGAGGAAGGGCTGAGATTGGGGAAGCACACCCTCTGCTGGGAAGCACAGCCTTTGGCCCAGGAAGTAGTTTCGTTTTTTGCTATTCAACAAGTAGTTAGAGCAGGAGGCTGGGTGTGGAAGTTGTTAGCTAATAAAGACATTCAGTATAAATGAACCTCTGACTCATTATTATTAGAAGAGACCTTGAAACAGGATCCATCTTGGAAAATGACGATGAAGTGGATATCTACAACTTCATCTGGTAATTTGCTTTGTAATGTGCCCACAATAGAATTTTAAAATGTAATGAAACATAAAGAAAGGAAATGGCTATTGGTAGCTTCCAACAGCCCATGCCCTCCCGGAAGCCTCACTGGCAACAGTATTTGTTCCTGCCCAACATTCTTTGTTATTCCATTTGGGTCATCCTGTTACTGGAGAAAGCCAGCTGTCAGCTTGTGCAGGGGGAAGAATTAACTTAAGAATTTCAGTTGTTACTTTAACTCTAATGCATAGGTCCAAACCATCTAGGATACACCTCTGTATGTCATAAGGGAAAAGAAAATGAATCAGGAGACAGAGAAAAAAAAGATATAACATCACAAGCAGGGTTGGGCATTTTAATGTGGCATTGCTGAGTTTTTATTCCCCCCCACCCTTTCTTGGTTTTTCTGCTCCATTTCGTCTGAAGGGTATAACTGAGCCTTGTCTTAGTGGACTTCAGACTTCAGAATCCACTGGAGTTGGGCAGCCAATAAATTTAAATAAATAAATAAAATTTTAAAAATGTGGTCTTCGCAGTCTTTTCTCTCAAATTTAAAATGTACTCCTAAGCCCAATCTGTTTTAAGAATCAGGACATCTTAAGGTATTTTAAATTTTGATTGTTTTAACTGGCAAAGTTTTAGAGTGATGACAGAATGTATCTTTAGAAATTATTTCGGAGAAGTGAATTTTGGAAAAGTTTTCACAGGTTATATACCTACCAATTTCCATATCATGCAGGCAATGCTTTTCATTGTGAAGGAAAGAGAATGAGAAGACAACCAGCCACAAAGTGGAAGGACTCAATTACAGAAGCAAGGGGTACACCATTGGAGGACCTGAAGGGCCAGGTTGGGGACAGATCATCCTGGAGAAAGTCTATCTATATGGTCACTAAGAGTTGACACTGACTTGATGATGGTACGTAATCAATCAGTTTCACAGATGAAGCATGTCATGGTATTCTTGCACCCATTTCATTATAAGATTGCTAGGTCACTGTAAAATCATCTCATGATGCAATTAAACTATCTGGCTTCTAAAGACAGAAAATCCAAAGAGAAAATGCCATGAGGGAATTCCTCCCATTGAGCTACTTTACTTGGGAAATGTGGGTAGCCAGAGAGGCCTTAATGTGATGAAACAGAAACAGCACCACTAGTAGGAACAACATCCTCATGCCCCTCCCCCCCAATCCACCCACCTACCCTGCCAAAGCTCAAAAGCAAAGGACACTAGAAAAAATGCAGAAGTACACTGAGAGTAAGGTATTTCCATACTGTTTCCCCTATTATACCAAGTGTAGTATTTACCTTCCACAACAGGTACCGTATGTGCACTTTCCATAGGAATAATAACCTACATTGCAGTCTTCTTGAAGTGGCATACATGTACCTCCTCGAAATAAACAAAAAGAATCAGCCAAAGGCTTGACTGAGGGACCTACATAAGAGGAACAACAACAACAACAACAACAAAAACAGTATCAGGGAACTTTTCACTGTATAGCTTTTGCATCTGTTAAAGCTGCCATCATTTTTTAGTTAGAGCAGCATCTTCTTGCACAGTTGGAGTTTTCCAGTCCAGCAAAACAAGGAATTGACAATAATATTTTAATACCAACAGTACAAATCTTGTGTTTCTAAATAAACTGAAGGTTTACTAAATTTATGAACTGATTTGAGTTTTATTTTCATTTTATCAAATCTTCACCTGCAGTCCAGATCTATGTCTGGAGGGATAGCTGATGCTTTCCCTTATTACTAGTAAATTTGAATAGATAACATTAATTCAGTTGAAAGATAGAACTACATTGTACAACATTCATCTGTCAGATGGTCAATAGAAATAGAAAAAAGGTTGGGGCTTTGGATTTTGGTGACCTCCCCTGCCATAGATACCCTTGATCTGAAAGATGGCAGGCACAGTGCCATGATTAAAGCCCCGCTCCCTCCCTTTATCTTCATGAGAATTATGGAGGGTCTGGTCTGAGACATTTACTCAGGTTATATTCCTGCCCAGGAGTCATTTGACCGTCGTCTTGGTAGTGGCTCTTCCATGTGTCCCTCATGAACGTTTCCTCCGTCTGCATTGTGTGACCTATGAAATAAGAAGATTGAATGTACAGTCTTGGTAAACCAAAGGAGGATTGCTTTAAACAGTGTGAAATTAGTTTCCTATGATCATAAAATTAGATTAATGCAACAAAAAATGTTTCATATTTATTGGATGCCTCAGAAAATGTTTAATAAGTATTTATGTCAATAACTGCCATTGAAGATGCAACTCTGAGCTTGGTTGTTTGAGTGCAGATGTTTCATTACCCGACCAGGTAACATCATCAGTGCTAGTGAGTGTGAGGTTTGCTCCCTGTTTATATAAAGTAGCTTGCCCTGCCAGTGTTTATTTATTTTTTTTATTTATTTATCAATTTTTTATCACCACCCATCTCCCCCTGAGGAAGGACTCTGGGCGGTTTACAACAAAAAACATAGTTAAAATGCAATACAATTATAAATACAATAAATATGAATATAAGTAAACAGTAAAAATATAAAATATGATAAAATCCAGATGGCTGAAGTTTTTCTATCAGTCCGTGAGTATAAAGGGCCATTTTCGGGCCATTCTAAGGGACTAGCCATCCCCAGGAATGACTATTCTCCTTCCCGTTCAAGGCACATTAGCAAAACCAGGTTTTTAGTTTTTTGCGGAGGTCCAGGAGCAAGGGGGCCTGTCTTAGAATGTTCCAGAGGGCAGGAGCTATTGCAGAGAAGGCCTGCTTCCGAGACCCTGCCAGATGGAATTCTTTTACAGATGAGGTCCGTAACATGCCCTCTCTGCATGACCGGGTGGGATGGGTCGATGTGATGGGAATGAGACGGTCCCTTAGGTAACCTGGACCCATGCCATGTAGGGCTTTAAAGGTCATAACCAACACCTTGAATTGGACCTGGAAGAAGACTGGAACCCAGTGCAGCTCGCGTAGCAAAGGTGTTATATGTGCCATCCTTGGGGCACCTTAGATTGCCAGCATGGCTGCATTCTGGACCAGCTGTGGCTTCCGGATATTCTTCAAGGGTAGCCCCATGTAGAGCACATTACAGTAGTTTATATGTGAGATAACCAGGGCATGAGTGACCATTCGAAGGGCCTCTCGGTCCAGGAAAGGGCATAACTGGTGTACAACATGAAGTTGATCAAAGGACCTCCTGGCCACAACTGCCACCTGCTCTTCGAGGAGGAGTCGTGGGTCCAAGAGGACCCCCAAGTTATACACCAGGTCTGTGTGGGGCAGTGCAACCCCATCCAGAACTAAAGATGACAATTTATCAGATGCCGAGGAGCTATTAATCCACAGCCACTCTGTCTTATTAGGGTTCAGCCGAAGCCTGTTGTTCCCCATCCAACCCCCCACAGCCTCCAGGCACTGAGAGAGGGTGGTCACAGCATCACTTACTTCACCCGGGATGGAGATGTACAATTGGGTATCATTGGCATATTGATGATACCTCATCCCATGGTGACAGATGATCTCGCCCAGTAGTTTCATGTAGATGTTAAAAAGAAGCAGAGAGAGTACTGAGCCCTGAGGCACCCCATAAAGAAGGTGCGGTGGGCTGGATCTCTCGCTCCCTATCAACACAGATTGGGACCAGCCCTGGAGGAAGGAGGTGAACCAGTGCAGAACCATGCTGACCACCCCCAACTCCCTGAGTTGCCCCAAAAGGATACCATGGTCAATGGTATCGAAAGCTGCTGAGAGGTCAAGAAGAGCAAGGATGGATGCACTGACTCCATCCCGCTCCTGCCAAAGATCATCCATAAGGGCAACCAATGCTGTTTCCACCCCATGACCAGGCCTGAAACCTGACTGAAAGGGGTCTAGATAATCTGTTTTATCCAGAATCCTCTGGAGCTGTAACGCCACCACTTTCTCAACCACCTTCCCCAGAAAGGGGAGGTGGGAGAGTGGACAAAAATTGTCCAGTACAGTAGGGTCCAGCGATGGTTTCTTGAGGAGGGGGCACACCAGCGCCTCCTTAAAGGCTGCCAGAAAACCCCCTCTCTCAAGGATGTATTTACCATCGTCTGGACCCAGCCACATGTCACCTCCCGAGCTGCCTTCACGAGCCAGGAGGGACATGGATCTAATTGGCAAGTGGTGGCATTTACAGTCCGGAGGATTCTGTTCACTTCCTCGGGCCCAACAGGATCAAACTGTTCCCGGATAACTAGGTAAGTACATTCCCTGGGTAACTCCTCAGACCGTGTCTCATACTCGGAGTCCAACTTGGAACTGATCCAAGCAATTTTATCCTGTAGATGCCCAGAAAACTCCTCAGCACAGCTCTGAAGATGGATTTCTGAATCCCCTTTCCCCAAAAGGGATTGGGTGATCTTAAAAAGGGCCGCCAAGTGTCATTCCACAGATGCAATAAGAGCGGAGAAATATTGAAGTTTTGCCGCTCTTACTGCCACAAGGTAGGCCTTAAGAGAGGCTCTAGCTTGTGTTCGGTCGGATTTGGTCTGTCTTCCTCCAGCGGCGCTCTAGACGTCTCTCAATCCTCTTCAGAACCCTCCGTAAACCATGGGGAGTGTTGGGTTCGATGGGACAAGAGAGGCCACACAAGAGCAATCCTATCCAAGGCCCCAGCTGCCTCCCTATTCCAGGTAGTAGCCAGAGCCTCTGCTGGACCATGCAGCAGATCCTCTGGTATAACCCCCAGCTCCCTCTGGAACCCAACGGGGTCCATCAGTCACCGGGGGCAGACCAGTCAAATGGGTCCAGCCTCCCTGCAGCATAAGAGAATCTCAAGGTCACCAGAGCGTTATCCGACCATGACAAAGTGGAAAGATGTAATTCTCCCCTCAGATCACATTGCCACTGCTCCAACAAGAAAACTAAATCCAGTGTGAGGCCACTGTCTCGAGATGGGTCCCAAACAATCTGAAACAGGCCCATGGCCACCATGGTGGCCATGAACTCCTGGGCCGCTTCTGAGGCCCACCCCAGGGAGGGCAAATTGAAGTCCCCCAGAACCATAAGCCTGGGGAACTCCACCTCCAACCCTGAGACGACCTCCATCAGCTCAGGCAGGGAGGTTGCTATGCAGCAGGGAGGCTGGTACAGTAGCAACACCCTCAACTGTTTTCAGGAACCCAACTTGAAAACAAGGTCTCACACCCGGACACTTGTGGAGCAGACCCCCTGACGGCCACTAGGGATTCCCGGATGACAACAGCTGTTGGTGGGGGTGTGGTTTTCTCCTTGGTAGTTCCTTGATTAGGGTATTGTTGTCTGCCTGATTGTTTGTCTCCTTGTGTTCCTTGATTAGAGTATTGTTTTCTGCTTTATTGTTTGTTCAAACAATCACACCTCTACCAACACTGGCAGGGCAAACTACTGTATATAAACAGGGAACAAACCCCACACTCACTACCACTGATGATGTAGCCTAGTCAGGTAATGAAATGGCTGCCTCCATTTGAACATGAGCATCAAGGACTACACAGTTCAACCCTGAGCGACATATATTCTCTTCTATTGGTATTAACATCTCTTTCATATAATTTAAAAGACAACAAAACATACCCTAACTACCAAGGAGACAAACAATCAAGGATAAAACAATACCCTAATCAAGGAACTACCAAGAAGAAAACCACATCCCCACCAACACTGGCAGGGCAAGCTACTGTATATAAGCAGGGAGCAAACCCCACATTCACTAGCACTGATGATGTTACCTAGTCGGGTAATGAAACATCTGTAATCAAACAACCAAGCTCAGAGAGCACCAAGGACAACAGAGATGTTAATGTTGTACACATCTGAAGCTGCAGGACATAATGGGCAGGATATATGACAGATTCATAACATTAGAAGGGTCCATTTAGGCCAGTGTTTCTCAAAGTTGGCAACTTTAAGATGTGTGGACTTCAACTCCCAGAATTCCCCAGCCAGTATGCTCACTGGGGAATTCTGGGAGTTGAAGTCCACTCATCTTAAAGTTGCCAAGTTTAAAAACACAAAGATTTAGGTTATCAACTCCAACCCCCGATCAGTACAGGAATCCAATTCAACATATCCAGACAAATGGTTATCTAGCCTCCATTTGAACATGTGCAATGAGCCTACCATCTCCCTGGGTAACAGAATAGAAATATTCCAAACAAAAGAAAGAATAGTGCAATGGACTGAATACCTTAACTAGCAGAGATTCTTAGAGAGAGGAGCTTCTTAGTCATAGTGACACAAATGTAATGTTTGAAGATGAAGAAAGGAACTGGACTTCTGGTTTTCTTTATACACATTGATGCTTCCCATCCTTTTACTTTGAAGGCCCAGAAAGGCTTGGCCTCCAATGTAACCCAATCTTGGTTGGAGGGGATAACATTCTCTGATTTCCACCAAGGGGCATCCATGGTGGGGGGTCAAGAAGGGACATTATTAAAGCAGCATTGTGTCATTGTGATGCAAATTCCACTGCTTTTGTATATGTGTCATGATGTCCCACATACATACAAAATGGGTGGAGCTTGCAGCTGGATGGTGCAATGCAGCTTTCATCATGTGGATGAAAATGCTGGATTGTGCAGATGCCCTTGTTTCCACCAATATCCTTCTTTCTTCCTTGAAGTAGGTTCTTACCTAGACCAGTCGAGAAACCCAAGAGGAGAAGTATTTGAAGATGGCCTGAGAATTTCATGTTGAAATCTGTCTGATATCTCAGAATCACTAAAAGAGATAAGAGACACAAAATACAACTTTAAAAAGATCCTAATTTTTGACTGCTGCAGTCTAATATATAGAGACTTAGAAGAAAGGCAAATCGAACTCTGTAGGACTACCTTTTGAGTAGACATACATAGATTGCACTATCGGTGTATTCTAAAAATAAACATCGAGCTGAAGGACCACAATCGTAAACTCCCAAAATTCACTGATGGGGTGGTGGTGATGGTGGTTAAAAACCTCCTTCAGGGAGAACCTAATATTTCAGAGGTGTTTGAGTCTAAAATGGGTTGTATCATTTTGCTTTAAAGAGACACCCTGAGAAGGAAGGAAAAAGGAAGAAGGAAAATGGGGATGCAAAGTTGCAGCCACCAACACAGTAAAGTGCCACCACAAAGTACATCAGAACAACTCAAGAGGATTCCCAAATATACTTCCTTCCATTCACTGCTAAGCACTTCATTTGCAGGCTACATGTAAGAGTAGTCATTTACTACTATAACTCCTGGATAGTAAATCCTTGCTAAACAAAACAAAACAAAACAAAACAAAACGTACACAACACAAGGCCTTCTAAAACCTTGAATGCAGCATCCAGAGCTTCTTCATACTTTGCTGGCAAAGTGTGATTCTTAATGTGCCAGAAGGGACATCTATTAGATGGTGAGAAATCTAATTTATTGCAGTGCCATCAAAGGGGGTGGGGGGTGGCACCCAAAATGTCAAAATGGCATCTGCAACTGTGTGAAGCCCCTCCTTTTTAAAATGTGTGCTGTATCTGCAGCACACTTGTTTTTAAAAGCTGGGGGCTTTGATCATGTAGTCACAGCCATCTTCTTGACTTTTTGATTCCTCCCCCCATGATCCTCCCCTAAAATCTAGTATGATTTTACTGCTAAAATTTGGGGTGGGGATGCATTTGTGCATACAGGGAGAAAAGAAAAAGAGAAAGAGAAACATGCAAGTAAATATAATATTCAATGCATCTGATGGAAAGCTCTTTGTGCAGGGAAACATATGACCCTTTTCCTAACCTGATGATGCACTAGTGTGTTCAACTGCAATTCCTATAATCCTCAGCCAGTTTTTCAAACACCTGTTCCGGCTGTGTGTAATGTGGCCCTCCAGATGTTGCTGAACACAGTTTTCAATGGGGTAAGCTTGTATGGTCAGCACTGAGGGATGACTGAAGGTTTCATCTACCTACTTCCTGAGGGCCATAGATGGGGCATCTCTGCCTTAGACGAAAATTCAATTCCAGGAAACCTTAACCTGAGGTAAAAATAACATGGAAGTTCTTGGCTGCTGAATATATCGTCCCCAATCTAAAATGTTAAAAAGGGGAATATATAGTCCCCAATCTAAAATGTTAAAAACATTTTAAAATGTTAAAAAGGCTTGAACAGTATGAATTTACTTACCTCCTCTTTCTCAAGAAGCAGAGAAAAAAGTAATCTTCTAATTTGGATTCACATATTATATTGGATTTTATGCGCTATGGCTGCAACTTTTTTTAAGGACATAGGCACAGTGCATCCTCACAAAGAGCAAAATATAAAACTTCCTGGATCATTTTGTCTACCTTTTTTAATGACCGAAGAATGCTTCAGTAATTTTACAACTGCTTTTTCCCATAAAAACAAGGATTACTGAGTAAATATATGACTCTTATCATTCAGTCTTCTAATGCCATAAATTAAAGCTTCCTATTCATACTACACTGAGCATGAAAAGAAAAGAAGACCATGTATTACCATTACAAAACTATACTTAAAAATGGATGGATGGATGGATTTAATTACATTTTATATACAGTTATATAAATATATGTTATATGTATTTATATTTTACTTTCAAGGAAATAAAAGTTAAGTCCCCCAATTGACATGCCCTAGTCGTATATTTAACATTGCCTTCTTTCAGCCAAGCCTTCTACCAGCAAGCAGTGTCTAAAGTGCAATTCAAAGTGCTGGTTGTTAGCCTAAAAAACTCAGGCTTCAGATGACATTGTTTAATCAAAGGAACCCCGAATAAGCCAACCCCCTCAGCTGGAGTCGGCCAGACGGACACCTCAGGAGATAGGCAGTCTCTCAAATAACCAGGCCATATGCCATGTAAGTTGGCCTTGAACATTTCAGCACGATAGGGAGTATTCTTCAATTTCTAGAGGTCATATCTGGGAGTTACCCCATCCATTTGCACTATGCTGATTATTTTGTGGTTTGCCACAGCCCGAATCATATGCAAAAGCAATGAGCCAGCATTTCTGCCAGAGCTAAAGAATGGACATCAATTCCCAGCTTTTCACTGTGGGAGACAAGCAGCTTAAGGCTGCTGTGTGGAAATGTCCTTCAGTTCTAAAAGGATAAGTCTAACAAAATAAGACATTAGTAGCTGGGGATGAAGTAGTATTTACCACCATGGGGACAGTCTTTCCCTAAGTCTTTCCCTAAGTTCAAACCAAGAAATGCATCCAAATAATGAGTGGTAATAAAATGGAACATTTCATTTTACCTGTGAGACATCTGCATACTTTGTTTATGTGTTAAATGTTGAAGAGGTAAAAACTGAATTTATAGTAATGATGTTGATAGTATACAACAGTTTGTCATGGTTTCCCATTTACTCTTTAAACATTTCTATGCAAATAATGCAAACATTCATATATTCCTGTAGAGTAGTGATGGTATTTTGTTTGGTAGTAATTTGCACATTATCATTTTTTAATGCTTCATCTAACATGCTTTCAAAAGTACAGGTAGTCCTCAGTTAATGTAGGTAATTGGGACTGGAATTTCTGTTGCTAAGCAATGCGGTCTAAAGTGTGATGTCATGTGACTGCATCGCTTAGTGACAGCAATCCCTGCAGTCCTCATTGCCATTCTTAAGCGAGATTTGTGGGTCATTAAGTGAGGACCTCCTCACAACTTCCTGCTGGCTTCCAACAACAAAAGTCAGTGGGGAAGCTGGCAGGAAGTTGCAAGTCCCAGGCAGCTCACAAGCAGGATGTCTTACAGGTAAGTGGCTGCTGCCAGTTGGGAGAGGGAGCATGGGGGTGCACAGGTGGCTGGGGAGGTGCAGCACAAGCACAGTGGGCTTGGGGAGGATGCATGAGGGTGCGTGAGCATGCATGAGCAGCCAGGGAGGCACGGCATGAGCGCAGTGAGGATCGGGGAGGGTGCATGAGTGGCTGAGGAGGTGCAGCACAAACACAGCGAGGCTCAGGGAAGGTGCAGGGAGGCTGCAGGGAGAATGTGCAAATAGCAGCGAGGCTCAGAAAGAGTGCAGGGAGGGTGTGCGAATGGCTGGGCAGGCGCAACGCGAGCATGGTGAGGGTGGCTGCTGCCAGGTGGAGGAGGGTACACAAGAGTGTGCAGGTGGCCAGTGAGGTGTGGCATGAGCACAGAGTGGCTAGGGGAGGGTGCATGGTTGGGAGAGACTTGCGACCTTCCCTGCAGGCTTCCCCTCCCTGCACTTGTGGGAAGCCAGCAGGGAAGGTCGCAAATAGTGGTAACATGACCGTGGGATGCTGTAACAGTTGTAAATGCAAGCCGGTTGCCCAAATCACAATCATGTGACCGTTGGGGTGCTTAGACAGCTGGAACTTCAAGGACTGGTTGTAACTACCACTCGTTCAATGCTGTCATAATTTCGAATGGTCACTGAATGAGTGGACATTAACCGAGGACTACCTGTATTCAACTAAAGTTTTTTTGTTCTACTCTTTATCTTTCTAATGGAGCATGTAACTTCTTTAATAAACCTTACTTGTTTTTTTTGGACCTTCAGCATTTGTCTCTAGATCAGAGCTTTCCAAACTGTGTGTCGTGACACAAAAGTGTGTCGCCTGCGGGGCCCAGATGTGTCGCGTCAAAACCCGGAAGCGCTGATGGCGCGGCATCAGCGCTTCCAGGTTTTCCCGCGGCGACACACCAACGGCGGCGTGTGAAAATCCGAACGCGCAGCAGCCACAGCGGCGCGCAAAAAACGAAACCAGCAGCAGCGCTTCTGGGTTTTTGCGTGCTGCCGCAAAGGCGGCACTTCTGGGTTTTCCCGCGGCGACACACCAACGGCTGCGCGCAAAAACTGAAGGCAGCAGCGCTTCCGGGTTTTTGCGCACTGCCGCATTGGTGGCACTTCCGGGTTTTCCCGCGGCGACACACCAACGGCGGTTCGTGTGTCGCCGCTGGAAAACTTTGGAAAGCCCTGCTCTAGATACTCTTAATGAGGTTTATTTTACTTACACATGTATGCCCTATTAAATACAGACACCAATTAATGCACTAGAGGATTCCAACCTTATTTATCCCACATTTTCCCCAACACCTCCCAGGTGTATCTTACTGAGGTGAAGCCAATTTTTTTTTCTGATTAGTGTTTTTAATTACGTAGCTTACCAATGCCAGGAAGTTTGTGATATCAGCATTGCTTTGGGGGGGGGGTTGTTTGTTTGTTTTTAGTAAATTTTATTAGGTTTCAAGAAAAGAATAAAAACTACAAAGAAACCAAAAAACTACAAAGAAGTTCTTTCTACAAAAGAACTAAAAAAGTGCAGAAACACAAGAGAATTTTTTTTTAATTTACAAAAAGATGTGGCTTCTGACTTTTAACAGCAAGGATATACAAAATTTCCATAATCAATCTCTTACTCTATATTAAACCAAAACACCACATTATTTCTATAAGTCATTCCACTTTAACACATAATAAAAATCGCTAAGTACAGTTACTCCTCCCCCTTATATTAAAATAAAGGAGGAAAAATTCATATAAACTTCCTAAACATCTTTCTCCCCTCCAAAATATAAAACATATTTAATGATTCCCTTCCTACCACTATTCTATACATTTCTGTCTACTATAATAAAAATCAAATTAAAAAGCACATAAGTTGTCTGCTTAATACTTAATAGTACAACAATTTTAATAAACCCAATCTTAGTAAACCCAAAAAACAAAGACAATTCAAAACAGTAATTCCATATATTTAAAAGGGAATAACATCAATCAGATCCTTAAAGCAAACCAAATAAACATTCTTTAACCCTAGTACATTTTAATAATTTTAATCTTAATAAACCCAAAAAACAAAGCCAATTCAAAACAGTAAATCCAAATCTTTAAAGTCAAATAACATCAATCAAATCCTTAAAGCAAACCAGATGAACATTCTTCAACCCTTATCCCACTTCAAGATAAACCAAAGTAGTTACATATCCCCACAATGTGCACAGAGCTTTCCTTTTGAAAGAATTAAACAGCCCAACTGCCACCCTCAAAGATTCCAGGTTCTTTTTATGGCATTCCATCAGAAAGTCAAACTGATTTGTGGCTTGCAGATCACTCTCTCCCTTGGATTTCTCCAACTCCATTATCCAATCTCCATCCAGCATCTCGATAAAAATCCCAATCTCAGTCTTAAAAAAACCCCTTCTATCGCTCTTAAATTCCTCAAATTCATCCACCACATCCCCAACCTGATGGTACATTTTAGATCTCATATTTTCCACAATGACCTGGATATCTTGCATAAAAGTGTGATAAAAGTCAGAAGAAATCTGTTTAAAATCCTGGTGAAGGTCAGAAAGAATCTGTTTGAAATCCTCCATGTCTCACGCAGTAGATTATGGCACCCGCTAGGAGCTTAACCAGTGAAAGTTGAAGATATGGAAGAGTTTCAAAGTGTGTTTACATAAAGTGAGAGTGAGATAGCAGACAGTTCTCAAGGGAAAGTGAAAACAGAAAGCTGAAGGTTCAAATCAGCCAATTCAACGTGTAGGAAAATGCTAATATCTTCAAATTTAATACAAAAATAATAACAGAAAGACAATTGTTTTCTCTCAATCTTTGGAATTTCCTTTGGAAGGAAAACAAAATCCAAAGCTTAAAAGAATTTTTAAAAAAGTAATCCCAAAAATAATGTTAAGCACCAAGAGAGCCAGCTTCTCCTCACTGTAGAAAGCCTCTCTTGGGGTACATATTCTTTAAAAAAAATACAAATTGGTGATTCAGAAATGGGGTGGCTGGTCTTAGTGTCCCTTTAAGGCTACAGCGTGGCTTGGAAATGGTGACGTCCCAGCCTTCCGGCTGCTCTTACCAGTCGAGCGCAAAACGCTGTTTGCAATCTTCTGGTTGCAAGCAGCCGTCTGAAGGAGAGATGGGATGATTCCAAGTATTCTCCTTGATCCAGAGAACATTTCTGGGCTTCAGGAAAACCTGCCTGAGCCCGAAAAAAGTTATCGCGTTGTCTGCTCCGCCCACTGAACCAGCGGGCACAGCTGTTCAGTCTGCCATTCCCACCGGAAGCCCTAATATCAGTGTTGCTTTGTGAATGCTGTGTAATGATTGACCTATCTATTCCAGTGACTTTGAACATTACAGACCTCGCTTCCTTCCTGCTGGCTTGTTTTCACTGATGGAGATAGCAATCATACACATCGTTTTTTCTTGGATGGTTGGAGGCCTGCTGATATCACGGCCTTAGAAGATGTGAGTTTTCTGGGACTTTTTCCAAACAACTTGGCCCCTGTGATACTATTCAAAAAAAAAGAAAGTGAGGCTATTTTCCATTACTCTGCTGCAATCAACAGTTTCTATACTCATTGCAATTTGTGGGGGAGAGTTCTTTTCCAGTGTCAGTAACAGTCTGCATCAGGAAATAATCAGGGGTTGTATTTCTCACCCTACAGCAAAGGAGATTGTTACCTTGTCGTGGTGCTGGAGCTTGAGCACCTCAATGACGCCATGAGCTAAACTGTGAAGAGACACCCAAGACGGGAAGGTCATGGCAGAGAGGTCAGACTAAATACGATCCCTGGGGAAGGTAACGGCAACCCACCCCAGTATTCTTGCCATGAAAACTAAATGGATCAGTACAACGAGAGATACGTTGGTATACCATCAGAAGAAGGGACTCCCAGGTCAGAAGATGGTCAAAATGCTACTGGAGAGAAACAGAGGATAAGTTCAACTAGCCCCAGATGTGATGACGCAGCTAGCTCAAAGCCGAAAGGACAGCTAACGGCTGATGGTGCTGGTGGTGAACGATGAATCCGATGTTCTAAAGATCAACACAAGGTAGGAACCTGGAATGTAAGATCTATGAGCCAGGGCAAATTGGATGTGGTTATTGGTGAGTTGGCAAGATTAAATATAGACATTTTGGGTGTCAGTGAACTGAAATGGACTGGAATGGGCCACTTCACATCAGATGATCACCAGATCCACTACTGTGGACAAGAGGACCACAGAAGAAATGGAATAGCCTTCATAATTAATAATAAAGTGGCTAAAGCAGTGCTTGGATACAATCCAAAAAACAATAGAATGATCACAATTCGAATTCAGAGTAAGCCATTTAACATCACAGTGATCCAAATATATGCCCCAACCACAGATGCTGAAGAAGCAGAAGTAGATCAGTTCTATGAGGATCTGCAGCACCTACTGGATAATACGCCAAAAAGAGATGTTATTTTCATTACAGGAGACTGGAATGCTAAGGTGGGTAGTCAAACGACACCTGGAATTACAAGCAAGCATGGTCTGGGAGAACAAAATGAAGCGGGACATAGGCTGATAGAATTTTGCCAAGACAACTCACTATGCATAACAAACACTCTCTTCCAGCAACCTAAAAGACGACTTTATACATGGACTTCACCAGATGGTCGACACCGAAATCAGATTGACTACATCCTTTGCAGCCAAAGGTGGCGGACATCTATACAGTCGGTAAAAACAAGACCTGGAGCTGACTGTAGTTCAGATCACGAACTTCTTATTGCACAATTTAGAATCGGACTAAAGAGAATAGGATGACCCACAGATCAGTTAGATATGAGCTCACTAATATTCCTAATGAATATGCAGTGGAGGTAAAAAATAGATTTAAGGGACTAGATTTAGTAGATAGGGTCCTGGAAGAACTATGGACAGAGGTTTGCAACATTTTTCAGGAGGTGGCAACAAAAAACATCCCAAAGAAAAAGAAAACCAAGAAGGCAAGATGGCTGTCTGCTGAGATACTGGAAGTAGCCCAAGAAAGAAGGAAAGCAAAAGGCAACAGTGATTGGGGGAGATATGCCCAAATGCAAAATTCCAGAGGTTAGCCAGAAGAGATAAGGAATTGTTTTTAAACAAGCAATGCATGGAAGTGGAAGAAGACAATAGAACAGGAAGGACAAGAGACTTATTCCGTAAAATTAGAAACATCGGAGGTAAATTCCAGGCAAAAATGGGTATGATCAAAAACAAAGATGGTAAGGACCTAACAGAAGCAGAAGAGATCAAGAAAAGGTGGCAAGAATATACGGAAGATCTGTATAGGAAGGATAATAATATTGGAGATAGCTTTGACGGTGTGGTCAGTGAGTTAGAGCCAGACATCCTGAAGAGTGAGGTTGAATGGGCCTTAAGAAGCATTGCTAATAACAAGGCAGCAGGAGATGACGGTATCCCAGCTGAACTGTTTAAAATCTTGCAAGATGATGCTGTCAAGGTGATGCATGCCATATGCCAGCAAATTTGGAAAACACAAGAATGGCCATCAGATTGGAAAGAATCAACTCACATGCCAGTAAGGTAATGCTCAAGATCTTGCAAGGTTGTTGTTGTTTTTCAGTCGTTTAGTCATGTCTGACTCTTCGTGACCTCATGGACCATAGCACGCCAGGCATTCCTGTCCTCCACTGTCTCCCGGAGTTTACTCGAATTCATGTTCATTACATTGGTGATGCTATCTAACCATCTCATTATCTGCCGTCCCCTTCTCCTTTTGCCTTCAGTCTTTCCTAGCATCAGGGTCTTTTACCAGTCTTGCAAGGTAGACTCCAGCAATTCATGAAGCAAGAATTGCCAGATGTACAAGGTGGGTTTAGAAAAGGCAGAGGAACTAGAGACCAAATTGCCAATATCCGCTGCATAATGGAGAAAGCTAGGGAGTTTCAGAAAAACATCTATTTCTGTTTTATTTACTATTCTAAAGTGGCAAGTTCTTCGTAGTATTGGGATACTAAGTGATCTTGTCTGCCTCCTGAGGAATCTGTATAATGACCAAGTAGCAATGGTAAGAACAGACCATGAAACAACGGACTGGTTTAAAATTGGGAAAGGAGTACAGCAGGGTTGTATACTCTCACCCTACCTATTCAACCTGTATGCAGAACACATCATGTGACATGCTGGGCTTGATGAATCCAAGGCTGGAGTTAAAATTGCTGGAAGAAACATTAACAATCTCAGATATGCAGATGATACCACTTTGATGGCTGAAAGCGAGGAGCTGAGGAGCCTTATGACGAAGGTGAAAGAAGCAAGTGCAAAAGCTGGGTTGCAGTTAATCCTCAAGAAAACCAAGATTATGGCAACCAGCTTGATTGATCACTGGCAAATAGACGGAGAGAATGTGGAGGCAGTGACAGACATTGTATTTCTAGGTGCAAAGATTACTGCAGATGCTGACTGCAGCCAGGGAATCAGAAAACGCCTACTTCTTGGGAGGAGAGCAATGACAAATCTCGATAAAATAGTTAAGAGCAGAGACATCACACTGACAACAAAGGTCCACATAGTCAAAGCAATGGTATTCCTCGTAGTAACCTATGGCTGCGAGAGCTGGACCATAAGAAAGGCTGAGCAAAGGAAGATAGATGCTTTTGAACTGTGGTGTTGGAGGAAAATTCTGAGAGTGCCTTGGACTGCAAGAAGATCAAACCAGTCCATACTCCAGGAAATAAAGCCAGACTGCTCACTTGAGGGAATGATATTAAAGGCAAAACTGAAGTACTTTGGCCACATAATGAGAAGACAGGTTACCCTGGAGAAGATGCTGATGCTAGGGAAAGTGGAAGGCAAAAGAAAGAGGGGCCAACCAAGGGCAAGATGGATGGATGATATTCTGGAGGTGATGGACTCGACCGTGGGGGAGCTGGGGCTGGCGACGGCTGACAGAAAGCTCTGGCGTGGGCTGGTCCATGAAGTCACGAAGAGTCGGAAGCGACCGAACGAACAAACAACAACAAATATTTCTCACCATGGGTGGGTAAGATTCCAATGGATGGGATGTAAACTTAATGTTCGTTCCTACCCTACCCTTAAAAACAATTTCAATTCTATCATAAACCTTTTTATGAATAGAAAAACGCAGCAATATATGAAAATCATCTTTGTTGATAAATCTGCCTTACTGTATGTAGCTCAGGGTTGAACCACGGACTCCACAAATCTGCCTTTATGGATCTCTGCATAAGATGCCACATGAAAATTATACAATAATCA
The DNA here is from genome assembly GCA_023362775.1 of Charina bottae. Classification (NCBI taxonomy): domain Eukaryota; kingdom Metazoa; phylum Chordata; class Lepidosauria; order Squamata; family Charinaidae; genus Charina; species Charina bottae. Next base: position 85,971,630 of record JALMGJ010000001.1, on the reverse strand, counting down.
GTACATCTTTCCCACAGCTGTTATACAGGTGACAAAATAGAAAGGAAAATGGAGGGAAGAGGTAAGCAAAACATTTTGTAGAAGCAATAACTGTGGTGGCAGCACCAGAGGGGCCAACCAATAAAATAAAGGAGATACAAAGACTATGCATGTCTTAATAGTAGGTCTTATCCTTATTTCTGCTGTTTCGTTCAGAAGAAAACATCCAGAAGGAAAGGAAGCCCAGCTGTTCTTTTATCTTTAACTGACAAACAGAATCAGATGTTAGTGACTTCAGCAAAAGAAGGAGTAGCATCAGCCTCATAGTCACCTATGATCCTCAGAGGATGTCCTAATCTCCATCCTGCATCCTAAAGCTTATTGGTTGGTTACATGTTAGAGATGGATTTTCTCTGCTAGGTCATGGCCGGTGAAGTGACCATCCTTTCTGAATACTGTAGCTTGAATCATGTCAACTGGATTTCTATTTTCTTAGTGGAAACGTTTCGCTCCTTATCCAAGGAGCTTCTTCAGTCTGAGCAAAGTTGGTAAGGGAATCCTAAATATGTTCCTAGGTAGCTGTGTGACCTTACACCTGGGGCTAGGTCATGGTTATATTGAGATGTAATTTTTAAGTCCTTTTATCATCTAAAGGAGGGTCGTTAAAATCACCATGCTGCTGTTGAGCTTCTGAAATGGTCTTAATCTTCCTAGGCACAGAAGACAACACGGGGAGGAAGATGGGGGAGAGTTTGTGCCTGAGGCCCCCACCTCTATTCAAGGAAGGATTTTCCAAGTTGGCATAAATGGATTCCTTGACCCCTCTCTCAAACCACCTATCTTCTCTGTCTAAAATGTGAACATTAATGTCCTCAAATGAGTGTCCTTTTTCTTTTAGATGAAGATAAACTGCTGACTCTGGTCCTGTGGTGTTATTTCTCCTGTGTTGGGCCATCCTCCTGTACATAGGTTGTTTGGTTTCTCCAATGTAGAGTTCAGAGCACTCCTCACTGCACTGGATTGCATAAACTACATTGCTTTTCTTGTGTTTTGGAGTTTGATCTTTGGGGTGTACAAGCCTCTGTCTCAGTGTGTTGGTGGGTTTGAAATATACAGGTATGTGGTGTTTGCCAAATATCCGTTTTATCTTTTCAGACACGCCAGCCATGTAGGGAATGACCAGGTTCTTTCGTTTACTCTGAGTCTCAGCCCTATCTGTCGCTGTTTTAGGTCTGGTAGATTTAGATTTGGTGAAGGCCCAATTTGGATATCCACAGGCCTTCAGGGCTGTTCTCAGGTGCTGATTTTCATTCTTTTTGGAATCCATGGAGGTGGGGATGGTTTCTGCTCTGTGTGACAATGTCCTGATGACTCCTAGTTTGTGCTGCAGTGGATGGTGGGAGTCAAACATCAGATATTGATCTGTGTGTGTGGGTTTCCTGTAGATCCCTATTTCTAGCTTGCCACCGGTCCCAATGAGGACTTCACAGTCTAGGAATGCCAGTCTGTTGTCCTTGGTGTCTTCTCTGGTGAAGCTAATGTTGGCATCTATAGTGTTTATATGGTCCGTGAAGGCCTGTACTTCCTGGGCCTTGATTTTGACCCAGGTGTCATCCACATACCTAAACCAGTGGGTGGGCACCGTTCCCTGGAATGTGTTGAGTGCTTTCTTCTCCACTTCTTCCATGTATAAATTGGCCACAATGGGTGACACAGGAGAACCCATGGCACAGCCGTGTTTTTGTCTGTAAAAGTCACCTCTGTATGTGAAATAAGTGGTGTTAAGACACAGGTCCAGAAGATGGCAGATATCCTGTGGATATCCAAATTGGGCCGACACCAAATCTAAATCTACCAGACCTAAAACAGCGACAGATAGGGCTGAGACTCAGAGTAAACGAAAGAACCTGGTCATTCCCTACATGGCTGGCGTGTCTGAAAAGATAAAACGGATATTTGGCAAACACCACATACCTGTATATTTCAAACCCACCAACACACTGAGACAGAGGCTTGTACACCCCAAAGATCAAACTCCAAAACACAAGAAAAGCAATGTAGTTTATGCAATCCAGTGCAGTGAGGAGTGCTCTGAACTCTACATTGGAGAAACCAAACAACCTATGTACAGGAGGATGGCCCAACACAGGAGAAATAACACCACAGGACCAGAGTCAGCAGTTTATCTTCATCTAAAAGAAAAAGGACACTCATTTGAGGACATTAATGTTCACATTTTAGACAGAGAAGATAGGTGGTTTGAGAGAGGGGTCAAGGAATCCATTTATGCCAACTTGGAAAATCCTTCCTTGAATAGAGGTGGGGGCCTCAGGCACAAACTCTCCCCCATCTTCCTCCCCGTGTTGTCTTCTGTGCCTAGGAAGATTAAGACCATTTCAGAAGCTCAACAGCAGCATGGTGATTTTAACGACCCTCCATTAGATTATAAAAGGACTTAAAAATTACATCTCAATATAACCATGACCTAGCCCCAGGTGTAAGGTCACACAGCTACCTAGGAACATATTTAGGATTCCCTTACCAACTTTGCTCAGACTGAAGAAGCTCCTTGGATAAGGAGCGAAACGTTTCCACTAAGAAAATAGAAATCCAGTTGACATGATTCAAGCTACAGACATATCTTGGCTAATAGATTAAAAATTGTTTTACAAGATACGATTAATGCGGATCAATCTGGTTTCCTCCCAAAAAGACACATTAAAGATACTATTAGACCTATTATAAATATAATTGAATTTATATTTACGAACATGAATTTGAGTAAACTCCAGGAGACAGTGGAGGACAGGAAGGCCTGGTGTGCTATGGTCCATGAGGTCACGAAGAGTCGGACATGACTAAACGACTGAACAACAACAAATATAATTGAGTATGCAAAAGAACATAAAGAAAAACAAATTTTACTATTATTCTTAGATGCTGAAAAAGCATTTGACAATTTAAATTGGGATTTTATGATTAAAACGTTGAAAAGTATGGACTATGGTAAGAACTTCATTAACACTATTCAAGCTATATATACAATGCAGACAGCCAAGATAGTGGTAAATGGTGACACAACCCAAAATTGTACTATAGGAAGGGGTACCAGACAAGGTTGCCCAATCTCTCCACTCCTATTTATCTTAGTATTAGAAGTTCTTTTAGAAAATATAAGAAAAGATAATCAAATTGAAGGGATAAAAATAAAACAAGAAAACTATAAATTAAGGGCTTTTGCTGATGATGTGGTAATCACTTTACAAAATCCAGAAAATTCAATTAAACAATTACAAAAAAAGATACAAGATTTTGGTGAATTGGCAGTGTTTAAAATAAATAACCAAAATCCAAAGATGATAAATTTAAATATGAACCAAAACAATATACATAATGTGGAATTGGCTACGGGATTTGCAAATGCTAAAAAATTAAGATATTTGGGTGTGGAAATAACATCAAATAATTCGGATTTATTTAAAAATAATTATACAAAACTATGGAATAAAATAAAACAGGATTTACAAGTTTGGACGAAATTACAGATATCCTTTTTGGGTAGACTGTCTACGATAAAAAGGAATATTCTTCCAAGAGTCATATTTTTATTCCAAACGATACCAATTGTAATAACTGATAAAACTTTTCAAAATTGGCAACGAGATTTGGCTAAATTTATTTGGCAGGGGAAAAAACCAAGAATAAAGTACAAATTTTCTAGACAAGGTTGTCCATTATCTCCACTTTTGTTTATATTGGTATTAGAGGTTTTACTTAGAGATATTAGACAAGATGATGGTATCCATGGTATTAAAGTTAAAAAAGAAGTTTATAAACTAAGAGCATTTGCTGACGACCTAGTCATTACTTTGGAGAATCCACTAGAAGGAATTGAAATATTAATACAGAAACTAAAAGACTTTGGGTCGCTAGCAGGGTTCAAAGTGAATTTACAGAAGACAAAAGTTTTGACCAAAAATATGGATTACCACCAACAAGAGAAATTGAAAGAAATAACAGGATATTCAATGGAAGAAAAAGTAAAATATTTGGGAGTATATTTAACAACTAAAAATGTTAAGCTGTTTAAGAATAATTATATTCCACTTTGGATGGATATTAAAAAAGATTTGGAACATTGGGAAAAACTGCAATTATCATTATTAGGTAGAATTTCAGCAATTAAAATGAATGTTTTGCCAAGAATTTTATATCTTTTTCAAACACTACCTATATTGGCATCAGAAGAACCTTTTAAACAATGGCAGCGAGATATTTCTAAGTTTATTTGGCAAGGGAAAAAACCAAGAGTAAAATATAAAGTCTTGCAAGACTATAAAGAAAGAGGAGGACTAGGTCTACCGGATTTGAAATTATATTATGCTGCTTGTTGCTTGGTTTGGATTAAAGAATGGATAGTTTTGAAAAATGAAAAATTATTGAATTTGGAAGGACATGAATTAAGATATGGATGGCATGGATATTTGTGGTACGATAAAGTTAAAGTTAATGTGGACTTTAAAAACCATTATATTAGAAGATCCTTGTTAAGAATCTGGAATAAATATAAATTAATCTTATGTCATAAAAGACCCTTATGGATTTCTACACAAGAAGCATTTTACAGAACAGAAGTAAGAAATAAAGATAAATGGTTAACCTACAAAGACTTTTTAAAGAAAGAACAAGGACAATATATAATTAAATCAATGGAAGAATTGGTATCAGAGGGATACAGTTTTCAATGGCTTTCATATATGCAGCTCGTAGAGAAATTTAAACTAGATAAGAAAGACCTTGAATTTGAACAAACCAAATCGGAATTTGAGATACAACTATGTGAGACAGATGATCATCTAATTGCAAAAATGTATAAATTATTGTTAAAAGGTGAAATGGTAGAGGAACAAGTTAAAGACTGTATGATTAAATGGGCTAAAAATATTGGCCATAATATTCAAATGCAACAATGGGAAGATATGTGGACCAAAGGGTTAAAATTTACTTTGTGTTATAATTTAAAAGAAAACTTTTATAAGATGATGTACAGATGGTATATGACCCCACAAAAACTTTCTAAAATGTATGGAAATGTTTCCAACTTATGTTGGAAATGTAAAAAAAAAGAGGGGTCTTTTTACCATATGTGGTGGACATGTGAGACTGCAAAGAAATTTTGGACTCAAATACATGCATTGATGCAAAATATATTACAAATTCGAGTTCCATTTAAACCGGAATTTTTCTTACTGGGAATAATTGATGGACAACCTGGGAAGCAATTTACAAGGATTATGCAATACATGATTACAGCAGCAAGACTTATTTTTGCACAAAATTGGAAAAACCAGATATCGCCTGCGATACAAGATTGGATGTTAAAATTGATGGATATGGCAGAGAATGATAAACTGACATGTTTATTAAAAGAAAATCCAAATAATTATTTCCTTAAAGAGTGGAAACCATTAACTGACTATTTACAAGATGCGGGAGGGGCAAAGCTTATATGGGGATTTGAAGATTAAAATATATATATATTGATGTAATAGACAAGAAATATTCTTTAATATTATATATAGACCTAGCATGTAAGATAAAAATTTTAAAATACCATGACCAGATACAAATCGGAAGTTGACCAAATTCTATGTTTCAGCTTTATCTTTTTTTCTTTTTTCCTTTACTACACTTTTTTATCTTTTCTTTTTTCTTGATTTGTATTTCCATTTTCTTTTCTGTTTCAAACTTTTATCTATGTAAAATTAAAATCTAATAAAATTTGTTAAAAAAAAAAAAAAAGAATAAAGTACAAATTTTTACAAGATACTAGAGAAAATAGGGGTTTTGGTCTACCAAATTTAAAATTATATTATGATGCATGTGTTCTTAGTTGGCTTAGAGATTGGTTAAAATTGGATAATCGTAAATTACTTAATATAGAAGGGCACGATCTTAGATTTGGATGGCATGCGTACCTTTGGTACAATAAGATTAAAGCAAACACGGCATTTAATTATCACCCTATTAGAAAATCAATTTTAAAAATTTGTAATAAATATAAAAATTCACTCTTACCCAATTTACCTCTGTGGATTTCGCCACAGGAAGCACAAGCGTGGCATGGAAACTTGAATATATTTATTTATTTTATTTATTTATTATTCGATTTGTATTTACCGCTCCATCTCCCCACAAGGGAACTCTGGGCGGTTAGGTATATAGGTAATTGGTTAACATATAAAGATCTATTAGTATTAGTATTTGAGGGTACTAACTACAAACTAAAAACAAGAAAAGGCTTACTAAAAGAAGGGTTTAATTGTAATTGGTTTACATATTTACAGATTAAAGAACAATTTAAAATGGATAATAAAAATTATAAGTTTAAAGAAAATTCAGTAAATTGGAACAATGTGTTATGGAAAGAAAATGACCATTTGATAGCTAAAATTTACAAAATTTTAATCCAAATTAATTTGACAAATCTACCTAAAAAGAACTGCATAATTAAATGGGAAGAAAATTTAGGCCATAGCATCCAAATCGATAATTGGGAAAAAATGTGGTTAAAGGATTTAAAATTTACTTTGAATTATAATATGAAAGAAAACTTTTTCAAAATGATGTACAGATGGTATATAACCCCTAACACATTGTCAAAAATGAATATTATGACATCCAATATATGTTGGAAATGTAAAAAAGAAGTGGGCACCTTTTTTCATCTTTGGTGGACTTGCCAGAAAACCAAAAGGTTTTGGAATACTATTCATCAAACTTTATGTGAAATACTGGAAGAAGACATTACTAAAGAACCAGAACTGTACCTGTTGGGATTTACAAAACCAGACATACATAAGAAATATGGGAAATTATTATTTTACTTAATAACTGCGGCCAGAACCATCTTCGCAAAACATTGGAAAGAGGACTTCATACCTACAATCGATGAATGGTTGATAAAAACGATGGATTTAGCACAGATGGCTAAATAAACTGATTTGTTAAATGATAAGAATATGGATGAATTTAATTTATGTTGGAGCCCTTTATATAAATTTATAGAAAAAACTCAAAAAATACAATTGGGAAATTAATGTAAATAATAATTGTTTTTATAAATAATTAATTATGTTAGAGATTATTTCTAAATAGTTGTAGAAAATGATGTTGGGAAAGTAGGAAGTCCTGTTTGTTAATCGTTTTTTGTTTTTGTTTTTTTTTCCTGGGGGGGGTAGAATGAAGAATAGGTGAAAATTAGGGGAGAGTAAAGGGGGATCAGGGGGATTAGGAAGTAGAGAAGGTAAGAGTAGGTAGAGGAGTGGGAGAAGAGAGTAGAAGGTATATGAAGGTTAAAGGAGAGGAGATTTAGACAGGGTTTGTGTGTATAAGAGGAAGTATGTTTAAAGTAAGAGTTTGAGAAGGCTAAAGAGAGTAAGAAAATCTAAGTATGAGAGGTGAAACGAAAGGTGGTTGTGAAAGAGGGTTGAAGTTGTACTTAATTTTATAATGTAATTTAAAGGTTGTCTTTTATGTAATGTATTGTTTTGTTATGTTAGTTATTGTTTTTTCTATGTATTATTATTTTGTAAAAGAATAAAGATAATTTTTTAAAAAAAGGAAAGGGGATGATAAGGATTTCATATAATGGTAAGGGGAAGCATAGACCCTAAGCCTGGCCTGTGGGCAACACATCAGGCTAGGAGAAGGAAGCAGGGAGACTGAGCCTAGTATGAGGAAATCTGTGAATAGAAATGGGTGGTATGAGGATGAGGATATAGTGAGGAAGCAGTCTCTATATACTGTATGTGGTTTCTTGGTAGGGATGGTAAGATATCTGTGTGTGAGAGACAGAGAGAAGAGGGAGGGAGTATATGTTGGGGACATGATCCTGAAAGAAAGAGAGATGAATAATTTGAGTTGGGTGAAATAAATGTATTGTGACTAGTCATGCCCATAACAACTTTCACGGCCTCAGAGCCAGGCTCCAAGATGTGGGTGGATCAGGTCCCACTGGGTGCTGTGCCCACTGATTCAGCAGCCACTGAATCCCATACTGACACCCTCTCAGGTCCCTCCTCAGCCAGCACTGATCAATTCTCTTCAATTGATCCTTCTTTAGCCAACATGGGTGGGAAGAAGCAGGGCGACCCCCTGACCCTATCCCCGCCCAAGCCTGAGAATCCTGCACCCTGTCAAAGTTGTTGGAGATCCTGGCAAATCCAGCATGCCTCATTAGCATATGGATGGTTGCTCTAGGATGCAAACTCTCCATGCTTTTGAGGAAACTGTTTGTGGCCACTCCCACTTCCTCTCTCTCTCTCTCCTTCTTCGACTGGGAGCAAAGCACACAGCTGTGCACTGCTCCATCTTAGGCCATGGATCGGCCTAGGAGATTTCCCCCCCTTTCTACATGCATCTCTTGCCAGCAATGAGGGGCAAGAGTTAATTAAGTTTAGGGAAAACCAAGAAGAAATGGAACATCATTTATCTACTGAAAATGCTGTACCTGCAATGAATAAATGTAAGGACTCTTTTGTACTTATTTTTCATACCTGCCATGTCTAAGTGTGTGTTTCTTTATGCTAAGGTGGGCTAAAGGTGTAAGACTAACCTGGATCTCTCTAATATGCTCATGGGCTCTGTTTTTAAACAATACTCTTTTTCTGTACATGAGCTTAGCAGCTCTGCTCCATTTCAGAAGTTCTAACAGACTGCTAAATGGGCTTCAAAAGTAAGTGCCTTGCAAGCAAGCGACAAGACGCCGACTCTGCCAACAAGCCTGGTGCCTCATTATTGGCAACCACTGAGCGAGGAAAGCTTCAGCTGTGCACACTCCGTGGGGAGATGATTTAAATGGCCCAGAGACTGCCTTCCACAGCTGGAAGCAACTTTGACATCTTGCTTTGCACTTTGTCTATGCTTGCTCTTAACCCTTGCTACATTTTCAACCTCAGTGTGTTCCTGACCAAGTCTCTGGCTCTTCCCTTGGCACTTTTCAAGACGTTGTGTGTTTTCTTATTACAGACTGTCTGACTCAGATTACACCTTCTCCTAAGCCTCTCTCATGCTCTTTCTTCTGCCTCCCAACTCCTCTCCTGTTGCCTATCCAGCCCCTCTGCTGACATTTCTCCAGGTAAGCTTTCCGGACACCTTCACAAGCCTTGCTGCAAATACACTGCTCCAACCACCCATATTAGCACTCTCCTCGTGCCTCCCCTCGATTGCTCTCCTTGCTGCATTTTTTACCAAGCCCCTTCCTCAATGTGTGTTCTCCCCCCAGCACCTCTGCAAGCCTCACCCCCAAACGCCCGCATCTTGCCTGCCAGTTGCATGGACGTTTACTCCCTTTGCTAAAGCCAGGACACGGAAATAACACAGAGACAGTATTAGATTGGTATCATAGAGACTCTTGGGGTCTGCAATCTATATTACATAGAACTCCAGTTGCTGAAGCAATGAATTCAGAAAGTTCTGCCTGTGTTAAATTCTTAGTCTTCAAGGCTTATTACATCTAGCCCTGGAAGTTGTCAAGACTTATTAGGGAGATAGCAAAAACTTCCATAAAACTGTAGTGCTGAATAAGGTCTTGCACCTAAGTAATTAAAATCTAGGGCAAAGAAAACTATTCTGTGTAAACTGTGCAAATTATCTCTGGCAATATGTCTGTCTCTGAATGTATATGTCTATATGTATCTTCAAATAGTATTCACAACCATCAATAATACAGTTACAAATGAAGATTGGGGATAGTTTATAATAGATTATAATTTCCCTGTTCTCTACTTTTTTTAAAAAAAATCCCATTTATCTATGCCAGAGCTTTCCAAACTTTTCATGTTGGTGACACACTTTTTAGACATGCATCATTTCACGACACACTCTTACAGCAGGACAACATTTCGTGATACACTCTTACAGCAAGGCACAAGGCAGGCACTAGGACCTGCGTGGAATCCTGGCAGTGCTCACAGGCAGCAGCAGCCACGACACACCCAAACACTGCAGCTGACACACTAACGTGTCGTGACACAGAGTTTGGAAAGCTCTGATCTATAACGTGCAATCATTAATTCAATTTTCCATGTCAAACACCTTAGTCTTTATTACCTTAATATTCAGGTTTACACTTGTTGCATCATACTGTCTATATAACATTGGCTTTGAATCATTTGGGTTCTCAGCCAACAGCACAGCACTGTCTGCCTTGAAAAGTGCATACATATTCACTCCCCTGACCAACAAACCTCTCTACCATTACAAGCATTCCTTATATATTTATCTATAAATACATTAAACAAGCAAGGACATCACACGTTAGTCTTACTCTGTGCTCAAACACTCACACTGATTGCATTCATTTCAGTTCCATCTCACTCCAGTTTCATTCCAAATAATTTTATCACTTTTCTTAATACCACTGATTGTGCTGAAGGTTCTTGCTCAGTCTTGTTCACCCACTTCCCAAACATTTTTTTAATTTCTATTAAAAATGCTCTAGCTTTTTTCCTGCCTTTTTTAACCTTAATTGTCCCTTGCTCTCTTTGACTTCATGATTTTCAATTATTTTTTCTCTCTACAAACATTAGACAATAGCTTTCCCTCATCCTGATTTTTGTGGCAATCATTGTCATATGCATTCTTCACAATTTGCATTGTCATATGCATTATTTAGCCTCTTTTTGCAGTATTAGCCTTCTAATACATTTTTAATAGAGAACTTAAGCTTTCTCTTCTGGCACTCATCCTACTTTCACTCTCATTTCTTTCCTTTTCTTCCATGCTATTGTCCCCACAAAATAGTTTAACCCAAATTCAGAACCTTTCATCAACCTTGCATTCTTCACTAATTTTTTCATCATAAACAATCAAATACATCATGTATTGTCAAAGGCTTTCACGGCCGGAGTTCAATGGCTGTTGTGGGTCTTCCGGGCTGTGTGGTCGTGTTCTGGAAGTTGTGGTTCCTAACGTTTCGCCAGCATCTGTGGCCAGCATGATGCTGGCGAAACGTTAGGAACCACAACTTCCAGAACACGGCCACACAGCCCGGAAGACCCACAACAGCCAAATACATCATGCTTTCAGATTTATTACTTTGCCAGGGCTATATATTAATAGATTTATGCTTAAACCACATATTTGAAACAAGCAGGTATTTTTCTAGGCAGATACTTCATTGTTGGGTCTATAAATGCTCCAATCCCTTTTTCTGTAGCCTGTTACTTCATTTTGACCTTTCCATTGATGTTACCTCCCAGAACACTTTTTTCCCTGGACCTCATTCATTCAGGATTTTGGACAAATTTTCCCAAAATTCATCCCAGATAATAAAATACCTTGGTCATGGGTAACACATGTTCTTGAAAGAGTAGAGCATATTTGCAGAGCATGGGATTACTCATTGGTATGTATTGTTACATATATTGGTATATTGTGCAATTTCAAAAGTTATTTTATAGATTTAAAGTGACTTTATTATTTAAGATAATAACTACTTCATTAGAGGTGGAGCTGCATTGACTGAGGTAGTTATGTGGCTCCTGCCAAAGAAGCCATCTCCAGACTTTGGGACTACAATGTTGATTAACTTGTGTTGATCGAGGGGTCCAAATGGGTAGCTGGAACAATACTTGCCCCAGTTGTATCTTTTCATTCAAAATGAAGGCAGTTAAAAATAAGATCAGGTAGGAATATTTTTAAATCATTTGAGCCCATTTCAAATTCAGAAATAAGATCTGCTCCCATAATCCCTAAAATATATTCCCATATTTATAATTTATGTTTAAGTTTCTTAAGAATATTACCTCTTCCCCATATCCTCCCTATGTAGCCATTATATTTAACTGTTTGTTTCTAGGCAATATTGCTACCCCATCAAATACTATTTTTATTTGCTCTCTTTATGTTTGTGTATCCTACCTGGAACAGACAGGAGTGCTAACAGAATTAAAGAAAAAAATGAAATGTCTTCATGATAAAAATGTTCTTCAATATCACTAAAAGAAAAGAGATAGCAATATAAGACAAATGACTGAAAAATGTTCAACAGTAATCCAAGTTTTAGTTCTTCTGCTTTAAAAATTATACATGGTTCCCCAAAATAGGAGATTTTTCATGCACTCAGGGGAATCCAGATCAATCAAATGAATGAAAAAAAAATAGAAGTATAAATGTCCATCTGCCTCAGAACTTAATAGCCATTTTATATTTATGAAATTGTTAAAATAGGGAAGGGTTAATTGTTTCAATTATTTTTATATTCACACCTTCAGGAGGTCTTAGTCTGAATGAAAAAGTACTTTTGGAATCCATTGAGATGTATCAGTGACTCATTACCCTTCTTGCATGTCAGTTTAAGCCAGAAGGATGCTTGTAAGCAATCTCTGATTTTACATCCACTTGGGGACATTGTCAACCCAACTACTACTTTTTGTTTATAGGTGTGGTGTTTTAATCAGTTGGAACCTGTTTGAACTTTGTAAATGATAAATATTTTTTGTCCAATTGCAGAAAGTTTAATTGTGAATGTATACACAGCAGCCATTTTTCAGGCTTTGCAGATAATCCTGATCCTTGGAATTTGTTAAACCTTTAACAGCTATTGAAGTACTTGATACTAGGATGACATACTCTATCTCTACTTTAAGGCAGTAGCTAACCGTATTTCCAATTTCTGAAAAACCAAAGGTATAAAGATTCAATAATTTGCTACTTACCAAAATGTTGGAATTCTAGATTTCCTGCTTATATTCTTTGTCTTTTCTTTGATAGTATTTTTCATAGTTCTGATTATACTGCACATTATGAGCACATTCCATCCTTTGAGAGTATATGGTATGATCATCCCACAGAAATTCTTATTTTAGGATACCTAAATGGGAATAATTTACCTTTTCTTTTTAATGATAGTCACCCACCTTATTGAGTCACATTGTACCCATGTTTCTTTCTACTTGTCCACTACGTGTTATATTCCCATAAAGAAATTTCTTAGCAAACTTTCTGCCTACACAGTTCCACTAAAACAAGATTCTGAGAGATGATTTCATTAATGTGATTCACTTTTTAATATGCATATTAATTATTAAACATAATTTGAAACTAGGGTGTTAATGCAACTGCTGTCTTTGTTCACCTGATGAAGAACACAAAATGTCAGTACAAACAGGGAATGGATTTAGCTTATGAAGAACTACTTATTCTTGATCTGACGTGGTTGCTGCCTACATCCAAATCTCCAGCTCTCTCTATTTCTTATTCTTATTCTTATCTTACTGGTGGTAGGTTGCTTTTGCTAGAGATTATAATTGTACATAAACTATTGTGTAGCTGGGAATATTAACAAATATTATCAGGACAAGAAAAGTCTCAGTAATCAGATAAATTTCTTTTGCTTTGCTTTCTTTAACATCTCTAAAGAAACCCTTATAAATATCAAATCAATCTCAGATCAAGCCAAGGATACTTCACCCAGCATGAACAGTATTCCACTACCCTGTACAAACTCCATCTTTTCTAGAGTAATTATATATTTTCAATGTATTTCCCACTTGAGCTTTGGGGCCATACTGTACACATTCATCTGTACTGAAATGTTCTTTTTGATTAGTATATGAAACATTTTGCTTTTTCTTGGTAAAATGATTGCAGTGCCAACTGAATAAAATGTTCACATACCAATCGCCTATGCCTGATAATTAAAAATAGTTTTCAAAATATTTCTTTCCCTTTGAAGTCTATTTTTGTTTCCCTGTGTAGAATAATGCAAAGGTAAGGATATGAAACCAATCAATTTTAGAAATTGAAAGTGATTATTATAAAGGGAAAATAAACATACAGAAAACATTGGTTCATTATAGATGTCAGTATTTATTTTTCATCATTTGCCTTCTGTAGCAACAGTAGAAACAGCAGTGGAGACAAAGAAATGCTCTGATAATGAATCTAGCCTTGACTGCTGTCCCAATTATTATTTTTCTCAGTATTCAAACCCAAAGCTGAAGCATTCAACCATTAATTTTAGGCTCACTGAAAGAGATAATGTGGAAATCAAAATTTGTTAAAGAAAGGAAACATCTTAATCTTGAACTATCCATCCTGGCTTCAACTATAACTATAACTATAACTATAACTATAACTATAACTATAACTATAACTATAACTATAACTATAACTATAACTATAACTATAACTATAACTATAACTATACATCCTGGCTTCATGTTATTCCTTATGCTCTGAGATGAAACAGAATTACTCTAGATCAATTAAGCTTAAAATTAACATTACTAACATTAAACGAAAGAGAGACATTTGGTTATTGTGAAATGTCCTCACCTTTGCTGCTCTATAAATCCCTGATTCAAATCTTATCCCCCCCACAATAAAATTCACAGCCATATAAATTTATTAAAACTTTATTTTTAACCACCAAAGGATACTTCCAGAATTATTCTTTCCTTCCTCTTCTATTTTCATTGCTTCCACACCAACAACCAAGATAGTGAACATATTAGTGCAATCCTTAAATAAGTAAAAGGAAGGTTTTCCCCTGCACAGTTGTGTCCAACTCTAGGGGGCGGTGCTCATCTCCGTTTCTTAGCTGAAGAGCCAGCACTGTCCGAAGATGCTTCCACAGTCATGGGGCCGGCATGACAAGCACGGAATGCTTAATCCTTAAATACTGTACCTTCTCTAATTTTAAAAATGGATGTCCATGTATTACATGTATTACAGAAACCTACCTCTGCATTTAATGACTATGCATGTTTATAAGGCAAGGTAATTTATACCTTGACTAGGGAAACCACTTTGGACTAGTGTACAAAATAAGAGGCTGGGCAGCAACCTCTCATAAGGGTTTTTTCTGCACATTGCTGAAGGTTAGACTATATGACTTTTGCGGTTCCTTCCAACTCTACAATTCCATGATTCCATGTGAGGCAGTCTTTGAAAACAACTCCAGGTTCAGTTGCTGCACTTGGTCCTGAATGCAGTGGTCAAACTGCTGCAGGGCAACTCCTCCATTGCAGGGTAACTGATTTTGAGATTGCTGCACTGGCTACCAATAGGCTTCCAGGCATTTTGGCATTGCCAAAATTGATTCTCCCTCTCTGGTCTGGATATCTTGAGAGGGCTTGCTGGGAGTCCCGTCCCTTCGGGAAATACATTGGGCAGGTGGCAGGCCTTCTTGGTAGTGGCCCTCATGCTTTGGAATATGCTTCCCCTGGAAGTACATGTAGCACCCCTCCTTGCATTCTTCAAAGGAACCAAAACATTTTTTTCTATCATATTTTTTATCTTAATGGAGTAATTGCAAGCATTCCATCTTGGAATGAATGTCTCATTGTCATTTTAACTTATTTATGTTTCTGCTGCTTTGTTGTACACTGACTGGTGTCTCACAGTTCAGGTGCTCTATAAATATTGTAAACCAATCAACCAACCACAAATAAATAGAATCTAGGAGAACTTCCACACTAGCAAGTTATAGAGACACCCACCCATGTGGAGTCCTTGGTGCTCTCTGAGCTGTTGTTTTCTTGCAGACATTTCATTGCCAGGCTAGGCAACATATTCAGTGCAAAAAGGGAGTGGGACTTGCTCTCTGTTTATATACCATGGCTTGTCCTGCTTGTGTTGGTGGAGGTGTTGTTCTCTCCTTAGGATTTCCTTGATTGGGCTGTTGTTTGCTACTTGGTTGATTGACTGAGTTAATAGTTCCTTGCTTAGGGTATATTGTGCTGTTTGATTGTTCCTCTGGTGCTAATCTTGGTGTTAATCTTTGCATATCTGGGTGATGACTGCTGGCAAGGAGGTGTTCTGGTCTTCTGACTTTTCTATTGTCTCTTATGAATGGTATGTAAATGTTGTTTACCTCTATGTGTCTGTTGATGGCTGCTTTGTCTGAGTGCCAAGCTTCCAGGAATTCTCTAGCGTTTTTGGACTTGGCACTCAGACAAAGCAGCCATCAACAGACACATAGAGGTAATTGGGAGTTTATTATATCTAGCACAGTGGACAAGACCAGACATTGCCAATGCAGTGAATATTCTGGGAAGATTGGTTGAAAAACCAACAAATGATGCATGGCAAGCAATCAAATGTATATTGAGGTATCTGAAGGGTACAATGGATAATTGTTTAATGTTAGGAGCAACAGGAATACAGATACTAGAATGTTATGTAGATAGTGATTGGGCAGGTGACACACAGGACAGGAAATCCACCACTGGTATTATCATTACATTTGGAAAGTCTTTAATCACATGGAAAGCAAGAAAACAGAGGTCAGTAGCAGTTTCCACAGCTGAGGCAGAATTTGCTGCTCTTTCCGAACTATGTAATGAGGTAATTTGGTTCAAACAATTGCTTGCTGACCTAGGTATATCTGTAAAAGAACCTATAACTGTGTATGAGGATTCACAAGCCTGTATACAAATGGCCAAAACAGAAAAGATGCATAATAGGAGTAAGCATGTAGATATCAAGTATTGTAATGTAAGAGAATGTGTGTATAATGGATTAACTGATCTTGTATACTGTGAGTCACAGAACAATTTGGCTGATTTGATTACTAAACCTTTATGTACAAAAAGACATAAGGATCTATCAGAAAAACTGGGAATGATAAATTAGGAAAACATTTAACATTCAGACGCAGTAAAAATGGAGGGGTGTCAGTGTATGTAAAAAGAAATATATTTTATTCTTTATATTTTACTGGTCTGATAAGAATGTGCAAAGTATACAGCAGCAAGTGCTGGATGACATCACCATCCTTGAAGGAATGATGATGCAATGCTAATGAGCTACACCTGTGTATAGAAATGAATCAGCAATATTAAGTGTATATATATATCATGGTTGAGATATATTAAGTGTGGGGTAGTTTGTATGGAGTTGGTTAAGGATCATGTCTGTATATATTTCTGTGCTGTATATAGTAAAGTCTGTATATACTCAAAGCAACAGACTCTGTAATTTATTACAGCAGCATAGAAGCAGCTTTTCTTTCACAGGAGCAGTGGACGGTGCAAATCTTCTGAAACACACTCTGACAGATTTTTGTTGTTGTGACATGTTTACTCAAGCTGGCATCCATATATCATTCTTCCCTATCTGTCTATGCCACTTGCCCCGCCATCCACTAACAGCAGGACTTACTATTTTTTACAGCAGTATACTCCCTTCAGAGTGGTTTTCACGTAGTTAGTTTCCCAAAGACATTTCATTGTTATGTATCTGCAACCACATGTGCACTGATTTGTGATTCCTTTGAATCCTGCATATAGAAAAGGAATTCAGTTAGGATTTTTTCATTCCATATTCTTTATTTTTTTTCCTCTCATGCAGAGGTAAATATATGGAGATTAATCTAACGACCTACAGAATATCTTAAATTTAAGAAAACTTTTTACATTATTCACTGTGTATACATTCCAACTATACAATGTCTTCAGCAGTCCTTTATACCACAGTTCAGGCCAAATGTCTTGCGCTACTTGTCCTATCATCCATGACATAGCAAATAAAAAAATTCACTGAGGTAATCTGATGTATGTTGGACTAGGAAAGACTGGATTACAGCATTAACCAGAATTTAATCTACATATTTCAGATCATTTGCAACTAAGTGATTTTATATACAAACACATACCATTTACTGTATAATTTTATGGTGACAGTCAAAAATTAAGCTTGCTTTTACCTGTAAGACAAAATATATCTACTGACCTGCCCCCTCCCCGCCAAAAAACGAATTAAAGCCTAAACAGCATGATTTCATCAGCATAGACAACTTTGAACTAGACAGACCAATGGTCTGTCTCAGTATGAGGCAGTTTCCCAGGTTTCACAGTCTGCATTATGGAGGAAAACTATAGTAGATAATGAAGTAAATGTCAATTGATACAAATGGAGAACAAATGTCCTACTTCTATACTAATTGGGTAAGCCACTTGACTAAGGTTTTTGCCCATGTCATTGATATGGAGAATCGTGCCTCAGTACAGCAACTGCAGAAAACATGTGTAGTTAGGTCTTTCATGGATTAAATTCCATAGGTATATTCACTATGTTATTATCATCTGAAATAGAATAATTAATGTCCTTATATAACCTGACTTCTCTCTTTAGGGCTAACACTATTATCAGTTCTTTGAAAGCCAGTTTGGTGTGATGGTTAAGGCTCCAGGCTACAAACTGGGAGACTGGGAGTTCTAGTCCCACTTTAGGCACAAAGCCAGCTGGGTGACCTTGGGCCAGTCACTCTCTCTCAGCCTTAGGAAGAAGGCAATGGCAAACCACTTCTGAAAAACCTTGCCAAGAAAACTGCAGGGACTTGTCCAGGCAGTCACCAGGAGTCAACACCAACTTAAAGGCAGGCGCACACGTACACGCACACACACCAGTTCTTTAATTCTTTATTTTCTCTCTCTTAACACTTTCTTCCCAGTTCCACTTACTATACCTCTCAACTCTTATTTATGATTTTCTCAAACAATTTTCCATTTGTTACTGATTGTAATTTCAGCTCTCACACCATTCCTCTATTCTATTCTGTTCTGTGCTGTGCTGTGCTGTACTATATTGTACTCCTATTAATAATTCTCATTTTTGTTTCTGCAATATAGCTAACAGAAGACTATCTTTCATTTGTTATTTAACTGCTATCTGACTTGTTGGCACATAGTCAATCAATCAATTTGAACAATTCTTATTGTCCATCTTGGAAGGAGAATTTTGATCCTACCACACTCTACAGTAAAAACAGCTCTGCAACCAAATGCCAGTCAAATTTTCTTTTGTTTTGTGTTATCTACTTGGGCAGAGAAGAATGTCTAAGCATATTAGAGAAGGAAATTATTTTAATGAGAAAAGTATTCTTGAAGTCATAAAAATAGAGAGCCAGCTTGCACTTAATAGTAACATGAACTCCTAATTTATATGAATCCTGGCAAAGAAGAATAGCAGCCAGGAAAGTACAATCATTGTCTATTAGGAGGGAAAAAAGGAGGAAATATTATGATCAGAGAGGCAAAAGCATTAAAGTGGCAAGCCATTTTTCCTTGGTGTGAAATTTTGCAGATACAATTTAAGAGAAGGGTGAGAAAAGAATTTTCGTAAAAATACAAAAATCAAAGGATCTTAAACCTCAAAAAAATGGGTCTCAGAAAACCAAATGATTTGCTGTATTTGACATATCTTCAAATGATATTTTTATGGTGCATTTTTTAGTTTTGCTTTCACTTTTGATGAGACTTCCTCCATTTTCTAGTGCATTTTCAGTTTCTACTGAGAATCTCAACTATTTTTTATCCAGTTTTTGTGTTCCTATAATTAGGCTTTAAGAAAAATCAGTTCCATTAGCTCCAATGCAAGATGTTGTCCTAGCCTAAATGCTTTGTAAGATACTGTAGGATTGAAAAAGAAAGCTTCAGCCACCTTACTGGCTGTCAGTTCCACTGCCATGGTTTAACTATGACAACAACCATGCATATTGATAAACATAAAGAGACTTGCCCATGTTGAGATATTTTGTGCTTATAACATTAGAAGTTTAGCATGATTTTGAGATTACACTTGGAAACAAAAGCAAGCAGTGTTTACAGAATTATCAATAGTTACTAGTTCTGGTACCTAAAGATAGCCTCCATATGCAAAGACAATGCGTCTCTAAGTTATAAGTTGATGGGAAACAATCCTAGGAGGAGGTCATTGCTTTCATACCCTCCAATCCAGTGAGAACCCATAGATATGGATGCAAAAGAAATGGAACCGATTTATAAGATATATCAAAATGAATAATACTCATAGCAAGAAATAAGAAACTTCTTCTGGTCAAAAATGTATGTACACACACACAATTTCTTGTGAGACATTTGTCTGCAAAATCAACATTTCTCAAAGTTGCATGAAAAAGAAGTAGCTACATAGAAAAAGATGTTATATAGGATAAATCTAGATTTTTTTTAAAAAAAAAAGCCTTCATATCTACATATTCCATCCTCCTAGTTTCAATCCCATCACTTTCTCAGTCCTCTTACACCTTGGCATTTTCTTCACTCGCAGCTGTGTCTGCTCGGTTTTCCCATCACCATCTATCATGCACTCCTGCCATTCTTTCTCTTGAAAACCGCCTGTGTTAGGGAAAGTTGCAAATGAAAATTGACAATTTTTTTTAAAAAAAGATCTTCCTCTTCAACTACATTTTTTAAAAATGGACTGGAATGTTTCTCTTCACATATCCACCCACAATTTCAGAAGATACCATTCTGATCAAAATGTAAGCAGAATATTTCTCTTTCAGCAAAGGAGTTCAGATCAAGCTGAGTTCAAGGGAGTAAATGGCTCACAGCAAGACATGTATACATAAGATAGGATTGGTCAAGGTCTACATGTTTCTATTATTATTATTATCTTCTTCATCATCATCATTATTGCCTGTTTCTGCAATATTCAGAATCTATGTATAAATTCCATTCACTTCCATATTCGGGTTAACAGTAGATATCTATTGAACCTTTGTACTTACTTTTTACAGCAATAAAAAACTTTCCTACAGACTCCAATGAACTTAAATTCAGGATATAAACATTTCCCCATCTTGCAGTAGCCATTAGCAGCATGACATTCTTTTTCTGTTTTAATTTTATTTCCAGTTCCTACAAAAACAAAAAAAAATTGGTCAGAATTAGCCTTATCTTTACATGCAGCAGAATGAATGTGGAAAGAGAGAGAAAGATTAGTAAATGACTGAATGGGACCCACCATTCCAGTTTGGTATTGGCTATATCCATGCATATTTGAGTAAACTCCGGGAGACAGTGGAGGACAGAAAGGCCTGGCATGCTATGGTCCATGAGGTCACGAAGAGTCGGACACGACTAAACGACTGAACAACAACAAATATCCATGCATATGGTCTAATTAAAGCAGTGAACTGATAATTTCTTTCTGCAAATTTGTAAACATTGGCTGGGTTTGGTGAAGAATTGGCTGATGGTCAAGATGATAAATACCTATCCAAGTAAGACTGTTTCAATTTGCATTATAATTATTGAAATAGTTTAGTTGAGTTGCATAAAAAGACAGCTGAGAATAGTAATAGTAAATAATAAAGAAAGCAATCTGAATGAGATGGGCGGTGACTAAATTTTATATATATATATATATATATATATATATATATATATATATATATATAAATACAGTAAACAATAGAAGAATGGGAAGTTTGAAACAGAAGTTACTATAGTCTAAAAGACCAATCAAAATGCTCCTTAAACATTTAATGAGAAATCTGGAGAAAAAAAATCAAGAACAGTGATTATATTAAGGAAAGACAAAGTATGCAAGGAAATCTGTCTAACAATAATTATTGGTGAGAATTCAGAAGCACCTCACAAACACTGGGAAGAATGTGGTTGGAAAATGTCTTGCTTGGGTAATCTGATGGGCTTTAAAGTGACTCTATAGGGAGGGAGAATCCGATGTTCTAAAGATCAACACACCATAGGAACCTGGAATGTAAGATCTATGAGCCAGGGCAAATTGGATGTGGTTATTGGTGAGATGTCAAGATTAAATATAGACATTTTGCGTGTCAGTAAACTGAAATGGACTGGAATGGGCCACTTCACATCAGATGATCACCAGATCTACTACTGTGGACAAGACAACCACAGAAGAAATGGAGTAGCCTTCATAATTAATAATAAAGTGGCTAAAGCAGTGCTTAGATACAATCCAAAAATGATAGAATGATCTCAATTCGAATTCAGGGGAAGCCATTTAACATCACAGTGATCCAAATATACGCCCCAACCACAGATGCTGAAGACGCAGAAGTAGATCAGTTCTATGAGGATCTGCAGCACCTACTGGATAATACGCCAAAAAGAGATGTTACTTTCATTACAGGAGACTGGAATGCTAAGGTGGGTAGTCAAACGACACCTGGAATTACAGGCAATCATGGTCTAGGAGAACAAAATGAAGCGGGACATAGGCTGATAGAATTTTGCCAAGACAACTCACTGTGCATAACAAAGACTCTCTTCCAGCAACCGAAAAGACAACATTATACATGGACTGCAACAGATGGTCGACACCAAAATCAGATTGACTACATCCTTTGCAGCCAAAGGTGGCGGACATCTATACAGTCGGTAAAAACAAGACCTGGAGCTGACTGTAGTTCAGATCACGAACTTCTTATTGCACAATTTAGAATCAGACTAAAGAGAATAGGGAAGACCCACAGATCAGTTAGATATGAGCTCACTAACATTCCTAATGAATATGCAGTGGAGGTGAAGAATAGATTTAAGGGACTTGATTTAGTAGATAGGGTCCCGGAAGAGCTATGGACAGAAGTTTGCAACATTGTTCAGGAGGCGGCAACAAAAAACATCCCAAAGAAAAAGAAAACCAAGAAGGCAAGATTGCTGTCTGCTGAGACACTGGAAGGAAATTGCTGAAGACCTGGTTCTGCCACCTGGCATGGGAAGGAGGGAGGGATAGTTCCTCGTGGGGGTGGCTAATCCCCTAATTTTATAACTGTCCTTCTTTAATTATTCCATTACCATCTGAATTTTTCAATATATTTTTACTGTATACTTGAAATTTTAACCTTATTTTAATTTATTTATTGTGAACCGCCCAGAGTTCCCCATGGGGGGAGATGGGCGGTTATATATAGTTATATAATTATAATTATAATTTATAATTAAATTATAAAAAAAAAAAAAGTAGCCCAAGAAAGAAGGAAAGCAAAAGGCAGTGGTGATAGGGGGAGATATGCCCAATTAAATGCAAAATTCCAGAGGTTAGCCAGAAGGGATAAGGAATTATTTTTAAACAAGCAATGTGCGGAAGTGGAAGAAGACAATAGAATAGGAAGGACAAGAGACCTCTTCCAGAAAATTAGACTTAGATGAAGGGATAGAAGGGTGTTGCAAATAAAATTTGCAGTTGACCAAAGCTGGGAAGAAATGATAACGGCTCAAGGTTTAAAAAGATCTTGATAGACTTGAACTTTGGGCCCCATTCAACGTGACTTCATGGACCAGCCCACGCCAGAGCTTCCTGTCGGCTGTCGCTATCCCCAGCTCATGGTTGAGTCCGTCACCTCTAGAATATCATCCATCCGTCTTGCCCTTGGTCGGCCCCTCTTCCTTTTTCCTTCCACTTTCCCTAGCATCAGCTTCTTCTCCAGGGTATCCTGTCTTCTCATGATGTGGCCAAAGTACTTCAGTTTTGCCTTTAATATCATTTCCTGAGTGAGCAGTCTGGCTTTATTTCCTGGAGTATGGACTGGTTTGATCTTCTTGCAGTCCAAGGCACTCTCAGAATTTTCCTCCAACACCACAGTTCAAAAGCATCTATCTTCCTTTGCTCAGCCTTTCTTATGGTCCAGCTCTCGCAGCCATAGGTTACTACAGGGAATACCATTGCTTTAACTATGCGGACCTTTGTTGTCAGCGTGATGTCTCTGCTCTGACTGAAGAAGCTTCTTGGATAAGGAGCGAAACGTTTCCACTGAGAAAATAGAAATCCACTTGACATGATTCAAGCTACAGACAATTCCACCTGGATGACTGAGAACCTTCATCGACATATCTCTGCTCTTAACTATTTTATCAAGATTTTCCATTGCTCTCCTCCCAAGAAGTAGACGTCTTCTGATTTCCTGGCTGTAGTCAGCTTCTGCAGTAATCTTTGCGACTAGAAATACAAAGTCTGTCACTGCCTCCACTTTTTCTCCATCTATTTGCCAGTGATCAATCAATCTGGTTCCCATAATCTTGGTTTTTTTGAGGTTTAACTGAAACCCAGATTTTGGACTTTCTTCTTTCACCTTCATCATAAGGCTCTTCAGCTCCTCCTCGCTTTCAGCCATCAAAGTGGTATCATCTGCATATCTGAGATTGTTAATGTTTCTTCCAGCTATTTTAACTCCAGCCTTGGATTCATCAAGCCCAGCATGTTGCATGATGTGTTCTCTGTACAGGTTGAATAGGTAGGGTGAGAGTATACAACCCTGAGTATACATACCCTGAGTATACATACCCTGAGGTATACATTTAATATATTCTAGCATTAAGAACAAACAGAAAATGTTCTTACAGTAGGATTAAAAAAAGAGATTAAAGGGAAACAGAATTTTAAATACTGGGATTCTTCCGGTGAGGACATGGCAAGCTAGATGTCCCTGAAGGAGCATGTGCCTAGCGAGGTCAGTGAGCCCATTAAGGTGTAACTCTAGGTAATGGGACAGGACTACAAAGACAACGGGGTTTTGAAAGAAGAAAGAGGCAGTATTCCCTGAACATAATTTCTTTCTACAAAGTTACTTTCTTCTGCTTTCCCAGAGCTCTGCTCTCTTCCCAGTATTTTTTCCCAGCTTATCCACATTCCTTGGCCTTCTGAGTGTTTTATGGCTGAACTGACAAGTTGAGTCTCCCTGGGAAAGTGCTTCTTGTAAAGGGGGGAGTGGCTCAGTCTGACACCAAATACTGAGCCTGTGCTTGGTTTTCCATGGGAAGATGTATTTGGATGAGGGGCTTTTAGCTGGGCCGCTAAATTCTCCTTCAACTTCCTTGAACTTTGAAGAATTTAAGAATTGTTTTTCTTGGTGGTATAAGTACGAAGTTAAAACAGACTAAGAAGAGAGGCCTGGCAATATGCTTCTGATTTTTCACACAAGAAAAAATCCTTTCAATCAATTCCCTCCTCCAGGGCAGAAAATATTAAATTAGTTCCAGTTAGTACATTAAGGGGTTTCTTTAAAACTTTTTTTAAAAAACTTCCTCTCCAAATCTATGTTGTATATGCCTAAATGCCTAATCCTAACCCTGCAGACAGTCAAGAACATGGTCTACCATCTTCCACTCTAGTATTTAAAGCTTCACTTCACTTGTTATCTTTTTTTTTAATGGTTGGTTAAATATTTTTTTTACCTGGAGTGAACAAAAAGGCTATGAAGAAGAGCATGCAGGTAAGGTAAAGGATCTTCATAATAAAGCATCTAGGATCCTGACACTGGGAAAAGGTAAAAAATAAGAAAATATCATTGAAGTATGTCCACTTTTTCTTTTGCAAGCAATAGTCCCTAAACTAATATATTTTGGTGGATTATTTTTTCTATCATATACATGGTATGCACTTTGGAAAACTGCACTGCACAATTCAAAAAATGCAGATTTTTAGTATAGCAATCTTTCACTTTCCACTGATTTAGGAAGCACCAGTTAGCTGGTAGCCCCTGACTGACTTGTCAGGGCCCAGAAGCTAAGCAGTATTAGGAGATCACTGGGAAATATTTGATATAAGCTGGACTAGAAGGTTAAAAAAAACAAAGACAATGATAAAAAATGGAACTACTTTGGTACTCTTGCCAAAAAAAGTATATAGTATCCATATCATCTGCAGGTCAAGCTCACCTCAAGGGTGTTTTTATATTTATGGATTTATTTAATCAGTTTGTACGCTGCCTCAGTCACCAAAATAACTGTAGGTGTCTTAAGACATCAAAAGTTCTAGAATAAAGAAAGGAAAAACAGAAACTGATGACAAGCACAATATACTGTAATATACATCAAGGAAGAAAACACCATAAACACTACGGCATGAAAATGTCCAGGATCAGTATCAATGTGATGTCATAAAATACCCTGCCCCAGCACCTGCTGAAAAAGCCACAGTTTAAAGGCCTTCTTAAACAATAGCAGGGTTGGGGATCTGTGGACTTCTGTCAGCCCAATAAAGTAGACCACAATAGGAAACTAATGCTATGTAGGTCAGTACTACTTTTTTTGTAAAGCTATCTTGCAAGTCTGAATGCACTTCCCCCTTTCCTCCCTTTATCTTCGGGTGAACTAGGGAGGGGCTTGCCTGAGATGTTTACTCATGTTACTTCCTTGCCCCAGGCTCAGGCCCCTTTTATCTGATTGTTGCCTTGGTAGCAGCTCTTCCTCCTGTCCTTCAAGGCCATACCCTCTTCCCTCTACAACTTCTTAGGGTATGCTATTCCAGAGGGCAGGAATGGCCATGGAGAAATCATGTCTCTAAGACCTCAGAAGATGACATTATTTGATTGATGGGACTTGGAACATACCAACCCTACTAGATTTAGTAGGTGGGCAGACACAACTGGAGAACGGTGATCCCTCAGCTATTCCATCTCTGAGCCATTAGAGCTTTATAGGTGGTAAACAGCACCTTGAACTGCACCTAGAAGCCAACTGGTAACACTATAATTACTTGGCCCAATACATTTTGGACCAATTCTAACTTCCAAGTGGTCTTCATGGAGAGCCCCATCTAGGCTGCATTGCAGAAGTCCAAATGTGAAGTGACTAAGGCATGAGTGACCATGAGAAGAGCTTCTCAGTCCAAGAAAGGGTGTAACTGATATAGAAAATTGATCTATGCAAAGGCTCCCTTGGCTACCACAGTGACTTGCTCTTCAAGCAGGAACTGCAAGTCCAGGAGAACCCTCAAATTACATGCCAGATCCACGTGGGGAAGTGCAATCTGCATATTGATGATACGTAACCCCATGCTGGTAGGTGACTTCATTCTTTGGCCTCATGTAGATGTTAAATAAAAGTGGGAAAGCATTGGGTCCTGAGGACCCCCGCAAAGGAGGGGCCTTGGGCTTGAAGTCTCCCCCACTACCACACCAAGTGAACCAACTACAAAGAAAGGAGAAGAAGCATTGCTTGCTGACCACTTGCTCCTTCCCAGATGCATTTTTGTGGCCTGTAGAGCTCCAGACACTTTTGAAGGATCTAACATCTCCCCAAACTTTCAAAAACAACAAAGAAAATGCTGTTCAAATGTTGCTACTCACTGTGTCACTGGTCCAAATGAATGCATGAAGAGCACAGGCATTTGTTGCTTTGTGTGAGCCAGACCCTATGAGGATTTCAAACCCTTTTTCCAAAGCAATTCACAAAGCCTATGAGGGAAAAGGCATTAGAAGAGAAAGCCAAACCATACCTCAGCCATTATGACTATCTGGAGCCTTTTTCACTCTCAGCCTTTATATATTTAATCAAAACACTACACACCATAAACAATGAAGTGATTAAGACTCTCCCTGGATCTTAGCCGTCCTCCTTCTTGTTGTCCACACTAGAAGTGAACTCTGGTCCTGTCAACTGGGTAGTAAAGAAAAAGGGCTGTTCTGTTGCTATGTGACCAGTTGCCTTAGAATTTTCCTCAACTATTACTTAGCAGCAACCATTACAATAGTTCCATAACAGATGAAGGAAAGACAAACAGAGTTATTCTGTCACTTCACCACTCCACCCTTTCTCCACTAATCAGATGGTCTCTTTAAGCAATGTCAGAAGTCAATTCCCATTGGCAAGGCCACTGGGAAGGGGGATGGGTGGATTAGACATCATCCGCTATGCCACGCCCCATGCAACAGGGCTGAAAATGGCTGATTTTACGTAATAGAAGAAATCATCTTCAAGTAAGGTCCCTGGGAGAAGGAAAGTCAGAAATCAGAAAGAACAGAATGGATTGGCAGTATGCAGTTGGGAGGAAAGTGTCAAATCAAAAAGTTGGAGGGAGGGAGGGAAGGAGGGAAGGAAGGAAGGAGATTCCACAAAAAGAGAAAGGTGAGAAATTAAAGAACAAAAGACAATGTATGAATCAATATATGGATGTAGTGAAATTAAGGATGTGAGGAAAGATATGGAGAGGCCAAGTGAATGGTGTTTATGTCAACTAAAATTAGAGTTTGTTTGTTTATTTATTTATTTACAGGACTTATATGGCCGCCTACCTCATATAATTATTCTAGGCGGCTCACAACAATCAATAAAAACATAGCTGAAAACAAAAGTACCCTTCCCCCCAGGCATCAAACCAAACATCCCCCCAGATCCACCCCCCTTTTCTTTTCTTTTCTTTTCTTTTCTTTTCTTTTCTTTTCTTTTCTTTTCTTTTCTTTTCTTTTCTTTTCCTCCCTGCCTCCAATTTCTTTCACTTACCACTTCATGCTCTTCTTTTTGCTCTATGTATAACTCTGATTATCCTAAAAGAGAATAATGTGATGGGTATGTATGTGGGCTTGGTCAGCCTATATCAATTTTTCTCTTTTTCTTACAATGCACGGTCTAATCAGAAAGTTTTGTTTAGGAAAGGAAGCATTATTTAATGGAGGACATTGTCATTAACAATTAAAAGATATTTTAGTGTTTTCTTTTAATAAAAAGTGGCTTACTACAATATCAGTTCTTATCCATATGTCTGCCTCTGTGAGTCTCTCTAATTTGAGTATTTTTAGTCCAGCTTTAAAATCACCATACAGTGGCTGGATTCACATATCACTTAGTGTGTTGTATGAACCCAGCCAATTTTCAGTGAAATATAACAAACCACAAACAAAGTGTGAACCCTCTCAGAACTGACATTTTAATGCATATTTCTCTGCTTGCATTTTTGTTTCTAGTGGTTGTTGGGTCTGAACATCTATATCTTCATCCTGTCAGAAGTTCATATAGCCGCTCATCTTCCAATATACTTATCATCATTTGTTAGTCCAGCTGCACTTTCCATTGGACAAGCTAGACAAACTATAGGTAAAACTATTGATGGAATCACATTTGTCAATATTTGTCTGAAGAGGTCACTTGTCCTCCTAGTATAAAGTCATCCAGGATGCCAACATTAATGTGCTGCTCTTTAAAGTTTAGAGTTGATACCTCTCGGTGGTGGTGGTGGGAAACATAGTGGCTAAATGGGAAATTGCATAATGCTCTTGTGTTCAACTCTAAAAAAACTCTATATGAGGGAAGACATGAAGGATGATAAGAATGTAAAATGGCAGCCAGAAGTTTCAAGCAAACCTTTCCTTTCCTTTCCTTTCCTTTCCTTTCCTTTCCTTTCCTTTCCTTTCCTTTCCTTTCCTTTCCTTTGCCAAAATGTCAGAATAAGGCAGTAATAAACAGGTGTTGGAGTCTTAACATTTCAGAGAGAGCGAAGGGTAAAGAGATTTTATACGTATTAAAGCTGCATATCACAGGGAACCATTCTCACACTTCATCATTTTTCAAGCATGCACAGTCCTAATACTTCCTTATTCTATGGCTGCTGTTCTATATGGCAGGCTCTCATGCTTATTCATTGTGCTATTTGTTGAGGGGAGTCCATGTTCTCATTTTTCATTCATCTTTCACAGGAAGGGGAATGGACCAGCATCCTACACACAGTATAGCATCACCAGTGGAAACAGGGAAGTCCTCTGCAGAACTAGTATCTCACTTATTTCACTGTATACCTGAGAAATGTTCCTTTGAATATGTAATCTTCATTCTAACACTATCGGGATTCAAATTCACCTCACAATAGCTCAGTTAAATAGATTAAACTGATTGTGTTGATAGAAGATTATAGTACATTGCAGCTCAAAAGTGGGCAAGCTGAGTCCCTATGAGTCCTAACTCTAAACACTTATATAGAGAGGGAGAAAGAAACCAAATAACCAAAATAGGAAAAACAGAAAATCTTGGATCCAGACATCTGTGTGACATAACCCCATCCATTGTTGCTATCTTCCCCATGTATGTCAGTATGTATGTTTGTATGTATGTATGTTATCTCACTTTAACCAATCCTGCTGTGGGTTAAATAAATACAGCCAATTTAAATCCACAAACCGCTATAGAATTGATAGAGATTAGTGACCACTTCACTATCAAAACAAGTGTAGTATAGTGGTTAAGGTGTTGGATTAGGACTGAGAAGACTCAGATTTAAGTCCACCCTCAGCTATGGAGCTTACGTGGTGACTTTGGGGCAGTCCCTCTCTTAGCCCAAACTATTTCACTGGATTTCTGTGGGGAAAAATCGGAAGAGTGAATGCCTGGCAATGAAACGTCTGCATGAAAACAACAAGGCTCAGAGAGCACCAAAGACTCCCCAGTTCAACCCTGAGCTACAAATATTCTCTTCGATTAGTGAATGCTATGTATGCTGTCTTAAGCATCTGATGAAAAAGCAGGATATAAATCTAATAAATGAATATCTTTCATTCTTAGTTGCCCACTGGTAAAGACAATATTGTGACTCATCTATAAGACTGGACAAATGGTAGAAATTCATATAAAAAAACAACTAGCCTATCCTTGCTTGTGCTATCTCATTGTTCTCAAGCTCATAAAATGTCCAACTGTCCCGCACATCCCAAGCATCTTAACGTTGCATAGTCAACTATTTCACAACCTTCCCATCTCTAATGGCTATAAAGGCAGGGCCAGGCCAGATCTACCCTCCATTTCTAGCCCCTCTCATTAAACCGCTTTTGCTGCACAGATGTCCTGACTTCGAGTGAAGGAAAACACGCTGAGACTTGGAGTTGAGGCTCTTGTGCTTTATTGTCCTACTCTACTAGACAGAATCCAGCTAAACTAAAATGAACTAGTAATGCTCAGAGAAAGGGCCCAAGAAATCAGGGCAGGGCCTTCTTTAGCCTCTTGGGAGGAAAACAAAGCAATTCAGTACTACGCATGCGTTTCTCCCCTGGAGGGAGCCCCCTCCTTCTTCGCCAGTTATCTCCCTGACAACAGGACAAACCATAAAGATCTTTTCGGTACTCTTCACATATTCTCTCTTTCTACTCTGCATTTCCCCATGTGAGTGGAAAACCAGGTGAGATGTGTGAAGGACATCTGGCGGCTCTTCTCATCTCATTGGATTTGGGGATGCTCTGTTTCCAGCAAAAACCACCTGTGATGGAGGTCAGCATATTCATACTATTTCTGTGGTGGAAATTTATGAGATAAGAGAGTACACTAGATTGGTAATAAGAATCTAGAAGGAAGCTGTTAGGGCTTTCACTAGCTGATTTAAATGGTATGGAAATGAGAGCGAACCAATTTAAGCAAAGTTTAAGTTCTGAACTTAAGCAAGATTTTAAAACCAGATTTAAGTAAAATTTTAAATTGAAGTGTTGAAAATTCTCAAGATTTCCTTGCAGTAACAGCATATATTTTAGTTACATTCTTATGCATCTTATTAATCATAACTATATATTTAATATTGGCCAATCTTTTCTTCTTGACATGCATTTTTATGGAGTAGTTGTTCAGTATCTAAAACTAGAAAGTTGGACAGGTGAAATTAGCTAAGCAAGGTTAGGAAATCAGAATCAGATAAAGCTGGATAGATTGGACAGAGGTAAAGAAGAAAAGTTTAGCTTTTTCAATGTTGTCATGATTTTCCACCTGCTCCCCACCACTATCACAGACAAATATGAGAAACAGGCAGCATTCCTTGTCAACTTATTTTGTTTTAGGTTCCTCCCTCTACAGTTTTTCCCTAATATTTTTTTTGTATTATTTCAAATGTGGAGGTTCCCCAAACCAACTGATTCCTGCCTCTTGTGCCCAAACAGTTTCATTTTTCTATATAAAGGCCAGATCTTGATATCTTACAGTTTTCCATAATATAGCACCCACCAGATATATTAGAATGCAACTCTCACAAATCTTGTCTATCCATAAACATCTGAAGAATCCCGGGTTGGGAAAAGCTGCCTTGAACGAGAATCACAACTATTATTTTAGCCATGTGTTATATATTTGGTGTGATGAGCCTGGAGTTCCATAATTATGAGAATTATAACACAAAAAAGGATATATAAAACACAAATAAAGTATATATAAAAAACCATACACAGGCATAACCATAGACAGGCATAAGATAAGTTGCCTGTTTTTCATGGCTTGGGGACCGATACCTCGGTCCCGATACCTAGGGGACCACCTGTCTCTGGTTGTTTCTGCCTATCCAATAAGGCCTGTGTTGGAAGGGCACTTTGAATATATGGGAAACGAGAGCTAGCTGAACCAGAAAAAGCCCATGTTTGAACAGAATACAAACCCTTTGCCAGCTTGCCCAACAAATAACTTCCACAAGTCATCATGATGGCTGTTGGGCTTAATGAGCCACATGATGAATATTCAAGTCTAATGAGGTACATACAGTGCATTTGAATGCACAGGTGCATAGAGACTGTGACTTTATGCTAGGATGGATTAAAACAATGACAAGCCACAAACCAGAAGAAGATCAATATATACAGTAATTGATAAATAAAAGTAACAAGAAGCAAGACATGAACTCCATAGTCAAGAACTACCCAAGACTAGCTAGACTCTTCCCTGAGCTGCTTCCTTAACTCTAACAATATTCCATGGCATGATGGATGTAAACTGACTGGTTAGAGTCTAATACTTTTAGGTTATAAAGTAAGAGACAAAGAGGAGTTAGGAGAGCAAGTTGTGCATGTGTGTGTACAGTGTAAAGGTATATTACTTTGTTGCTTTCTCTCACTATCTTTTCTACACTGGGAACTGTTCCTGGAAGCAAGGAGCTACAAGACAACTTGTGGTAATTATCTGATTATTAAACTATCTCTCTGATTACATTAGTTGGGAAAGTCATATTGGCCACCTCTAATAACTTATGCTGAAAGTGAGAAACTTACTAAAGGAGCAACTATATCAAAAGTAGGATTCAATACACGTATGCCCTTATTGAATGGTACACTGTTGCCTTCTGAGATGATTGTGTTCACTGGAGGCAAAGGTCATGAGAAGGAGGAAAAAGGGGCTCTCTGAGTTTTCCCCTCCAAACAGCTTGGCAGGGTCATCATTCACCAGATCCCACCAGTAGAGTAATGATATCCTCCAGAACCTTAGAGATGGGCCTTTTCTGTGAGTGTAGAGAATAAAGAGGGCAGCCTTGAAGGATAGAGGGGAGAACCATCACCAAGGAGATGAGAAGGAAACATAGATTAAATATGGGACATGTAGAAAGTGTACATGAGCATCTCAGAGGAGATGGAGCAGAATCAGACTTGCAAGACTGTGTTACAAGAGCCAGTCAAAATAAAAGTAGTATTTTATCTTCCATGGAATTTATTTCTTGGTCTGCTCCATCTCGTAGGGCTGACAGCAAGCTACCCCTGCCCTCTGGAAGAGCATTCCCCTTGAAGCCATCATGTCTTCAACCCTGTTGGGTTTTTGGAAAGCTTTGAAGTCCTGGCTTTTTCAGCACGGTGGTTTGTGACTCCACTTTTCGATATATGTTTTATATGGAGTGTAACTAGTTGTGCTGTTTTCCTGAGGTGGGTCCTAGAAAGGCCTTTGCCCAATTTTGGCTGGTGCACAAGTTATGCCCCTTTTTGGAACATTGGTCACATATGTCCTCATTACCTCAAGACTGGATTACAGCAATGCACTCTATTTGGGTCTGCCTTTAAAGACCACCCAACCAATGCAGAATGCCACAGCCTGCAAGTTAACGGTAAGAATTGTTTCAGCACAATTTAAAGTGATGATTTTGACCTATACAGCCTGGTTTGGGTCCGTGTTACCAACAGGAACATCTTTTCCAAACATCTTTTCTAACTTCTGCGGACCCTGGGTACCAGAAAATTATACTTTGAGACCCCTTAGAATGGCAGGAATTTGGAAATGGTCTCATCGCTCTAAAATACCTTACCCTGCAAGATCCAGATGTTCCCTTACTTATAGTGTTCAGATTGACTATAAGATGCTGTTATTTTGTTACATTTTTGGGACTTGAGGCAGCTGTCATGCTCTGCTATCTATTGTCTATTGCAATGCACTCTGCATGGAGTTATCACTGAAGACAAACCAGAAACTGCTGTTGCCACAGAATGCAGTGGCCAGACTACTGATGGGCACATTTTACCACTACAAAATGACATTTAAAGTGAGGATGGCCATTTGATTTCACTGTGGTCTTGTTTTTATTTACTTTTTGAATTATTCTAACGGAATTTGCTGTTTAAGATTCTTCTTTAATACTGTTCAGGGTTGCTTGATTAGGGTGGTATAAAAATGCTGTTAATAAAGACATTTATGAGATTTATGAGAGACAGTGGGAGAAAGCAAACAAGAAGCTAATGGATTTGAATTGCCTATAAAGTTTACATTTGAAAGCAAAAGTACTTGGAAACTTAAACTTTTCTTAATAAATTGTATTAATCAGACCTTTCCTGGAGAGTGATAACTCTGTTAGGGGAGGT
Organism: Charina bottae; assembly: GCA_023362775.1. Taxonomy (NCBI): domain Eukaryota; kingdom Metazoa; phylum Chordata; class Lepidosauria; order Squamata; family Charinaidae; genus Charina; species Charina bottae. The sequence goes on along the minus strand of JALMGJ010000001.1, from coordinate 85,937,564 downwards.
CCTTTACATTAAAAAGCACATCATGCATGGAATGATGGGGGAGGTGGGTGGTAATATAAATTTAATAATAAAATAATAACATTAAGAATTCCATGACCCTCCAACTCATTCCACAATTCTACATGTTCTTTGCTTCTTTCTTTGCTAGTATGGTAGTAAAGAACATAATCAGTGGTTGTTGTGGGTTTTCCGAGCTGTGTGGCCGTGTTCTGGCAGATTTGGTTCAAGCCAAATCTGCCAGAACACGGCCACACAGCCCGGAAAACCCACAACAACCATTGGATTCCGGCCGTGAAAGCCTTCGACTATACAACTCAATCAGTCTTATCCCTTCCCCCCCCCACACCTTCTTCAAAGAATTGTTTAAAACACCAAGCCAAATTACAAAATCCATGCACTTTTTCCCTTCTCCGATCCAACCTGGAATTCAACTGACACACTGTATCTTCTCACTTAAGTGACAATATACAGTGCATTAGCTTCTGAGGATTCCCAATAAGGATGAAAACAGTAATGTGGTGCCTCCTGGTGGTCAATGTAATTGTAAATATTACAAAATCTCACCCCTACTTATTCTTCTTTTGAATTTTTTTTTTAATGCACGCTGCCTCATTTCATGATTTCCATGCATGATGTGCTTTTTATCCCTGAAGATACATTTGTAGAACTGGATCCGATCACAAGCACAATAAATACCAAGCCTCAGTATAAAATATTACCATATATAGCTACGATGACATCAAAACTGTGGACTCTTGGTGTTCCTTAAAAAAAAAATTGAATACCTTCTCCAAGTAGAAACTACCTGTCCAGGATTCTTGTCCTGGTTGGTGATGCTGAAGGTTTCCCACATATGAGGGGAGAGGGGAGGGGAGATCCAGATACAGTTTTTCTTTGTGATGGCTCCACCTTGTGGAGAGCCTCTCTCAGCAAAGCCGGATTGGCACCAACACCGGGATCTTTTTATAAAGCCCTTAAGACAGAACTTTTCTGCAGGCCTTGCCACTTGATTATTGGGTAGGCCTCAGTAGTTAGTTGTTCTACTGTTTGTTTGATTATCTGCATGGTTATTGTTGTGAATCTGAAGGCTGACATTCAAAAGAAAAACCTTCCCCATGACAAACATGTGTTCTCTGTCACATAGACAGAAATAGATTACCCCAGCCTTTCCTTCTGCTGGAGATAAAAAATTAGTTGTTTAGAAAAACACACACAGAGAACTCAGAGGAAGCCTGGGAAAAGAGAGTGGGTGAAGAATAAGGTTTTCCATTTCCCCAGCATCCTTTGGTTAGTGCAGTGTTTCTCAACCTCAGTAACTTTAATATGCGTGGAGTTCAACTCCCAGAATGCTGGCTGGGGAATTCTGGGAATTGAAATCCATGCATCTTAAAGTTGCTGAGGTTGAGAAATACTGGCTTAATGGGTTGGAGAAGCTGGACTGGTCTAGGAAATTAAAACAGGGGAACGAATCCTTCAGGCGGTCGCTTTTACTGTAGAACTAGATAAACTATTTTTTTTGTGCAAAAAAAAATTATTAAAAGAAGATTTACAAAGATTTAAAAGACTACAGAAACATAGAAGAAGAAATAGAAAGAGATTATAAAAGGATAAAAAAGTGAAAATAACAAAAAAGAAAGAAAAAAAGATATCTAAAGAAGTTACTTCTGATAGAACTAGATAAACTTTCAGTTGGGAATTTGTGCTCTTTGTCTCTAACTCTCTGTGCAAACAGGGAAATCTGTGTAATGCCAACCTTTATTTATGCTTCAGATTGTAGATAAAATTATACTTTTTTAATAGAATCTTGGGATCTGTGGTGGTAATTTAAAAACCACCTGTCTCTATGAGGACTTTGAGCACACCAATGCCATCTTGTGGCCTGCCTAGAGTACTGTAAAGGTAAAGGTTTCCCCTGAACAGTCGTGTCCGACTCTAGGGGCTGGTGCTCATCTCCATTTGTTAGCCAAGAGCCAGCACTGTCCAAAGACGCTTCCGCTGTCATGTGGCCAGCATGACGGGTGTGGAACGTTGTTACATACCCACTGAAGTGGTACCTATTAATCTACTTGCATTTTCATGCTTTCGAATTGCTAGGTTGGCAAGAGCTGGGGCGAGTGCGGGAGCTCACTCCGTCACGCGGGTCTAGGGATTCGAACCTCTGAACTTGCAATCTTCCGATCTACAAGCCTGGCATCTTACCTGCTGAGCCATCGCGCGCCCCCTAGAGTACTATATTTCCTTTTATTTTTTGCTTTTCCCCCCCAACTGTTTGCTATACTGATTGTTTATCCCCCATGAGACTAGTTTATCTCCCAGTTAGAGAGACAGCTGTACCCTCTAGACACTATGCCTAAGCACATTATAGAAATTATTTAATTAGAGTTTTTTTTACCTTTTAATGACTACAAAATCAGAACAGGCTTTCTGTCTCTCATGTCTCCAGAAACTTTGGAATGATTTTCTAATTCTCCGTCAATTTTAAGATTCTGCCCAGGTTTCAAAGGGAAAAAAGGACAGCGTTATTTGTCTCCTATCTGTAACAAGGGTAGGAAATTGATTAGAGTTATGGTAAGGTTTTTTCTGGTGTATCTATCTTTCTTGCACCATTTTTTACTTTTTGTTTGATGCACTTAACCACTAAAACACCACAGATGAAATCTGATGTATTAAGATGGCCCATCTCTGAATATTGGGGGGGGGGGTACCCTTCCACAAGGGTTTCTGCTATCCCTGCCAAAGCTAGATGCTAAAGGTGAGCAATTTGTAGCGTTCCAAATGTTAATGAAAACTAATCCCACAAGAACTTTGCCAGATGGCCATGACCAGTTGTGAATGATTATAGAATTTACAATCCAATAGTATCTACTATCCAACTTTGCCTACCACATCTTTTTGGAACAAGGTAGTTGATCCCTCAAAAGCATACTACCAAATTTCCCCCAAACACTACAAGAATATAGATGTTCAGTGTTCAATGCAGGAGATTTTTATTTGCATAAAGAAAAGGACAGGTCAAATCAGCTATAAACATCACATTGTGTTGCAAATCAGGGAAAGGGATTTTGCTTTGCAGATCAAGCAAAAAGATTTATTTCAGTGAATACTCAAGCCAGGGAATCCACCCTGAGTAGCCAGTGCTATGATTTTACCTGCACAAAGAGCAAAACAATAAGCATTTTAAAACTATTCATCTGATATGTCATTTAGGTACACATATATATATACATATTAACTCAAATAAATGAAATATAGAAGAAATACTCACAAATTCATAATTTAAAAAACTGTTGAATAGATCTTTCTACCCAAATTTAAATTATTTAAATTATGGAGTGTATCTTCCTTTCTTTATATTAATGCAAGAATTATATTAATGCAAGAAAATAAAAATGCTACATAATTTTTCCCATTCTCAACATTTTTGGTATATGAATTCATTTATACTAAGAGCCAAATTAGCTCATTTCCGGTTTCACTTCAATTACTTTTCCTATAGTGTAGAACTACTATCAAAGATTTAGATCTTAGCAGGTGATTTCAGTGAAAAGCATCATTGTTACTGAAACTGAATTACAGGATCACTGAAACTGAAAAATTAAACCATATTTGGGGACTCTGAAATGAACCTTTCCCCCAGATGAGATCAGAAGGTGGCTCAGCTTTGCCTCTGCATTAGCTTAACTTTGCCAAAGGGAACTATGCAATTTTGTTTCTCTGCTTAGCCTCAGAAGTTAGAGAGAGAATGAAGCTCAGTTAACAATAAGAACATTTAATAATCAAGTGCTCCTATTGAGCACCAAAATAAAGGGATTGATGGAACAGCCAAATTTCATAGCCTCCATCCAACAGTACCTCAAAGCTTTAATGATAGACAGTTTCACTTATGAATAAATGGCATGTTTTTCTATCAGTTTCAACTCAACCCTAATTGCTGTGATTAAACAGATGTTAAAGGTAAAAGAATATGCCACATCTATTTAATTTATTTACAGCCAGACAGGGGAACCTGTGACACCACTGAGGAAGAGCTGAAGATCTTTCGGAGTACTAATGATGTTTATAACATGGGTAGATTAAAGCCTTTGGGATGTCTAGTTGCTGATTTTGCCATGCAGGAAAAAAAAATCCAAAGCTGCAAAGACAGAATTACAGTAGATACATGGAACATAAGAAGCATGAACACAGGAAAGCTCAGCACAGTGAAAGATGAAATTAAAGGTAAAGGTAAAGGTTCCCCTGCACAGTCGTGTCTGACTCTAGGGGCCGGTGCTCTTCTCCATTTGTTAGCCGAAGAGCCAGCATTATCCGAAAACGCTTCCGCGGTCATGTGGCCGGCAGGACGTGTGCGGAACGCTGTTACCTTCCCACTGAAGTGGTACCTATTCATCTACTTTCATTTGCATGTTTTTGAATTGCTAGGTTGGCAAGAGCTGGGGCGAGTGCGGGCGCTCACTCCATCACGCAGGGCTAGGGTCTTGAACCTCCGAACTTGCAACCTTCCAATCGACAAGCGTGGCGTCTTAACTGCTGAGCCATTGCGCCCCATATGAAAGATGACTTAGCTTAACTTTGCCAAAGTGATCTGTGCAATTTTGTTTTTCTGCTTAGCATCAGAAATTAGAGAGAGAATGAAGTTCAGTTAACAATAAGACCATTTAATAGTCAAGTGCTGCCATTCAGCACCAAAAGAATAATAATAAAATAATAAAATAATATTAAAATAAAATAAATAATAAGAATAATAAGAAATCATAGCCACCATTCTACAATACCGCAAAGCTTTAATGCTAGATGCTTTCAACTATGAATAAGTGACATGTTTTTTTCTATCAATCTCTACACAACACTTAATATTCTTTCTAGTTAAGAGGTATTATCACACATTACAGAGAGATTTATCATAGGCATCCAATTGATGAAATATGTTTTATCCAAGTGCATTTGTGCCATAATAAAGACAGATAATCCTATAAACATTCTTTTTGGCTAAAAAGAAGAAAAACATTGCAATCTGACCTTCTCCCTATATGTGAATTTGGGATTTCAGCTTATGGCTCCATAATATTCCTTGCTCTCTTTCTTGTGAGAGACCAACACAGCTGTCCATCTGGAAGCTGCTATCCTACAATAGCCTTCTTCAACCTGGTGCCCTCCAGAAGTTTGCAACTTCCAGGGCCTTTCCATATTTCTGAGTTGTGCTCTCTACCCATACCTGAATCAATAGAAAATTACCCTAACATGGAATGTGGAGTCTCTCCTGCTGATCCTATGCTGCCTCTGTTTCAAGTCACAGAGGTCACTTGACTGTCTACCAAGGCAGTGGGTAACAACTGATTTTATATACCTTGAGGCTCTACTTGGAGGCTGTTGGAAGAAAGAGAAAAATACTATTTGAGTATCAACATAGTTCAGGATGACCTAAAGCTGTTTCACTCATGGTCTGGACACAAGATGAAGGCAACATCATGAAGGCACAGAAGGTGTGGCCAGAGCATGTTTGTGCATGGTGGTAATTGGGAAAGTTATACAGAATTCCCAGTCTTTATACAACTCCAACAAATTCATGGGGAATGGGGTTGGAGAAGGTTCTTCTGGATTCAAAGAAATTCATAGCAAACATGGATATACAGAATGTAATATATTTATCTCATTCTCAGTTAAACTTTAAAAGATTCCCAAATTACAAAATATATGTGAAATATCTGGGTATAAAAGTTCTGAAGACAAAAACTAAATACCTTGTAATTTCAGACCCCATGACTGAATGTCTTTACTGTTTGCAAATCTTAATCAGCAAGTGGTATACCTCAGTGTTCCTTTTTTGAGGTTTCCAACTGCTTACAAAAAGCTAGTTCTTGAGGAAATAGTGAAAAACATGCAATTGTGGTTACAGTGCTGGTGTTGCAACCCCACAAAGGACACATAAATGGCCTCTTGTATACATTTTTAGGGTTATGGAGATTTTCAGAATACAGGGGGGGAAAAGGGACTGAGGGGAAGTCTGCTCACTCAATATTAGACAGTACTTATAAAAACCATATAGATAATGCTCCCAAAACAGAATTTCAGATCCACAGTTGGCCCTAAGGCTCTGGGTACATTCCTTAGAGACCCCTGAAATTTGTTAATAGATTATAATTTCTAGTGTGGCACAAAAGGAAAAATATTGAATATATGATTGGAGAGTCACATTAATTATATTTAACTTTGCATTTGATTAAAGTTACTATTACTCTCCAATACAAATGAAATGAAACAAAAAAACATTTCTTCTCCTGTCTCTACCCACTGCTAGGTAAATATCTTGGACACACAGTTGCTCCTTTCTGTTTTTGATGTGTTTGATTTTAATGTAGGCTTGTGAATGAAATGGAAAGTTCAGATCACAGAAATCTGAAGATATATTTGGTGCGATGATGGGATGATACTTAAGCTGCTAAAATGTTAAAACATAAAAGAACAATAAAAAATAATATGTCTTAAATATAAGTCACTAGGGAACAACAGAGAAAGAGGGCTATAATCCTGTTATTCTTCATGTGAACTTCCTAAGGCATAGCATCTAGTTAAACACAGAATGCAATATTAAGTAGGGCTTCGGTCTTACCTGGTGTGGCTTTTCTTATGTTTTTAGGGTTATGCCATTTAGTAAACAATAAAAAAAAGAAGTGTTCATTTAGCAGCAGCAAAACAAAAAACTTTGGTGTAGCAAGGATGGATTGATTTAGGAGATACAATGATTGTTGGGATTATCAGGAGTCAACTCAGCATTGTATCATAAGCATAATAGGAGGTCTTTCTAGTAAACACATCTCTACTGTGCTTGTGGGATGTTACCTGGGTCACCTGATTTCCTCTTCCTCCTTCTTCTTGGTTTGGGGATTAACAACCTCCATTACGCTTTGGGCACACCTGCAAGCAGGAGGGCTGCACAATGCAGCTCTCGTCCATTCCATCTCGCTTGCACACAGATCTACTATGAATCTTCTTGTATCCAGATCTACTGAATAAATGTAAGCTATCTCTATTTTTGTTCATCTAACTAATGTGTGAAGACTGAATTTATTTCTGAACATAATTAAGCTTAAAGTGCAAGTTCCCTGCTGGTTCACGCTTCTACTCTGCAAGATCGTTGTTAGTGTCCTGGTTCAGCCTCTGCCCCAGGGCCTCAGTGAGGAGTCAGAAGACGAGCTGCCCCTGGCAAACCTCCAGGGGATTGAGCCAGGCGAGGCCCCAGACGCAGGCACGGTCCCAGACAATGACCCAGCACCGCAGGAGTTGGCAATACCTGAGGATATGGGGGAGCAAGCTGAGAATGGTGGTTTGTCCCCACCCTCTAGCCAGCAGCCAGCAACCGAGGCTACAGGGGAGCAAGCTGGGGATTGCGGTTTGTCCCCACCTCTAGCCAGCAGCCAGCTGGATCCCATCAGCCTCCCAGCTCACCTGAATCCCCCAAAGGGCAGAGGCAGAGGTGGAGGCCTCCTGGCCTTAAAGGACAGGAGGAAAAGTGCTCGGCTGGCTGCTAGGGAGTTACGCAGAGGGCAGGGAGAGTCTTTGCAGGACCCGGAGGACAGCTCCTGAGCTCCTGATAAATTACCAACAAAGCAGTGAGGGAGTTGTGGGAGCAACGTTGCATTTTGGCTTCGCGACCACTCTGGTATCCTGTCTTGTTGCCTGCGTTCCTGACCCTGTTTGGATTATCGTTACCTGGACTTCTGGACTCCTTGACCCGGTTTGGATTACTGACTACTCTTTGCTTCACTCCTTTGACTATCGGCACACAGATTACTGGTTTGTCTCTCTCTGGGCTATCCTTGCAAAGTGACTCTGGGCTGCATTCCTTACCTCTGGCCGACTGCCAAGACTCTCCAATCTGTTCTGGAGGTGAGCCAGCACAGTTAGCTGCTTGGAGTTCTTTTATTAACCTTCAAGACTCCATCAATGATGAGATGGAAACTACATAGAAAATCTTCCTCAGATATAAGAGTGCCTATGTCTACTTCACAGAGCTGAAAATGTTACAATGGCTGTATAAACTTCTCAAAAGTATAGACCAGTGTTTACCCATGGCAACTTTAAGAGGTGTGGACTTCAACTCCCATAATTCCCTAGCCAGCTTTGGACCTCTTAAACACCTCTTAAAGTTGCCAAGGTTGAGAAACACTGGTCTAGAACCAAGCAAGCAGATCAGAAAGAGGGCAGGAAGATTGAGAATTACTAATAGACAAAACTGTTGGAGGTTCCAGCAAATCAGTATGCCTCATTAGCATATGGGTGATTGCTCTAGGAGTCAGACGATGAGTCAGACGATGAGGAACCAGGAGGGACAGAAGGGGCAGAGATGCAGTACGATCCAGACCCGAGTCCTGTTCCAGACCTGAGATGCTCAACGTGAACCAACAAGGGAGTTCCAGCCAAGCGACTGTCCTACCTCGCAGGAATGGTGTTGCCGAGGGAGCCTGCATCATGGAAGGAAGTGCAACAGCTGCCACCAGCTGAAGCAAGTAAGTGGAGGAAAGCAGCACAAGAGGAGTTTGAGGCTCTGCAACACAACAACACTTGGACACTCACAAAGTTGCATGTTGGCAAAAAGACAATTGGTCGCAAATGGGTCTTTAAGGCCAAACAGAATGAAAAGGGAGAAGTCTTAAGCTACAAAGCTAGACTGGTAGCCAAGGGCTATTCACAAAAGTATGGGGAAGATTACGACCAAACTTTTGCACCTGTTGTGACCCACAAAACAATTCGACTTCTTTTAAGTCTAGCAGCCAGTAGAGCAAGTAGAGCATATAGATATCAAGACAGCGTTCTTGCATAGTGAAATTCAGGAGGAGTTGTACATGCAACAATCTGAAGGGTTCACTGATCCAAAGAACAGACATTTAGTGTGTAAGCTTCAGAAGGGGATCTATGGACTGAAACAAGCAGCAAGGTCCTGGAATGTGAAATTAAATAAAGCAAGGTTTCACTCAAGGCAAAGCTGATCCCTGCCTTTACACACACACAAGAATGGCAGAGACATGTTCATTCTGACATATTTATTTTATTTATTTTTATTTAATCTTATTTATACCCCGCCTATCCCCTCCCTACTGGAGGGCTCTAGGCGGCTTACAACATCCGTATACATTAATTTATACATCAAATTATACATCATATATTATACCCGCGCGACAGGGAGAGAGGGAGGGAACCGGCTCTTCCGCTGAAGGCATTGGACTGCAAGTCCCAGAATGCCTCGCTCCGCGCCGGCTGCTGACGTCCAGGAAGTTGGTGTCTCCGGATCCGTCGTCCTCCGTCGTCCTCCGCCGACATCACCGCTCTTCCAGGTCTTTTTGGAATCGAGGACGACTCTCCGCTGGACGCCCGCAAATTGCCCCACGTGAGTGGTACCCATTAATCTACTTGCTATATTAGCTTTCGAATCGCTGGGTTGGCAGAGAGCTAGGGCAAGTGACGAGAGCTCACCTCGTCACGCGGTTTCGAACTGCCAACCTTATGGTCGGCAGTCTAACGGCTCAGTGGTTTAACCCGCTGAGCCACCGCGCCCCGACTCCCCGACTTTGACATATGTGGATGATTTGATTCTCTCTTATGAGGATCAAAGGGACATTAATGAAGTTGTATCCAACTTGAACACGGAAGTAGAGGTGAAATGTCTTGGGAAGGCAACCTACTACTTGGGGATACAAATTGACATAGAAGAGGATGGAAGTTTTCTCCTTAGTCAGAGGCAAAAGATTCTAGAGTTATTGGAGAGCCTGGGGCTGGAAGATGCAAACACAGTACCAACTCCAATGGAAACAGACTTTCACAAAGTAAAAGACACTAGTGAACTATTGCCTCAGAACAATGGATACAGAGAAGCCATTGGGAAGCTACTATATCAATTGACCACAACAAGGCCAGATATTTCAACTGCAGTGGGGATCCTCTGCAGAAAGACCAGTGCAACCACCCAAAGGGACTGGACAGGCATTAAGCAGGTGGCAAGATACCTAAAGGGTACTGCAGACCTGAAGCTTAAGCTGCCAGCAACTGATTCTCCTGAACTAGTGGGGTACACCAATGCAGATTGGGCAGAGGATGTAACTGATCGTAAATCCTTTGGGGGAGGGGCTGTGAGCTGGGCTAGTCACACGCAGGCTATATTAGCACACTCAACTACTGAAGCAGAGTATGTCTCAGCAAATGAGACATGCACAGAGGTGCAATGGCTCAAGTATTTACTTGAGGATCTGGGGGTTAGTGATCCTGCTCCAACAAGAGTCTTTCAGGACAAACATAGTTGTATAAGACTCTCTCTATCAAATAAGGTGGGAGGGTGGACCAAACACATGGATGTTCACTACCATGTGCTTAGAGAGGCACAGGAAACAGGACTGATACATTTGGAGTATTGTCCCTCAGAGAGGATGATTGCAGACATCCTGACAAAGCCACTCACAAGGGGTGTCTATCAAGGCCTATGAAGTAAGTTAAATCTTGGGTAGGCATGATGCATGACTTTGATTTGAGAAGGGGTGTTGGAGGCCCCAGCAAATCAGCATGCCTCATTAGCATATGGGTGATTGCTCTAGGAGGCAAACTCTAGAGGAAGCTGCTTGTTGTCCTCCCACTTCCTCTTTCTCTCTCTCTGCTTTCTTCCACCAGAGGAGTAGGGTGCACATGCCTGAGCTCCTTCCATGGAGAGGTCATGTGTTAGGCTTCAACTCCAGAAGCTTTCCCCTTTCTCCACGCAGCTCTTGGCAGCTATGAGGGCCAAAAGTTTCAGTTTAGGGAACAGAAAGAAGAACAAGAATCATTTATGTAACTGGACCAAATAAATGTAAGAACTCTCTTGTACTTACTTTTGTAACCTACTTTGTCTATGCATGTGATTCTTTACGCTTGGGTGGGCTAAGTGTGTAAGATCAATAACCTATATGTCTCTAGCGTGCTCATTAATGCTATTGTTGATAATATTCCTTTCTTTGCACTTATTGCCTCGCTGCATTAAGCTCTGCTCCATTCAGTGGTCCTAACAGTCCACTAATGGCCATCAAATTCCAGCCCACCCAGCTGATCGAAAGCCCGGCAAGTAGGTAAATGGGGACCACTCACGTGGGCCAATTTGCTGGCGTCCTTTTCGGAGGGTCGCCCTCGGACCAAGAAGAAAGCTGGTTCCTGTGGATGGCGGCGGAGGATGGCAGAGGACGACGGATCCCGAAAAAAAAAAAACATCAACTTCCTGGACGTCAGCAGCCGGCTCTGAAGCAAAGGTTCCTGGGACATGTAGTCCGACCTGCGATTGAAGAGCCAGTTCCCTCACCCCCTCCCTAATCGCGCGGGTAATATAATATGATGTATAACTTGATGTATGTACTGATTGTAAGCCGCCTAGAGTCCTCCATTAGGGAGGGGATAGGCGGGGTATAAATAAGATAAAATAAATAAAATAAATAAATAAAAGGCTGCTGCCCCCAGTCAAAGTGATACCATGAAAGAGCATCACATTTGCCTGGTACTGAATGCATTATTGTTGCATTATTACAATCTAGGAATGGGGGTAGATGATAGCTACCCCTATGTACTATGCATTTTCCATATTACATTTTATTAAGACCTCAAGCCAGAAGGTTTAAAAATGAAGAAACAAGTAAACAAAACATTAAAGAATCTATAAACCTTTACACCTAAAAATTAAGATATTTAATAATTAAAATAAAGAACATAAATAATTATCCTAATTGTTAAATATTATGCATTGTGTTAGACCAGGAGGCAGAACATCATTTGTGGTTCCACCTTAGGCAACCAAGTGTTTTAGGACACCTTTGAGAAAAGTGGAACTACTCAAGTAGTTTCCAGAAGTAGTTATTTGAAGTCCAGACAACCTTTCACAAGTTTTTCAAACTCATGAGATTTTTGGGCGAGTTGGGGTAGGGGAAGGAATACCAAAACAACAAAAATGCAAAACCCAACGTCCCAAGACAAAGCATCATCAGAGCATGATGCTGCATATTTTTTGTAGGTTGCTGATGCTCCATGCAACTATTAGGCAGCAACTCCCTGCTATAAATTGGTTGAAGAGTAAATGCTTTATTTTAAAAGAGTCCCTGGTTACTCCTAAGGATGAATCCTGTGGACTAGGAAATATCCATGTCCACTGTCACTTGGAGCAGAGCATAGATAGGCAATCAAATGTTCTTTAGGTGCTTTCAGATACAACTCCATGAAAACTAACATTGCTGTTTGAGGTTTACTAGTGCTGTAGTCAAAAATATTTGAAGGGCATCAAAGTAACTGCAATGGTATATACAAGGCTGAATTAGATAGACCAGTGGTATGATTTGATATAAACCAGTTTCTGGTGCTAGAACATGGAGGCCTTGCCAGATCAGATATTAAAGGGTTAGAGTTACCCTAATCCTAATGATAGATAGATTCATGAAGGAGGTGGAAGATTTTGTGGCAACTGCAAGGGATCTCCTGGGTTCCAGCCATAGGTTCAAATCCTAACTCTTGGGTTTCAGTAATGACAACCATGGAACGAAAGATAATACAAAGTGATCCTAACCATGCTTATGCAGGAATCAGTTCAATGCAGTAGACATAGGATAGCAATTTAGAAGGAAATGCTTACTGGGTCATAAGTCTTATCCAACACAGTGGAACATTCATCCTGTAAATAAGATGCACATTTGTAGTAAACACATTTTTATGTGGTCTAATGCACTATTTAATCTCTACCAAGAAAAATAGATATGGGACTCCAAAAGTGCAAAGGCATTATGTGGAATCTTGGCCAACTTTAAGCCAGTCCCAACTCTCAGTCCATCCTACTGAGTTAATCTTTATGAATATATTACTTTTTTCCTAACTTCAAATACTGTGCTTCTCTCATATATATATATTAAATATATATATATATATATATATATATATATATATATATATATATATATATAATATATATATATATTAACTTGCCCTGTTCTAGGGTTTTAAGACTGGTTAATACATTAATATTTCCTACAACTGAATCTCTAGTCTGAAACATTTAATTGGATTCAATGTTGCTTAATCAATGTTTCAATGTTTAGTTAAGTAATCACTATTATTTTACGTATATGTGGCAGATCTGCCAGATAGTGAATATAAGAACCTAAGATGAACACAATGTCAGAAACCTTAGAAACAGGGAGAAAATCCTATTAAGATCATTTAATTGCATGTATGTAGCTTGAGTCATGTCAACTGGATTTCTATTTTCTCAGTGGAAATGTTTCGCTCCTTATCCAAGAAGCTTCTTCAGTTTGAGAATGAAGAAGCTTCTTGGATAAGGAGCGAAACGTTTCCACTGAGAAAATAGAAATAGAAAATAGAAATCCAGTTGACATGATTCAAGCTACAGACTGTTCCACCTGGATGACTGAGAACCTTCATCGACTTAATTGCATGTAAGAAAACATTCCAAATGTTATAAATCATATTATAAAATGTCCATATTTTCTACTGACAGCCTTCTGCATTATATATTTATATATAACTATAAACATAAACATCTGAGCTCAAGTTTTGGGACTGACAGCCTTCTGCAATAAATAAATAAATAAATAAATAAATAAATAAATAAATAAATACACACACACACACACACACACACACACACACTCCACTCAACTTCTGGTGATTGTGAGAATAGAGAAGTGGTTTTCCACTGTCTTCTTCTAGACATTGGAGTCTATCCTACAGCCCATAGGAATTCTGAGGCTCTCTCATCTGAATACTAAAGAGATCTAACCCTGCTCAGTTATTTTAGCTTAGCCAAGACTAGGTCCTCCCACCTGCTAAGCAGTATACGTTAGAGCAGGGCTTTCCAAAGTTTTCCCGCGGTGACACACCAACGGCGGTTGCTGTGTCACCGCGGGAAAACCCGGAAGCGCTGATGATGATCAGCGCTTCCAGGTTGTGTGGCGACACACCAGACTGTGTGTGGCAACACACTTTTGTGTCGCGACACACAGTTTGGAAAGCTCTGCATTAGAGTAGTACAAAATGCTTTGATTATTTTGAGCTCAACACACCTGCTCTGAATTTGTTCCAAACTTGAGACAAAAGAGGGGTGTTTTCAGCTGTTCTTTTTCAAGTATTTTGAAAGTCTCAAGTCCTATAGCAAAATTGGAGTTTGTGGGTTATATCATACGTATGTTGTGCTTTCTTTAACAGATAGATGATAGATGATAGATGATAGATGATAGATAATGTAGACATTCTTTTCCAAAGTTTTCCAAAGTTTTCCCCATAAGAACTCTGAGGTAGGTTAGGTTAAAATGATGATGACCATCTCAAAGTGACTTGTTGAGCTTCCATGTTCAAGGTGAACTTAAACCTGGGTCTCTCCAGTCCTAATTCTACTCTTTAACCACTATACTAAATTGGCAAATACAAAATAATGTGCTGTGCTTTATGTGTGTTGCATATGTATTACTAACAATGCTGATAAAATTTTAAGTTGTTCTTTAGGAAAGGTTACTTAATAGCAGATGTTGCTTTTGTCAGTTTATGTCTGGTGTATGTACTTTCTGCATGATCTGGCTGCCACTGAGTTTTCAGGTTGCATGCTATATCCAAAGGTCATGCTGTTTTTTATTCTGTATAGAATACTCAAGGCATTCCATTTTTTCCCCCATCAGAACAGAGGCAACTCCAAAGGTTTCAATGATCCAAATAAGGTTATGTTGTCCTGAGGCCAAAAGAAAATGCTTTTTCTGTTTCATACACACCAATTCTACATATCTTGTCAGGGAAATGTCTCAGAAATGTGATGAGATCCTTTATCAGGTCCCTAGGTGGCCTGAACAGCAGTTCCCTCAACATTTGGAATCATAAACAGCATCAAGCCCCTTATGTCCTGGGAACATCTCTGCTACAAATGCTCATTTTTATTCTCTAATTAACTTGAGCTGTTGGGTCCTAACAATTTTAGATAATTTAATACAAAATAGCTGGGTTCATACAACACACCAAGCCAAAAACAATAAGCCACATTATGGTTGTACAAACTCAGTTGGGGAGAGAATCTACAACATTCTTTCAGACTAAAGATAATGCTGCAAACATGAATAAATACATTTTATTGTTGCTCCTGATGCTATCATTCCCAGCAGATCATTACATTCCATCAAAGAACTATCTGTTATTCTCCCACAGTGTTCCTTCCCTTCCTTTGTGGTGTTCCATTCCCTGTCTTACAGTAACACCGATACTGTAGTAACTCCGATAGTCAGTCATGAAGATCTTCTTACTTCTGTGTCTTATTCTCTTCCTTTCATTGTCAAGTAAGATACTTTTTGCTGTGGGGAGATTACACTACTATAGTTGAGAGTGTTGAAATCATGAGAAAGTTTCTCCACATTCTGATAGGTTTGAAGTACTCTGAATGCAAATAGCTGCATTCCCTAACTAGAAAATGCTTTCAGCTTAAGAAAGAATTTTTATTTATGATGTTCAATTTTACTTTTCTTGTTTTAATTTCCCAGGATTTACCCAAGCCAGCTATAAAAAATGTCCATATGGTGGTGTATGCCGATCTTACAAGGAATGTTACAGGGAAGAGAAGTACTGGGGACGCTGCCCTTGGAAACATAAAAAGATCTATTGTTGCTTTTGGTAAGTTGGATCCAGATAAAGCACAAACATGTATTCAATGAACATTATGTTGATTATTTAATGTAGGAAGGAACAAGGGGCTTCGGATGTCAGTTTATGATGCCATCATTCTCATGTTTAAAAATTCCTTTAGAAGTCAAATTATGATTTATCTACCAGGAAAAAAAAAACCATTCAATTTCTGAATTTAGTCCCTTCGTTTCTTCAGTTCTAGAATCAAAAGTATGATATATTAGAACTCCTTGGGTAGGAAACTTTTCCAAAATTGATAGTCCTCTTCTCTAATAGTAATCTCAGCCTATCTCCTGCTAATAGAAGCCAAGCAATTGTATATGAAAGCCCACGCTGATCTCCAAAAATGTAAATTATACTTTCTTTCTTTTATTACTCTTCAAAATAATTCATTTCCTGGTAACATGTAAAAGAAAATGATAAATTCACTCCAGGAATTCAAATCTGAATATTCCAAAAATGAAAACTATTGCTTGCCACTGAACCAGGGTTATATAGTTTTTGTTCTAGAAAGGTAAATGTAAATACTATGCCAACAACAGCTCTGTCCAGTAGCCTGGATAAAGACAGAAAATCTGCACATCACTTGTTAAACAGTGTTATCTTCCTTTGCATATTTGTCATGGATGCATACCATAATAACAATAACAACAACATACAAAAATACCTTACACCTGGATGTTAGTTCTTTTGAGATTTGGTAGGGGCTTTCATGAAACCATTTAAGCATGAAAGTGAGTGTCTCGCTTTCTTATAATTAAAAAAAATGTCAGAAGGCTGAATATTTTGCTCAATATCCAGTTCTGAAATTGCAGTTTTTTATTTCCAGAATTTTGGAAGCTGCACAGTGTCCCCAAGGCTTTTTCTTTCATAGCATTAGGAGTCTCACTTGGTTTTAAATAGATGAGGAATAGGAGACATTAACCTATCCTTTACCAGCCTGGCGCCCTTCAGATATGTATGGACTAACATTCCCAGCCACATTGGTGATTGGCTAGGAATACTGGAGTTCTACTTCTGGGGAACACAAAGTTGGCAACAATTGCCTTAACCAATTGAGAGTTAGGGGAATACTCAACTGGCTCTTTAAGACTAATTACTGGATTTGCACAACACACTAAGTAAAGGTAAAGGTTCCCCCCGCACATTTGTGCAGTCGTGTCCGACTCTAGGGACCAGTGCTCATCTCCGTTTGTTAGCCGAAGAGCCAGCGTTGTCCGAAGACGCTTCCGCGGTCATGTGGCCGGCATGACGCACGTGGAACGCTGTTACCTACCCACCAAAGTGGTACCTATTCATCTACTTGCATTTGCATGTTTTCGAATTGCTAGGTTGGCAAGAGCTGGGGCTAGTGCGGGAGCTCACTCCATCATGCGGGACTAGGATCATGACAACCCTGGCGTCTTACCCGCTGAGCCACCATGCCCCTCCACACATTTAAGCTACACAACACACTAGTTTAAGCTAAAATCAAATGGGTTGCATAATTTTGGGATCACAGTGTTGTGGGAACCCATCCATTGTCTTATTCTGTTGTCCGAATCAGGCCATAACACTAAGCTTAAACTAAGCCATAGTTTAGCTTGGTTTATTTTAGGGAGGGCAAAACATGACATGTGAATGCAGTAATTATGCTTAAAATATTAAATCCAGTGATTGTGTATAGCATGCTGCCATTAACTAATTTATTAATATAAGATTTGCTTCTACGAATTAGAAGGCTGGAGCAAGAAAGCTACACAAAGTGGTCTCTCAATTTAATAATAATGTTGTTTTTAAAAACTCAATACTTCTTACTTCTTCACAGGGAACAAAATACAGAACTTTAAAAAAAATACTTTGTTGTGTTTTGTTTTGAAAGCATTTTGTTTCTCTAAGCTCTCTAGTTGCCAATTATTTCTTGCCTGATATTTTTAAGATAAAAAATGGGCTAGAAAATTCCTAGAAAAAAATTCAAGATTTCCTTCTTCCTGCCCAAGACCACATAGCAAGACAGACTGTGGAAAGAAAAGTTGCTGCCCACTGATTTCCCATCCCTGTGTGTGGTATCACCTAGCCCAGTTCTTGGCCAAGCTAAGGGATTGGTCAAGCAGCCTGCTTGATTGCATAGAGTTATGCTGCTTCTTTTGAAGCAGAGTGAATGAGAGGCATCTGTTTTTTTAAAAAAATAAATGAGAACTTTTAATATAATTGAATCAAGCTAGAGGAGTTAATGTGCTGCGACCATATTGTCTGACACTTTGCTCTAAAGTTCCAGTCAAGTACAGTGATGTATGAGGTTTCTGCATTTCCGCATGAGATCACTTGATATCTCTCTCTTTTTTAAAAAGAATTTTATTAAGTTTAAGACAAAGATAAAAACTACACAACAAAACAGAGAAAACTACAAAGAGAAAAAAATGAAAAATAAAAAGTGTAAAACACAAGAAAAAAGAATTTTAAAGATTACATACAAAGGTGACTTCTGACTTTCAACAGCAAGAATATACAGCAATTTCTATAATCAGTCTCTTACTCTATATCAAACCAAGATCACATCATTTCTATAAATCCTTCCATTAGCACATACTGTATACAAATCACTAATGCAGTTGCTCCTTCCCTTTATATAAAGTATATACTGTGTGTGTGTGTGTGTGTGTGTGTGTGTGTGTATACTGTATATATATAAACTTCTTTCCCCCATAAGACAACATCCATTTAGTTATTTCCTTCCTATCACTATTCTCTATATTTCTGTCCATTATAATAAAAATCAAATTATGAATACATATATATTGTCTGCTTTTATAATTAATAATTTATTTACTTATTTTTATTTATTATTCAAATTTCTATCACCACCCATCTCCCCCCCAAGGAGGGACTCTGGGCAGTTTATAATTAATAATACTACAATAATCTTAACTGTATTAAACCTAAAAATCAAACAATTATTATTATATCTTATAAAAATCTAATAAATCTTGCAAATCAAACAAATCTTAAAACAATTCCAATATATCTTAATCCAAGTCATTAAAAGAAAACGAAATCATCGTAACCTCACTATCAATCCAATTATACATTCTTAAATTTTTACCCTACTTCAAAATAAACTAAAACAGTTACATATCTCCCAATTACACCCAAGGCATTTTTCTTATAAAAATCAAACAGCCCAACTGCCCCCCTTGAAAATCCAAACCTCTCAGCGAAAAACCTCCCACATAACATATTCTCTTCTTTCCCATAACAATCCTTCAGAAAGACATAACAATTTCCCAGAAAACCAACTCTCTTTATAATCTGCAGTTCAGACTGTCGCTGTAACCCGTTCAACTCCAAGATGTAGTCTTTGCCTGGCATAGCTTCAATATCACTGACAATAAAAGCATCTCCCTCTTTGCCAAAATCTTCACCTTCCTCCATATGATCTTCAGCCAGATGACACATTTTAGAAATGATCTCTTCCCCAATATCCCACATGTTCTGCAGAATAACTTGACGGTACCCTGAAAATGTCTCTTTAAAGGACTGCTTAAGCTCACAATAAAACTCCAAAAAAGTCTCTTTAAAATCTTCCATTTTTCAGGCAGTAGATTATGATGCCCCCTAGCTATGTGACTCACAGTAGATAGGAGTTAATAAGTTAATGAGTTAATACAACTCCACATGAAATTGAAACAAAAAAGAAGTACTAACAAGCAGATCTCGAGGAAAGTGAACAGAAGACTAAGAATGAGAAACAAGAAATCCAACATGTAGGAAAATATTCAATCCTTCAAAATCAATACAAAAACAATAACAGGAAAGCAATTATTTGTTCTCAGTTTTCCTTAATCTTTGAATGGGAAAACAAGCCAAAACTTAAAAAGATTTTTAAAAGTATTCAAGAAATAACGATAAGCACCAAAAGAGTCCATTTCTTCTTGCTGTAGAAAGCCTCTCTTAGGGTATAAAACTTAAAAAATTAAATTGGGTGGTTAAGAAATGGGAAGGCAGGACTTACTGTCCCTTTAAGGGACTGCAGCGCGGCTTGGAAATGGAAAAATCCCAGCCTCCCTGTGAAGTCTTCCCTGTCAATTGTGCACGCCATCCACAATCTCCTGCGTACAACTCGTTCGGAGGACAAATGGGTCGATTCCAAGCTTTTTCCTTAATCCGGAAAAAAGCTCTGGGCTACAGGAGAAACCAGCCTGAGCCCGAAAAAAATGCCATGATGCCAGTTCTGCCAACCTAGCAATTCGAAAGCATGCAAATGCAAGTAGATAAATAGGTACCACTTTGGTGGGTAGGTAACAGCATTCCGCATGCGTCATGCCAGCCACATGACCGTGGAAGCATCTTCGGACAATGCTGGCTCTTCGGCTAACAAACAGAGATGAGCACCGGCCCCTAGAGTCAGACACGACTGCACAGATGTGCGGGGGGAACCTTTACCTTTACTTAATCTTCCAGTTATTCAGTAATCCAGCTATTCTTCCAGTTTCATATGCTTTGGCTTGGTGAGCAGGCTTAACTGCAGTAGGGTCAGGGGTCTAGGGAATCAGCCCAAAGGTTTCATGAAAAAGGTGGGGTTTACAGAAGGATTTAAAGAAGGAAAGAAGAGAGATGATGATATCCAAGAAAATACTGGGCCAGGCAGGATTTTTTAAAAGAATGCTATAGGATAAGATAGTTGTATATGTTCCCAACTCCTGGTCAAGCAGCATCCTATATCTTGAAAATGCTGAGAGTAAAGGAAGAAATTAGGTTAATGTCTGTGCTGCAATTTCCTTAATTTGCAGTACATGATTCACTTTGCAAAACTGATTGATTGATTGATTGATTGATTGATTATGTACCATCAAGTCATTGTCAACTCTTAGTGACCACATAGGTAGATTTTTTCCATGACTTTCTGACCCTCACTTGGCTTTCAGGTGCACTCATCATTACTGTAACTGAGTTTCAAAACCAGTAAATAGTAAAGACTCCTTTGCATGGAATAGCTTGAATTCTGCTGACTATATAAACACTTCCATGTAGCTTTCTTGGTCAACAGTATGGAAGATGCTCACCCTTGCCTTGTTTGGGGAAGTTTTTTAAACTTCTCAGCTTAGCCTACAGCCCTCCTATTTCCTGGTTCTCTCCCATGCCGCTTTGAACCTGCTTAGATTCTCAAGCTCAGCCAATGCTGGTTAGATGCTGCCACCTAATGGTGCTGCAGAAAATTATAAGTGAAGCAAGACATCCAAATTCCTGTAAGACCCAGAGCATAAATAGGCAAGGTTGGATCTTCTCTGTTCTGGCAAAGTCAAGTCAGTTCTCTTACATGAATTCTATGTCATCTCTCAAAACCAGCTATGCTGAGCAAATTCATTTGTATTATCTTGATTCTTTACTATTTTTTAATCTTCTTAGGGGTATCTGCAGGGTGTGGTCAAAAAAGTGAAGACCATGGTCACAATGGTGTGATTAAAACTACCCATTTCATATGTGTCACACATAAAAAACAGGGAGAGCTTGAATCACACCATCATGGCCACCATCTTGAATTTTTTTACCATACCCCATGGACACTCTTGATGGTTTTATAAATACTGAGAATTGATGAAACGTGGTGAATTCTAGACTCTTTATTTTTGCTGAAATTTTCTCTGACTCCTGTGGTTGCTTGCACTCTTGCATTGCTGCTCCCATGCCTCAATGCTCCCTTTTCTCATTTGCAATTGGGGAGGAGGGAAGGGCTGAAACTCTGCTTCTAATAACTGGAGGAGGAAGGCCCTGGGTTTGTTTGTTTGTTTGTTTGTTTGTTTGTTTATTTATTTATTTATTAAATTTCTATGACTGCCCATCTCCCCCTCAAGGAGGGTTTAACCATGTGCTCTGCCCTTCCTGCTATATAAACCTTGCTCCTTGCAGGAAGTATGGAGGTAAGAATTGCAACTCACTGTGACACTTTTTAGCACAGAATTATTTCCTGGCCTTGCAGAGAAATCCGATATCAGAATGATGTCACCAAGGATGGAATCAAAAATTTTCAACTCATTTTTGGAATGGGTTCGTGCAGGTTTGGAAGGTTTTAAGAATATAATAATATAATAAGTGCATTTTACCATCCATAACAATTTTTGAAAAGTTTTGCAGAACTGGATTTCCTAGCACCATGTATGATCTATCTGAAAGCATGACTAAATAGACTAAATAAATAAATATTTCTGGCTGTATGAGCTGTCAGCCAGGGGAACAGGCTTCCACATGAATTGGTGAGTTCTGCTTCACTGGACTTGTTCAAACAGAAGCTAGATGGTAATCTCTCAGCAATGCTTGACTGGATCCTTCACTGAGCAGAGGATTGGGTGTGGGAGAACAGACACCTGTGCTGCCTCCCTCTCTCCTATTTCAAACCTCCTCACAGCATCAGGATGGCAGTGTGGCTAATAAAAACCCTCAGCTTTGTAACAGCTGGGGGAGGTGACACGAGGAGATAGGCAGAGACGGGTGTGTTCGGAGGTCCTGCAGCAGCCACAAAGGGAAGCAGCCAAAGGAACGGAGAAGTGTTTGTTTTCCGCACAGAGACTTTGAGGTCCCGAGGAAAGAGAACAAAGAGGCAAAGTCCTGCAGCAAACCAGTAAGAAGGGGAAAGTGTTGTGCAAACTGCCCAATAACAGAAGCTCCATACTAGCTGTAGTAACAGTAGGCTAGTGATGGTAGTAGTAGAAGAATAGTTAGAATATACCAATCAAAGAGAATATTTGTAGCTCAGGTTTGAACTGTGGAGTCCTTGGTGCTCTCTGAGCCTTGTTGTTTTCTTGCAGATGTTTCATTGCCAAGCTAGGCAACATCTTCAGTGCGAAAAGGATAATTGGAGCTAGACCATTTCCTTGGATTAATTTAATTTAAGATAAACCCAGAAAAGGAAAAAAAGAGTGGGACTTGCTCTCTGTTTATATGCCCTGGCTTGTCCTGCCTGTGTTGGTGGGGGTGTTGTACTCTCCTTGGTAGTTCCTTGATTGGGCTGTTGTTTGCTGCTTGGTTGATTGACTGAATTAATAGTTCCTTGATTAGGGTCTATTGTGTTGTTTGATTGCTCCTCTGGTGCTAATCTTGGTGTAGTGCGTTTGTGCTTGTCTGAATAGTGTTCTTACACAGCTCCTCTTGTGGGAGGTTGTGTAATGACTACAGAACCCTAATTGCAACAAAAGAGTCTCACAAGGTATTCTTGGAAAACTACTTTACTGCTAGGTTACTGTATACAGAGAAAGTTGAATCTGAAGAAAGCACGGGTTTTCTTCCCTTGATAATATCCCCCACAACCCCTCCCCCCTGTTCAGGCCACTTGAGATCTTGAGTGCTCTGCTCTTCTCACACCTCCTTGCGACCTTGGTCCACTGGCTGGCAGATCACTGCCGAAGAATGCAGGTCCGGCCTCTTCCCCTTTAACTCCTTCAATGCATGATCCCTGTTGCAAAGGTCTGCAGCTTTACAACAGGGATCATGACAGGTTGGGTTATTGCTTTGGTAGTGGAGCACTTGGTTAGTGTGGGTAGATTTCCGGTAGACTTGTGTTTCTAGAATGCCACCAGAGGAGCTGTGTAAGAACACTATTCAGACAGACAGCATGTCCCACTCCCTTTTCGCACTGAAGATGTTGCCTAGCCTGGCAATGAAACATCTGCAAGAAAACAACAAGGCTCAGAGAGCACCAAGGACTCCACAGTTAGAATATATTTGTGTCAGTATAGAATAGAAGTAGTAGTAAGGCATAGTAAGATAAGAATAGAATAACATTGTATAGGGTAGTTTCATTAGTAATATAGTTTCATTAGTAATAAGCTAGGATAGTTAGATATTAGCTCTAGTCACATAGTCACATAGTTTTTAAAGATTCACTTTTATACTGTAAATAGTTTTGTTTAAAATAAAACACCTCCCCAACTTATAAGGGGAGATATACAAAAAACTCCAAGTGTTGTAGAGTGCAGTCCTTTTTGGGAGATCATTTTGTGCCTGAAACAATCAAACTTTGGGTATAAAAAATAACCCGTGACATTGGGCTACATTGCATCTAAGGTTCCTTCCAACCCTATGACTCTATAATCTGAATGGAACTTATACATCCCAAAACAATATGGCAAACCCTAGCAAATCCAAGTCATTAATATTTTTTGCATATATGAATTGGGATTAATAGGAGCTGGGTTGACAGATCAAGACATTCTGATTAAACTTCACTAAAAAGATACTAAGATAAGAATGGGAGCTTACCCGTCACTGCCCAATCACCTTCATGGCTGGGTAAGAATGTTAATTTTAGCCTTTCTCATCCTCTGGCCCTGAATCACAGAAGATAAGTCTACTTATTCTTCCCATTTCTGAATGTAATATATTGCACTGTTGTCCCAGGAACTCTGGGTTCTTTAAAACCTGGCATGCTTTGCCAATTAACACGCAAGGCAGAAATCTCTTTTATAGCTTTATTCTGCAGAAGAAAGGGCACCCGTGACTTTAGTTCCATAAGCACACCGAGCTTGCAAATAAACACAACTTTTATGCATGTTTAGAACAAAGAGGTACATGATTATTGGCAAACAATAATTATTCACACCCTTGGGTGGGCAAAACACTCCCAAAAGGTGGGCAATTTTGCTGTTACTGGGGAGAAATATGAGCTAGCTGTTATCTATCTGTTCCCATTGCATGCACAACTGACCACTTCCTCCTTTCTTCCTTCTCCAGTTTGGGGGTGGGGGCTTCTTGCCTTTCTCTGCTTGCAGCTGGCTGATAATGGATACACCCAGGAAATGCTCCAGTCTTATCTATTAGCCTTTGAAACATTCAAAGCAAATGGGTCCTTCAAATTATTTTTTTATTATTTAAATTTGTATCACCGCCCATCTCCTCCATACCTGGGGACTCTGGGCGGTTCACAATAAATTAAAAATATAAAATTACAGCAACAATAATTTACATATAAAATCCAAACAAAAAGATGTTAATAATAAGGCGGGTTTCATGGCACCAGCCACTCCCAAGAGGAACTATTGGCATTCCCGTCCCAAGCCAGGCAGCAGAACCAGGTCTTCAAGTCTTTCCGGAAGGTCGGGAGCGAAGAAACTCGCCTCAGCTCCAGGGGCAAGGTATTCCAAAGGACGGGTGCTACTGCAGAGAAGGCATGTCTCCTGGATCCCGCTAGATGGAAATCTTTTGCTGATGGGATCCTTAGCATGCCCTCTCTGCATGACCGAGTGGGGTGGATCAATGTTCCGGGGATGAGACGGTCCCTCAGGTAACCTGGTCCCATGCCATGTAGGGCTTTAAAGGTGATAACCAACACCTTGAATTGGACCCAGAAGCAAACTGGTACCCAATGCAGCTCGCACAGCAGAGGTGTTATATGGGCCGATCTTACAGCACCCATAACTGTCCACGTGGCCGCATTCTGGACCAGCTGAAGCTTCCGGATACTCTTCAAGGGTAGCCCCATGTAGAGCACATTGCAGTAGTCTATATGGGAGATGACAAGGGCATGAGTGACTGTTCGGAGGGCATCTTAACCCTAAATTAATTAACCCTAAAGTCACCATTCCATCAGCATATTTGCCAAGTATCCTTTTCCTCATTTTTTTCTTTTGTGTATGTGTGTCTATGTGTTTGTGTGAAGGTAATGCATTGGATCTTTCAATTGGAGAAGCTTAAGAAGAACCCTGCTGAATATTGTTAGGGATACCTGGCATGTTTCAGTGGATCCTACTTTCTTATCTTCTGTCCTAGTCCTCTGAGAAATACCTTTTTTGCAGTTTGGTTGGTAAGGCTTTCTTTTATTTTAGTCTGTTTATCAAAACACATCACAATAGTGGAACAGTCACATTTTAAAAACAAAATTACAAATATTAATTGTATGCATGTCTCCTTCTATGCTAAGAATTCAAAAGCAGGTTGTTAATCACTGTTCTCCAAGCTGATTCATTTCTTCCAATATATCACTGATGTATTCTAAACTAAAAACTGCAGAAACAGTATGCTTGTTTGTTATTACAATGAATCCTTTGAATAAAGCTCAGCAAATTTTATCTGAGTATACAAGGTCTGCCTGCACTGTAGTTTTTATAAGTATCTTCCCTTCCACAAGGAAGCCTGTGAAGGACCACAAGCCGAGGCTGTCTTCATGCCCTGAAATTCTGAATGTCTGAAATCACACTTGGCCCCTTAATTTTACAGTGATTAGGATTCACCTTCTATAATAAAATTGTTATGTCTCTGTAAAATATGATGAAGATGCTGAAATAATGTCTAGGGCAAATCAATATTTTAATTTTCATTTATTTTGGGGTCTGTTTGGATAGCAACAGACATAGTAACAATGCAGTGACATTGCCAGTTAAACTGTATTTCACCTGACCTCAGTGGGCCAGAAATATTCTGCAGAAAGGGATGGAAATTCCACAATGCAGATAGAAGTTGAGGCATGGTGGCTACCTGCCATTTGCTTTGGAGGAAAGGCTTGCATATACATGAGGATCTTTTTCCCAATGCAAAGAAGAGGCACAAGTTGTGGGAGTGTAGGTGGGGAAATCAAGGTGGAATCCTCAGATGCAGAAGGTTAAGTCCCTCTTCCCAATAAAATGGCATTGGTCCCTTCTAGTGTATGCCTTTGTCAGCTCAATTTGTTGTACTTGACTTGATGCCCTAAGCGGTCACCTCCCACTTTATGATTCTATGGCCTCACTGATGGAGACATTCAAGTGAAGCATTAAAATCAGATAGGTCAGAAAGTGTAGTACCCACCTAATTAAGCTAGGGAAAAAAATAATTGGAGCTAGACCATTTCCTTGGATTAATTTAATTTAAGATAAACCCAGAAAAGGAAAAAAAGAAAACAAAATAAAGTATCTCTCATTGTCACCCTTAATTTCTCCCTCCAAAACACTTAAATATTCACCCATGTTCCTGTCAGGGATCTACCCTGGAGTAAATTTGGCTAGATGAATATGGGGACGTAATAGCACACAGCTGAGCTATGGATGACTCATAGCAATTGGACCACAAAACCATAGCTTTAATTATAAGGACCTTTGTTGGCAATGTGATGTCTCTGCTTTTTAATATGCTGTCTAGGTTTGCTATAGCTTTCCTCCCGAGGAGCAAGCATCTTTTAATCTCATGGCTGCAGTCATAGATATGTGAATATTTAAAAGGAAAAGAAAAAAGGGGGTGGGGGAAGGGGAAAAAAGGAGAGAATATATTGAGTTATGGATGCCTAGGTAAGGCTCAGCATCACCTCACTTGGAAGAGTTGTTTACATTGATCATAGCTCTGACACTGAACTGGGTTGGGGACATATGTAACTCACTGAGCTGTCAACACACCATTATAGATGTCCCAGTTGATCCAGTTCCTAGAACTGTCAGATTTAGTTTTGGGCTAAAATTAAAGCCACATCTGTCAGGGAGATAACTGGTGAAGAAGGAGGGGGCTCTCTCCAGGGGGAGAAACGCATGCGTAGTACTGAATCGCTTTGATTTCCTCCCAAGAGGCTAAAGAAAGCCCTGCCCTGATTTCTTGGACCCTTTCTCTGAGCATTACTAGTTCATTTTAGTTTAGCTGGATTCTGTCTAGTAGAGTAGGACAATAAAGCACTAGAGCCTCAACACCAAGTCTCAGCGTGTTTTCCTTCACTCGAAGTCAGGACATCAATCCAGCTAAACCCCAAACTCCCATCGAAAGAGGGAGGGGAAAGGAGTTTTGAAGAATGTCTTTGGAGGCACAAGAACTCCGACAGGCGATCCAGCAACTCTTGGCGGCCCTGCAAGAACACCAGCAGCAGGTCGATGTTCAGGTCAATACACTACAGGCAGCTATGCTGCAGCAGTTACAACAACCAGCTCCAGCCGCCCCACAGCCAGGCCTAGTAACAGCACCCCCGCCAGTCATCCTGAGGTTCCAGGGCTGCTTACCGGAAAAATTTGGGGGAGAGACTGCGCAACTAAGAACATTCCTCACTCAGTGTACCATGTTCTTCGACAGCCGACCAGCTGAATTCCCAACAGACAGAAACAGAGTCACCTTCATTTTAAGCCTACTGAAAGGATCAGCTGCCAGATGGTCCATCCCAATGGTGGAGACCAACGACCCAATTCTAAACAACTACCAGAATTTTATGGACCGTTTCAGAGCCCACTTTGATGACCCGATCAGAGAAGTCACTGCCAGCCGGGAAATTCGAAAACTCCGACAAGGCAATAGGAGAGTGGGAAATGAAATTGTGGATTTCAAACTGTTGGCAGGAGACTTGGGCTGGAATGAGATCACCTTAAAAGATCAGTTTAAACAAGGCCTTGATGAAGAGATTAAGACCGAGCTGGTGAGGCAAGGAACCCCAGAAACCTTAGAGGATTTATACCAGCTGACCGTAGTGATAGGCACCAGGCTGGAAGAATTAAGGCAGCTCCGGCCGGGGAGAGGCAGAACGGGATTCAGAGTGACGCTTCCAGGATTTACAGCTTTCCCCACCAGTTCTGCTTACCTAGGAGCAGAGGAGCCGATGCAAATTGGAGCATCACAAAGACTACTTTCCGATGCTGAGAGACAGAGACGGCGAGAAAGAGCCCTTTGCTTTTATTGTGGGGCCCCAGGTCACATAGTAAGGGCTTGTCTGGTCAGAGGCCAAACAGCTCCAGCAAGAGCACCAGACCAAGCGGCAGAGCAGAGAACGGCCCCGGCCTCTACTTCCAACCAGGGAAACTTCGGCGGCCTCCCTCCCCAGAGCTCCACAGGGAGGCCCTCCAGCAATTAAGAAGAGCTCATTCCGGAGATTCCAGCCAAGCATTTAACTTTATCCCAGTCACAGTAACCATAGACTCCAAGCGACAAGTTGTACTAGATGCTCTCATTGACTCCGGTGCCACCACCAACTTTATAGATGTAGAAACAGTGGAAAAGATGGATATTCCGACACTGGATTTACCATGTCCCGTAGAAGTTGAAACCATTGACGGTCAACCCCTCAAAGCAGGCCCAGTCATACACTGCACACAGCCAATTCAGCTAATGATTGGAGCTCACGCTGAGTGGATTCAGCTTTATATCACAGCATCATTACAAGTTTCTATAATCCTGGGCACGCCATGGCTAAAGCTTCACAACCCCTGTTTGGACTGGGTGACAGGAGCAATTTCCTTCCCAGCAAAAGACTTCCAGCACCACAAATTGCAAGCAGCCTCACCTTCTCCAACAACGACAGCAGTCTTGGAGACCAGAGGGGCGCAGCTGCCGACCAAGTACGTAGACTTCACAGATATTTTCACCGAACAGGAGTCTACAGCATTACCACCCCATAGGGTGTACGACTGTACTGTCGACCTAAAACCAGGAGCCAAGATTCCAGCAAAGAAGCATTATCCTATGTCGCCCAAGGAACTAGCTACCCTGAAAGAATACTTGGATACAAACCTCAAGAAAGGATTCATTCGACCATCCACATCTCCAGCATCTGCTCCTACCTTCTTTGTACCAAAGAAGCTAGACCCCTTTGCACCTTCAGCGCAGACGGAAGGAAGGGGGACTCCCATGCGCACAGTTCATGACTACAGTGCACTTAACGCAGTTACCGTTAGAGACCACTACCCGCTACCTCTCATCTTGGACCTGCTCAATCGCTTACAAAAAGCACACATTTTTACAAAGTTGGATCTCAGAAATGCCTACAATCTGATCCGAATGAAGGAAGGGCACGAATACCTGACAGCCTTCGATACCAGATATGGTAAGTTTGAATATTTGGTCATGCCTTTTGGACTAAGTCATTGTGGAGTGGTATTTTCCAGATTTATGAATCACATTTTTTCAGATTTATTAGATAAGTATGTAGTCCTTTACCTCGATGACATCCTCATATTTTCTGATGATGCAACTTCTCATATAACCCATGTCTGCAATGTTTTACAAAGACTAAGAGAAAACAGGCTTTTTGCCAAGCTAGAGAAGTGTGCCTTTGATTTAACTCAATTAGACTATCTGGGCTACAGAATTTCCACAGAGGGATAGCCATGGATCCCTCAAAGGTCCAGGCAATTCTCTCTTGGAACCCTCCCCGTAATGTGAAGGAGGTACAAAAGTTTCTGGGGTTTTCAAATTTCTATCACAAATTCATATTCCAATATGCAGAAAAGGCACGGTCCCTCTCACAGCTCTTAAAGAAAGGGAAAAAGTTTTTCTGGGGTGAGCAGCAGCAGGCTGCTTTCCAAGAGTTTAAGCAACTTTTTGTATCCTAACCTCTTCTAAGACACCCCAACCCAGAGCAGCAATTCATTGTCCACACAGACACATCTAATTTTGCAATAGCAGCTGTACTTCTGCAGGCTGAGAACCCAAAAGGGGAGGGAATGCTTCCTTGTGCCTTTTTCTCTCACACGCTATCACCAGCAGAGAGAAACTATGATGTTTTTAACAAGGAATTTCTAGCAATTAAAGCAGCTTTTCAAGAGTGGAGACACTGGCTAGAGGGTGTCTTTTTCCAGTAAAAGTTTGCAGAGATCGTAAGAATTTAGAACTTTTACAAAACACCAAGTCACTCACTCCACGCCAAGTCAGATGGAGCCAGTTTTTCTCCCGTTTCAATTTCATAATGAAATTTATATAAGTTGGAAAAAATAAATAAATAATCTCTTACTTGCCTGGCAATCAGAACCGTTTGGCTGATGCATTATCTCGACAGCCTCAGGTTGTTCCAGCCTCCCACCATAGTGCTCAGGCTACAAATTTACAACCTCACAATTTTGAGAGGCTTCCCGAGGGGAACCAAACAGAGATTTTAGAAGCCAGCAGGCAGGCAGAGGATCTCTTTGCAAGAATCAAAGCTCAGCAGCAGCAGGCCCCGTATGCAAGGACTAGGCTGGATGACCTTCAGGGGGCCCAGCAAGGAATAGTTTCCCCATTCACAGTAGATGCGGGGATTCTTTGGCATAGCGGATGGCTTTACGTTCCCATCCCTCTGAGGGAAGAGGTGCTAAAGCTATGTCACAACAACCAAATGGCTGGACATGGAGGAGTTTTCAAGACCCTGCATAGAGCTCTCAGAGACTACTGGTGGCCTAAGATGGCTGCACACATAAAGGCTTACGTGGACTCTTGTCACACCTGTAGATGCGCCAAACCCATCACAGGAAAACCAGCAGGACTTTTACAACCCCTACCCACACACCCCCAGCCCTGGGACACCGTCTCCATGGATTTCATCACTGACTTACCACCGGCCCAAGGTTTTACTTCCATATTAGTGGTTGTGGACTGTTTAACAAAAATGGGACATTTTATTCCCTGCAAAGGCCTTCCATCTGCACAAGCAACAGCACAGTTGTTTTTGGACCATGTCTAATCACATAATTAGCGACAGAGGCTGTCAATTTACTTCCAGGTTCTGGGGGATGCTTTTTCAGTCATTGGGGGTCCAAATCCACTTGTCCTCTTCGCATCATCCTTCCACAAATGGGGAAGCTGAGAAAATTAATCAAATATTACAACAATATCTCAGATGTTACATCAATTATCGCCAGGACAATTAGCCAGACCTGCTCCCCATGGCAGAATTTGCCTATAACAATTCAGTGCATTCCTCGACCAAAATGTCCCCTTTCCAAGCACTCTATGGGTTTAATCCTTGGGTATTGCCCACTTCCTCACAACAGGGAGCAGTTCCAGCGGCTGCAGACTTGGTCAAAGAGCGACAAGCTGCTCATGAACTGTTAAAGGAGCAGCTAGACAACGCCAAAGCTACTTATAAGAGAACTGCAGACGCACACAGACAAGAAGGGCCAGCGATTACTGTGGGAGACAAAGTCTGGCTCTCTACCAAGTTTTTAACCTCTAGCAGGCCTTCTAAAAAATTGGACTCTAAGTTCGTAGGCCCTTTCACGGAGATATCTAGGTGAGAGGGGAATTATTCTGCAAGTCACCCAATTAGCAGCCATTATTGTAGCGATGATGTGGCAGTGTATGACTCATACTACAGGTGCTAATAGTTTAGTTGGGTGTGGCAGATGAGAGTGACCTATAATGTGATTGGTCAGTTTATGTATATATACAGAGAAGTCTGGTATTCTTTCTTCTTGTTTGCTGTAACTTCTCATCGCTGTATCATTTGTTACTGCTTGTGGATGTATTCTGTACTACGTATATATATAAAGTAAATAGGCTATTTTATCTAATCTCTGCTTGAGTGTCTATTTACTGCATAGAACGTGGATCACTGGTGTCTTGGAAAAAGGAGCAGGCCGCCCCACGGTGCGCACTCTGAAAGTTGGACTCTAAGTTCGTAGGCCCTTTCACGGTGTTACAGCAGATCAACCCATTGGCTTATCGTTTGCAGCTTCCACACTCCATGAAAATCCATCCAGTATTCCACAGATCATTGTTGGTCAAGGAGTCCCCCCCCCCAAGCGCCTTGCATTCGCAAATTCCACCCCCACCTCCACTTCTTGTGGAGGGGGAAGAGGAGTATGAAGTTCAAGACATTTTAGATTCAAGGCGGAGGGGTAGGGGCATCCAGTACCTGATACACTGAAAGGGGTATTCCCAGACAGAACGGTCCTGGGAAAATGCCAAAGATGTGCATGCACCCTTGCTCGTGTACAACTTCCATCAGCTTTTTCCTCACAAACCACGGCCTCGCCAGCTCCCAGAAATTCATCCCTCGGCCGAGCACGGAGACACACAACAACCACAGGAGTTCGTAAGTTGGCAACTTGCACCCCCGCAACAGGCCAGGGGCCAGCACAGGGGGAGGAGGCTGAACCCTGTCCTTCAACCTCTGGCTTGCAGTTCCCAGGAGTGAGGGGGGAAAACTTCTCTAACCCTCTAGCTGTTTTGCAGGAAAGGCCATCTGTGCAGGAGCTGTTATCTGATCTGGCTGACAGCAGCAGTGACTCCTTTGAAGTTCATTCCATGGAAGACTTCCCCCCTCTGCCCAGTTCTCAGGAGGATTCAGAGGAGGAGATGAATTCCCATCAGAATGTTGCCGGCCCCAAGGACACTGGAAGGGAGGGGGTTTCTATGGAAATTTTTTCTGGAGGAGAAGGTGGTGTCAGGGAGATAACGGGCGGCGAAGGATGGGGCTCCCTTCAGGAAGGGAAATGCATGCGTAGTACTGAGAATCTATCTTTCCCTCCCAAGAGACTCAAGAAAGCCCCGCCCTAGATTCTGGACCCTATCTCTGGGCTTCCTCAAGCCGATTTAGTTTAGATGGATTTCTGTTAGGGTAGTAGGATAATAAATCACTAGAGTCTGATTCCAGCCTCAGCATGTTATTTCTATGCCCGAAGTCAGGACAATTCTAAAGCCTCTGACTGTGTGGATCATAAGAAATTGTGGCAAGTTCTTGGTGGTATGGGGAGACCAAGGCACCTTGTCTGCCTCCTAAGGAATCTGTATAACAACCAAATAGCAACGGTAAGAATAGAGCACGGAACAACGGACTGGTTTAAGATTGGGAAAGGAGTACGGCAGGGTTGTATACTCTCACCCTACCTTATCAACTTGCATGCAGAACACATCATGCGATGTGCTGGGCTTGATGAATCCAAGGCTGGAGTTAAAATCACTGGAAGAAACATTAACAATCTCAGATATGTAGATGATACCACTTTGATGGCTGAAAGCGAGGAGGAGTTGAGGAGCCTTATGACAAAGGTGAAAGAAGAAAGTGCAAAAGCTGGGTTGCGGTTAAACCTCAAAAAAACTAAGATTATGCCAATCAGCTTGATTGATAACTGGCAAATAGAGGGAGAAAACATGGAGGCAGTTACAGACTTTTTATTTCTAGGCGCAAAGATTACTGCAGACGCTGACTGCAGCCAGGAAATCAGAAGACATTTACTTCTTAGGAGGAGAGCAATGACAAATCTTGATAAAATAGTTAAGAGCAGAGACGTCACACTGACAACAAAGGTCCACATAGTTAAAGCAACGGTATTCCCCGTAGTAACCTATGGCTGCGAGAGCTGGACCATAAGGAAGGCTGAGCAAAGGAAGATAGATGCTTTTGAACTGTGGTGTTGGAGGAAAATTCTGAGAGTGCCTTGGACTGCAAGAAGATCAAAGCAGTCCATACTCCAGGAAATAAAGCCAGACTGCTCACTTGAGGGAATGATATTAAAGGCAAAACTGAAATACTTTGGCCACATAATGAGAAGACAGGATGCCCTGGAGAAGATGCTGATGCTGGGGAAAGTGGAAGGCAAAAGGAAGAGGGGCCGACCAAGGGCAAGATGGATGGATAATATTCTGGAGGTGATGGATTCGACCTTGGGGGAGCTGGGGGTGGCGACAGCCGATAGGAAGCTCTGGCGTGGACTGGTCCATGAAGTCACAAAGAGTCGGAAGTGACTGAAGGAATAAACAACAAACAACAAGCCCGCAGCAGGAATGTGGGAAGGGCAAGAGGCTCAGAAGAGACCCTCCCTAGTTTGCGGGCTATAAAGGAGTTGGGGGGAGAGAATTACTTTCAGACTTGAAAGATTCTGTTAATGTAGCAGTAGCTACCATTGCATGGTGACAAGAATTCATAATGCAGAATGTGGGGAGCCAATTTAAAGCCCTAAATGTGCATCTAAGAGGTGAAGCTAGATTGTTTGACTTACCAGAAGTCAGAACAGAGTTTCTCTGTACTTTTTTCACTTAAAATAGTAGAGTCCAAAGTGTAGGAATTCTGATATGGTAGTATCAGAACTCCACACAGCTTCTTATTAGTATATAGCAGAGTAGAAGCATACCCATAAACTTCCACAAGGCTTAATCAGTTCAAAACACAAAATAAACACACTTCACACGTTAAATGTAAAGTTACATAAAAAAAGTTTACAAGTTTATTGTAACTCACAGTTCCTTAGTAGAAACGGTCCATGCATGCAAGCAAGTGGTTCTGACCAAACCCACATGCTACTAATGTGGCCTTGCTGTCTGGAAGTATGAGAAACATGTGGCTGGCCACCCTCCTTGGTGGGAGATTCAAGCAGAGAGAGAGAGAAAGGGAACGGTAACAGGAAACTAGGATTCAGCCCCTCCCACACACACAGCAAGTGAGATCAGGTTAGAGCAGAGGCTGTCTCCTTCGAGCTTTTGTGTGAGACGTGCTTGATTGAAACCCAATCTCCAACATCCCCTTCTTTTCAATCTATGCATGTCTCAATGTCCCACAAGATTTAATTTCCCTCTCAGTTCTTGGTAACTGATTCTAGATAACGTCTTCGTGAAGATGTCCGCTATCATGTTCCCTGTGGGACAGTAGTCTAGCTTGACTAACCCTTGGTGTTGCAGCTCCCTCACCACATGATGCTTTACACCAATGTGCTTTGTCCTCCCACCAATCTTCTCTGACTGTGAGAGCCTAATGCAACTTTGATTATCCTCAAGAATTTGGATAGGGACTGGTTCCTCTATCCCCATGTCTGCAAGCAGAAGCTTGAGCCATTTTACCTCGTTGCATGTTTCAGTGGCTGCAACATATTCTGCCTCAGTGGATGACTGAGCAACAGTGCCTTGTTTGTGGCTACCCCAGCTTACTGCACCACCCCCATAGAAAAACACATATCCACTGGTGGACTTCCGATCAACAATATCTTCTGCTCAGTCTGCATCTGTGAATCCCAGTAGTCTAGGATTCTCAGTGGCTGGCAGTTTTAGTTTTAGGTTCATGGTCCCTTTGAGGTACCTTCCCACCCACTTGACACCAGTCCAGTCTCTTTGTGTGGGTGTGCTGGTTTTCCTACACAGAATGCCCACTGCAGCAGCTATGTCCGGCCTAGCATTGGTAGCTAGATACAACAGCTTGCCTATGGCACTCCTATAGTCATTGTTCTCTGGTAGGAGATCGCTGGGTTCATGTTGTTTGTGGAAAGCTGTTTCCATCAGTGTAGGCGTAGGATTAGCATCCTGCAGTCCTAGGCTTTCCAACAGTTCTAATATCTTTTGCCTTTGACTTAGAAGAAAGCTCCCATCTTCTTCTCTCTCAATTTGTATCCCTAAGTAGTAACTGGCATTGCCCAGATGCTTCACTTCTACTTCTTTATTTAGTTGGGAAACAACATCATCAAAGTCCTTTTTCTTACTGTGGCAGATCATTAAATCATCCACATAACACAGTATGTACACATCCCTGCCATTTCTGTGTCTTGTGTACAGGCAGGGGTCAGCCTTTCCTTGAGCGAAACCCTGGTCAAGAAGTATTTGATTTAACTTCTTGTTCCAAGCTCTGGCTGCCTCCAGGCCATAAATCCCCTTGTGTAGTTTGCAAACAAGATGTTTGTTATTGGGATTAGAAAAACCTGGTGGCTGAACCATATATAATTCTTCCTAAATCTCCCCATGCAAAAACGCAGTCTTAATATCTAAATGTTCAACGTCCATGTTCCTAGAGGCTGCTAGGCTTAGGAGCATTCTAATTGTGGTGTGTTCGACAATGGGAGCAAAAAATTCATCATAGTCCTCTCCATATTTTTGTGAGTAGCCTTTTGCTACCAATCTGGCCTTGTACCTTTGTACTTCGCCATTCTCATCCTGTTTTGCTTTGAACACCCACTTACAACCTATGGCCTTCTTGCCTTTAGGTAGCTCTATCAAAGTCCATGTTTTGTTTTTGTGTAGAGCATCTAGCTCCATATCCCGGCCTGAAACCTGACTGGAAGGGGTCTAGATAATCCGTTTCCTCCAGAATCCTCTGGAGTTGCCACGCCACCACCTTCTCAACCACCTTTCCCAAAAAGGGAAGGTGGGAGACTGGGCGAAAATTGCCCAGGATAGTAGGGTCCAGGGACGGCTTCTTGAGGAGGGGGTGCACCAGCGCCTCCTTGAAGGCCGCCGGGAACACTCCCTCACTCAAGGACAAATTAATCATCTCCTGGACCCAACCACATGTCACCTCACTGGCTGATTTCACCAGCCAGGAGGGACATGGGTCAAGCTGGCATGTGGTAACTCGGATAGCAAGTGGGACCAGGGCGATATGCATGCCCGGACAGGTTGCGATTGAATGAATGAATGAACTATAACTGGGCAATTACCGCTTGTGGGCTAAAGGTAGCCAAAGATGAATAAGTAATTGAAAATTTGGAAGCGCGCAGAGGGTCGGTACTCTAATAGGGAGTCTCTGGGTGTTTCGACACACCCCAAATCCGACGGGCACCGGTGCCACGCTTAGGGACACGAGTGATTATGGGGAATACTAAGTCGACAGTACCCCCATCTTCCCCCTTGGGGGCATTGTTGAAGGCTTGGGATAAGGGGATTTTGCCTACCCAGCCAGGAATGAAGAAAAGACATGCATGTGAGCTATGTATCTGTAGCTTGAATCATGTCAACTGGATTTCTATTTTCTCAGTGGAAACGTTTCACTCCTTATCCAAGGAGCTTCTTCAGTCTGAGCAAAGTTAGTAAGGGAATCCTTAAATATGTTTCTAGGTGGCTGTGTGACCTTGCACCTGGGGCTAGGTCATGGTTATTTTGAGATGTTATTTCTAAGTCCCTTTATCATCTAAAGGAGGATCGTTAAGATTACCATGCTGCTGTTGAGCTTGCGAAATGGTCTTAATCTTCCTAGGCACAGAAGACAAAGCAGGAAGGAAAATAGGGGAAAGATTGTGCCTGAGGCCCCCACCTCTATTCAAGGAAGGATTTTCCAAGTTGGCATAAATGGATTCCTTGACCCCTCTCTCAAACCACCTATCTTCTCTGTCTAAAATGTGAACATTAATGTCCTCAAATGAATGTCCTTTTTCCTTTAGATGAAGATAAACTGCTGACTCTGGTCCTGTGGTGTTACTTCTCCTGTGTTGGGACATCCTCCTGTACAAAGGTTGTTTGGTTTCTCCAATGTAGAGTTCAGAGCACTCCTCACTGCACTGGATTGCATAAACTACATTGCTTTTCTTGTGTTTTGGAGTTTGATCTTTGGGGTGTACAAGCCTCTGTCTCAGTGTGTTGGTGGGTTTGAAATATACAGGTATGTGGTGTTTGCCAAATATCCTTTTTATCTTTTCAGACACGCCAGCCATGTAAGGAATGACCAGGTTCTTCCGTTTACTCTGAGTCTCAGCCCTATCTGTCGCTGTTTTAGGTCTGGTAGACTTAGATTTAGTGAAGGCCCAATTTGGATATCCACAGGCCTTCAGAGCTGATCTCAGGTGCTGCTTTTCATTCTTTTTGGAATCCATGGAGGTGGGGATGGTTTCTGCTCTGTGTGACAATGTCCTGATGACTCCTAGTTTGTGCTGCAGTGGATGGTGGGAGTCAAACATCAGATATTGATCTGTGTGTGTGGGTTTCCTGTAGTTTTCTCTACAGTAGTAGTTTTCTCGGATCTGGCATTCAGCAGCAACAGTCAAAAGCCCAGGGTCTTGAAGTTGTTGTTCTTGTTCTTGTTCTTGTTCTTGTTCTTGTTCTTGTTCTTGTTCTTGTTCTTGTTCTTGTTCTTGTTCTTGTTCTTGTTCTTATTATTGTCTGAACCTACTTAATTTTCTTCCCTCTCAAGTCTCCTTCCCCACTTTCCACTCTGCTTTATTACAACATCTTCTTCCCCTCCTTATCTCAATCACTGATGCTGGAATGTCTCTGAGTTTTCTCCCGGCTGTCTTGCTGCCAAACAAAGCCTTTCACTCACTATGTTCCACTGTCCAGCATCTGATTCTCCATACATACAACACAGTCTGTCCTGCTGGTTGTTCCACACTCTTACAAGCCACTCCAGGATTTTGCTCCCGATCTTCCTCCTGGTCCCAGCCCTGGAATATCTGGACAAGGCAGGCTGGGTCATTGCTCTACTCCACTCCACATTGACCAGGTGATGTCCTCTCCAGCAGCATGTCCTGCAGCATCTGCAATTAAGGAAAAAAAAAACTTTTCTCTCCTCTTCCTACTCTTTTTCTGTCCTCTTAGCAGGACATGGATGTGCCACTTTACAGGCGCCTTCTGGCCATTTCCCCCTGTTCTGCCCTCGTGCTCTTGGCCTTGTGCTCAATCACCCGCCTTCCCTGAAACAAACCCATGAGCTTGGCACAGACCCAACCACTCTCCTTCACATGGCACTTCATCCTGCCACACAAATGGTCAAATAAAGTGTGAGTAAACAGAATAAAATAGGTGATGCAGCAGTGTACACCATGAAAGCTAAAATTATTGAATAAAATCTGTACATAAATCTACAAGGGGAAGTAAATATTTACCTCATGACAAAATAATTTTAACACCTAGGCATAAACCATCCAGTAAATTTTTAAAATCTGGGCTATTAATCATAGATAATTGAGAAAATTATTAAAATACAAATTGTAAAGTAATTACCAATGTAAGCCTAGGACCAATTGTTTACACACGTTCACCGCTGTTATACAAAACCTTATATGGGATAGAGCTTTCCTTATCTGATAGAAGAAATTCAGCATAAAATTCCTCAGGCTGACCAGAAGCAGAGGAGAACAGAAGAAATCTGAGCCTTCTTCAGGTCTTGCTATAAAGTGGACAGTGTAACAGCACTAGAAGAATGAATTCAACCTGAACCCTCACCACAAGGCCAGGTTCGACTGACCATAGGAAGCTTATTAAATATCCCATATGGAAGTGCTGGGGGAAGCTGTTGAATCTGGCCCTAAAAAGGAACCTGAATTGGGATGGGGAGATTAATGAATTGATCCAATTAGCTGGTTTCCATCTGGGATAGTTAAACCTCATTGAGGTAGACAATTGGTGTCCAGGAGCCATTCTCTAACAGCTGTCTTAGCCTGTGTGAATGGAAGAAACTGTAAGGACTGAAAATAAAAGGGTGTTTGTTTGTTTTCAGAATTCCTTGCCAACATGAAGATTTAAACTTTCAGATTGGATGGATGGAATCACTCTGGCTGGGAAATAGTGGCCCTTGAGCCAATATGTAATAACTAATAGCCAAGCTCTTAACTCGACTCTCTTTGGGCCAAGCTCAAGCCTCAAGAACCTGTTGCACATGCATTTTGGGGTGTGAAGCAGTGCTCTGATAAACCTACTTTGCACTACATTCATTGAGCTATAACTTGGCTAGGGACCTAGCTGGGAACCTTAAAGCAACTGAGCCAGAGAGTTAGCTGGGAATAGTTTTAATGCCACAGGGATACATTCTCCACCTTTAGCATGAACAATTTTTTACAATGGATGAAATGCTTCATCAAGCCTGCAAGACCACAAGTCAATATTTGCCCTCCATGTCTTGAAAGATCTCACCTAAGTATTGAAAAGTGCTCACCTGCTCAATCTTTTCACCCTCTATTACCCATCAGAACTTCCTGAATGTTTTAGTAAAGACCATTGTTTTGGCCTTCCAGTAGTTTATCACAGACTGGTGCTCCCTTCAGTAGATTGCTAAGGTGCTAAGGTAAAGCCTTAAAGCCTTAGGCAAGCCTTGTATCTAAGGCTAATTGGGGTTCTAGAAATAATGGCTGCATTGGCTGTTGTGGGTCTTCCGGGCTGTGTGGCCGTGTTCTGGAAGTTGTGGTTCCTAACATTTCGCCAGCATCTGTGGCCAGCATCTTCAGAGGGCAGGAGCACAGACAGAAGCAAAATTTGCGCTTCTGTCTGTGCTCCTGCCCTCTGAAGT
The DNA here is from genome assembly GCA_023362775.1 of Charina bottae. Lineage (NCBI taxonomy): Eukaryota > Metazoa > Chordata > Lepidosauria > Squamata > Charinaidae > Charina > Charina bottae. The sequence goes on along the minus strand of JALMGJ010000001.1, from coordinate 85,897,324 downwards.
TGCTGGCCACAGATGCTGGCAAAACGTTAGGAACCACAACTTCCAGAACACATCCACACAGCCCGGAAGACCCACAACAGCCATCGAACTCCGGCCGTGAAAGCCTTCGACAATACAATGGCTGCATTGTCTGCATAAAGTAATAGTGGACCATTCACATTTGGAATTCTGGGGGGATGAAAGTTTGAGTCCTACAGTTCCTTAGCCAATTCCTTTGTATATTGATTAAATTGGGAAGGAATATCCCTGCCTAATTTCTCTAAGAACAGGAATCAGCTTTGAAAGTAGGCTCTGTGCATCACAACCTATTCTAATCCTGGAGTCATTATACAGTCTCTGAATTAGAAACTGTAATCTCAAACTCTTGGGTTTTGCCCTACTCACCTCCCCTCTACCACACACATCATGTTCACAATATTTATTGATCATATTTGTGTAGCCGCCCACCTCACAAGCAAGTGACTTACCCTTGCCCATAAATCAAATCCAAATGAAGATATCGTAATGAATGTCTTTCCATGCATCTCTTTCAGAATGGGAATCCACGATTTCGTACTGGGTGAACAGGGAGACCCACCATGCACTAATAACATCAAGTAGGGTGACAGCAGTGATGTTGCCCCCTCAGAGATTGGCCTTCTGAGGTTTTTTATAGCAATTTGCGGTGGGTGGGATAGCTCTGATCTATAGAGATAGCTTACCTCTGGCTATGGCCACTGCTCTGGAGACACTGAGATGTGAGTGCCTGAGTGTTAGGTTGGAACTTAAAGGAAAGTTAAGAATCTTACTTTTCTACCAGCTGCTCTCCTGCCCAATGGGAACTTGAGCCTGCCTGAACTGCTTCTGAAGGTTATCTTGTTCTAGACTTAAAAAATGCTTCATCCCCTTTTCCCTAGGCCAGGGGTCGGCAAACTTTTTATGCCGGGAGCCATTTTGACATGCTCGTGCACATTTTGAAATGCTAGAGAGCCAGGGGGCGGGGTTTGCGGGCGGGGGCCAATCACGTGGAAGGGGGCGGGGTTTGCGGGCGGGAGACGGCGTCCACCCGGCCCAGCTGCCCGGGGTCCAGGGAGATCAGCTCCGGCGGGATCTGTGGCGAAGAGCGGCTGTGGGGGGGGGCGGGCGGCGACGACAAGCGACGCGCTTCAGGCTTTCAGCGCTGGAAGGAGGCCCGCCTTCCAGCGCTGAAAGCCTGAAGCGCGCCGCTTGTCGTCGCCGCCCGACCCCCCCCCCCCACGGCCGCTCTTCGCCCGCCCGCGTTGAACAAAGAAGATGATGGAGGGTGGGAAACGAGGCCTGCCCGCTTACCTGCCTGCTTGCCTCGCTCCGCGAGGCCCCCCGCTGCCTTCCCGGGGTCCAAGTCGGATCAGGGGCCTCGCGGAGAGAGGCAGGCAGGCAGGTAAGCGGGCAGCCCTGGCCTCCGCCGCCGGGCCCGCCCCCCTCGGCCGCTTCCGCCCGCCCGCCCGCGTTGAGCGAAGATAATGATGGGGGGCGGGAAACGAGGCCTGCCCGCTTACCTGCCTGCTTGCCTCTCTCCGCGCAGGGGCTGCTGCGGCTGGAGATGGCGCTGCCTCCCTGCTGCGCCGGGCCTCGCTCAGTGCGAGAGCCAGGGGGCGGGGTTTGCGGGCGGGGGCCTATCACGTGGAAGGGGCGGGGGTGAGTTCAGCTGCGGAAGAGCCACACTCAAGGGGCCAAAGAGCCGCATCTGGCTCGCGAGCCGCCATTTCCGACCCTTGCCCTAGGCAATGGATCCTGCATATCTCCGACAAGGTCACCTTCCTTACTCTCTACATTTTCTGACCAATTGATGCCAATGGTAGAATTTTGCCTGGCCATTGGGGATTAAATGGGGTTCTACCAACCTTCAGGAAGGGAATAGGACTCTTCAGACCAGAAAGTGTCTTCTCCTTCATGCTTTCCACCCATGAAGGAGATGACAGCTGTCACATTCTTCTTTAGATTTGGCTGCTTCTCTGAAAGACACGTTGAACATGCTTATCATGGCTGGAAGCCTCATTAGAGGACTTAGTTTTTCACTAAGAATTGTGCAGCTGCTTTGGCTTTTGTTAGCCCCTCCTCCCACTTAGTAGCCTGTTGGTACTTAGGCCCAATGAGGTCTGTCACTGGGTCAGCTCTCTTCTGGGTGGGCATTTCAGTTCAAAATTACTGCCTCTCTTTCTTCTACCCTGTTTCTTTCTGTTCTTAGTGCCACTGCTTCAGCATCTAACCATCTGATAACATCCTTCTTTATCTCTAATTCTGCTTCTTCCTCTTTTCATTTCTGACATATCTTGACTTGCTCTAAGTAGCTCCCCAAGCTACTGCAGCAGCAGCTAGCTTTCCATTTGTTGGGGCTTCTATGTAACGTTTGCAGAACCTATGGGTTGAATAAAATAGTCTCACACTAGAATAGTGGATAACTACTTTACTATAAGTTACTACAGTACAAAAAGAAAGTTGCTTCTGAGAAAAGCGTGCGCTTCATACATTGATATATGCTCTCACACTCCCTCCCTCCTGTTCAGCCACTCAGATGGTACTTCCAGGTCTTCAGACACACGATGACCCAAGCCACCATTGGCAGACAGCAAGCTAACGTATGCAGGACGGCCTCTTCACCCTGTTAACTCCTTCCATGTCATTATCTCCGATATGAAGCAAAGAAGCTTTGAATCGGAGACCATGACAAAGTGCCCCACCTGAAAAAGATAAACAGAAAGATAAGAACAGAGAAACAAATTAGGAAGGTTTGAGAGGGTACTTCTTGTGGAAACGAGCAATGAGTCGAGGAGCATTGACACTGGATAGAGGAAGCCATTCAGGATCAGGAAAATCCGTCCAAGAAACCAAGTACTGCAGGTGGTTTCTGTAGATTCTGGAATCAAGGATCTGGTCAATTTCAAAATGCTCTTCCCCATCGACCAGGATTGGAGTAGGTGAACGTTTGTCAGGATGCCAAACAGTAGAAGGCGTATGAGGCTTCAAAAGGCTGCAGTGGAAAACAGGATGAACCCGACGAAGATATTTAGGTAACTGAAACCCATACAGCTACAGGGTTTAGAACGGAGATAACGGGAAAAAGACCAATGAACTTAGCAGACAACTTCTTAGAAGGCTGTGTTGTGTTTAAGAATTTTGTGGAAAGGTACACTAGGTCGCCAGGCTTCATGTTCCATTGAGGTTTCCTTTTCCGGTCAGCAAAACGTTTGTAAGTCTTTTGTGCTTTCTGGAGGGCTTGTAGAATAACAGGCCACGACAAAGCGATCAAATCACTCCAGTCTTTCGGGGAGTGGTTGGCTGGGACATCGAGGTGGAGATCTGGGATCGGAACAAAATCATGTCTATGCACAACCCTGAAAGGTGACAACCCAGTAGAAGAGTGCACCACATTATTGTAAGTGGCTTCAGCAAAAGGGAGCAACTCCACCCAGTTATCTTGTTGATAATTGAGGTAACAGCGTAGGTATTGTTCAAGAGTCGCCTGGACCCGTTCAGAGGCTCCGTCGGTCTCCGGATGATTCGCAGAGCTAAGCGAGTGGGTGGTACCCAACAACTTTAGAAATGCTTTCCAAAATTTAGCGGTAAATTGAGAACCACGATCTGAGATTATACGGGAGGGACAGCCATGAGCACGGTAGATGTGTTGGAGAAAGAGTTTAGCCAAACGCTTTGCAGAAGGGATTTTCTTACAAGGTATAAAATGGGCTTGTTTGGAAAACAAGTCAATCACAGTCCAAATGACAGTATTTCATTCACTGTCAGGCAATTCAACTACAAAGTCCATAGCAATTTCGTCCCAGGGTCGACTAGGAGACGCAACAGGCTGCAAGAGACCTTGCTGCCGCCCCACTTTACGCTTGGATTGGGCGCAGGTGGGACATTCGTTGATATAGTCTTTTACATCTTTGCATAAAGATGGCCACCAGAATTGTCTGCGCACCAAATGTAAAGTTTTTGTAAATCCAAAATGTCCAGCTGTTTTGAGATCATGAGCATGCCTGAGAGCTTCCTTGCGTAAAGAAGAAGGTATGTAAAGTTTATCAGCAAAATACCAGTGATTATGTTTGCACTGCAGCGTTGATTGGTGATCTTTGAACCACGTGTCAGATTGCAAAGCAGAGGCGATGTTGTCCTGCCAGGTGGACTGCTGAGGCGTGGGAAGCGGGGCAGGCGGATTAGTAGACTATCTGCAAGTGGTGACTGTGAGTCCCAACTGTTTTTTTGAAAAAACAGTGTCCACCACCTCCTCCCGTTGGCTGTCATGCTGAGGCATGCAGGACAAGGCATCAGCCATGAAGTTGCATTTTCCAGCAAAATAATGGAGGGTAAAATCAAATCTGATGAAAAACTGGGCCCAGCGGAGTTGTTTGCCATTCAAACGTTGAGGTGTTTGGAGGGCTTGCAAGTTCTTATGATCAGTCCACACCTCAAAAGGGTGTTTAGCACCTTCCAAGAGGTGTCTCCAATTAGTAAGGGCTGCTTTTACAGCATACGCTTCGTTCTCCCAAATATGCCAACGGCGTTCAGCTTCAGTAAATTTCTTAGACAAGTACGCACAAGGTTGCAAAACATCCTGAGAGTTCTTTTGGAACAAAATATCTCCAATGGCAGAATCAGAGGCGTCAGTATGTACTACAAAAGGGACATCTGGATCCGGGTGTTTTAGTACAGGGTACGCCGTGAAGAGGTTCTTCAGTTCGTCGAAAGCCTGTTGACAGTCAGAAGTCCACGTAAGCTTAGCTCCAGATTGAGGTGTCTTTTTGGACTCTCCTTTCCCTTTTGTTTTGAGCAAATCCGTTAGTGGCAACGAAATTTGCGTGAATTGGTTAATGAACTGTCTGTAGTAGTTCGCGTAGCCCAGGAAACTCTGGAGCTGCTTCCGTGTATGGGGTGGTTCCCAGGCCAAGACATCTTGGACTTTTGCAGGGTCCATACCGATTCCCTGATTTGAAATCCGATAACCCAGGTAGTCCAGTTCCGTCTTGTGGAATTCACATTTAGACAGTTTGGCATACAATTTAGCTTTTCTGAGCTTTTGAAGGACTTTTTTCACTAAAATTTCATGTTCTGTTTCATTTTGGCTATAGATCAGTATATCATCTAGACAGACCAACACCCCTTTGTATAGAAATTCATGTAGTACTTCGTTTATGTGCTGCATGAAGACTCCAGGGGCTCCAGCCAACCCGAATGGGAGGACTTTGTACTGGTAGGACTCTAAGGGGCAATTAAACGCTGTCTTCCACTCATCTCCAGGCTTGATGCGAATTCTGAAATAAGCTTCCCTTAAATCAAGTTTTGTAAATATTTTCCCTTTGGACAGGTGGGAGAGCATGTCCTAAATTAGAGGCAGTGGGTATTTGTTTGTGGTGGATATGGCATTCAATCCCCTTTAATCAGTGCAAAGGTGGAGAGTGCCGTCCTTTTTGGCTCGAAACAACACAGGGGCCACCATTGGTGAGTTGGCCGGTTAAATAAAGCCACGTGCCAAATTCTTATCAGTGAACTCTCTTAGCACCTCCTTTTGTTTTTCAGACATTGCATACATTTTTGGCTTTGGCAAAGGAGCATTTGGATCAAGGTTGATAGAGCAGTCTGCAGTCTCTGCCAGTTGATCCGCATCCTGCTTACTGAACACATCTGTGAAACCTTGGTATCTCTGTGGAATGCTACCCTCCTGTTTTTCTTCTGCTGGCAGGGCTTCACATTCCACCATAACTCCCACTCCATTCTCTGATGGTGCAGGCTCTGGGGGCCCCTGCAGGGTATACGTGCCGTCTGCAAACACCAACATCCCTGAGCTCCAGTCAATTTTAGGGTTGGCACTTCTTAGCCATTGTAATCCCAAAATGATAGAGTAATGTGCTATAGGAGCTATTGTAACATTTAAAGTCTCTTTATGGTCCCCAATTTTCATGCTAACCATTTCAGTACCATTTCATGCTGCACAGCTCCTCCCTTAGCCTCTGATCCATCCAATCCATCCAATTGAGTCAATATTATTGGGCACTTCAATCTTAGCAGCTTTAAGTCCAGACCTGTGACAATAGCTGGATGAATCAATTTTTTTGTGCAGCCTGAATCTACCATAGCTTTTAAATCTGCTTTGCATCCAGTTCTGGAGTTGCACAACTGCACCCCCACCATTAACATAGTAGATTGTTTATTCACCGGCTTCTATGTGCCATCAGATTCTCCCGCCTGACTGTGGGCGCCATTTAGGGCAGGCATGATTAGTTTTCCGCCGGCTGAGGAATTTCAGCCTCTGAGTCCTCTGAAGATGTTAAATCTTCCTTTACTCTGCGGTGCTCTAACAGAGCTGCTCCCTGAGTAGCTCCCCTATTTTTTTTTTTACAACCTTGGTCGGCTTTGCAGTTGTTTTATCAGCATCTGTTGTACATCTGCATTCCAAAGCTCTGTGGCCTGGCTTCCCACAAATAAAGCACAGCCCCTTTTTCAACTGCTGATCTCTTTCATCTGCCCCCGCTCTTTGGCTCCTTCTAAAAACAGTCACCGCTTGCCCTGGTGCTGCCGTATTTCTGCCTTGGGTGATTGCCCTAATCCTCTGTTTTACTTGATATCTGGTGTTCTCCACTTCCCCAGCTAAACAAATCCATTCTTCTACATTATTTGGGTCTCCCCTTCCCAGGGCCCAATTCAGCACCTCTGGGCTAAGACCTCCTTTGAAATATTCCACCTTTGTTGTCTCTGACCAGTCAGGAATCTTCCCGGCAATAGCTTTAAACTGTAGTGCATATTCTGACACAGTTTTCGAACCCTGTTGAATTTGTTGTAATTCAGTCTTTGCTTTCAGTTTAGCTAATGGGTCTTGGAATCTCTGCCTTAGGTTATGCAAAAATCCCTCCAAATCTTGCAACTCAGGAGCCCCAGCGTCATGGAGCTGGACGAGCCAATCTGCCACTGGCCCCTTTAATCTGCTTCCAACCAAATTTACTTTAGAAGCCTCTGATGGGAACATTTCTCCAAACTCTGCCATATGTAGCTTCACGTTTGTTATGAAGTATGACAACTGCTGTGGGTCCCCATTAAACGTAATCTTTAGATCTCTAAAAACCCCTCCTCTCTGAGCAAGGCTCAAGTTACTCACAGAGTGCTGGTCCCAGGAAACAGAAGGACGTGATGGTTTCTTCTTTCTGACTGCAGGTACGGGGTGGGGGGGGTGGAGAAGGAGTTCTGCTTTCCAGCTCTGGTGTCGTTCTCCTAGATGATGGTCTGGGATCCCCACGCTCGAATGCCTCTTGTCTCCCCTGAGACATTGAAAGGGACACATTCTGCAGCATTGCCTCCATCGACAGGAGGCGTGCATCAAATTCCCGCATTTTCTGTGGCGTGGCAGCCTCCCCCTCCTCGCTACTCGTTCTCCCCTTTGGCCTCACAGCTCGCCTGTCTGGGTGCTGCATTTCTTCAGCCTCACCCGAGTCAGCCTCTGCTCCCGTGAGCGACCTCACAAAATCCAGAGTAATTAAACTCTCATCTCCTTTAACATCTGCCTCCCTGTTTGCAGCTGGGCTTATAGCCCCCGCTCCCTGCAAATCTTCGACTGAGATCTTCCAAGTAAGCTCTCTCTCTCTGGAATGCTTCCAGGTAGAGGAAAATTTTTTTTAGAGAGAAGCAACTTAATGTAGGGGGCGTGGTGGCTCAGCGGGTAAGATGCCAGGCTTGTCGATCGGGAGATCGCAAGTTCGGAGGTTCGAATCCCTAGTCCCACGTGACGGAGTGAGCTCCCGCACTCGCCCCAGCTCTTGCCAACCTAGCAATTCGAAGGCATGCAAATGCAAGTAGATTAATAGGTACCACTTCAGTGGGTAGGTAACAGCGTTTTGTACGTGTCATGCCGGCCACATGACCGTGGTGTTAGAGTTATTCTGTTAGAGTTATTCTATGTAGAATTCATACGAATGGATTCCTTCACTGTGATATTCTTTAGCTGGTAAAGACAGTATTTTTCCATACAGTGTTCCCAAAACATTCCACCGATAAACACCAGGTGTGACCTTGCTCATAGCCAAAACATAGTGATATCAGTCCAAAATACCTTATCTCATGGGAACCGCTTTCCCGGAGGGGAGACAATGTGCAACACTGCCATCTCATGGCGATTTATAGTAAGTACAACTCTTAATGCATTGTTAGTTTGAAATGTCCTGACCCACATATAGCCAATCAGAATGCTGAAACATGTGTATATCTCAGCTATGAACTATGGGTCTATGCTTCTTGACTTCTTGACTTCTTGACTTCTATCTGTCATGTTGCCATGTACTCTGTTCCTGAACTGTAACTATGCCTGGCCTTTTGTACCTGGCCATGGTTTTCTTCACATCTGCTGATGGAACTCTGCTCATGTTTTGTTGTTTTTCCTTTTTGCAATAATGTAACTCATATCCATTATTGCCTTATGCTACAATAAAATATTGTTAGCCCTACACGCTGCACTCTGTTTGGCTTACTCTGCACCTGGACCCCATAAGCCAGCAATATCCCACAGGTTATGGGTTGCCCAGTCTGGATGGTGCGCTGTTCGCTGCCCTGGATCTGGCTGTAACAAGGGGGTTTGTTTTTGAGGCTGCATTTTAGAGTAAACATGTTTTTTCTTTGAGTGGTCAGCATGGCTGCTACAGGGCTAACTAGTCTGCCTTTTGAGCACTTGAATGGCACAAACTATCGGACCTGGTGTGTGAAGATCAAGTCTTTCTTCCTAAAAGAAGGTTTGTGGAAGTATGTGAAAGACCCACCTCCAGCTGGTCCCGTTACTGAAGAAGTGCAGTTGTGTTTGGATCGTGCTTATGGCAATTTGATTCTGGGACTGGAATCATCTCAGTTACTGCATATCAGCAATCTAGACACTGCACATGCATGTTGGGAGGCTCTCAAAGCCCTTTATTCCAAGCAAACCTCTGCTGCCATTGTTGGTCTATCACGTCAGCTTTACAATCTGAAGCTGCAGCCCGGTGGAAACGTGATGACCCACCTCCATAAACTCAAGACTTTGTTTCTTGAACTTGAGGAGTGGGATGTTGTGGTCCCAGATACCCAGAGAGCTTGTATTATATTGTCAAGCTTGGACAATAGCTTTGACATGCTCATCGGGGCAACTCAGACGTTGAGGCCCCAAGACCTCACTGTGGATTATCTTACAAATCGGCTGCAAGAAATCCAGCAACCTCGTGACCTGGAGAGGATGCAGGGTAAGCCATCTGCTGCTGTTCCTGAGGCTTCTAAACAGCATTTTCCTGCTGGAACAGAAGCTGCCTGTGCTGTAAGGAGATGCTACCGGTGCAACTCGACCCAACACTTCTTGAAAGACTGTCCCCAGCCACCTCGCCCGGCGGGTAGTGCCAGTGGAAAGAGGTTCATGCGAAAGAAGGGGAAACAACCGCCTAGACAACGTACCCAAGTGTCTGCTCTGCTCACGGCTGTGAGTAAACAATCTCCAGAGACTTGGCTCTTGGACTCAGCTTGTAGCCAAATCATTGTAAACAATGAACAGTTGTTGTTAACAAAATGCAAGCCTAAAATCCAACAGGTTGCTCTAGCTGATGGATCCATGGCTGATGTGTCCTTTCAGGGTGAAGTATACATTCCTTGTTTGGGGATAAGTGTGCAAAATGTGTTGTGTGTTCCTACACTTGATTTTTCCCTCCTCAGCGTTCCAGCCCTGGTGAAATCTGGATATACTGTTGTGTTCAAGGGTACTGGATGTTCTATTGAAAAAAATGGAATTGAATGTGCTAGGGGGAGATTAGTGAATCAGTTGTATGAAATGCTTCCTAAACAGGGGATTGTGTCAGGAAATTGTGTTTCCAGTGTTCCCCCACATAATAAATGCATCCACTACTATCACAGAGTTCTGGGACATCCCGGGTGGGGAAGTTTGTCCCATATGGCCAAGGTGTATCCTGAGCTAGGATCTAAAAAGTGTGATGACTTTCTTGATTGTACTGTGTGCAAACAATCTAAGATCAAGGCTGCGCCTGTTGCTAGGAAAAGTGACAGAGTGTCAACTAGGCCTTTTCAGTTGGTTCATGGAGACCTAGCTGGCCCCAATGCTCCTAGTGAAGGAGGGGCACGTTTCATGTTTCTTCTGGTGGATGACCATACTCGCTTTACGTTTTGTTATTTGCTCAAATCTAAAGCGGAGGCTTTTGCTCGCATTAAGGAGTTTGTTGCAATGGTGGAGAGAAACTATGGTTATCAAGTAGGTCAGTTTCAATCTGATCGTGGTGGAGAGTTCCTAAGCCATGAGTTCCAGAATTGGCTTTGTAGGAAAGGAATCTCCCATAGACTTGCCAATGTTGGTGTTCCAGCTGAGAATGGAATAGCAGAAAGGAATATTGGTGTTGTTAATGCCATTAAAAATGGCCTGATGTTAGATGCCCAGGTGCCAGCCCGTTTTTCGGGTGAGGCTACCACGACTGCAGTGTATCTAACCAACAGGGTGTGGAATTCAGCTGTAAATGAAGTTCCTTATTTCCTTTTGTTTGGCAAGCACCCTTTGCTGAAGCACCTGTGTGTTTTTGGAACATTTGCATATGTTCACATCCCTAAGTCTCAGCGAAGGAAGAACCAGCCAAAAGCACAGCGCTTAAGGTTTGTTGGTTATTCATCAAGATCTAAGGGTTACCGTTTTTCTGCAGGCTATGGTCAAGTGGTAGTCTCCAGAAGTGCTAACTTTGAGCACCCTACTGGTTGGGATAGGTTGAATGCTAGTTCAGAGGTGTTGTTGCAATCTAGTGTACAGCCAACTGTCCATGCTCCTGTGGCTGGACAACAACCAGTTCAGCTGCCTTCTGTTTCCCAGTCTCCTAGTGTGGTGAGAAGGTCCCCTCAGGTGAAGGAAGAGGAAATTTCACCTGAGCAGGTTCAGGACCTGAAGGGGGAATCTGGTAGTGAAAAGACAGAGGACAGTGATGAGGAAGAGGCAGTGGTCATTCCTCGTAGGTCTGCACGTTCCACAAAGGGTGTGAAGCCTGACAGGTTTGTGATTCAGCAGGTGAGAGTGTGTCAGATTACCTGTGAACCTCAGTCTTTCCAGAAGGTGTTGCTCCTGCCTGTGGAAGAGCAGGAGAAATGGAACACAGCGATGGATAAGGAGTTTGAGGCATTAGTGAGTCAAAAGGTGTTTGAAGTCACTGACTTGCCCCCATCCCAGAAAGCTGTAGGTTCCAGATGGGTATTCAGGAAGAAGCTTCTTCCTGATAACACAGTGCAGTACAAAGCCAGGCTTGTTGCTCAGGGATTTTCACAAGATAAGTTTTTGAACTATGATCTCACATATGCACCCACAGCTAGACCAGAGTCTTTACGTATGGTACTTTCTCTGGCTGCACAGCGTGAACTGGTTGTCCATCATTTTGATGTTGACACAGCATATTTGAATGCAGAGCTCCCTGAGACAGTGTACATGAAGCAGGCTCCTGGCTATGTTTGTGACAATTCCCAGAAAGTGTACAGACTACGCAAGGCGCTTTATGGGTTAAAGCAGGCCGGTCATTGTTGGCATCAGTGCTTAGATTCAGCTTTAACGGAACTAGGGTTTAAAAAGTCAGTTGCTGATCCCTGTGTGTACATAAGAGGTTCTGGAAGTAGCTATACAGTGCTGCTAACGTATGTGGACGATTTTTGCCTAGCAACTGGTTCTTTGCACCTTGTACAAGAGTTTGCCACACAGCTAAGACAGTACTTTCAGTTGAAAGACCTAGGCGAACTGAAATATTATTTGGGTGTTGAAGTTACTAGATCTCAGAGTGGTGAGTTTTATCTGAGTCAGAAGAGAAAAATTGTTCAATTGTTAAGTCAGCTTGAGATGTCAAATGCAAAACCTACCAGAATGCCTATGACTCTTGATTTCCTAAAGGGTGACACGTGTGAGGAACCTTGTCCTCAACCTGAGTTATATCACTCTGCTGTAGGAAGCTTGCTACATTTAACACAGTGGACACGTCCTGACTTAGCTTACTCAGTTGGAGTGCTCAGTCGTAAAGTTGCCAAACCGTCTATGCGAGATTGGCAAGGGTTAAAAAGAGTTCTGCGTTATCTCAAAGGCACAGCAGATCTCTGTCTTAAAGTGTCCACTACTAAGTCTGAAATGCCTGTGATTTATGTTGACAGCTCCTTTGCAGAAGAGAGAGATAGAAAATCTGTGAGTGGATTTGTCTGCCTGTTTGCCAACACAGCCGTTGCTTGGCGGGCAAGAAAACAAAATGCAATCGCAATTTCTACCTGCGAGGCAGAATATAGTGCCCTCAGTGAGGCAGTAAATGAACTACATTGGTGTAAACAACTATTCCAAGATCTCACCATAAACATTAAATTACCGTTTACAGTTTATGAAGACTCACAATCATGCATTGCACTTGCTCTATCTGAAAATGTGAGAGGCCGCACAAAGTATGTCAATGTGAAGTTTCAGAATGTAAGACATGCAATTCAGGAAGGGTTTATCCAATTGGAATATTGTCCTTCTGAACTGAATGTGGCAGATGTATTCACAAAAGCTTTGCCTTTTGAAAAACATGCAACCATGGTTACAAGATTGGGACTGGAGCAAATGTGTTTCGAATAAATCATTTGTGTCTCTGTGTTCTTGCAAAATGACAGTTTTCACTCCCCAAAATGTTTCAAAATCCATTCGGAAGGGGTGTTAGAGTTATTCTGTTAGAGTTATTCTATGTAGAATTCATACGAATGGATTCCTTCACTGTGATATTCTTTAGCTGGTAAAGACAGTATTTTTCCATACAGTGTTCCCAAAACATTCCACCAATAAACACCAGGTGTGACCTTGCTCATAGCCAAAACATAGTGATATCAGTCCAAAATACCTTATCTCATGGGAACCGCTTTCCCGGAGGGGAGACAATGTGCAACACTTCCATCTCATGGCGGTTTATAGTAAGTACAACTCTTAATGCATTGTCAGTTTGAAAATGTCCTGACCCACATATAGCCAATCAGAATGCTGAAACAAGTGTATATCTCAGCTATGAACTATGGGTCTAAACTCTCTCTTTTTCTTGACTTCTATCTGTCCTGTTGCGATATACTCTGTTACTGAACTGTAACTATGCCTGGCCTTTGTATGGGCCATGATTTTACTTCACATCTGCTGATGGAACTCTGCGTATGCTTTGTTGTTTTTTCCTTTTGCAATAATGTACTATATCCATTATTGCCTTATGCTACAATAAAATATTGTTAGCCCTACACGCTGCACTCTGTTTGGATTACTCTGTGCCTGGAACCCCATTAAGCCAGCAATATCCCACACGTGGAAGCGTCTTCGGACAACGCTGGCTCTTCAGCTAACAAACGGAGATGAGCACCGGCCCCTAGAGTCAGACACGACTGCACAAATGTGCGGGGGGAACCTTTACCTAACTTAATGTAACGTTTGCAGAACCTATGGGTTGAATAAAATAGTCTCACACTAGAATAGTGGATAACTACTTTACTATAAGTTACTACAGTACAAAAAGAAAGTTGCTTCTGAGAAAAGCACGTGCTTCATACATTGATATATGCCCTCACACTCCCTCCCTCCTGTTCGACCACTCAGATGGTACTTCCAGGTCTTCAGACACACGATGACCCAAGCCAGCATTGGCAGACAGCAGGCTAATGTATGCAGGATGGCCTCTTCACCCTGTTAACTCCTTCCATGTCATTATCTCCGATATGAAGCAAAGAAGCTTTGAATCAGAGACCATGACATTCTAGTTCTCTTTCTACTCTCTGCAAGAATCAATCAATGCTGCCCTGGGCTGGTCTACCATAAAAAGTTCCTCTCACCACTGCTTATGTCCCAACAGAAATGCCCACATTGCAAATCAGAGCAAGCATCTTTGAGGCATAGCATACATTCTATGCCCTCCATAGCTATGTGTTTCGGGTGGCGGGAAGGTGAAAGGCACAATCTCACCAGGGACACATCCAGCTTCTGCTTCTTTTAGAAAATTCCCTCACAGCTGCATTCTAGATGGCTGGAACTTGCCATTTCATAGGTCGCTTGGATCACTTTGGATAGAACCAGAACCCAAATCCAAATCCTGGCCTTAAGCAACAAAATCCTCTAGTTGGGCTAGGTTACACTTCACTCGGAGGAGGAGGAGGAGGAGGAGCTGGACGCTGCAAGCTTTCTCCAGGGGTAGAATGGGGTGGGGAACAAAGCTAGAATGTGATCCACATAGGCTACAACATTAAAAATGCAACTCTTCCAGAATGGCACACCACCTCGTGCCTGCAAGTTTCACCAATTAGATATGAGAACATACAAGACACAGGTGTGTGAGCGCAAACATTCATGTGCTTAGACGTGTATATATCCACATTCTCTGCCACTGTTACAGACTAGGGCCTGCGACAATCCCAGTTCTCTTGGGATCTTTCTATTATAGGTTATTAAACAGGATTATGCATTCCAGAAGTCTAAAAATGAAGCCCTAATTCATAACCATTCAATACATTAACTATTATTTGGGACTAAACATAGAAATGCAATCAAATAATAAGCAGTTGACCATTTATGGGAAATATTGCAAAAAGTATATTAAAAGCTAGCATATAAAACAATCAGAAATAAGCAGCAATAATCTATGGGAATTTGGCATTGTCCAGTTCAATGAAAGAAAGGCAAGTTGTTGAACCCGTAGCCTCTTTCTTCTACCTGCCCACTTTCTTCTGTACTATCACCTGCATACAGATACTTATAGAATGTTGCTAGCCCACTTGATGCAAAATATTCTGAATGCACCAGATGGTATTTGTGTACAATATTTACTGCAAGATAAGAGTCCCAAAATTACTTGGCTGGTAACAAAATTCTCTTTAACAGAATGCCAATACATTATATTCATGGAAGCTTAATAGTGGCACTGACTTGTAACTTTAACAAAGAATTTAAGAAAGTACTGTATCTCATTATTCAAGACGTTTGAAGACCAACAGAACAAAAGTGGTTTTCACCTACAGCTCACAACTCAAACCACTCAAATGTGTTATTAATAAGCTATAGCAGGGGTCGGCAACCTGTGGCAGCAAGACAGCCAGGAGAAAACTCAGAGACATTCCAGCATGAGGGATTGAGATAAGGAGGGGAAGAAGAAGCTGTAATAAAGTAGAAATGGAAAGTGTGGAAAGAGACTTGAGAGGGAAGAAAATTAAGTAGGTTCAGAATATGTCGATGAAGGTTCTCAGTCATCCAGGTGGAACAGTCTGTGGCTTGAATCATGTCAACTGGATTTCTATTTTCTCAGTAGAAACGTTTCACTCCTTATCCAAGGAGCTTCTTCAGTCAGTAGGGTTCAGACAAAAATTGAACGGATAAAGAGATGGTCAGTGTCTCATTGAAGGAGTAGTTGATTCCTGTAACCTTGAAGGAAGCTGTAACGTATCCCCTGCTTACGAGGCCCTCCCTAGATTTGTTCAGTGTTGACAGCTTCCACCCACACTCCAATCTTCCCTTTTGGGAAAAGGTTGTTGAGAGAGTTTGGGGAGGCAGCTACAGAGCACTCAGGAAGAAGCAGATTATATACAGTAGATCCTTTGTGGTCAGCATTCAGACCTGGGGATTGGATAGAAACAACTTTGGACATGCTAATGGATGAGCTTTGTCGGGACTCGGATGGCAGCAGTACCCCCAGGCCTAGTCTTTCTGGATTTCTCAGCAGCATTTCACACCATTACCTTGTATCTTCCATGACTGAAGTCTTACAGTGGTTCAACTCATTTCATAGCAGGCAGTTTACATCAGTGATCACTCTCTCTCAGCCCAACCCACCTCACAGGGTTGTTGTTGTGGGGAAAATAGGAGGAGGAAGGAGTATTAGGTATGTTCGCCACCTTGAGTTATTTATAAAAATAATAAAGGCGGGATAGAAAATGAATGAATGAATGAATGAATGAATGAATGAATGAATGAATGAATGAATGATAGGGGAAGAGAGGTTGGCCTGGTGGCTACTCTCATCTGGGGTGCCATAGTCTTCATTCCTCTCTTCCCTATTTTTTGATATCTACATGAAGCTGCTGGGGGAGATCTTTCATTAGTTTGAAGGGCAGTATTCCCAATATTCTGAGCTGTACAGGTGATGCAGTGGAAGTCCTGCCCCAATATACTGAAGCTGTTGGGATCTGGATAAGATGAAGTGAACCCAAGGGTGATGGAACATGGCCATCTCCTACACTGTCCCTTGAAGGGCAAGCAATACATGTGAGATAGCAGATCAGTGACTTGGTAGTCCTTCTGGACCAATGACTCCTGTTGAAGGGGAAGGTGCACCCAATGAGGATTTTGCCCAGACCTGAATGGTGCAGCAGTTTCAGCCATTCCTGGGCTGAGAGTAATATATACCTTTATCACTACATGGCTCAACTACAAGTAGTCCTTACTTACTGACCATTCATTCAGTCACTGTTCGAAGTTACAATGGTGCTGAAAAAACAACTTTACGGCCCATTACAACCTTCTCAGTGTCCCTCAGTCACGTGATCGCCATTACGGTCAGTATGCATTGTCCTATGCCTGACCTGTGTTCTTTTTTTCCCCTCCTTGCAGAGCAGAAAGAGAGGGATTACGAGAAAGTAAGCTGTTTGCTCCCCCACCGCCTCACAGAGTGGAGAGGAAGAGATTGCTAGGGAGTAAGCTGTTTGCTCTTCTACACATTGAGAGCAATGTGATCGCAGCGGCAGCAGGAAAGGGTCAGGCAAGTCATTTTATTCTAATGCAAGATTAGATTTAAAAATAGCTACTGCAATCTTTCTTCCATGGAAGACTGCAACTTTGGTTATTACAGAAGATTCTACAATTGTTGAATGGTGAGATCACACACACATACACACACACACACACACAAACAAACAATTCAGATAGAAATTGGGGCACTGTGTCTGCCTGCTCCCTGTATGGGAGAATAAGGTTGTGTTGGCTGCCTGTGCCTAACCTGTGTTTTTTTCTTTTTTTTCCCCCCTCCTTGCAGAGCAGAAAGATTGGAGAGAGGGATTGCAAGAAAGTAAGCTGTTTGCTCCCCCACTGCCTCACAGAGTGGAATGGAAGAAATTGCTAGGGAATAAGCTGCTTGCTCTTCTACAAATTGAGAGCAATGCGATCGCACCGGCAGCAGGAAAGGGTCAGGCAAAGGAGAGATTGCCTACAGCAGTGCTTTCCAAACTGCCACCGTTGGCGACACACCAATGGCGGTAGTGGTAGCGGCGTGGGAGCGCGCGGGGGCGGCGTGCACGGTGGCGGTGCAAGGGCGCATGCGGTGGTGTGCACAGCAGTGGTAACAGCAGCTGCTGCCTCATGTTTTCCGCTAAAACCCGGAAGCGCTGATGGTGTGACGCGCCGCCGCCGTGCACGTCCACTTCCGGGTTTTGTCGCGACACACGAAAGTGTCACGACACACAGTTTGGAAAGCTATGGCCTATAGAAATCACTTGCTTTTCTTCTCCCCGCCCCCCACCTCAGAGAGAGGAGACATTGGAGAGGAAGAGATTTCAAGAGAGTACTATAAGTTGTTTGTGTTGCGCACCTGCAGCTCCAAGTCCCGGGCTGCAGCAAGTTCCCATTGCTTTTGATGTGTACAAGACAGTAAGTAGTGAATACAGACTTAATCAAGACAGCCTTTGGTAGCTGATGGTCATCTTGATGGAGCTGTTGCTTCACTGATTTGTGATTGGAGTCTCATGATTATATTTTTAGTTTTTCTGGATGATTTCACCATGGACATGTTTATATTCACATTGGACTTATGATTGTGTTCATATTATTGCTGATTCTGCATGGCTTATCTATGTGGCTCCAACTGATCTTTCAATCTGATTATAGCTGCTGGGAATCAGTTGGATTCAGTGGTATATAAATTTGAGAAATTTTAAAAATCATCTGAACTGCACCATCTTCCCAGCCTTCCATCTAAACTCCTGCACACAGAATGACCCACCAGACAAAACTGGGACAGACGACCCACCCGTCCCTTCCCGCTTTCTGAGATACGTGCCAGGGCAGTGCTCTCATTGAAGATAAAATCCTGCCTTTAAAATGTGGCATCAGCAGTTCACCAGGCATTAAACACTGAACCAGTTCTCAGCCTTGTTTTTTGCAGGTGCTTCATTCAGGCTACTGTAGCCCCCTGATCACGGAAGAGAGATGCAGCAGAAATTGGAAGAGAATTTCGCATGTAAATTACAACAGTATTTTTTCCAGAAAAGTTACTCAAGGGCTAATCAACCATTTATTCTAATGCAAGATTAGATTTAGAAATAGCTACTGCAATCTTAATTCCATGGAAGGCTGCAACTTTGGTGATTACAGAAGATTCTACGGTTGTTGAACGGTGAGATAACACACACACACACACACACACACACACACAAACAATTCAGTTAGAAATTGGGGCACTGTGTCTACCTGCTCTATTATGTATTTTATTGTTTTGAAAGAATCTGGAATATTCTGTTTTAAAAATCAGGCTGTAAAGTTTTTTTCCTGTTTTGAGTTGGAAGGGCTCATGTTCAACTTCCTCCTTAGGAATGTTAATTACTGGTGCCGAAGGTCTGGCTTGAACTGACCAATCAGAGTATCTCTTGTGCTCTGTTTCCAAAAAAGTAAAATGGTAAGCTGAGTCAGAGTGGTCACCTGTTAAGTTTTGTCCACTCAGGTATTGCCAGGTACAGAGGTAAAAGTTTAAAAAAATGTTTTTTTTTCATAAGTTTTATTGAATTTTAAAATACATATTAAAAGTTAATACAAAGAAAGAAATAGAAATACAAAGTAAGAAAAAAGAAAAGAAAAAGTGAAGTCAAAAAATAACAAACAAAGAAAATATAGGAAATAGATGTCCTCCAATTTATCCTTGAACTTTAAGTACAACAATTAACTTTAAATGTTAGTCCTTCATACAATACACAGGAACTTTTCTTTGTCATATACCCTATGATTTCTATAGTCCAATCTTCTGTTCTTCATATAGGTTTCGCCTTTCTTGATATCTTCCAACAATCCAGCTCTGGTTTCTACTCCTTGGAATAGTAATCAAATGTTCATTGTTGCATCAATTAAATGTTTTCCATTTGCTCTTTCCATTTTAATCCAATTAGTATAACAAATAAAGGCCTTATCTACTTCTAATAAAATACAATATATTCTGTTCATATTATGACTATATATTCCATTAATACATAACCTAACATATTACATAACATAATACATAATATAGCAAGAATACAAAACCTAACATAACATATAACCTAATACATATTATAATAATCATACAACATATTCCTGTAATAACCTACATTCTAATTCCATCTCATCATCTCATTGTCTTCTCATAAATGTATCTCCAGAAAGAGTAATCTATAATATCAACTTATATTTATATTTATAATCTTGTATCTTACACTTAGAATATCATGTTTTTATGCATCTATACAGTTTCTCATATCTGCTCTCACTCTGTGTACAATCCAGATCCGCATTCATTAACCTTGTATTCCAGATCAATATTAATAAATCTCCTGTTTAGGTTATGCCAATATCACAATATGCAACTTGTTTATTTCTGTAACTCATGTGGGATGTCAAAATGTTTATTTTACCATATCTATCAATTTGCATGTTAAAATCTTCCTGTCTCAGCTGCCACAATGTGTTTATGCCCAAACGTTTAATAGACCACTTCCTGTAAAATATCATAATCTTCTTCTGTACCAATACATTCAAAATCCTCTTTCCCTGTTTCTCTACTGGTTCGAAAGGTCTTCCCTCTGTTTCTAAATCTGTCCCTTGTATCTTCTGTTCCTGAGCCACCAAAACTATTAATATACGTTCTATGGATTTCTTAATTTGCAAAAAAGCTTTGCTGGTTTCTTCCTTAAAATCTTGAAGTGCTGTGAGAAATGCCATTTCCACCTGCACCCCCCTGATTGTATTCGTTGTTCAAACCGTAATCAGTTGCCGTAGCCAAAACACAGAATTTTCTCAGGGAGCAGGGAAGGGAGCAGGGAACAGCTGTTCTATTATTATCAGTAATGTCTATTTCTTTAAGTGAGAAAAGCTTTTAAAGTAAAAGATGAAAAATTCCACAGAGCAGTATTTCAAACAGTTTGTAAAAGGAAAGATGAAAATATATTCCAAGTGAGAGAACATCCGTTCTAAAAAAAAGTATTTATTCTTTATTCTTCAGGCTGCAAGCTGCTTAACCCAAACAAACAATTTCTCAAAAGTCAGTTAGTTTGTCGAGTGAGAAATACCAACAAAGTCTCTTAAGTCCCAATTTCTCTGATACAAAAGAAAGGCAGAAAAATACAAACTTATTCACTATGTTGCCAAAATAAAATCTATCAAACTTCCACCAAAATTAATTATAGCAAAGAAAACACAAAATTAGCCAACATTTTTAACGAAGTCCAAAGATAAATTTTAGATAATAAAAATGTTCTAATCTAAAAAAGAAAACTAATATAAAGTGATCTAAAAGCTGGCTGTCGCTCTTGTGTCTCCCGAGAGACTTACGTTCCCTGCAGAGCTAGGATCCTCCTTCGGCCATTCCACTGCATTCACCCCCGTTCTTCTCCGCGGTGGAAACAACAAAGAAAAACAGGAGTGAGCAATTCCAATGGCTCTGTGAGCAATCTTCTGGTTCCCCCTTCTCCAGGGGGAAGCTTCAGTGGTCTGTAGACCCCTGCAAACAAGATAGAAAGTCAGCCAGGTCTCAGAGCTCAGAGCTCTGAGAAACTCTGACTTGTCGAGCTGCCAGCCAGGCTTGGAGTCAAAAGTTTAAAAAAATGTTAATCTTGCTTGTAGCCATGTTTCTTTTCGTATGTAAATGGACCATGTGCTTTTCGGCTGTTTCTTTGTTTTTGAAATAAAGTTTTTTTTAACTGCAAATGCTCAGTTTATTTTTTGATCTCTCAACATGTTTCTATAACTCTGATTTTAAATTAATCAAATCTATAAAATGCTCCCTGTATGGGAGAATAAGGTTGTGTTGGCTGCCTGTTTTCCCAAACAAAGAATAATCACAAGCAGGGGACAAAAATCTAGGATGGATCTTCAGCTGTGGGGAGGTCATCAAATCCCTTTGCCCCTCCCAGGGGACTCAACCTGGATTAAGCCACCCACACCTGCTATATAGTTTTAAAATGCTCTTCATGCAGTTACATTCCCTGCATCAACAACTCTTCAATTATGCTGACACTCCATTTCTCTTTCGTAGTCTTGTCAGCCATATGGGAATAATAATGCTAATAATAATACCCCAAGAATTAAAAAGACTACAATCGTAATAGTAAGAAGGAAAATAAAGGTGTCACTTCTAATATGTGCAAACCCCATGGTTAAATTAATAGCGAGCAACTGTGGGTCCCACCACTAACAGGAGCTTTAAAACATTTCTAAATTGTAATGCTGGAAATTTGACCAAACTCTTTTCAAAAGCGCACCTCCATTGTCCTGCAAGTGGTTAAATTAAGGGCTTTCTTTTCAGGTTGTTGTGTTGCTGCAACCCCAACCCCTGGACCAATTCATAAGGGAGAGAAATAGGGGCGATCCTGCTGCACAAACATTGAAGTCACCTATTTGATAACCACCCCACACCTATGCATTTGCGGACACATAAGTACTTGACAAATGATGGTCAAATTTCACAAAGCTGCAATGGGTGATATGGTTCTGAGGAAGACACGTGAGATCTCTTCATTGAAATATAAAGAATATAAGTTGCAAATTTTCCACAATCACCAATTATCTGCAATTTCTTTGAAGAAGGAGTAATCCTTGGAGGAAAGAATTTTCCTTGGCTCAGGCCCTGGCTAAAGTAAAATCCATTAAATGTTTCTTTCTGTTTCCTGCTATTTTCTATCCACCACTGACCAGACCAGGCGTTTTACGGATCCTGATGCCCCACTGGCATTTCTGACTGCGCTGTGACTGACGATCAGCCTCTTCGAATGCCTACATTGTCCTGGGCAGGGGCTTCCTTTTGCTTTTGGCTGCTCAGCATCGCCCTCTGCTGGGTCTAAGTGTAAATGCCCCAATGTTACCTTTATTTTTTTTCCTTTACAGTATTTTTAAAACATTAAAAATTAAAACAATTTCCACCTGAGTCTTCCTCTAGGGACAGAATCACTCATTCTACAGCCGGGATGTGGCGATGAAGTTTATTTCATTTTTATCAGCTGCTTTTTAAACTCTTCAATAAGGCACACAGTCTGAAGTACCCCCATCTCTATCAAACACCAGTTAGGGGAGAGGAAAGATGTGCCCCTGGAAGATGGGCGGTGCTAGTGAGCATAGCCAAATCACTACCGCAATGAAGGAGAGAAAGCTTGGGTGGGAAAACCCAGAAATTATGGAAGAATAGGTTGAGACCTCCAAATTTTCAAACTATGGGCTCATCCCTGTCACTAAGGTGATTCAAAGGCATTATTTTTTAAGTAAAGTTAATGCTGTACATTAAATGATGTAGACGGGAATCTTCCCACTTCTAATTCTTAATTCAAAGATTTCTTTCAGGAGAAAACGCTGATGTATGGCATACCTAGTGGGAACCGTGGAGATGACTGTGAGAACACCCAGGACCACATTCGGGGCATGTTGGATTCACTCTGAGAACTACAAATTGGCCTGAACTCAAAGTTCATGCTAGGAAAGACTCCTGAGGGTGTTCAAGCTGTCTTCATTCATTAATACTCTAGAATGAAAATTATGGCTTTTCCAAATAGCTCTTTTTCCTCCCACCGATACATTTTTTGAGCCTAGATCTACACTATCATGGCAATAAAATTACCCAGGCTCTTTTAGCAAAATATGGGCAAGAAAACCACCTGTTGGGTCACCAGGAAAAGTTTTCAAGACCTCTGGAGGGTAAAATCACTCAAATCTGCTTGGATTTGGATGCCGGCTGAACAGGTCCTATTCAAATGACAGGAGCTGCACCTTGCATGGTTTTCTGAGAGGAATTTGAATCTATTAATCCTCAGGAAGTAGAGCAGGTCCGTTATCAGTTTAGCCTGGACATCTTTCTTTAGATCCTTGCCCTTCCTGGTTGTGAAAGCCTCGGGGGAGTGCATACTCTGAGCCAAGCCAGCACCATAGTTAACTTCTAGTATTAAAAATAGTCGATGCAGAGCACGGCACAGACTGTACCTGGGAATGGACGTGGGGGTAAGGCCAGGTGCAGAGAGGCTGAGGAGTTCACAGGGAAGGCATTTCTCAGGCTGATAAGCCAGTTTCTCATACAACTTGTTTTGCACCTGCTCAGCATGATGGTTATAAGAGCTTTACAAACCAGCTCCTTGGCACAGATGTGCCATGGACGTACCTGTTGTCCATTACAGGGAGCGTTGCGTGTTTTCTCTTGTAAGTATTTACATTTACTCTTAATAAAGTTAGTTCTGATCAAACTGGCTTTTAGTGCCCATTTTCTGGGGGTTCCACAAGGACAGTGTTTTTGCCCTGTCCAAGAGTGCCATACGCAGGGCAATTTGGGGAGACTTGCAGATGTTTCATTGCCAGACTATGCAACATCTTCAGTGCGAAAAGGGAGTGGGACTTGCTCTCTGTTTATATACAGTGGCTTACCCTGCCAGTGTTGGTGGGGGTGTTGTTCTCTCCTTGGTAGTTCCTTGAATAGGCTGTTGATTGATTGAGTTAATAGTTCTTTGATTAGGATATTGTGTACTGTTTGATTGTTCGTCTGGTGTTACAGTACACAATACCCTAATCAAGGAACTATTAACTCAGTCAATCAACCAAGCAGCAAACAACAGCCTATTCAAGGCACTACCAAGAAGAGAACAACACCCCCACCAACACAAGCAGGACAAGCCATGGTATATAAACAGAGAGCAAGTCCCACTCCCTTTTCACACTGAAGATGTTGCCTAGTCTGGCAATGAAACATCTGCTAGAAAACCACAAGGCTCAGAGAGCACCAAGGACTCCACATTCAACCCTGAGCTACAAATATTTTCTTCGAGTGGTAATTTTGGGAAACCACAACAGGAAGATAAGAAGAGGCTGGGCCAACGCAGTGGCTAATGAATCCTTGAGAAAGGGGGTGATGCAATCTGCCTTGAAGGAGGCAGTCATGCATCCTCTCCTCAAGAAGCTGACCTTTGGCCCAGCAATATTGCACAACTATTCTCCAGTCTCCAACACCCCCATTTTAGGGAGGATTGTTGAGATATGGTAGGGCAACAATGGCAAAGGGCTCTGGAGGAAAGGGATTATCTGGACCCCTGCCAGTCAGGTCTCAGTGCTGACTCTTTATGATATAACCTGAGTTTTCTCTGGGCACATAGAGTAGGTATTTTCTTTTATATTATTTTCCTTTCCTTAACTATGTAAGCTGCCCAGAATCATTTGGGAATCGATAGGGCATCAAGGAGGGACTAGAAAGCCAATTCATTGGTTAATATTGTTTCTTTGGAACTGTGGTTTTTGGGGAGGGGGGTTGTTTTCGATTTTGTTTGGGTTTTGCTTGTGTTTATATCAGGCTGTGGTTAATGGAACTTTCAGGTTTTCTAGGTTGAAATCCACAAGCCCAAAACTCATGAAATTCTGGTCTATTTGATGAAATAGGAGATTTCCTAGACTTGCAGCAAAATATTTCAAGGAAAGGCGTTTCACATTCAGAACAAGGCAATTTGCACTCAAAAGCAGGGTTGCCAGCGTCAAAACGGTAAGCATGATCTGGCAATTGGAACCCTGCCCTTTTTGACACGTGTGTCTCACGTGTGTGTCTCACGTGTCTCACACGTGTAAAAGCAGGGTGAAGCTCTAATTGCAGGGCTCTGCCTGCCATTTTGGCCCTCTTGTCCCCTTGTGGATGCCCTGCTCAAAAGTGTTTGAAGTTCCCAGTATTATTCTCCACAACTTAGAAATGTCTCTCCATCAACGCCATTGCCACTATGAAATTTTTATTTTATTTATTATTTTATTTTATTTTATTATTATTTTTTATTTTATTTTATTTTATTTTATTTTATTTTATTTTATTTTATTTTATTTTATTATTTTATTTTTATTTTATTTTATTTTATTTTATTTATTTTATTTTATTTTATTTTATTTTATTTTATTTTATTTTATTTTATTTTATTTTATTTTATTTTATTTTATTTTATTTTATTTTATTATTTATCACATACGTAAGGCCACCTAACTCGATAACAATTCATTGGTGGGCCTCAAGACACCCTCAAGGCAAGCTCAGATTCTGGCGTCTGCATCCCTGTAGCTTCCCGGGCAACATCACGGAAGTGGTTTGTCCTTGCCTTTTCCAGGATGGGTTTTTCCACTTCCCTGTTCAGCCAACCGCTCTGGAATTCCCACCCAAACACTGGTCAGCCCTGATCATGCTCAGCCTCTCAGATCAGTGAAAGCCAATTCGCTGCTGCCGCCTGCAGCTTCTGTTGCCAACAATAGCAGCTTACTAAACATTTTGTACCTTAAAAGCTTAAGGAGTTTGAGTCCATTTTATTAATTCGCTCAAAAAAATGATAGCACTTTAGCTGTTTCCTGTTGGTTATTCTCTGGGATTACCATTCAGAGGTAGTTACAATGAAGAGGAAAAAAAATAAGGCCGCCTCTTTCTGTTTACCCAGATTTCAAGGAGAAACTTTGGCAATCCTTCCCCACCTAGGTGGAGCTCTTTGGCTATGCTGCCATCTAGTGGCTCAACTGGAAGGTGCTCTTTAGCTATCAGCAAGCAGCAGCAGCAGCAGTTCCTAGTACAAGTTCATACCATTGCAGAACTAGGAGGCAGGCAGCTGCTTTTTAGAGAGTTTAACTGGGGTTACCATACATCGGTAATTTCTCAGACAGTTTGTTGTGCTTTTTTAAACTCTGAATTGCAGGCATGAATTTAAAAAGAGATAAAATGTCCAGAATTGTTTCTAAAGAAACTGGAGTACCTACCCACTTCACTTCATCCCTCACATTTATTTATTTATTCATTTCAGAAATTTATATGGCCTCATAACTCAACTCACGGTGACACCGGGCAGCTTACAAAAATAAAACCCCAAATACAAAACCCATTACACCCCCCATCCCCGTGGCGACAACACATTCAAACAAACCACTTGATGGGCTCCGTATCAACCTGGGATCCCCAGGCCCGCTGGCAAAGCCACGTCTTCAGGGCCTTTCGCAAGAGTGTTAAGGTGGGGGCCAGTCTTATCTCTGCGGGGATGATGTTTCACAGGGAGGGAGCCGCCACAGAGAAGGCCCTTCTTCTCAGTCCCACTAGATGGACCTCCTTAATGGGGGGAACCTGTAACATACCCCACCTCCCTGATCTGGTGGGTCGGGCAGATGTAACTGGGAAAAGGCAGTCCTTCAAATAACCTGGCCCCAAGCCATGTAGGGCTTTATAAAGGTGATAACCAGCACTTCGAATTGGACCCGGAAGCAAATCGGCAACCAATGCATCTCCTGCAAGAGAGGTGACACATGTGCAAGTCTAGGCTTGCAAAAAAACATGTGTGCCACCACATTTAAAACCAATTGAAGCTTCCGGATACTTTTCAAGGGCAGCCCCATGTAAAGTGCGTTACAGTAGTCAAGACGGGAGGTGACTAGGGCGTGGGTGACTGTGAGCAGGGCCTGTTGGTCTAGGAAAGGATGTAACTGGTGCACAACCCATAGTTATGCAAAGGCCCTCCTGGCCATGACTGCCACCTGCTCATTGAGCAGGAGTCGTAAGTTCAGGAGAACCCCCAAACTACACACCGGGACCGTCTGGGGTAGCACAACCCCATCCAAGGCCAAAAATGAAATTATCCATGAACCTAACAGCCCCAAACCCAGAGCCATTCCGTCTTGCCAGGGTTCAGTTTCAACCCGTTGCTCCCCATCCAGACCTTAACAGCCTCCAGGCACTGCGAGAGGGAGGTCACAGCATCGCTTAGCTCCCGATAACCATAACCCTAACCCTAACCCTAACCCTAACCCTAACCCTAACCCTAACCCTAACCCTAACCCTAACCCTAACCCTAACCCTAACCCTAACCCTAATGGGCTGAGATATACAGTTGAGTATCATCAGCATACTGATGATATCTCACCCCATGGTGATGGATGATCTCACCCACCCAGCAGCTTCATGTAGATGTTAAACAGAAGTGAAGAAAGTACCAAACCCTGCAGAAACCCCCCCCCAAACAGGAGCAAGGGCTGGACCTCTCGCTCCCTATCAACACCGACTGGGAACGGCCACAGAGGAAGGAAGTGAACCAGGACAACACAGTGCCCCCCACTCCCAACCCCAGAATCTGCTCCAGAAGGATACCATGGTCAATGGTATTGAAGGCCACCAAGAGGCCAAGTAGAGCAAGGATGGACGCACTACCTCCATCCCGCTCCCGCCAGAGATCATAGAAAAGCACGACCACTGCTGTTTCCGTGCCCCAATCACTTTATTTTACTTTTTTTCTGTGTTTCTTTCCCTTGTGTTCCTATTTCCCCACTTTCTCCTTCTAAGCCCTGATTTCTCCAAATAAAATCAACGTAATTCATCTGGCAAAGCCTAGTTACCTACTAATTGCTTGCATAAGACCTTGGGTTTCAGATCACACAGCGATGCTGTGTGAGATCATCCATCGCCATGGGGTGAGATAGCATCAGTATGCTGATGATACTCAACTATATATTTCAGCCCATGGGGAGCTAAGCGATGCTGTGACCTCCCTCTCGCAACCCTGGCAAGACAGAATGGCTCTGGCTTTGGGGCTCCTTGGTTCATGGAGAATTTCATTTTTGGCCTTGGATGGGGTTGTGCTGCCCCAGACGGTCCCGGTGTGTAGTTTGGGGGTTCTCCTGGGAGATCATTGGGAGGAAAAGGGTCGGAAAAAGGTCATCTGGGCCTCTGCATGGATGCTGTTGGGTCCTCCTTGCTTCTTTGTCCTGCCTTAAGCAAATGAAAGCCAATCGTTCTGGGGATATTGACTGTTGCCTTGTCCAGTTAAGTGAAATGCTCCTTTTCTGGGGTCCTAGGTCTAGCTACCAAATCAAAACCTTACTCATAACTGAACTCACCTCCTTAAGGATCTCAAAAGGCCTATGAGCCAACAAAGATGTTGATCTCTATTTTTCACAGAGAGTCCTTAACCTCCAAGTGTCACATTAGGCTTTTATTTCTGTGAAATATTGGTGTGTTTGTCCTTTTAGTATTTCATCATCATCATCATTGGTGATCACTCGTAGCCGAGTAAGATTGTCTTCCAAAGGTAAAATTTTAACGGTGGATCCGTAAGTGGCTATAAAGGCCAATTCTGGATCCGCACAACCTCCCACAATGAGGGCATAGGTTTCCGGGTGGGAGACGGTCATGATGAGGGTTTGCCTGACGTGCCTTCCTTTTCGCTCTTTTCTCCTTTTCGCCCTGTACTCGTGCTTCTTCAAAGTCCATAGTGCCATTAATAAAGGCTGACCTCCAATTGAAATGCTCATGAGTTAGGGCTTCCCAGTTCTCAATGCTGATATTACATTTTTTTAAATTAGCTTTGAGAGTATCTTTGAATCTCTTTTGCTGTCCACCAATATTCCGTTTTCCATTCTTAAGTTGGGAGTAAAGTAGCTTCTTTGGAAGACGATGGTCAGGCATTCGAACAACATGACCGGTCCAGCGAAGTTGATGTTGGATGATCATTGTTTCAATGCTGGTGGTTTTCGCTTCTTCTAATACGCTAACATTAGTCCGCCTATCTTCCCAAGTAATTTGCAGAATTTTTCGGAGGCAGCGTTGATGGAATCTTTCAAGAAGTTGGAGGTGGCGTTTGTAGAGGGTCCATGTTTCACAGGCGTACAGAAGGGTTGGTAGTACAATGGCTTTGTAAACAAGCATTTTGGTCTCCCTGCGAATGTCCCGATCCTCAAACACTCTACGCTTCATTCGGGAGAAAGCTACACTCGCAGAGCTCAGGCGATGCTGAATTTCAGCATCGATGTCGGCTTTTGTAGATAGATGGCTGCCGAGATAAGAAAAGTGGTCGACATTTTCTAGTGACACACCTTTAAGCTGGATTGATGGCGCTGCGGAGGGATTGGTTCGAACTTGCTGGTAAAGCACTTTGGTTTTTTTAATGTTAATCGAGAGGCCGAGCTTTTCATATGCTTCTGCAAAGATGTTTAGGATAGTTTGAAGATCTTCCTCGGAGTGTGCACAGACTACGTTATCATCAGCATATTGAAGTTCTATAACAGAAGTTGCAATTACCTTATTTTTTGCTTTCAGCCTACTAAGATTAAAAAGCTTTCCATCTGTTCGATATATAATTTCTACACCAGTAGGAAGTTTCTCTTCAACAAGGTGCATAATCATAGCGATGAAGATAGCGAATAAGGTTGGAGCAATAACACATCCCTGTTTAACGCCGGATTCCACTTTAAATGGATCGCTTTGAGAGCCATTGTTATTCAGGATTGTTGCCATCATGTCGTCATGGAGTAACCGCAAGATGTTCACAAATTTATCAGGGCATCCGATTTTCAGAAGGATGGTCCAGAGAGCAGTATGATTTACAGTATCAAAAGCTTTAGTCAGATCAATAAACGCCATGTACAGAGGGCGGTTTTGCTCCTTGCATTTTTCTTGAAGCTGTCGTGCAGTGAAGATCATATCCACTGTTCCCCTGGAAGGGCGGAAGCCATTTTGCGTTTCAGGGAGGATGTCTTCTGATACAGATAGGAGACGGTTTGCAATGATCTTTGCCAGGATTTTGCCTGCTGTGGCTAGAAGGGAGATGCCTCGATAGTTTCCACAGTCTGTTCTATCACCCTTTTTAAAGAGAGTGATAATTATGGCATCCCTAAAGTCTGCTGGAATCTCCTCTCATCCAGATTTTTTCGATGAGCTTATGAAGTTGTTGTGTAAGTTCAGGCCCGCCTTCTTTAAAGACTTCAGCAGGAATCCCATCAGGTCCACTAGCTTTGTTATTTTTCATTTGTTTAGTGGCTTTACTGACTTCCTCCAAACTAGGGGGTACTGCAAGCTCATTTCTTATTTGTTCTTGCGGGATTTGCAAGAAGACTTCATCAGCCACAGTAGAGTGACGATTAAAGAGATTGTAGTAATGCTCTTTCCAGCGCAGTGCAATAGACTCTTTCTCCTTTAGAAGTTTAGCACTTACTGTATATGAACACTGTGTGGGCTAATCCAGGGTCCTTTTTTTATATTTGTGAAGACAAATATGCTGCCTAGGAACTCTGGACATTTTAGTTCAATTCACATGGAGGGCACCAAGTTGAGCAGGCGGAGCGCCGAAGAATTGATGCTTTCGAACTGTGGTGCTGGAGAAGACTCTTAAGAGTCCCTTGGACTGCAAGGAGTTCAAATCAGTCAATCCTAAAGGAAAGCAACCCTGACTGCTCATTGGAAGGACAGATACTGAAGCTGAAGCTCAAATACTTTGGCCACCTAATGCAAAGAGAGGACTCACTGGAAAAGGCCCCGATGCTGGGAAAGACTGAAGGCAAAAGGAGAAGGGGACAGCAGAGGATGAGATGGTTAGATAGCATCACCGATGTAATGAACATGAATTTGAGTAAACTCTGGGCGACGAGGACAGGAAGGCCTGGCATGCTATGGTCCATGGGGTCACGAAGAGTCAGACACGACTTAACGACTGAACAACAACAAATATTAGAATATCCAATTAAACTATGAAAGACCATTGCATTCATTCAGCAGTAAAAACCTGAAGTCCCTTCCAGATGTTCTTTTCTACAATCAGAATCTGTTTTATATTTTTAGAAAATGTTCTGACATTGCCTCTGAGTATACACTGAAAAATCAACACATAGGTTTTTATACTTTAAAAAAAGGATCATACATGAAAAGGCTGTGAGAAGCTTTTCTGAAGACTGCCCTGGAAGTAATCCCTGTGGAGGTTCTAGGCATACAGATGGGAAAACTCTGAAATACACCCTTGATGGACTCTGTCAAAAGAATCAGTTCACACATGACAAAATGCTGCCTAAACATTGCAGCCTTTGCTTTTTCAATTCTCAAAAGGACAGCTTTGCCATTTTCCCCTTTTGGACCTTTTCTGTTACGGCCTATTGGTGCCATCTAGTGGGTATAGCGTAAGAGAAACACAACTGCATTTAAGTCAGGAATTTTCAAGAGGAGGGCAACTGATTCCCCCAGAATCCAAAGAAGTGCAATGAAAATCTTGTGAGGGCAAAACTACAACCCTGTGAATGAACATAGGCTTCATACCCAAAAGATCCCAGGATCAACACACTCAGTAACTACTCCAGACAAAAATCTCTTTGGTAACTGCTGTTCGGTTTGGGAAACTCTGACATTTGTTTGTTTGTTTATTTATTTATTTGAGAAATTTATATCGCTGCCCAACTCACTCACAGTGACTCCAGGAGGCTTACAAAAATAAAACCCCAAATACAAAACCCAGTACACCCCCCACCCCCGTGGTGACAACAACACATTCAAACAAACCATTCAACTCCTCATTTAGAATACCACCCCTTACTCAGTTACCCATACTCCACCTTAACCTCATTCCATATTAGGAATTTCCTTCCTTCACTCTATCTCAGAGCTTTCCAAACTGTGTGTCGGGACACGTTAGTGTGTTGGCTGCAGTGTCTGGGTGTGTCCCGGCTGCTGCTGCCTCCGAACCCTGCCAAGATTCCGCACAGGTCCTAGTGCCTGCCTTGTGCCTTGCTGCCTCCAAACCTGCCCTGCCAGGGTTCCACGCAGGTCCTAGTGCCTGCCTTGTGCCTTGCTGCCTCCAAACCTGCTGTGATTCCCCGCAGGTCCTAGTGCCTGCGTGGTGCCCTGCTGTAAGAGTGTGTCGCGAAATGATGCCCTGCTGTAAGAGTGTGTCACGAAATGATGCATGTCTAAAAAGTGTGTCACCAACATGAAAAGTTTGGAAAGCTCTGCTCTATCTTAACATCATTCCATATAAGGGACTTCCTTCCATCCTTGCTAGGGTCCCTTGACCGTTATTAAACAATACCTTTCATCTGGAGAAGCTATCCATGAATGTACACCTCATCTTTCTATGGACATAGCTATCTATCAAGGCCTGTTAAAAAGGAAGAGTAAGAAAGCCAACAAAACTCTTCAAGGAAATAAAACATGGTTTCAGAGCCATAATAAAAGTGCAAATGTTCTAATATATGAATACTAAATATAAAATATATTTGTATGTAAATTTGATATATGTAAAATCTTTTCTTTCTTTCTTTCTTTCTTTCTTTCTTTCTTTCTTTCTTTCTTTCTTTCTCTTTTTTCTTTCTTTCTCTCTCTCTCTTTCTTTCTCTTTCTTTCTTTCTCTCTCTCTCTTTCTTTCTTTCTTTCTTTCTTTCTTTCTGTCTTTTCTTTCTTTCTTTCTTTCTTTCTTTCTTTCTTTCTTTCTTTCTTTCTTTCTTTTTCTTTTTCTTTCCAGAGCTACCAGTTTTACCACTTGCAGTCTCTCTTGTCTGCTAATATTTCGTGTACCTGTTGTTAATTGACTTCTGTTTCTGCATATGCACCTTTCATGAGGGCCTGTAGCAAGGCTATGGGGGGATCATCCGTAGTCCACAGAAACGGCCTCCACCCTCAAGGCAAATCTTGGGAGATGTGGCTGAATAAGCACCTTTTCCACTCGTTGCCTTCAATGCGTCCTCCGGCCACTTCCTACCCATTGCCCATCACCACCCAGTCTCAATACTAGACATCACGAAGGACCTTCTCAGGATGTCTTTCTCACTGCAGCAGTTCTTTGTAACTTGATTGCTCAGCCCAGTTTTATAGGCAGGGCGCATGGAACACAGAAATTGTTGCACTTGTTTTTCGACTAGGGTTCCTTTTCCCATTCTTGTCCTCATCCCTCACTCTTAGGATCCTTTCTCAGAGCAATTGTATTGCAGGCAGGGAGGAGAAAGGAGATGGGTGAGTCTAATATCCCCAGGAATGCTCTCCCTTTTCTCTAGCAGTTCTCTTTCAGTTGAATAAAAGTCCATGAGTAGAGGGTGGAAATCTTACACCTACTGGATCTCTCTGATGATTCAGGTAACCACGTCTGTTGCTACGCCAGGTAAATACATACTTCCCTCAGCTGGCAGCCCACAACTAGAGGTGTCCCAGGCAAATGTTGAACAGCCATATTATTTTGGATATAGGACTAGGTTGATTGCATAACTAAGTCAGATTATTGTGTTGTGTGAAGACAGACATTATGTCAGAGCTTTCCAAACTGTGTGTCGGGACACATTAGTGTGTCGGCTGCAGTGTCTGGGTGTGTCGCGGCTGCTGCTGCCTCTGAGCCCTGCCAGGATTCCACGCAGGTCCTAGTGCCTGCCTTGTGCCTTGTTGCCTCCAAACCTGCCCTGCCAGGATTCCGCGCAGGTCCTAGTGCCTGCCTTGTGCCTTGTTGCCTCCAAACCTGCCCTGCCAGGATTCCGCGCAGGTCCTAGTGCCTGCCTTGTGCCTTGTTGCCTCCAAACCTGCCCTGCCAGGATTCCGCGCAGGTCCTAGTGCCTGCCTTGTGCCTTGTTGCCTCCAAACCTGCCCTGCCAGGATTCCGCACAGGTCCTAGTGCCTGCCTTGTGCCTTGCTGCCTCCAAACCAGCTGTGATTCCCCGCAGGTCCTAGTGCCTGCGTGGTGCCCTGCTGTAAGAGTGTGTCGTGAAATGATGCATGTCTAAAAAGTGTGTCACCAACATGAAAAGTTTGGAAAGCTCTGCATTATGTTATCAGGTCACCGTGGGTGTGAGAGAATGTCGTGTGTTTCATTGGGAAATCATCTCTCCATCTCTATAACCTCCATGGCAGCTGAGATTTCAGTCACATCCCAAGTGAGGTACGTGAGGGGCCTCCTCCCAAGGGGCTTCTCACACTGGTCAGAAGGGGCACCCAGGGAGGCTTCAGAGTGATGGAAAGGTATGTAAGAGAAACCCACAAAACCACCAGCAGCACCCTCGGCCATTTCCAGAAGGAAGGGAAGCTTAAAAGCAGCACCAGAATCACTGGAGAGAAATCCTGAACCACCATGAGAGCAAAGGAAAGAAACAGAAGCCCCTTTTATAGTGGAAGAGAACCTCTGTGGAATTGCAAGACAGCTTTTGGCTCAGAAGCGGCAGCAAGATCTCCAGCCTCAGGCAACCAGATATCTTGGGCAGCCATTGGGTGTGGGCCCAGCCCTGAAAGGGTGAAGGCTGGTGAAAGCAGTCTGGGGGCTTTAGGAAGGAAACCTGTGGACAGGGGCTCCTGCTGGGACTGCCTCTTTTTAGAAGCAGCAAACAGGGTGGATTTGGGTAACTCAGGAGGCAGCCTGTTCTCCCCATAGGCCGGGAGCTCCCTGAGAGATTGCCTGAATCTGAGCCCTCTCCCACTGCACCTCCTGGTCACTGGCAACCCTCAGCAAGGGCTCTTTGACTTCCCAAGTATTTTCTTAGATACCCAGTTCTCGAGCCAAATAGGCCTTTCAAGGCAGTGAGCAAGACCAGTGAATTGTGTTCAAAAACATGCCAGTAAGCAGTGCAGCTCCCACGGCAATTATGTAATGTGCCAGCATTTGCACTCTCCTCTTTCATCCTCAAGGGGCGTGGTGGCTCAGTGAGTAAGACGCCAGGCTTGTTGATTGGAAGATCGCAAGTTTGGAGGTTCGAATCCCTAGTCCCGCATGATGGAGTGAGCTCCCGCACTAGCTCCAGCTCTTGCCAACCTAGCAATTCGAAAGCATGCAAATGCAAGTAGATGAATAGGTACCACTTTTGTGGCTAGGTAACAGCATTCTGTGCGCATCATGTGGCCACATGACCATGGAAGCGTCTTCGGACAACGCTGGCTCTTCGGCTAACAAACGGAGATGAGCACCGGTCCCTGGAGTCAGACAGGACTGCACAAATGTACGGGGGGAACCTTTACCTTTACCTTTCACCCTCATCAAGAGGCTCTTTAGTTCCTCTTCACTTTCTGCCATTAGGGTGGTATCGTCTGCATATCTGAGGTTGTTGATATTTCTCCCGGCAATCTTAACTCCGGCTTGTGATTCATCCAGCCCGGCATTTCTCATGATGTACTCTGCATATAAGTTAAATAAGCAGGGTGATAATATACGGCCTTGTCGTACTCCTTTCCCAATTTTGAACCAATCGGTTGTTCCATGTCCGGTTCTAACTGTTGCTTCTTGACCCGCATGCAGGTTTCTCAGGAGACAGGTAAGGTGGTCTGGTACTCCCATCTCTTTAAGAATTTGCCACAGTTTGTTGTGATCCACACAATCAAAGGCTTTAGCGTAGTCAATGAAGCAGAAGTAGATGTTTTTCTGGAACTCTCTTGCTTTTTCCATGATCCAGCGAATGTTGGCAATCTGATCTCTAGTTCCTCTGCCTCTTCGAAACCCAGCTTGCACTTCTGGTAGTTCTCGGTTCACATGCTGCTGAAGCCTAGCTTGTAGGATTTTGAGCATAACCTTGCTGGCATGTGAAATGAGCGCAATTGTACGGTAGTTTGAACATTCTTTGGCATTGCCTTTCTTTGGAATTGGAACGTAAACTGACCTTTTCCAATCCTGTGGCCACTGTTGAGTTTTCTTTTATTATCAAATTTTATTAGGTTTTAAATTTACATAGATAAAAGTTTGAAACAGAAAGGAAAATGGAAATACAAATCAAGAAAAAAGAAAAGATAAAAAAGTGTAGTAAAGTAAAAAAGAAAAAAGATAAAGCTGAAACATAGAATTTAGTCAACTTCCGATTTGTATCTGGTCATGGTATTTTAACAATTTTATCTTACATGCTAGGTCTATATAAAACATTAAAGAATATTTCTTGTCTATTACATCAATATATATATATATATATATATATATATATATATATATATATATATATATATTAATCTTCAAATCCCCATATAAGCTTTGTTCCTCCCACATCTTGTAAATAGTCAGTTAATGGTTTCCACTCTTTAAGAAAATAATAATTTGAATTTTCTTTTAATAAACATGTCAGTTTATCATTCTCTGCCATATCCATCAATTTTAACATCCAATCTTGTATCGTAGGCGATATTTGATTTTTCCAATTTTGTGCATATATAAGTCTTGCTGCTGTAATCATGTATTGCATAATTCTTGTAAATTGCTTCCCAGGTTGTCCATCAATTATTCCCAATAAAAAAAATTCCGGTTTAAATGGAACTCAAATTTGTAATATATTTTGCATCAATAAGTGTATTTGAGTCCAAAATTTCTTTGCAATCTCACATGTCCACCACATATGGTAAAAAGACCCCTCTTTTTTTTTTACATTTCCAACATAATTTGGAAACATTCCCATACATTTTAGAAAGTTTTTGTGGGGTCATATACCATCTGTACATCATCTTATAAAAAATTTCTTTTAAATTATAGCACAAAGTAAATTTTAGTCCTTTGGTCCACATATCTTCCCATTGTTGCATTTGAATGTTATGACCAATATTTTTAGCCCATTTAATCATACAGTCTTTAACTTGTTCCTCTACCATTTCACCTTTTAACAATAATTTATACATTTTTGCAATTAGATGATCGTCTGTCTCACATAATTGTAACTCAAATTCCGATTTGGTTTGTTCAAATTCAAAGTCTTTCTTATCTAATTTAAATTTCTCTATGAGCTGCATATATGAAAGCCATTGAAAAGTATATCCCTCTGATGCCAATTCTTCTACTGATTTAATTATATATTGTCCTTGTTCTTTCTTTAAAAAGTCTTTGTAGGTTAACCATTTATCTTTATTTCTTACTTCTGTTCTGTAGAATGCTTCTTGTGTAGAAATCCATAAAGGTCTTTTATAACATAAAATTAATTTATATTTGTTCCAAATTCTTAACAAGGATCTTCTAATATAATGGTTTTTAAAGTCCACATTAACTTTAACTTTATCATACCACAAATATCCATGCCATCCATATCTTAATTCATGTCCTTCCAAATTCAATAATTTTTCATTTTTCAAAACTATCCATTCTTTAATCCAAACCAAGCAACAAGCAGCATAATATAATTTCAAATCCGGCAGACCTAGTCCTCCTCTTTCTTTAGAGTCTTGCAAGACTTTATATTTTACTCTTGGTTTTTTCCCTTGCCAAATAAACTTAGAAATGTCTCACTGCCATTGTTTAAAAGGTTCTTCTGATGCCAATATAGGTAGTGTTTGAAAAAGATATAAAATTCATTTTGATTGCTGAAATTCTACCTAATAATGATAATTGCAGTTTTTCCCAACGTTCCAAATCTTTTTTAATATCCATCCAAAGTGGAATATAGTTATTCTTAAACAACTTAACATTTTTAGCTGTTAAATATACTCCCAAATATTTTACTTTTTCTTCCATTGAATATCCTGTTATTTCTTTCAATTTCTCTTGTTGGTGGTAGTCCATATTTTTAGTCAAAACTTTTGTCTTCTGTAGATTCACTTTGAACCCTGCTAGTGACCCAAAGTCTCTTAGTTTCTGTATTAATATTTCAATTCCTTCTAGTGGATTCTCCAAGGTAATGACTAGGTCATCAGCAAAGGCTCTCAGTTTATAAACTTCTTTTTTAACTTTGATACCATGGATACCATCATCCTGTCTAATATCTCTAAGTAAAACCTCTAATACCAATATAAACAAAAGTGGAGATAATGGACAACCTTGTCTAGTACCTTTTTGGATTTCACATGGCTTGCTAAATTCTCCATTAACAATTATTTTGGCAAATTGTGGAGTATATATTGATTTAATCCATTTTATAAAATTTCCTCCAAAATTCATATTTTTCAGTACTTTGAACATAAAAGGCCAATTTAAGTTGTCAAAGGCTTTTTCAGCATCAATAAATATCAAGGCAGCTTGTTTATCATAATGTTGTTCCAAATATTCAATTACGTCTAATATATTTCGGACATTGTCTCGGATTTGCCTCTTGGGTAGAAAACCAGCTTGGTCTTGATGAATAAAATCCTTAAGTATATTCTTCATTCTTTCTGCTAGTATCGTTGTAAATATCTTATAATCATTATTCAATAAAGATATTGGTCTGTAATTTTTAGTTAATGTTAAATCCTGTTGTTCTTTGGGGATCAATGTTATATGTGCTTCTTTCCAAGTTTCTGGCATGGTTCCTGTTTCCAAGATAGAATTCATAGTCTTCTGCAAAGGTAGGCATAAATCCTCTTCAAAACATTTATAATAGGCTGCTGATAATCCATCCGGTCCAGGAGCTTTTCCACTACTAATTTTCTTAAAAGCTTTTATCTGTTCTTCTTTTGTTATAACATTATTTAATGTCAATCTTTGTTGGTCATTAAGAACAGTTAGTTTTTGTTTATTTAAATATTCTTCAATCTCATCCAAGTTAACATCTTGTTTTTTATATAATTTAGAGTAATAGTCATGAAAGGCTTTTTGAATGTCCATATTATTCACCAAAGTTTTTCCTTCATGTTGAATATTAGTAATCAAATTCTTTTGTCTTTGTTTCCTCAATTTGTAAGCCAGCCATCTACCTGGTTTATTTGCATGTTCAAAATATTTTTGTTTTGTGAATTTCATTTGAGTCTCTATCACTTGAGTTAGTATCATTGATATTTGCTTTTGTAAAAATTTAATTTGAGTGAGCAAAGTGTCATCCATTGGTTTATCTCTCAAATCTAATTCTTTGCTTTTAATTTCATCTAAAATCAATTGAATTCTTTTTTGTTTTTTCTTCCTCATTTGAGCATTGTATTGAATAAAGTAACCCCTCATATATGCTTTACTGGCTTCCCATACAGTTTGAATATTAGTACCTTTGTTCAAATTAAATTGAAAATATTCTCTTAATTTTTTTTACATACATCAACTACATCATTATTCCGTAATAGTGACTCATTCAATCTCCATCTAAATACACTCCGTTTCCCTTTAAGAGTCAACATTACTGGATTATGATCTGAAAAAGTCTTAGGTAATATATCAACTTTGCTAATATCCATCATCACATTTTTAGATATCAAAATCATATCTATTCTAGAATGTGATTTAAATCTCTCTGAATAATATGTAAATTCTCTGGAAGTCCCATTCATACATCTCCAAATGTCTTGTAAATCCAACATCTCTTTCAAGTCGAAAAATGTTTGTGGCAATTTTCCCTGTGTTTGCTTCACTTCTTTTTGTGATTGTCTATCCAGTCTGGGGTAAATTACCCCATTCCAATCCCCCATAAAACACCAATTGTCATAAGTTAAGTCCAAAAGTTTATCCATCAAGTTTTTATAAAATACTCCTTTATCCATGTTCGGTGCATAAAGTCCAACTATCAGTGTTTTAGTTCCTTGTATGTTAATTTCTACTACAATATATCAACCTTCTTCATCCGCAAATATCAATTTTGGGTTTAACTTTGGTTGTACATATAAAACTACCCCTTTAGTTTTTTTTATATCCATCCAAAATAAGTTCTTCTCCAAGCTGTTTTTGAATCAAATATTTAGTGTCTTTTTTACAAATATGAGTCTCCTGTAAACAACTTATGTCCAATTTCTGTTTTTTCAAAAAGTGAAATATCTTTCTTCTTTTCTGTGGAGAATTATTTCCATTAATGTTCCATGTCAGATATTTATATTCCATTGGCATTTTATTCTTTAAAATCCCTTTGTTAAGTCCATACCTGTAGCTCCCTTCTCAGATAGATCTTCAGTCTTCTCTTTGTCTTTCGATGTTTCTCCTCCTTTTGTCAATTCTCCTTCTGGTAAACCCATTTCTTTCTTATATTTCTCTAAAAAAGCTTTTGCTTTTAAAATGGAAGTTATTTTAAATCTCTGTCCTTTGAACTCAAATGATACGCCTTCCAATTTTTCCCATCTAAATGAAATACTATGTTGCCTTAATTTATCTGTAAGGAAAAAGTAGTCTTTTCTTTTCCTTAATATTCTCAAATTTCTTTTAATACAATTTTTCCTTCCCTTCTATATTTAATCTAGTATTATAATGTTTCCTTAGAATTTGCTCTTTTGTCACTTTTCTTACAAAATATATCAATATGTCTCTAGGGACTTTTCTTTCTTTAGCATAACGTGAATTCACTCTAAATATCTTGTCTATCTCCAAATCTAAATCTTGTTCTCTTATCTCCAAGAATTTAGCCAATTCAAAAATCATCCTTTCTCTCACATCTTCATCTGCTTGTTCTGGAACTGCTCTAAATCTCAAGATGTGCTCTTTCTCTCTCATTTCTGCTAAGGCTGTAATGTCTATATTAAGTTCAATCTCTTTAATGGCATATTCTGATTTATCTTCTAATTTTTTCATCTGGCTTTGCGTATCTTTAAGTTCTCCTGACAGAAAATTGACCACTTCCTTGACTGTTTGAATTTCTTTTTTAAAATCTTGCTTAATCTCTTGGGTTATTTCTTTCTTCATATCGTCCATTTTTTTGTCTAACGCTGTAATCTGATCTTCCATCTGCTTCGTGGAGTCATCCATTTTCTTGTTTAATGCTGTATTCTGATCTTCCATCTGCTTCGTAGAGTCATCCATTTTCTTATTTAGTGCTGCAACAGCTTCTAATATCTTTTTCATTTCTGGTAATAAAGTTTCTGAGGTAGATGTAGCAGGTGTAGCGGGATCAATAGGTAATCCTCCAGTCTCCTTCTTCTTCTCTTTCTCCCTCAATTTCATTCCAAAAGACGCCATAGCCCTGCAAAAAAAAAGAGAAAAGGGAGAAAAGGGGAAGAAAACACCATACAACAATAATTATTTAAAAAAAGGGGGGGAAATTAAAAAAAAATTTTAAACAGGTAATAAAAGGAAAAAAGGAAAAGGAAAAAAGCAAATATCCAAAAGGTTATAAAATAAAATTAAAAAAAGCTCCTTTAAAATTTTCCCTCTTAGTTCATTTATAATCCCTTATATATAAAAATCCACAGTGTTTCAAACACCCAAGATAAAAGCCAGTAGGACTTTTTGTTCTCCTGTAGTCAAAATCAAAGATAAGAATAGTAAATATTCCCAGGGTTTCATCTTCCCACTTGTAATTCTTCAGTCCAACCACAAGTCAAAAAGAAAAAATATTACTAGAAACATATAAAAAAGCCTCTACTTTCCATATAATAATCCAATAATCCAAATTAAGCGTTGAATAACTTGACTTTTTCCAAAAAAATAAATCCAAACAAAGTTCAAAGTTCAGAAAGAAAAAGAGGAACTTATATACTGTATATAAAAGAAGATTTAATGGGGTTCTTTTTTTTCCTTTTCAGGCAGCAGTCTCAACATCAAAGTCTTAAAAAATAAAGTATTAATCACTCCATTTAAATCCAGGCTTTAATATAATATTCCAGAAAGCAAAAAGAAAAATACCAATAATTGTCCATAAGTAAGAAACTCAAGCCAAACTGAAAATAGTAATAAAAGTCACTTTCACTTGTAACAAAGCCACTTAACTTTCTTTTCCCACCGTTTAATCTTCCTTTAACAAGAAAAAAATATATAACACCAGCAAATATAAATCAGATATTGATTTATAAGATATATAAGATTTGTAAGATACAAATCTTAGCACTTAATAAGAGAAATAATATTTAAAAGTAAAAAAAAAAGTGTCTAAAAGCCTGATCGGGCAGCTACTTATCTTTTTTAGAATCACGGCTGCTGCAGAGCTCCGTTTTTCTTCCAGTCCCCTTTCACTGCTTCAATCTCCCTTCTCCCGTGGTGGAAATTATGGGGCTCGGGGGACAGCAGTTACTCCGGAGACCCCTTGTGGTTAATCTTCTGATCACACTCTCTTCGAGTGTGATTTTTCAGCTATTTTCTTCTCCCAAATCGCCACAAACAGCTTAACCGTGGAATCGAGGCTGGGAGCCCCGGTTCTTCGCTGCGCTCCGATCAGTACCCGGAAGTGAAAGTACCGCCACTGTTGAGTTTTCCAAATTTGTTGGCATATTGAGTGCAGCACTTTAACAGCAACATATTTTAGGATTTTAAATAGCTCAGCTGGGATACTGTCTTCTCCGCTAGCTTTGTTAGTAATGCTTCCTAAGGCCCACTTGACTTCACTCTCTAGGACAGGGATTTCCAAAGTTTTGTATTCTTGCCACCTCTTCTTAATCTCTTCTGCTTCTGTTAGGTCCCTGCCTTTTTGTCCTTTATCATGCTCATCTTTACACAAAACATTCCCTTGATATCTCCGATTTTCTTGAAGAGATCTCTAGTCTTCCCCATTCTATTGTTTTCCTCGATTTCTTTGCATTGTTCATTTAAGAAGGCCTTCTTATCTCTCCTTGCTATTCTCTGGAAATCTGCATTCAGTTGGTTATATCTTTCCCTTTCTCCCTTGCCTTTTGCTTCCCTTCTTTTCTCAGCTATTTGTAAAGCCTCATCAGACAGCCACTTTGCTTTCTTGCCTTTCTTTTTCTTTGGGATGGTTTTAGTTGCTGCCTCCTGTACAATGTTACAAATCTCTATCCATAGTTCTTCAGGCACAATGTCTACCAGATCTAATCCTTTAAATCTATTCCTCACCTCCACTGTATATTCCTAAGGGATATGATTTAGGTCATACCTGAATGGTCTAGTGGTTTTCCCTATGTTCTTCAATTTAAGCCTAAATTTTGCAACAAGAAGCTCATGATCTGAGCCACAGTCAGCTCCAGGTCTTGTTTTTGCTGATTGTATAGAGCTTCTCCATCTTTGGCTACAAAGTATATAATCAATCTGATTTCGGTATTGACCATCTGGTGATGTCCATGTGTAGAGTCATCTCTTGTGTTGTTGGAAAACACTGTTCTCTATGACCAGCATGTTCTCTTGACAAAACTCTATTAGCCTTTCCCCTGCTTCATTTTGTACTCCAAGGCCGAACTTGCCTGTTATTCCAGTTATTTCTTGACTTCCTACTTTAGCATTCCAGTCCCCTATGATGAAAAGGACATCTTTTTTTGGTGTTAGTTCTAGAATGTGCTGTAGGTCTTCATAGAACTGCTCAACTTCAGCTTCTTCAGCATCAGTGGTTGGGTCATAGACTTGGATTACTGTGATGTTGAATGGTTTGCCTTGGATTCGAACTGAGATCATTCTGTCATTTTTTAGGTTGTACCCCAGTACTGCCTTTCCCACTCTTTTATTGACTATGAAGGCTACTCCATTTCTTCTAAGGGATTCTTGCCCACAATAGTATATATAATGGTCACCTGAATTAAATTCACCCATTCCTGTCCGTTTTAGTTCGCTGATTCCCAAGATGTCGATGTTCAATCTTGTCATCTCATGTTTGACCACATCCAGCTTACCTTAATTCATAGATCTTACATTCCAGGTTCCTATGCAATATTGTTCTTTACAGCATCGGACTTTCCTTACACTTCCAGACACATCCACAACTGAGCGTCCTTTTGGCTTTGGCCCAGCCGCTTCACTCTTTCTGGAGCTACTCGGAATTGCCCTCCGCTCTTCCCCAGTAGCA
The DNA here is from genome assembly GCA_023362775.1 of Charina bottae. NCBI lineage: Eukaryota > Metazoa > Chordata > Lepidosauria > Squamata > Charinaidae > Charina > Charina bottae. Next base: position 85,853,862 of record JALMGJ010000001.1, on the reverse strand, counting down.
TTTTGGACACCTTCTGACCTGAGGGGCTCATCTTCCAGCGTCATATCTTTTAGCCTTTTGATACTGTCCATGGGTTTTCTTGGCAAGGATACTGGAGTGGTTTGCCATTCCCTCCTCCAGTGGACCACGTTTTGTCAGAACTCTCCGTCATGACCTGTCCGTCTTGACCTGACTTCATTGAGTTATGCAAGCCCCTTTGTCACGACAAGGCAGTGATCCTTGAAGGGGATTATCAAATTTATATAGCTGCCCAACTCACAAATGTGACTCTGTTACATTGTTAGCTGTTTATTTCCTCTTCACTCACCAGTTATCTTGGCCCTTTAATTTTTTTTCACGTTTATTAATTGAATAGAAAAACAAAACCAGAAAGAAGAATAAACATTGCACAAAGTCCTGAAAAAAGAAAAGACAAAGGGAAAGGGAAAGGGAAAGGGAAAGGGAAAGGGAAAGGGAAAGGGAAAGAAAGAAAGCCAGAAAAATAAACCAAAACATGCAAGGCATTGATAGATAATTGATAGATGATAGGTGATAGGTGATAGAGGATGGATGGATGGATGGATGGATTAGATGATAGATAGATAGATAGATAGATAGATAGATAGATAGATAGATAGATAGATAGATAGATTCCTGACTTCGAGTGCAGGAATAACACGCGGACGCTTGAGGTTGAAGCTCTATTGTTTATTGTTCTACACTCCTAACAGAATCCAGCTAAACTAAAATGAACTGGTAATGCTCAGAGAAAGAGTCCAAGAAATCAGGGCAGGTCTTTCTTCAGCTTCTTGGGAGAGAAACATAGAGATTCAGTACTACGCACACATTTCTCCCCTTGAGGGAGCCCCCTCCTTCTCCGCCAGTTATCTCCCAGACAGACAGACAGACAGATGATAGAGATGATGATGATGATGATGATGATGATGATGATGATGATGATGGATATAGATTTCTCGGTAAGCATATTAATAAATGGTAGCCATACTTCATTATAATCATGCATAGTTAATCTACACTGATTAGTAATTTGTTTGCAAGACCATTGAGTAGTGAGGCCACATGTTTATCATTCCAAAATCTTGTAGCTATAAGCAGGGCACAGAGAGAGGGCAGGGCATGTGCCAAGGGATAGGTGGCAAAACCCTTCTGCCAAGTAAGCTCAGCTCGGCTTGGGACTGGCTCCCTTGGGCAATGCTCCACTTTGGGTCTTTCGGATTGGAAAAGGAGAAGCTGCATTCACGTTATTTGATCAGGACAAGCCCCTGGCCTCTCGACCTCAGCCCATTAGCCCTCTCTCAGGGACATGGTGGGTGAGATTGACAGATCTTGCTGAGATGGATAAACTGACTTCTTTGATGAGAGAAAAGACACTATCCACATTTATTGTGACTGAAAACCTCTTGTAGACTTTTTGTGTAAAAATGAAAAAAATGAACTTGTGATTTATGGTTTTGATTATTACACAGGATAGATTATAGAAAGAAGAGTATTACGATGTAACTTGAGAGAGAGAGGTTAAAATACAATTATACTTATAACTGCTGTGAAGAATATCGGAAGCCACTTTGTATCTTTTTTCTTCCCTTTCAATTTTTCTTTAACTTTTTGCTTTCTCAAGAAGAAAAACCTTTCCAGCACTGATTTGAGGCATTCATAATACAGTAGGAACAGGAAGGGCAGGAAACCTGAATATTGATAACTGGGGCGTGTGTCTCTGTGTGTATTTGATTCAGGTTAAATAACATTGGTGCCTTGAAAGGAATTAGAGCATTCTACAGATACCAATTATAGCTCTTTCTTTTTTATCATATACTAGGGTAGAATTTCTTATGTTTTTCAAGACGACGGAGCACAAAGTAGTGTTTTTTTAAGAAGGAACATTACGTGTATCTTTAAAAAAGGAATATTGATATAAAACATGTTGAAATGATGCTCTTTACTTACTCTTCCATTTAATTCATTCAGTATAAATCTTAATGGAATGTAAGTGTGCATAGTTCATCGATGTCTGGAGTGACACTTGCTGAGGAGTCAGCTGAACATTCAGGCTATTTTGGTTTTTGGACCTGGTTGCATTAGGTATTGATAATCCACTTTCAAAATGAAATGTTGAAGAAAAAGATACAACCTTCAATATGTTTTCACTTAAAAGTTCATATATTCTGTGAACTTTTATCTATACATCTTCTAGTGATGTATTTTCGTTCATTTGTTTCATCTGAGGAGATATCTGCTAGCAGGTCCTCTTCATTTGTGGTCAGTGAGACTTGTTTGGCTGCTGAAATGGAACAGACCCCCGAACACACAAAAATCTTCTCTTGGATCTTGGAACCAATTTGCAAAATAGTTGAATCTTGTTTGGAAAAACCCTGATACGCAAAGTGCGTATGTATAGTATGAATGTATATTTTCATTTAAACATGTATTGTTATCTACTCTGTGGTCACAAGATTGTTTGCATTAACATGGGTAATAAAAAGACCAGCATTTTTATATAGATATTTCTCCCACCCCACCCCACCCCACCCCAACACCTCACCCACATCTTGGGAAATCTTGGGAACTGCAACTCATCTAACTAAATGGGAATGTATCTTGCTCCATAACCGTTTTGTTGCTTCAAAAACAATCATTAGATTGGGAAATTGCAGCAAGAACTTTCCAATGGTACTAGGTGAAGCCCATTCAGCAGTCTTTTAGAACTACTGAAATGGAGCAGAGCTGCAAAGTTTGTGTACGGAAAAAGAATATTGTTTAAAAGCAGAGCCCATGAGCATATTTGAGAGATCCAGGTTAATCTTACACCTTTAGTCCACCTTAGCATAAAGAAACACGTGCTTAGACATGGCAGGTATGAAAAGTAAGTACAAAAGAGTCCTTACGTTTATCCATTGCAGGTACAGCATTTTCGGTAGATAAATGATGTTCCATTTCTTCTTTCTTGTTCCCTTAACTTAATACCTCTTGCCCTGCTTGCTGCAAGAGATGCGTTTAGAAAGGGGGAAAAATCTCCTAGGCTAGGCTGACCATACGTCCCATTTTGAACGGGACAGTCCCGTTATTTTAACATTTTCCAACTGTCCCATCGTTCTGGACAAAATGTCCATTTTGTCCCATTTTCAAATGAAGTTTGAGTGCATGCGTGCACACCTGCCTGCCTGAGTGCCTGTGCGCTTGCCTGCACACCTGCATGCGCGCCTGCACGTGCCTGCCTTCATGCGTGCATGCGTGTACCTGCGTGCTTGCGTGCCAGCATGCCGGTGCACACATGTGCGTTAGGATCCCGTTTTTGTCTCAAGGAAATATGGTCAGCCTATCCTAGGCCCATCCATGGCCTAGGATGGGGCAGCACACAGCCATGTGCTTGCTCCCAGTCCAAGGAGGAGAGAGAGAGAGAGAGGAAGTGGGAGTGGCCACAAACAGCTTCCTCAAAAGCATGGAGAGCTTGCATCCTAGAGCAGCCATCCATATGCTGATGAGGCATGCTGGATTTGCCAGGATCTCCAACACTAGGTTTCTACCTATTTTGCTTCAGATGCCACTGTGTCACAACTTCCCAAGAACACTATAAATTGGAGACAGCAGCTTTTGCATGAAAACACTGGGAAACCATCCTGTCTGTGGCTCCCTTGGAATCTGCTCTGCATTCAGCCCTTCTAACTGAACCATGAAGATCCTTCATTTCTTCTTGGCTGTTCTGTCTGTGCTCCTCCTGGTTTCTGCAGGTAAGGAATGAGAAAGAGGAGGGAGGGAGGGAGGGGAGGGGAGGGGAGGGGAGGGGAGGGGAGGGGAGGGGAGGGGAGGGGAGGGAGGGAGGGAGGGAGGGAGGGAGGGAGGAAGGAAGGAAGGAAGGAAGGAAGGAAGGAAGGAAGGAAGGAAGGAAGGAAGGAAGGAAACATCTGGGACTTGTTCTACAGCCATGGATAGGAAGTCCCTTTTCCGCTCTGGCCTTGGAATGAAAGTATCTTCCAGACCTGGGGCAGGGACTCCCCAACTTCTTTAGCCTTTGCTCTATCCTTGGGAACATCCCGGGCTGCCATCCCTGCAAGCAAATGTTCAGCAACATGAAGAAGGGGGAGCAATGCTTGGCAGGAGAATGGGACCTTAGAACACAGCCCTGGTTTATTTTACTGAAGCGGGGCGGGGGGGGAGAGAAGATGTGATTTGAGGATCCTTTTAAACAAGTAAATTGCTAGGTCATGTCAGGCTAGAGAGACTGTGGAGTCATGGGGATGACAGGGCCTTTAACCTGCTGCCTCCCCCCATCTATGGGGCTGTTCTCGAACAGGGACTCCACGCATCCTCTTTTGCTCAAGAAACCTTTGGATGCCTTGTGCCCTGCTTGACAGGAATATCCTTCTGTCCTGAGGGCTGCCATGTCAGATCAAAAGGAGAGTGGATTTATTATATTTCTCTTTCTATTTAAATTAGGAGAATTCTGTTTCACTCTACAACTCTCTATCTTCCCATCGATGATTAGGAGAACTATTTGGACAATTATCTGGGTGGTTTTTGTTTTTTTTTTGGAGAGGCATTTCCTGTTTGACTGGTGGAGGGGGTTGCTATGTGCACTGGCCAGCTTGCCTTAGTCTGCAAGGGGAGCGTTTTTACAAAGCTTCAAGAGAGCGGGAAGCCCTGCAGTCCATAGCAACCTCAACAGAGGAAACCAGGCTGGGCAGAAAGCAAACCCTTTTTCCACCACCAATCTAACCACTGTGCAAAGCAGACCTCAGTTGCCAGTTGCTGATTCTTAGTGGCAGACCACAGGCCTCCGTGCTGGAGGAAGGGCTACACACACTTGAGACCCACATATTTTTCCAAAGGTTTCCACTCAACTGAAGTTTCCGTGGGACAACAGGCTTTTTGGCTCCAACAACCTGGAATGGAAGTTGGAGATGAAATGATTTGCTTTCTCTCCTAAGATGAACCTGTTTGCAACCTCTCTCAGCCTGGAGCTTTCAGTCTCCATCCTCCGCATGTTAATTGATGCTATAAACCTCTAGGCATACCTCTTCCAGTCTGCTTTTCTAAACTTACCACCACGCTAAAATTATTTCACAGAGGGAGGCTCCAGTTCCCAAATTTTACTTCTCCTTTGCTGCATACCTTTTAGAGCCATGATAAAGACCAAAAAGCTTTGTGAATTGGAGATGTGTTTCATTTGAACACAGAACATCATGCTCTTAATATTGCAAAGCTTGAATTTTGAAGTATGAGAGTCTCCCCTCCCAAATCTCACAAATATGAATGCAGATAGGAAAATGTCGTCCCCTTCCACTAGGGATGGGGGCCTTGGAGGCTGTCAGTGGCATCTGAGGAGCTGCATATGGCCTGCAACCAAGTCATATGGGTGTTGGATCAACAATTCCCATCATGGCCAGGCTGGCTAGGAATTCTGGGAGTTGTAGTTTAACCTATTTGGAGAGCACCTGCCTGGGGTTGGCTGATGAGCACTTCAACAATTAAAGCTATTTCGTGGAGGACAGAGGAAAATCTTTTCCCTTATCCAGCTGAAACAACGCCATCCTTACGGAAAAAGGAGTCTGCCAGCTGGCTTTGGCAATACTAAGATTGTGGATGGTTAAGAAATCTTTAGGGACAATATCTCAAGGGGAACCCCATATTTAATCTCAAGAGGAGTGACCAGGCTCACTGGCGACAAACTCCTGAATATGTCAGTTGGGGGAGAGGAGAGAAAAGGGGGGAGGGGGAAAGGGAGGAGAGGAATAGCATGGAGAATCTCGGTGGAGGGCAGGGTTCACTGACTGTAAGTACAGTCTGTTGCAAGTCTCACTGGTGACTTTTCTGATTCTGATGCATGTTAATAAATATCTTCCTTGCTTCTTACCTTTCCTTGGCCTTGTTCTATCAATTAAGCAACAAAGGATTCTTTTTAAATATGTCTCTCCATTCCTGTGCAGGATTTGCCTCCAAGAAACCAAAGACTAGGTGGGAATGCTACTTTCACAAAGGTACTTGCAGGTTCAGGTGCACATCTATCTTAAGACCGTATGGAAAATGTGGTATTCTGCGATCTTGTTGCATCATATAATTCTGTGTCATCAATTGATGGATCCTATGAGTTGCCAGGGACAGAAAGTCTCCCTTCTCAAACATTATTATTATTATTATTATTATTATTATTATTATTATTATTATTTTATAGTAAATTTTATTAGGTTTCAAGAGGAGAATAAAAACTACAAAAACTACAAAAAACTACAAAGAAAGAGAAAAACTAAAAAAGTGCAGAAACACAAGAGAAATTCTTTTAAATGTACAAAAAGATGTGGCTTTTTTTTAAAAAAGACTTTGGATTTGAACAGAATAAATCAGAATTTGAAATACAACTTTGTGAAACAAATGAATATTTAATTGCTAAAATGTATAAATTACTGTTAAGAGGAGAAATGGTTGAAGAACAAGTTAAAGAATGTATGATTAAATGGGCAAAAAATATTGGTCATAATATACACATGCAGCAATGGGAAAATATGTGGTCTAAAGGATTGAAATTTACTTTGTGTTACAACTTGAAAGAACATTTTTATAAGATGATGTATCGATGGTATATTATCCCCAAAAAACTCTTGAAAATGTATGGGACTGTTTCCAAGGTTTGTTGGAAATGTAATAAACTAGAGGGGTCGTTTTACCATATGTGGTGAACGTGTAAGGTTGCAAAGAAATTTTGGAATCAAATATATACCTTGATGCAGTGTATACTACAAATACAGGTTCCGTTCAAACCAGAATTATTTTTGTTGGGGATATTGGATTTACAAATAGAAAAACACCTAGTCAGAATCATACAATATATGGTTACTGCAGCAAGACTTCTTTATGCACAATTTTGGAAAACTCAGATTTTACCAACGATACAGGAATGGTTGTTAAGATTGATGGACATGGAAGAAAATGACAAACTCACTTGTTTATTAAAAGAAAGCTCAAGTTGTCGTTATCTCAAAGAGTGGAAACCACTGGTGGACTATTTGCAAAATGCAGGAGGGGCGAAGCTTACATGGGGATTTGAAGATTAGGCTATAAATATAATAGGGTATATTAGACAAAGAATTATTCTTATCTATTGCATGAAAAACTAGCACTTAGGACGGATTTTCTTGTTCTTATGACCAGAGATAGATTGGAAGTTACCTATGTTTCATACTTTTATTTTTCTTTTACTTTACTACACTTTTTCTTTTCTTCCCTTTTATTTTGTATTTCTATTTATTTTTATATTTCTAACTTTTAACTATGTATTGTAAAATTCTAATAAAAATTTATTTAAAAAAAAGATGTGGCTTCCGACTTTTAACAGCAAGGATATACAAAAATTTCCATAATCAATCTCTTACTCTATATTAAACCAAAACACCACATTATTTCTATAAGTCATTCCACTTTAACACATAATAAAAATCACTAAGTACAGTTACTCTTCCCCTTTATATTAAAATAAAGAAAAAGTTCACATAAACCTCCTAAACATCTTTCTCCCCTCCAAAAGATAAAACATATTTAATTATTCCCTTCCTACCACTATTCTATACATTTCCGTCTATTGTAATAAGAATCAAATTAAAAAGCACATAAATTGTCTGCTATTATACTTAATAGTACAATTTTAATAATCCCAATCTTAATAAACCCAAAAAAACAAAGATGATTCAAAACAGTAATTCCATATCTTTAAAAGGGAATAACATCAATCAAATCCTTAAAGAAAACCAGATAAACATTCTTTAACCCTAATACAGCAGTTTTAATAATTTTAATCTTAATTCCACTTACCTTAATCTTAATAAACCTAAAAAACAAAGCCAGTTCAAAACAGTAAATCCAAATCTTTAAAGGCAAATAGCATCAATCAAATCCTTAAAGCAAACCAGATGAAATTTTTCAACCCTTATCCAACTTCAAAATAAACCAAAGCAGTTACATATCCCTACAATGTGCACAGAGCTTTCCTCTTGAAAGAATCAAACAGCCCAACTGCCCCCCCTCAAAGATTCCAGGTTCTTTTCATGGTATTCCACTAGGAGATCGATTTTACTTATGGCTTGCAGATCACTCTCTCCCTTAGATTTCTCCAACTCTATTATCCAATCTTCATCCAGCATCTCGATAAAAATCCCAATCTGTCTTAAAAAAACCCTCTCTATCGCTCTTAAATTCCTCAATTTCATCCACCACATCCCCAACCTGATGGTACATTTTAGATCTCATATTTTCCACAATGTCCTGGATATCTTGCATAAAAGCTTGATAGAAGTCAGAAAAAATCTGTTTAAAATCCTGGTGAAGGTCAGAAAGAATCTGTTTGAAATCCTCCATGTCTCACACAGTAAATTATGGCGCCCCCTAGGAGCTTAACCAGCGAAAGTCGAAGATATGGAAGAGTTCCAAAGTGTGTTTACATAAAGTGAGAGTGAGATAGCAGACAGTTGTCAAGGGAAAGTGGAAACAGAAAGCTGAAGGTTCAAATCAGCTGATTCAACGTGTAGGAAAATGCTAATACCTTCAAATTTAATAAAAAAATAATAACAGGAAGACAATTGTTTACTCTCAATCTTTGGAATTTCCTTTGGAAGAAAAACAAAATCCAAAACTTAAAAGATTTTTTTTTTAAAAAGTAATCCCAAAAATAACATTAAGCACCAAGAGAACCAGCTTCTCCTCACTGTAGAAAGCCTCTCTTGGGGTACATATATTTTTTAAAAAATACAAATTGGTGATTTAGAAATGGGTTGGCCGTGTCCCTTTAAGGCTACAGCAGAGCTTGGTAAGTGATGAAGTCCCCGCCTCTCAGCTGGCTCCAGTCGGACGCCAAACGCTGTTTGAGATCTTCTGGCTGCAAGCAGCCATCCGGAGGACAGATGGGATGATTCCAAGTATTCTCCTTGATCAGGAGAACATTTCTGGGCTTCAGGAAAACCTGCCTCGGCCCAGAAACAGTTACTGCATTGTCAGCTCCACCCACTGAACCAGCAGGCACAGGCTTTCAGTCTGCCATTCCCACCGGAAGCCATTATTATTATTATTATTATTATTATTATTATTATTATTATTCCCTGAGAGGGGAGATGTATGGCTGCCATCCTTACATGTTTGTTATATGGGAAATTTGTCATCCTGGAATGTTAATGCATATTTACCAGTTATGTGCTTTTTAAACCAAAGTGCAGTTACATCACCTGAGATTTTCACTTTGTCAGATTTTATGAGGGTTTAGTCCAGTAAAAAAAGAAAAAGCCACAGTGATGAATACACCAGGAGAAATGTACAAACCATGTGTATGTCAGGGAAACTATCTTTCAAATATACATTGTTTTTGGAGGAAACAGTTTGCATGCATTTGATGTTTTAGGGAAGATCTCACAAAAAGTGCACAGTATATACAAACATGTGCATAGAATGAAAGAACATGAAGCCTCTGTTTAGCACATCAGTGGGAGTAATAGGACAAGGTCTATCATTAGAACACAACTTACCTTCTATCAGCTCCTGATTTCCAGGCATGGTATAGTTTTCCAAATTTTTAAGAGATTTGGAACACTTATGAGAATCTTGAATAAACCAGGGTGGTTGTTTTGGAGAGAGTAAAGCTGGTCTGCTCTCAAATTCCACAGGCTGAGTGGAGAGGAGGCAAACCAGGACTTCTGTTCATAGTCCGGTCTCAATCTCTAGCCCCGCCTTCCCCAGATTGGCACTTCCAAGGTCAATTGAGATAGGACAGCATGTGTGTATTTGGGGATTAAAGAACAAGAGTATTCCCATTAGATGGAGTTTTTCTGCTCAACCGATATTGAAACTGTGGTCCTCACCAAGCTAGAAAAGAAATGCTTGGACCTCTACGTTAAAGCACCTGAAGCTACTCTTAAATGTTATGTCATGCTATGAACATAAAGTATCTCTTGTTTGACTTTCTGTTTATTGTTCTAATTTGCTTGCATCCCTCAGTTCACAATTCCAAGAAGGAAATGGTATTACACACAGCTCACCGTCTATCTTTTGAAGCATGGGAGACATCTTCTTGTTTGAGAGCCACTGAATCCTGCCTTTTCCCTACCAGCATAATTTACTGCCCTGTCTCCAAAACCTCTTGGCCTGCAATGAAAGGATGCATCGTTTACAATTATTTCTATGAGCTTTGGCATTTAAAACCGAAATAAATAAATAAATAAATAAACAAACCATTCTTGCTATTTCCAGCATTCAAAATTAAAGGTTGTTGTTAATATGTATTTATAGGTACAGCCCTCGAGGCAACCGAGTAGAAGTGGTTCCAAGAAGGGCAACGAGGATGATCAACTAAATTTATTTATTTATTTATAAAATTTATATCACCGCCCATCTCCCTCCACCAGAGGGACTCTGGGCGGTTTACAACAGAATAATAAAAACATAAAATATAAAATACAAATTATAAAACAAGATTAAAATCCAAAAGGCAAGAGTGGTAAAATGATCTTACTTAATCCAATGTAGGAGAGGGGCTCACTAAGGTATTAGCCATCCCCAAGAGTGACTATTCCTTCCTTGGTCCCAGTGCAACCCCATCCAGAACCAAAGATGATAATGTCCCAGATGGGGAAGAGCCATTAATCCACAGCCACTCCGTCTTACCAGGGTTCAGCTGAAGCCTGTTGGACCCCATCCAGGCCCCTAAATTGCATGAAGAGTGATGGAAGGACCTGGACATGTGTAGCTTTGAGAAGGGATGGGGGAGGTCTCTTCAGGGAACTGAAAGGATGGCACACAAAAGAAAATTGAGCCCTGTTCTTTCTCACCTCGGAGTGGAGGACGTTGAGCAATTAATTTCAGCTACAGGAAGGAAAATTCTGGTTGTATGTTAGGAAAAAATTCCTAACAAAAAGAGCAGTTTAACCAAAGGGCAATATGGAAACAATTTTATAACTAAAAGATATTCATTCTTTAAAGATGCAAACAAAAAACATAAAACTTAGAAATGCAAAATATCAACAAAAACTGTTTGGTATTTTTTCAGAAATAGAGCTGGGAATGGAAAGCAAAAAGCACTATATTTACATGGGAAATAATAATTGTTTGTTTCCTCCAGAAGATGGCACCAAACATTTGTTTTCCTTGACACTATGGGGACTACATTTGTTGCTTGACTTCCTGAAATCATCTGGAGGGCCCCTGTGGCAAATTGTGTGGCTTTTTCACACCATCCAATCAACCAAGTATTGTGGCTGTTTCTCAAAGCATCATCCATAGAAAAGCCTCCCACAACCTGGGGCCCAGTGTTCATAATGTGCCACTGGAGGGACTGGTTGTGAATTCTGAGAGTTGTAGTCCAGCATACTGACAGGGTGCCAGCTCATGAAAGTTTTGTCTAAAACCAATGGAAAAGTACATATACACAAAGTTACTCACCACACTATTCCCTTTCAGAGTAAGCGATGTCCACAAACTATGGAAAAGAAGTAAGAAGTAGCAAGCCCAAGAAATGAAGAACATGAAAGGAAACACTCTCCGCTAGACTCTCCACACATTTCTGTCCCTACAAACCATCCTTGACTGCACCATGTCCACACCCCACATCCCACATCCTGCATTCCCTTTTGTTTTTTAAACTATTCCTCCTCCACCTCTCCTTTTAAGGTTTTCATCAATTCCATCCAACCAGAACGTTCTTTGTCTTCCCCTACTTCTCCGCCCATTCACTCTTCCATTATGTACTTGCTTTGGGATTTGATCCTCACTCATTCATTATCTCTATGTGACCAAACCAACCATCAGTAGGTATCTCTTACTGATCGCTCACTTCCGTATTCACATTCATCAGCACCCATTCATTCTTGATTCTCTCCTTTCTGGCTTTACCAGACACACTTCTCAAGCATCCCATTTCCCCTGCATTCAAACGATTTTTATATTTCCCCTGACATAACCAATTCTCCCTTCCAGAAGCACGCTCTTATACAAAGCCATCTCCCCTTCTTCTCACAAAAGTTAATTTGTTGGAACAGGCTACATGATACCTAGAGCTTTGTACCAGCATGTGAACACCTTGATGTTTCTACATCCATTTTGAAACCTTTAGTATGCCTAAAACTTAAAATGTTGCTGAAACATCAAGAAGAATGCCTGAAACACTTTACTACTATGCAGTTTGTACAGGTAGCAGGATACTAAAAATAAAACCTAAGGAATAGGGGGGGAAGGCTACTTAATCAATAAAAATATTTTGGGCACAAAATATTGAAGTTCCACCTATTAAATGTTAGGTATATATAGAAAGATGTGTTAATGTGAATGTAAATGTATATAAGTTAGAGAGTATATTGGTCACTTTCAGATAAGACAGAATAGAAGAATAAAACCTGGAGGCAGTTTAAGTGGCTTAGGAAACCAAAACTATACACGAATAACATAAAATTAAGAGAGCCATTTCCTGCATAGGGCAATGGCAACTGAAATAAATTTTGTGACTCTGTGTTAAGCTTCTGGTAGGACAGCAAGGAACAAGTGAGGTTGTCCTCAGGGCAAAAGGGACCTCTATTGACAAGGGGAAAGGTGAAGATGGAACATAGATTACTATGAAAAGGAGAACGAAGCAACACAATCTATCTAAAATATTCTACAAGTTATTTGTGTTCTCAGCTAACAACATTATCATCTGCAAACAAAATTGCACATATAGTCGCATCCCCAACCAAGTGTCTGCTAATATGGCCAGAAGTATTCTGCCTCCATTTTTATTCATTATTCATTATTTATTTATTTATTGGATTTATATTACCCCCATCTTCTGCACAAGGAGAACTCTGGGCAGTTCACATTTGTCCATCAATACATTAAACAATCAGTAGGATGTTGCTCATCCTTGTCTTCCTCTCTGCTCATGGTTGAACCTTTCACTAGATGTTCAGTATATTCTCACACATGCTTTGTTTCTAACATATAATACTCTTAATCACATTCATCAAGCCAACAGTGTTCACAGAAAATGTTCTGTAATTCAAGTCTTACTGCATCATATGCTTTCTTTGAAGGCTTTGTATCCTACCAACAGAGAAAAATGAGAAGCAAACACACAAATCTACAATAGATTTTCTTTCTCCCATTCACACATTTCTCAGTAACCTGTAGAAGAGCAAACACACTGATTTGCACATCCTCCAGCCTGGTATGATGCACACTAAACTTCTCGAATTTCGCTCCCTGTCTCTTCTCTTAGCTATTCAACCTGATTTCATCATATTCATCAGTCTGTGGCTTGAATCATGTCAACTGGATTTCTATTTTCTCAGTAGAAACGTTTCACTCCTTATCCAAGGAGCTTCTTCAGTCTGAGTAAAGTTAGTAAGGGAATCCTTAAATATGTTTTTAGGGTGGCTGTGTGACCTTGCACCTGGGGCTAGGTCATGGTTATTTTGAGATGTTTATTTCTTAGTCCCTTTATCATCTAAAGGAGGATCGTTAAGATGACCCTGCTGCTGTTGAGCTTGCGAAATGGTCTTAATCTTCCTAGGCACAGAAGACAAAGCAGGAAGGAAGATAGGGGAAAGGTTGTGCCTGAGGCCCCCACCTCTATTCAAGGAAGGATTTTCCAAGTTGGCATAAATGGATTCCTTGACCCCTCTCTCAAACCACCTATCTTCTCTGTCTAAAATGTGAACATTAATGTCCTCAAATGAGTGTCCTTTTTCCTTTAGATGAAGATAAACTACTGACTCTGGTCCTGTGGTGTTACTTCTCCTGTGTTGGGCCATCCTCCTGTACAAAGGTTGTTTGGTTTCTCCAATGTAGAGTTCAGAATGTACAGGATGATGGCCCAACACAGGAGAACACTGCCGCCGCCACCGCCATGCACACCGCCGCTGCCGTGCACACCCTGCGCCGCTGCCGCATGCACCACCGCGCCACCGCTTCGCGCCACACTAAACTGTGTGTTGCGCCACACTAAAGTGTTGTGACACACAGTTTGGAAAGCTATGCTCTAAATGTTAGGAAATGAGATGTTAGGAAACTATAACACCCATTTTTGGCCATTTGGTCAGAGACAGCTCAGGGGACTGTAAACTGACGATTCCAGGCTCCCTGTGGCTTTGGGGTTTCCAGACATCCACCTGGTAGATTTCGGTTTTCTTTTGAACTAGCTATTTTTGTCAGATTTCCCACATGAAAATTGTTTTGGCAAATTGTTTTCTATACAAAGCACAGCTTTCTCATGGTGACGTGAAGTGCAGGTGGCCAGATAACAACTGTCACGTGTGTATTGTTTTGGCTAGTTCCTAAACGTTTGCATGGGAACAAGTCCTCCTGATTCCCTCCAGGGGAAGCCTGCTCCGGGGGGGGGGGGGGGGGAGCAGAGGGAGGGAGGAGACAGCATGCTTGCTGCGACATTGCCACCTATTGACAGGTTATGCTTTTGGCCTAACCTAAGTTTTCCTCCAATCAGAAAGCTGGAAAAAGCCTATTTCTATCCATGCAAAATGGTGTTCTATGCTTCTTGACTTCTTGTGTCTTTTAGCCATGTCATTTGTGTTTTTTGCTCCTGTGGACTAATAGAAGTGTGAGCTATACCTGGCTATGTGCGTGATGCCATGGCAATATGCTCCTTCATATCTGTCGTACAGTGGAAGCCAACACATGTGCATTTTCTGTATATACTCTACTTGTAAGTTTTGTTTTACCTTTTGCAATGCTGTACCGTGTAGATACAACTCTGCCTTTATTTATAGTAAATAAAGTAAATAATCTGACTTTTTAGCCAGAAATGCTGCCCTCTGTGTCTGTCTGTTTACTCTGCCTCTTTCCCTATAAGCCAGCGTACATCCTATCAATTTTGATCCTCTTATATGAGGAGTAAATTATATTCACTAATTCTTCATTCCGTTTCAACCCACTTCAAAATGCTGGTGTTAACCTGCAGAGCTCCTGGAGGTTTGGGAACTAAAGAAATGCCTCTGCTTGTACAGCCCTATCTGAGCCCCTGGTTCATCTTAGAAGCCTGCTCTGGGTGTGTCCCACTCCCACGGAATGAATGGATGCCTGTCCAGGAGTGGCTTTTCCAGTGATGACACTTCAGCTCTGGAATGCCTACTTATGAGGGTCTCACCTGGGCCTCCTGTACTGTCTTTTCCATGCCAAACTAAGACGCTTCTATTTCCCTACCACATTGTGTATTTGTTTATTTAATAAATTTATATGACTGCCCATCTCATATACATGACTCTGGGTAGCTAACAAAAACGAAATAAAAACAGGATAAAACCAACCATTTTTTAAAAAAAAATAACATAAATAGCATAAAATAGCAAGCAGCTGAGAACATTCATAACATTCCACATTCAAATTAATCATGGAAAGGGTTCAACCATACTGACTGGGCCTCAGGGTAGAAGGCAAAGCCAGATTTTAATGCCTTACAAAAGGCCAGCCAGGTCGGGGCAAGTTGGATCTCAGGGGGGATTATATTCCAGAGAGCAGGCACCACAGCAGAAAAGTCTTTCTTCCTGGGTCCTGCCAGATGGAACTCTTTGCAGATGGGGCCTGGAGCATGCCTTTCTTGCTGGATCTAACAGGACGAGTAGACACCATTGGGGAGAGACAGTTTCGTAAGTAACCCAGCCCCAAGCCATAAAGAGCTTTAAAGGAAACCACCCGCACCTTGAATTGTACCCAGAAGCATAGTGGTGGCCAATGCAGCTCGTGGAGCAGAGGTATCACATGTGCCAAATGATCGGCACCCATCCCTAATTTTCCACCAACTGAAGCTTCCAAATACCCTTCAAAGGAAGCCCCATGTAGAGCACATTGCAGTAATCCAATTGGGAGGTGACTAAGGCATGAGTGACTGTGAGCAGGGCCTCCCGGTCCAGGAATGGGCGCAGCTGGCACACAACACGAATCTGTGCAAAGGCCTCCTAGCCTCGGCTAACACCTGCTCTTTGAGGAGCTGCAAGTCCAAGAGGACCCCCAGATTTCCCACCGGATCTGTCTAGGGCAGTGGAGATATATCATCTGCATTCTGATGGTACCTCACCCTGAGCCAACAGATGAACTCACCCAGAGATTTCATGTAGATGTTAAACAGGAGAGGAGAGAGCACCGAGCCCTGCGGGATCCCACATAACAGGGGCCGTGGGTTATATCTCTCCTCCTCTATCAACACTGACTGGAACCCCAGAGGAAGGAGGAGAACCAGCACAAGACGGACCCACCCACCCCCAACTTCTGAAGCCATTCCATAAGATATCATGATCAATGGTATTGAAAGCCACTGAGAGCAAGGATGGACACACCACCCCCATCCCATCCCACTGAAGATCATCCAAGAGTGTGATCAATGCTATCTCAGTCCCATATCTGGGCCTCAATCCTAACTGAAATGGATCCAGATAATCCGCTTCTTCCAGAGTTCTTTGAAGCTGCTACGCAACCACCTTCTCCACAACCTTCTCCAAAATGGGAAGGTTGGAAACTGGACAAAAATTGTCTAGCAATGGCTTCTTGAGGAGGAGGTGGACCACCCCCTGCTTCAGATATGGTGGACCACCCCCTCCTTCAGCGATGGTGGAACCACCCCCTCTCTCAAAGAGGAATTAACTACCATCAAGACCCAACCACACATCCACTCCTGGGAGGCCTTAGCCAACCAGGAGGGACATGGATCTAATATGGAGGTGGCAGAATTAATAGCCATCAGAACCCTGTCAACTTCCACAGGCCTAACAGGATCAAAATCCTTTCAGATAACCAAGCCAGACCTCGCCCCAGTCACCTCCACAGTACCTGCTACAAGGCCAGAGTCCAAGATGGTGTGAATTGGATCAACGTTATCCATCAGATGCCTTGCTTTAACATGAGAATAAAAAGGAAAGCATTTTTACAGAGGAATTTCTCCCACCACTCTCACCCCCACCAAAAAAGAGTCCAGAACAGAGAAATCTTGGGAATGGAAAAACACTCAGCTTCCCTGGGGCAAATGAGCAACGGAGCATGAGCATAAACCATGAGGGTGGCAGGGTCCAAGTCCCTTCTGGATTTTCCACGATCATTCAGATAGTTTTGGCAGGCTAACATTCATTAAAAGAGTGGCTGCAGTATTGTGTCTGGCTTTTGCCATGCGATGTTACAATTTCTGCAATTCCTTGAGGCTCTTTTATTCTTATCCTTTATTCAAGTTGTTCAAATTTTGTTTTATGACTATGAGTTTGTGTATAATTGTTGGCAAGTCCCTGGCAAAGTAGGAATGCCTGGGATTACCTCTAACAGCCACTATTATTTCCTTTTTTTCTCTCTCTCAACCAGTGGCAGGTTCAAACACTCAATTTCCCTGTGGCAAATGAGCTCTTGTCTACTTCCTCAGAGTTGTTGTACTGGCAGTTTTACGCAATGAGCACCCTCTTTCTGAAAGTATTACAACCTTAGCACATCTAGCTCCCCACCTGGTTAAGCAACCAAACCAAGCAGAAATCAACGGAGGAGGTCACCACTTCATTTGCTCCTGAGTAATTCAGCACCAAAAAGGATTTATCTGGGAAATGTGGTTGGCGGCAGCCACTCCCCAGGAATTGTCAAAGAGCTTAGAGAAGCCCCCATGGTTGTTGGAGGGGATGACCAACCCGATTGCAGATGTAAAAGCTTCTCTGTGCCACCTGTTATAATTTTTTACCCCCATCAACTGAGCCAGCCTAGCAAAACTGAGGGACAGTGCAAGTTGCTGGATTCTTGTACAATTCAGTCCAAACACAGGCTTTAAACGATCAATGTTCCTTTTGACACTAAGCATTCCTTTGGTATCAAATGCTAGTTTGAATAGTGGTCTAGGTCATGCACTGAGTGGTGGACCAAATGCTACCTCTTATACCAACCTGAGTTTGAGAAGGAAAGGGGAAATATAAACATAGCAAATAAATATGAATAGAAAACCTTTAGGTGGGGAGAAAAAGTGTTTATTATGAAATATGAAAACATAATAAAACCTATTTCTCTTTTATACACATAAAAGAAAATAAAGTCCAGAATTTCAGTCCAGAGACTTCAAAAATCTCAATTCTCTTGCAAGTAGAGTTCATGTTGTCATGTGATTTGCTCGTCCTCTCTAAAGGGTAGCCCCAGCTTGGCTCCAGTTTCTACGTATGTGATACTATGCATAAGCCAAGAAGACAAAAGCACTGTTTGCTTTGGTCAGAACTGACACTCTTATCCACTAGAAAGAATCAGGCAGGAACATCTAATTGAGAAAAGGACACCAGTTTCAAGAAAACCAGAGTGATTTTAGCAGTCCATTCAATGACCCCCTTTGTATACCAATGGAGCTACAGAGAATAAAATTAAGATTGCAAAGGGTCCAAGGATGACTTTTCTAAACAAAGATTGCACATCATCTCCTCCACCCTTCCAGTTTGCATTGTTGATTGCTGGCTCTTGGTAAAACAATGGAAGACGTAGCAAGGGGATATCTGCATGAGATCAACTTCCCTCCCCCATAAAACATTTATTTAATTGTTTCCTTCCCACCGCTATTCTATATATTTCTGTCCACTATAATAAAAGTCAAATTGTAAAAACATATAAATTGTCTACTTTTATAATTAATAACACTACAGCAATCTTAATCCTATTAAACCTAAAAATCAAGCAATTATTAGTATACCTTATGAATACCTTATAAGTCTTACAAATCAAACAAACCTTAAGA
The DNA here is from genome assembly GCA_023362775.1 of Charina bottae. Taxonomy (NCBI): domain Eukaryota; kingdom Metazoa; phylum Chordata; class Lepidosauria; order Squamata; family Charinaidae; genus Charina; species Charina bottae. The sequence goes on along the minus strand of JALMGJ010000001.1, from coordinate 85,835,177 downwards.
AAAATCCAATAAATCTTAGTCCAGATCATTAAAGAAAAATGAAATCATAATAACTTCATTTTCAATCCAATTACACATACTTAATTTTACCCCACCTCAAAGTATACCAAAGCATTTACATATCTCCCTGTTACACCCAAGGCATCTTTCTTGCAAAAATCAAACAGCCCAACTGCCCCCCTTAAAATCTCAGGCTTCTCAGAAAAATTTTTCTTGCAAGAATCAAACAGCCCAACTGGCCCCCTTAGAAACTCAAACTTCTCAGCAAAAAAACTCCCACAAAGCAGATTCTCTTCTCTCTCATAACAATTCCCCAGAAAGCCATAACAATCCACCAGAAAAACAACTCTCCTTGTAAACTGCAGCTCAGACTGTCGCCTTAACCCCTTCACAACCAAAATGTAATCTTCATCTGGCATTACTTCAGCCTTGCTATCAGTTCCATCCTTATTAAAATCTTCATCTTTCTCCATAACATCTTCAGCCAGATGACACAGTTTAGAAGTAATTTCTTCCCCAAAGTCCTGAATAGTCTGCAAAATGGGTTGACAACACTCCTAAAAGATCTCTTTGAAGGTCTGCTCAGGCTCATAACAGGCCTCCTTGAAATCTTCCATGTTTCAGGAAGTAAATTATGGTGCCCCCTATATACTTGACTCACGCAGATAGGAGTTAATGGGTTAATAGAAAAGTTCCAAATGAAATCGGCACAAGGGAAAGTACGTTAACAAGCAGATCCCAAAGAGAGTGAACAGAAAGCTGAAGATTCAAAGCAACAAATGCAACATGTAGGGAAATATCAAACCTTCAAATTCAATACAAAAATAGTAACAGGAAGGCAATTCTTTATTCTCAGTCCTCCTTAATCTTTAGATGAGAAAACAAGCCAAAACTTAAAAATTTAAAAATTAAATCCAGAAATAACGATAAGCACCAAGAGATTTGCTTCTACTTTCTGTAGAAAGCCTCTCTTAGGGTACAAAAACTTAAAAAACAATAAATTGGGTGTTTATGAAATGGGGTGACTGGACTTATTGTCCCTTTAAGGACTACAGGGCAGCTTGGAAATGATGAAATCCCAGCCTCCCGGTGAAGTCTTACCGGTCGATCGCGCATGCTGTCCACAATCTCCTGGCTACAACTCGCCGTCTGGAGAATGAATGGGTCGATTCCAAGCATTTTCCTTGATCTGGAAAAATGCTCTGGATTCAAAACCAACCTAGCAATTTGAAAGCATGTAAATGCAAGTAGATGAATAGGTATCACTTCAGTGGGAAGGTAACAGCGTTCCACGCGCGTCATGCCGGCCACATGAACGTGGAAGCATCTTCGGACAACGCTGGCTCTTCGGCTAACAAACGGAGATGAGCACCGGCCCCTAGAGTCGGACACGACTGCACAAATGTGCGGGGGGAGCCTTAACCTTTACCTATCACAGTGTCCAGAATAATATCCCTCATTTGTTGGCTGTGTGTGCCTGTATCAGCTCCAATCTGACCCATCCTAGGATAATTTGGTTTTATTATAGTCTTTCTAATTTTTTATGCTGGTCACTAAAATTAATAATATCTGGAACTTCCGGTGGGAATATGGTGGACTGAGCAGCTTTGCCCGCAAGCTCCGTGGGCAGAACTGGCATCGTGGCAGTTTTTCCGGGCACAGGCTGTTTTCTCCTGTAAGTAAGGTAAAGGTTCCCCCTGCACATTTGTGCAGTCGTGTCCGACTCTAGGGGCTGGTGCTCATCTCTGTTTGTTAGCCGAAGAGCCAGCACTGTCTGAAGACACTTCCACGTTCATGTGGCCGGCATGACACATGTGGAACGCTGTTACCTACCCACCAAAGTGGTACCTATTCATCTACTTGCATTTGCATGCTTTCGAATTGCTAGGTTGGCAAGAGCTGGGGCGAGTGCGGGAGCTCACTCCGTCATGTGGGACTAGGGATTCGAACCTCCGAACTTGCGATCTTCTGATCAACAAGCCTGGCGTCTTACCCGCTGAGCCACCATGCCCCTGGACACTGTGATACCTATGCTAATAAAGGAGTGTGATCTAACAATAGATACAGGTGAAAATATTATTTGCCAAACCAGTATGTATAGAATAGTATAAGAAATGTAATATTTATTTATTGATTTGATTTAGATAGCACCCATCTCATATAAGTGATTGTGGGTATCTTACAATAAAATAGATAAAAACAATAAAATGCATAATGTAAAATAAAAAACGTAGCAGCCAAGCTTCATAGATCAAGCCAAGAGATAAGCTGTATCACACTTCCAGGCATGGGCAGAAAACCAAGTTTTTAGGGCCTCATGAAAGGCCAGCAGGGTCAGGACCATCCTAATCTCTGGAGGGAGAATATTCCACAGGGCAGACACCTCGGCAGAAAAGGCCCTCCTCCTGGGCCCCGCCAGCCAACACTCCTTAGCTGACGGCACCTGGAGTATGTCCCTCCTGCCAGACTGGGTAGGAAACAATTGGGGAGAGACAGTCCCATAAGTAACCCAGTCCCAAGCCATGAAGGGCTTTACATGTAACTACAGGCACCTTGAATTGCACCCAGAAGCACACTGGAAGGCAATGCAGCTCATGGAGCAGTGGTGTCACAAGCACTGAAAAAACAACACCATTAATTGCCCGCACCACTGCATTCTGTACCAGCTGAAGCTTCTCAGTGCTCTTCAAGGGCAGCCCCCTGCAGAGTGTGTTGCAATAGTCTAATCTGGAGGTCACGAGGGCATGAGTGACTGTGAGCAGGGCTTCCCGGTCCAGGAATGTGCACAACTGACACACAACCCAAAGCTTTGCAAAGGCCCTCCTAGCCATGGCTGCCACCTGCTCCTCAAGCAGGAGCCATGAGTCCACAAGGACCCCCAGATTTTACACTGGGTCAGTCTGGGGCAGTGCCACCCCATCCAGAACCAAAGATGGAAGGTTCCCAGAACCAGGAGGTCCAAAAACTTAAAGCCACTGGGTCTTGTTTGGGTTGAGGTGAAGCCTGTTGCACCCATCCAGGCCCTTACAGCCTCCATGGCACTCAGGCAGCCTGGAGTGGAGATATAAAGTTGAGTACCATCAGCATACTGATGATACCTCATCCCAAACTGTTGGATGACCTCACCAAGTGGCTTCATGTAGATGTTAAACAGGACAGGAGAAAGTACTGAGCCCTGCAGCTCCCCACAAAGGAGGGCCCATGGGCTGGACCTCTCCCCCCTTGTCAAAACTGACTGGAACTGATCCTCAAAGGAGGAGAACCAGCATAACACTGGGCCACCCAACCCCAATTCACAGAGCCACCGCACAAGGATACTGTGATGGTTCTGGGTGTTATGTCCCAATGAAAGCTCCTCACACCAGGTTATATGGAATGAACTTTATTAAGGAAACATACAAGCCCTAACATCGGTGAAGATCTGAATGCCCCGTTCTGGTAAACGATTGATTTTTATTATGTTCCCCCCCTTTAGTTCAATGTGTATTGCCAGTACTGTCAGTTTCCTTCTTGGCGCCTCTCTCGTCTCGCCCGTAGGTGCTTGGGTTGTCTGACATTGACAGGTGTTAACGATCGCTCTCTGACTAGCTGCATTCCTTCTCTCTGTCTCCCGTAGATGGTATCCCGATGTGTATTGCCTGGCGCACATGTCGGGGTGGAAGGTTCCGATGGGGGACCTTACAGATACCATGATCAGTGGTATCAAAAGCCACTGAGAGTCAAGAAGAGCAAGGACAGACACACCACCCACTTCCTGTTCCCGTCAAAGATCATCCAAGAGTGTGATCAATGCTGTCTTGGTCCCATACCCAGGCCTGAACCCTGACTGGAAGGTGTCCAGATAATCCATTTCTTACAGGGCCCTCTGAAGCGGCAATATGACCACCTTCTCCCAAGATGCTTCTGACCTTGTACCCATATAAAGCATGTTAAAGTTGTCCAGGACCATAAGTCACCACCAACCTGGCCATGGAGTCAAGGAGCTCAGGCAGGGAGGTTCCTACACAGCAGGGAGGCTGGTACAGTAGCAATAGTCCCAACTGAACCCTAGAGCCCAACCTAACACACAGGATCTCGCACCCAGTAATCTGTGGGGCAGTGCCTCTGGAAACCTCCCAAGTATCTTGGATGACAACCGCCACCCCACCACTCCTACCTTGGGTCTCAGCTGATGCTCCACCAGGAACCCAACTGGGCACATCTCCAAAAGGGGGACTCCGCCCCTCCAGACCCAGGCAAACTTTGGTAATACACGCCACATGAGCCCTCTCATCCACGATCAAGTCAGATGTGGTCAGCCTTGTTACAGACTGATCTGGCATTCAGCAGCAACAGTCTATCTGTGAGTTTTTGTTCTTTTTCTACTTTCTATAAGCAGGACATGGATGTGCCACTTTACAGGCGCCTTCTGGCCAGTTCCCCCTGTCCTGCCCACGTGCTCTTGGCCTTGTGCTCAATCACCCGCCTTCCCTAACACAAACCCATGAGCTTGGCACAGACCCAACCACTCTCCTTCACCTGGCACTTCATCCTGAAACACACATGTTCAAATAAAGTGTGAGCAAACAGAATAAAATAAGTGATGCAGCAGTGCACACTATTAACGCTAAAATTCTTAAATAAAATCTGTATCTAAATCTACAACAAAGGTCCGCAAGAAGATCAAACCAGTCCATACTCCAGGAAATAAAGCCAGACTGCTCACTTGAGGGAATGATATTAAAGGCAAAACTGAAGTACTTTGGCCACATAATGAGAAGACAGGATACCCTGGAGAAGATGCTGATGCTGGGGAAAGTGGAAGGCAAAAGGAAGAGGGGCCGACCAAGGGCAAGATGGATGGATGATATTCTGGAGGTGACGGACTCGACCTTGGGGGAGCTGGGGTTGGCGACGGCCGACAGGAAGCTCTGGCGTGGGCTGGTCCATGAAGTCACGAAGAGTCGGAAGCGACTAGACGAATAAACAAAAACATCTACAAGGGGAAGCAAAAATTTAACATATGACAAAATAATTTGACCACATAGACATAAATCATCCTATAAAATTTTTAAAGTTTTTTTTTTAGAATTATTTGCCACCATGAAGATTTAAATTTTTCAGATGGGATGGATAGAATCAGTCTGGCTGGGAAATAGTGGCCCTTGAGCCAATACACAATAATCAATAGCCAAGCTCTTAACTGAACTTTCTCTTTTGGCCAAACTCAAGCCTCAATATTACATTGGATATGCATTTTGGGCTGTGGAGCAGTGCTCTGATAAACCTACTTTGTGCTACTTCCATTGAGGTATAACTTGGCTAGGGACCTAGCTGGGAACCTTAAAGCAACTGGGAATAGTTTTAAAGCCACAGGGATACATTCTCCACCTTTTGCGTGAATTTTTTTTTACAGTGGATGAAGTGCTTCATCAAGCCTGCAAGACCACAAAATATCTGTAGTCCATGAGCCCATGTCTTGAAAGATCTCACCTAAGTATTGAAAAGCCCTCACCTGCTCAATCTTTTCACCCTCTGTTATCCATCAGAACTTCCTGAATGTTTTAGCAAAGACCGTTATTTTGGCCTTCTGGTAGTTTATTAGAAGCTGGTGCTCCCTACTTGCTAAGGTGTTAAGGGTGTACTTAAGGCTAATTGGGGTTCTAGAAATAATGGCTGCTTTGTCAGCATAAAGTAATAGTGGACCATTCACATTTGGAATTCTGGGGGGAAGAAAGTTTGGGTCTGAAAGTTCCTTAGCCAGTGCCTTTTACAGTACAGTAGACTCTCAGTTAACCGGAACTCAAGCAACCGGCAAAAAAATTTGAAGAAATAATAAGTAGACTCTCAGTTAACCGGAACTCACTCTCAAGCAACTGGCAAAAAAATTGAAGAAATAATACTTTAGATAAAAATTAAAATAAAATCAATAAAATCAACCCTATTTTTAATAGTAACTCTCAAGCAACCAGAAACTACATTTATCCGGCATCTACCAATCCCCATGGGTGCCGGTTAACTGAGAGTCTACTGTATGTTGATTAAATAGGGAAGGAACATCCCTGCCTAATTTCCCTACGAACAGGGATTGGCTTTGAAAGGAGGCTCTGTGCATCACAACCTGCATCAGAAACTGTAATCTCAAACTCTTGGGTTTTGCCCACAGGAGAGGCCTTGAATTCAAATCAAATGGTGTTTTAAAGTCAGCAAAGGCCACATAAAGTGAGGGTCTGGGTCTTCCACATTTTTTTTTCAGTATGCTGGTGAAAATCAAAACTGTGGTCTAGAGTAGAATGACCAGACCTTAAGCCCTGCCTATTCACAACTCAGGATTGCTTCTTCTGCTACCCATTTCCAACCCAAACAGCACTCACAGAGTTTGCTGATGATGCTCAACATTAGGTTTCAAAATTTCAGGCAAGATGTTATCATAGCCAGGAGCCGTAACTGACTTAAGAGTGTTAATAAGATTTGTGACTTCAGACACTGAAACTGGTGGACAATCTGCAGGGGTCTCATTATTTGGATGTGGCGTCAGTCTCTCCTCTAGAGGAAATTCATATCAGGTTCTAAAATGAGCTCCCCAACCCCGTATAATAATCTAAGATGGCAGGTAATATAAATTAGCATTGAAACACCCAGCTCCCATGTGCCAGGATAGAGTGGAATTTTCCTCTTGGGGCACAGCAGCGAACTGGTCCCACTGTTTCACTGAATCCTCTCTTTTCTTGGATTTCAAAAGTGATTTATATTTTTGTTGTTCTTATTTTTAATTTTAATAAACTGTCTAGTGGTGCGTGGAAAACGGAATTCACCACCCAGAGAGAGCAGGCACTTCTTTTCCCTCCTGGGATCCAGAGTTTGGTGCTGCCTAGGAAGGAGGATGAAAACAGCCCCACCCTCTCCTTAACGGGAGGGTTTGTCCCATAAAGGGACCAGAAAGCAAGCATGTGGGTGGATGGGGTGAGAAAGGACCCAGGAAGACAGCAGAGAAGGGGGACAGGGGGAATCTCCACCCCAAAGGCAAGCAGGTCAGCTGCAGTCCCTGGATGGCAGAAGAAAACTGCAAGCCTTGGAGCTGCGAGAGGAAGAGCTGAAAGAAAAAAGGAAGGAGGGAGGGAGGGAGCCTGACCAGAGTCTGCAAACCAAAGCAAACCCACTGCCTGCAGCAGCCCAGGTGCAGAGCTCCGCACACCAGCTCCAGAAAGAAAGGACTCTAAGGGGGTGGGGGGTGTTGGAGGTTTAGTCAAATCAACATGCCTCATAAGCATGTGTGTAAGCTCCACTCTAGGAAGCGAATTCTCTACTCTGTGCTTCCAGAGGAAGTTGCTTGTTGCCCCTCCCACTTCCCCTTCTCTCTCTCTCTCCATTCTCCATCGATGTAGAACACACGTGCCTTAGCTCCTCCATGGAGAGGCCATGTGCTAGGCCTCAACTCCAGAGGCTTTTCCCCCTTTCTCCCCGCAGCCTCTTGCAGCAAACAGGGCAAGAGGTATGCAGTTTAGGGAACAGAAGGAAGAACTGAAACCAATTATCTACTGAAAATGCTGTACCTGCAATGAATAAACATAAGGACTCTTTTGTACTTACTTTTTGTACCTGGAATGTCTAAGTGTTTATTTCTTTATGCTTGGGTGGGCTAAAAGTATAAGAATAAAAACCTGAATCTCTCTAACGTGCTCACAGGCTGTGTTTTTAAACAATATTCTTTTTCTGCACACGAGTTTACACAACGTCTGCTCCATTCACTGGTCCTAACAGGCCACTGCTGAATGGGGAGAGAGAGAAAAGCCCATTCACAAGTCTACAGAGGAGTGAAAAGGCGTTCACATGCAAAGGGATTGAGACTGGCTATAAGAGCTGAAGTGCTGGGGAAAAGGAAAGACTTCTTTTTTTAGTCAAACTTTATTAATTTTCAAAATATAAATGAAGCATGAAACATAAATCTACAAAGAAAGAAGAAAAAACTAAAAAGGTATGAAAATACAAGAAAAACTACATAGAGTGACTTCCAACTTTCTACAACAAAGATATACAAAAAAACCCATATCAATCTCTTACTCCCAGTTTAACCATAATAAACATTATTTCTAGAGATCGTTTCAATTTATAGCAAAACAAACTCATCCAAACCAATTTTCCTCCCCCACTTTTTTTTAAAAAGTCATAAAACAACCCCTTCCAACCTAGTTTTTCTCCCCAAAGAAAACAAATGAGTAAATAATGTCCCTCCTCCCTTCAATTATACCCCTTTCTGTCTACTATACTAAAGAACTAAAATAAAATACATTAACATGAACTGTCTACATTTTAATCCTAATATACATGCAGAAAACTAACTTTGTTAGTATTTCTTTAACAAACATAAGAATAGTGTCCAAAAAAAGCAGAAGCATCAATCCAAATCCTTAAAAGACCATCCAAACAAAGATACTTAACCATTATCTCACTTCAAAGTAAACCAGAGCATTTACATATCTCCACACATTACAGAGAGCTTTCCCCTTAAAAATCTCCAGTTTTTCTATAGCCCCCTTCAGAAAGTACAGATTTTCTTCAAAGATCTTCCAATTTTCAAAGCCCAGTTCTCTCTCTTGGCACTCCATCAGCACAGTGCATTCAGGTTCTCTTTTTAAGTATAAATCTCTCTCACCTTCAAGATTCTCCAATCCAGTTCCCCATTGACCCTTTAACTCCAGGATCCAAATCCCAATTTTTTTCCTTGGAGTAACATCTTTATAATTTTTGTATTTTTCAACTTTGACAATTTCTTCCCCCGATTGCTGACACAGTTCAGCATTCACAAATTCTGAGAGTAGTTCAAAAGCTTGAATAACTTCTTGGTAAAAAAACAGTAATCTACTGGGGAAGAGCGGAGGGCAATTCCGAGTAGCTCCAGAAAGAGTGAAGCGGCTGGGCCAAAGCCAAAAGGACGCTCAGTTGTGGATGTTTCTGGAAGTGGAAGGAAAGTCCAATGCTGTAAAGAACAATATTGCATAGGAACCTGGAATGTAAGATCAATGAATCAAGGTAAGCTGGGTGTGGTCAAACATGAGATGACAAGATTGAACATCGACATCTTGGGAGTCAGTGAACTAAAATGGACAGGAATGGGCGAATTTAATTCAGGAGACCATTATATATACTACTGTGGGCAAGAATCCCTTAGAAGAAATGGAGTAGCTCTCATAGTCAATAAGAGTGGGAACAGCAGTACTGGGGTACAACCTCAAAAACGACAGAATGCTTTCAGTTTGAATTCAAGGCAAACCATTCAACATCACAGTAATCCAAGTCTGCCCCAACCACTGATGCCGAAGAAGCTGAAGTTGACCGGTTCTATGAAGACCTACAACACCTTCTAGAACTAACACCAAAAAAGATGTCCTTTTCATCATAGGGGACTGGAATGCTAAAGTAGGAAGTCAAAAAATAACCGGAATAACAGGCAAGTTCGGCCTCAGAGTACAAAATGAAGCAGGGCAAAGGCTAATAGAGTTTTGTCAAGAGAACAAGCTGGTCATAGCAAACACTCTTTTCCAACAACACAAGAGACGACTCTACACATGGACATCACCAGATGGTCAATACCGAAATCAGATTGATTATATACTTTGCAGCCAAAGATGGAGAAGCTCTATACAATCAGCAAAAACAAGACCTGGAGCTGAAGAATTGATGCTTTCGAACTGTGGTACTGGAGAAGACTCTTAAGAGTCCCTTGGACTGCAAGGAGGTCAAATCAGTCAATCCTAAAGGAAATCAACCCTGACTGCTCATTGGAAGGACAGATACTGAAGCTGAAGCTCAAATACTTTGGCCACCTAATGCGAAGAGAGGACTCACTGGAAAAGACCCTGATGCTGGGAAAGACTGAAGGCAAAAGGAGAAGGGGATGGCAGAGGATGAGATGGTTAGATAGCATCACCGATGTAATGAACATGAATTTGAGTAAACTCCGGGTGACAGTGGAGGACAGGAAGGCCTGGCGTGCTATGGTCCATGAGGTCACGAAGAGTCGGACACGACTAAACGACTGAACAACAACAAAAAACAATAAAAATCTGTTTAAATTCCTCCATGTCTCACTGCAGTAGATTATGGCGCCCTCTAGTGACTTAACTAAACAGAGACCAAGGTATTGAAAAAATCCTCCAGCTCATTGTTTGCAGATATCAACGTCGCCAAAAGTGAAAGCAAAGACAGTTGCCCAAGGGAAAGTAGAAACGGAAAGATAAAAATTCAACTCCACAGATTAATGGAAAATGGTTTATAATCCTCAAAAGTCAGTTAAAAAAGCAATAGAAAAACAATTATTTAAAGTCTCAGCCTTACACTTTATATATGAAGAAAAAATCAAGTTTCAATTTTTTAAAAAAAGTTTTAAAATCCCAAAAATAATGCAGATCACCAAGAGACCCAGCATCTCTTTGCTGTAAAAAGCCTCTCTTAGGTTACATATAAACAACAACAAAAATGTGTTTTAGAAATGGGGTGGATGGTTTTAGGGTCCATTTACAGCTTCCAGGAGGCTTGGGAAGAGATGACAGCCCCGCCTCCCAGCTGTTCACTCACCGATCGAACGTGAAACTCAGTTTTGAGATCTTCTGGCTATGAGTTTCTGGGTTTATTATGATTAGGATTATTAAAACTGTTGTATTATCAAGTATAATAGCAGACAACCTATGTGCTTTTTGATTTGATTCTTATTATAGTAGACAGAAATGTATAGAATAGTGGTAGGAAGGGAATAATTAAATATGTTTTATCTTTTGGAGGGGAGAAAGATGTTTAGGAGGATTATATGAATTTTTTTTCTTTATTTTAATATAAGGGGAGGAGTAACTGTACTTAGTGTTTTTTATTATGTGTTAAAGTGGTATGACTTATAGAAATAATGTGGTGTTTTGGTTTAATATACAGTAAGAGATTGATTATGGAAATGTTTGTATATCCTTGCTGTTAAAAGTCGGAAGCCACATCTTTTGTAAATTTGAAAAAAAAATATCTTTTGTTTTCGCACCTTTTTAGTTCTTTTTTCTTTGTTTGTAGTTTTTTGTTTTATTTGTAGTTTTTATTCTTCTCTTGAAACTTAATAAAATTTACTAAAAAAAAAAAGAGAGAGATCTTCTGGCTATGACCAGCCATCCGGAGGACATATGGGGTGATTCCTGGGGTTCTCCTTAATCCGAAGAATGCTTCTGCACTCTAAGGAAGCTTGCCTGGGCCCCCAAAAATGCCTCGTTGGCAGATCAGTCCGTGGAGCTCGTGGAGAAAACCTGTTCAGTCCGCCATGGTCCCCACCGGAAGTCGGGAAAAGACTTAAGAAATTGTTAAGATAGGAAAACATAGTGCCACAAACATAGACATAGCAACATAGACATGGAATACAGAGGAAGATGTTTATAGATTAAATAAAATATAGTTGTAAACTTATAGGAAGACTGTAGATTAAGATAGGTGGGAAATAAAAACAAGCATAGAATTAGCATTAAGACTAGAAGTAAGGAATAGGGCTTTAATTTGCATAATAAAAGAGTTTTTCTGGGGGGAAAATACAGTCTTTGTGTTTGTGATCTATTCCAGATTAAGAAAAACCCTAACATGCTATTTGTGCAGGGTCTTGTTGGAACCATTTCTAAGCACTAACTAGAACTCTTTTGGCCATCACACACTTATCCAATCGTGGTCTTGGTAGTGGCCCTTCCTCCTGTCCTCCTGTCCTTCAAGGCCATTCCCAGTATCCTCTACAATGCAATGATATGTGTAAACATACAGTGTTTACATAATAGACTTACCCTCACCCATAAATCAGTGATGTGTGTTGTCAAAAATAAAAAGCCATCAAGTTACAATGGCCCACAGGTAGGTGAGAATGTCTTGTTTTTCATAGTGAAATCATTCCTCCAGCACCTTGGCAGCCCACATCAGTCAAATCCAAAGTTAAAATATCATAATGGATGCCTTGCCATGCATCTCTTTCAGAATGGGAATCCACGACTTCATATTGGGCAAACAGGCAGACCCAGCATATATTAACAACATCAAGTGGGTGACAGCAGAGATTCGCCTTCAGAAGTTGTTTTGTAGCAAGTTGAGGTGGATGGGATAGCACTGATCTATAGAGATAGCTTACCTGTGGCTATGCTCATTGCCCTGGAGATTACTGCAATGTGAGTTCCTAAATGTTAGGTTAGAACTTAAGGACAAGTTAAAATTTAATACCAGCTGCTCTGCTGCCCAATACGAATCCTGCCTAAGCTCCTGTACCAGCTCTGGGACTGATACTGGAACGTCCATGCCTTTTGGTGTTGGGCAACTTTAATCTCCATGCCCTATGGCCACAGTCTGGCAAAGGCCAGGATTGCCACAGTTTTCATGGTGATCGTGGGTTTGTCCAAAGTGATCTTTATCCAACTGTAACCAGAAATCATACACTTGACCTTGTGTTTGCTGCAGAGCAGTTGCCGGGTGATCTCAATATGGAAGTATAACATCAAATTCTCCTTTTGGGCTTGTGGACTCTGATTAAGGGGACAAATCTTTCTCTAGCTTCTTGAGGGGGCAACTGAGAACATAATTGACTGGATAAAGAGATGGTCGGTGTCTCATTGAAGGAGTAGTTGATTCCTGTAACCTTGAAGGAAGCTGTAACGTATCCTCTGCTTACGAGGACCTCCCTAGATTTGTTCAGTGTTGACAGCTTCCACCCACACTCCAATCTTCCCTTTTGGGAAAAGGTTGTTGAGAGAGTTTGGGGAGGCAGCTACAGAGCACCCAGGAAGAAGCAGATTATATAGATCCTTTGTGGTCAGCATTCAGACCTGGGGATTGGATACAAACAACTTTGGACATGCTAATGGATGAGCTTTGTTGGGACGTGGATGGCAGCAGTACCCCCAGGCCTAGTCTTTCTGGATTTCTCAGCAGCATTTCACACCATTACCTTGTATCTTACGTGAATGAAGGCGCTGTGTTACAGTAGTTCAACTCATTTCATAGCAGGCAGTTTACATCAGTGATTATAGGGGAAGAGAGGTTGGCCTGGTGGCTACTCTCATCTGGGGTGCCATAGTCTTCATTCCTCTCTTCCCTATTTTTTGATATCTACATGAAGCTGCTGGGGGAGATCTTTCATTAGTTTGAAGGGCAGTATTCCCAATATTCTGAGCTGTACAGGTGATGCAGTGGGAGTCTTGCCCCAATATATGGAAGCTGTTGGGATCTGGATAAGAGGAACAACCAAAACTGAACCCAAGGGTGATGGAACATGGCCATCTCCTGCACTGTCCCTTGAAGGGCAGGCAATACATATGAGACAGCAGATCAGTGACTTCGTAGTCCTTCTGGACCAATGACTCCTGTTGAAGTGGAAGGTGTGCCCAATGGGGATTTTGCCCAGACCTGAATGGTGCAGCAGTTTCAGCCATTCCTGGGCTGAGAGTAATATATACCTTTATCACTACATGGCTCAACTACAGGTAATCCTTACTTACTGACCATTCATTCAGTGACTGTTCGAAGTTACAATGGTGCTGAAAAAACAACTTTACGGCCCATTACAACCTTCTCAGTGTCCCTCAGTCACGTGATCGCCATTACGGTCAGTATGCATTGTCCTATGCCTGACCTGTGTTCTTTTTTTCCCCTCCTTGCAGAGCAGAAAGTTTGGAGAGAGGGATTACGAGAAAGTAAGCTGTTTGCTCCCCCACCGCCTCACAGAGTGGAGAGGAAGAGATTGCTAGGGAGTAAGCTGTTTGCTCTTCTACACATTGAGAGCAATGCGATCGCAGCAGCAGCAGGAAAGGGTCAGGCAGGTCATTCAGGCTACTGTAGCCCCCTGATCACGGAAGAGAGATGCAGCATAAATTGGAAGAGAATTTCGCATGTAAATTACAACAGTATTTTTTCCAGAAAAGTTACTCAAGGGCTGATCAACCTTTTATTCTAATGCAAGATTAGATTTAGAAATAGCTACTGCAATCTTTCTTCCATGGAAGACTGCAACTTTGGTGATTACAGAAGATTCTATGGTTGTTGAACGGTGAGATAACACACACACACACACACACACACACACACACACACAAACAATTCAGATAAAAATTGGGGCACTGTGTCTGCCTGCTCCCTGTATGGGAGAATAAGGTTGTGTCGGCTGCCTGTTTTCCCAAGCACAGAATAATCACAAGCAGGGGACAAAAATCTAGGATGCATCTTCAGCTGTGGGGAGGTCATCAAATCACTTTGCCCCTCCCAGGGGTCTCAACCTGGATTAAGCCACACACACCTGCTATATAGTTTTAAAATGGACCTGATGGGATTCCTGCTGAAGTCTTTAAAGAAGGCGGGCCTGAATTTACACAACAACTTCATAAGCTCATCGAAATAATCTGGATGAGGGAGGAGATTCCAGCAGACTTTAGGGATGCCATAATTATCACTCTCTTTAAAAAGGGTGATAGAACAGACTGTGGAAACTATCGAGGCATCTCCCTTCTAGCTACAGCAGGTAAAATCCTCGCAAGGATCCTCGCAAACCGTCTGCTATCTATATCAGAAGACATCCTCCCTGAAACGCAAAATGGCTTCCGCCCTTCCAGGGGAACAGTGGATATGATCTTCACTGCACGACAGCTTCAAGAAAAATGCAAGGAGCAAAACCGCCCTCTGTACATGGCGTTTATTGATCTGACTAAAGCTTTTGATACTGTAAATCGTACTGCTCTCTGGACCATCCTTCTGAAAATCGGATGCCCTGATAAATTTGTGAACATATTGTGGCTACTCCATGACGACATGATGGCAACAATCCTGAATAACGATGGCTCTCAAAGCGATCCATTTAAAGTGGAATCCGGTGTTAAACAGGGATATGTTATTGCTCCAACCTTATTCGCTATCTTCATCGCTATGATTATGCACCTTGTTGAAGAGAAACTTCCTACTGGTGTAGAAATTATATATCGAACAGATGGAAAGCTTTTTAATCTTAGTAGGCTGAAAGCAAAAAATAAGGTAATTACAACTTCTGTTATAGAACTTCAATATGCTGATGATAACGTAGTCTGTGCACACTCCGAGGAAGATCTTCAAACTATCCTAAACATCTTTGCAGAAGCATATGAAAAACTCGGCCTCTCGATTAACATTAAAAAAACCAAAGTGCTTTACCAGCAAGTTCGAAACAATCCCTCCGCAGCACCATCAATCCAGCTTAAAGGTGTGATACTAGAAAATGTCGACCACCTTTCTTATCTTGGCAGCCATCTATCTACAAAAGCCGACATCGACGCTGAAATTCAGCATCGCCTGAGCTCTGCAAGTGTATCTTTCTCCTGAATGAAGTGTAGAGTGTTTGAGGATCGGGACATTCGCAGGGAGACCAAAATGACTTCGAGTGCAGGAATAACACGCGGACGCTTGAGGTTGAAGCTCTATTGTTTATTGTTCTACACTCCTAACAGAATCCAGCTAAACTAAAATGAACTGGTAATGCTCAGAGAAAGAGTCCAAGAAATCAGGGCGGGTCTTTCTTCAGCTTCTTGGGAGAGAAACATAGAGATTCAGTACTACGCACACATTTCTCCCCTTGAGGGATCCCCCTCCTTCTCCACCAGTTATCTCACAGACAGACAGACAGACAGACAGATGATAGAGATGATGATGATGATGATGATGATGATGATGATGATGATGATGATGGATATAGATTTCTCGGTAAGCATATTAATAAATGGTAGCCATACTTCATTATAATCATGCATAGTTAATCTACACTGATTGGTAATTTGTTTGCAAGACCATTGAGTAGTGAGGCCACATGTTTATCATTCCAAAATCTTGTAGCTATAAGCAGGGCACAGAGAAAGGGCAGGGCATGTGCCAAGGGATAGGTGGCAAAACCCTTCTGCCAAGTAAGCTCAGCTCGGCTTGGGACTGGCTCCCTTGGGCAATGCTCCACTTTGGGTCTTTCGGATTGGAAAAGGAGAAGCTGCATTCACGTTATTTGATCAGGACAAGCCCCTGGCCTCTCGACCTCAGCCCATTAGCTCACTGTCAGGGACATGGTGGGTGAGATTGACAGATCTTGCTGAGATGGATAAACTGACTTCTTTGATGAGAGAAAAGACACTATCCACATTTATTGTGACTGAAAACCTCTTGTAGACTTTTTGTGTAAAAATGAAAAAAATGAACTTGTGATTTATGGTTTTGATTATTACACAGGATAGATTATAGAAAGAAGAGTATTACGATGTAACTTGAGAGAGAGAGGTTAAAATACAATTATACTTATAACTGCTGTGAAGAATATCGGAAGCCACTTTGTATCTTTTTTCTTCCCTTTCAATTTTTCTTTAACTTTTTTCTTTTCTTGCACTTTTTGCTTTCTCAAGAAGAACAACCTTTCCAGCACTGATTTGAGGCATTCATAATACAGTAGGAACAGGAAGGGCAGGAAACCTGAATATTGATAACTGGGGCGTGTGTCTCTGTGTGTATTTGATTCAGGTTAAATAACATTGGTGCCTTGAAAGGAATTAGAGCATTCTACAGATACCAATTATAGCTCTTTCTTTTTTATCATATACTAGGGTAGAATTTCTTATGTTTTTCAAGACGACGGAGCACAAAGTAGTGTTTTTTTAAGAAGGAACATTACGTGTATCTTTAAAAAAGGAATATTGATATAAAACATGTTGAAATGATGCTCTTTACTTACTCTTCCATTTAATTCATTCAGTATAAATCTTAATGGAATGTAAGTGTGCATAGTTCATCGATGTCTGGAGTGACACTTGCTGAGGAGTCAGCTGAACATTCAGGCTATTTTGGTTTTTGGACCTGGTTGCATTAGGTATTGATAATCCACTTTCAAAATGAAATGTTGAAGAAAAAGATACAACCTTCAATATGTTTTCACTTAAAAGTTCATATATTCTGTGAACTTTTATCTATACATCTTCTAGTGATGTATTTTCGTTCATTTGTTTCATCTGAGGAGATATCTGCTAGCAGGTCCTCTTCATTTGTGGTCAGTGAGACTTGTTTGGCTGCTGAAATGGAACAGACCCCCGAACACACAAAAATCTTCTCTTGGATCTTGGAACCAATTTGCAAAATAGTTGAAGCTTGTTTGGAAAAACCCTGATACGCAAAGTGCGTATGTATATTATGAATGTATCTTTTCATTTAAACATGTATTGTTATCTACTCTGTGGTCACAAGATTGTTTGCATTAACATGGGTAATAAAAAGACCAGCATTTTTATATAGGTATTTCTCCCACCCCACCCCACCCCACCCCAACACCTCACCCACATCTTGGGAAATCTTAGGAATTGGAACATATGTAACTAAACTGGAAAGTCTCTTGCTCCATAACCGTTTTGTTGCCTCAAAAACAATTGTTAGATTGGGAAATTGCAGCAAGAACTTTCCAATGGTACTAGGTTTCTACCTATTTTGCTTCAGATGCCACTGTGTCACAACTTCCCAAGAACACTATAAATTGGAGACAGCAGCTTTTGCATGAAAACACTGGGAAACCATCCTGTCTGTGGCTCCCTTGGAATCTGCTCTGCATTCAGCCCTTCTAACTGAACCATGAAGATCCTTCATTTCTTCTTGGCTGTTCTGTCTGTGCTCCTCCTGGTTTCTGCAGGTAAGGAATAAGGAGAAATAGGAGGGAGGGAGGGAGGGAGGGAGGGAGGGAGGGAGGGAGGGAGGGAAGAAGGAAGGAAGGAAGGAAGGAAGGAAGGAAGGAAGGAAGGAAGGAAGGAAGGAAGGAAGGAAGGAAGGAAGGAAGGAAGGAAACATCTGGGACTTGTTCTACAGCCATGGATAAGAAGTCCCTTTTCCGCTCTGGCCTTGGAATGAAAGTATCTTCCAGACCTGGGGAATGGACTCCCCATCTTCTTTAGCCTTTGCTCTATCCTTGGGAACATCCCAGGCTGCCATCCCTGCAAGCGAATGTTCAACAACATGGAAAAGGGGGAACAATGCTTGGCAGGAGAATGGGACCTTAGAACACAGCCCTGGTTTATTTTACTGAAGCGGGGGGTGGGGAAGAAGATGTGTTTTATGATCCTTTCAAACAAGTGAATTGCTAGGTCATGTCAGGCTAGAGAGACTGTGGAGTCATGGGGGGTGACAGGGCCTTTAACCCGTTGCCTCCCCCCATCTACAGGGCTGTTCTGGAACAGGGTCTCCACACCTCCTCTTTTCCTCAGGAAAACTTTGAATGCCTTGTGACCTGCTAGACAGGAATATCCTTCTGTCTTTGAGGGCTGCCAAGTCAGATCAAAAGGAGAGTGAAATGGTCTATGTACAGTTAGCAACACCTTGGCTGCAAACCAAGTGGGTGTCACCTCCTCACAGTCCTCCTGCTAGGCTGAGATTTATTATATTTCTCTTTCTATTTAAATTAGGAGAATTCTCTTTCACTCTGGATCTCTCTATCTTCCTATCAATGATTAGGAGAACTATTTGGACAATTATCTGCCTTTGGCAATACTAAGATTGTGGATGGTTAAGAAATCTTTAGGGACAATATCTCAAGGGGAACCCCATATTTAATCTCAAGAGGAGTGACCAGGCTCACTGGCGACAAAATCCTGAATATGTCAGTTGGGGGAGAGGAGAGAAAAGGGGGGAGGGGGAAAGGGAGGAAGAGGAATAGCATGGAGAATCTCGGTGGAGGGCAGGGTTCACTGACTGTATGTACTCCACCTTGCAGCATTCTGTTGCAAGTGTCACTGATGATTTTTCTGATTCTGATGCTTGTTAATAAATATCATCCTTGCTTCTTACCTTTCCTTGGCCTTATTCTATCAATTAAGCAACAAAGGATTCTTTTTAAATATGTCTCTCCATTCCTGTGCAGGATTTGCCTCCAAGAAACCAAAGACTAGGAGGCAATGCTACTTTCACAATGGTACTTGCAGGATCAGGTGCAGACATCCCTTAAGACAGTATGGGAAATGTGGTTTTCTGCAATGTTGCATCAGGTAATTCTGTGTCATCAATTGATGGATCCTATGAGTTGCCAGGGACAGAAAGTCTCCCTTCTCAAACCTCTTGGGACCAGCATATCCACATGCCCAGAGTTGCTGGGAATCAGCCAGTAGATAAATTTAATAAATTATTATTATTATTATTATTATTATTATTATTATTACTATTATTTTATAGTAAATTTTATTAGGTTTCAAGAGGAGAATAAAAACTACAAAAAACAAAAAACTACAAAGAAAGAACAAATTTTCTTTGCCTAAAAAGATTTTATGAAGGTTTAGTCCAGTAAAAAAAGAAAAAGCCACAGTGATGAATACACCAGGAGAAATGTGCAAACCATGCTTATGTCAGGGAAACTACCATTCAAATATACATTGTTTTTGGAGGAAACAGTTTGCATGCATTTGATGTTTTAGGGAAGATCTCACAAAAAGTGCACAGTATATACAAACATGTGCATAGAATGAAAGAACATGAAACCTCTGTTCAGCACATCAGTGGGAGTAATTGGACAAGATCGATCATTAGAACACAACTTACCTTCTATCAGCTCCTGATTTCCAGGCATGGTATAGTTTTCCAAATTTTTAAGAGATTTGGAACACCTATGAGAATCTTGAACAAACCAGGGTGGTTGTTTTGGAGAGAGTAAAGCTGGTCTGCTCTCATATTCCACAGGCTGAGTGGAGAGGAGGCAAACCAGGACTTCTGTTCATAGTCCGGTCTCAATCTCTAGCCCCGCCTTCCCCAGATTGGCACTTCCAAGGTCAATTGAGATAGGACAGCATGTGTGTATTTGGAGATTAAAGAACAAGAGTATTCCCATTAGATGGAGTTTTTCTGCTCAACCGATATTGAAACTGTGGTCCTCATCAAGCTAGAAAAGAAATGCTTGGACCTCTACATTAAAGCATCTGAAGCTACTCTTAAATGTTATCTCATGCTACGAAGATAAAGTATCTCTTGTTTGACTTTCTGTTTATTGTTTTAATTTGCTTGCATCCCTCAGTTCACAATTCCAAGAAGGAAATGATATTACACCCAGCTCACCGTCTATCTTTTGAAGCATGGGAGACGTCTTCTTGTTTGAGAGCCACTGAATCCTGCCTTTTCCCTACCAGCATAGTTTACTGCCCTGTCTCCAAAACCTCTTGGCCTGCAATGAAAGAATGCATCGTTTACAATTATTTCTATGAGCTTTGGCATTTAAAACCGAAATAAATAAATAAACCATTCTTGCTATTTCCAGCATTCAAAATTAAAGGTTGTTGTTAATATGTATTTACAGGCACAGCCCTCGAGGCAACAAAGTAGAAGCGGTTCCAAGAAGGGCAATGAGGATGATGAACTAAATTGCATGAAGAGTGATGGAAGGTCCTGGGCATGTGTAGCTTTGAGAAGGTGGGGTGGGGGGAGGTCTCTTCAGGGAACTGAAAGGATGACACACAAAAGAAAATTGAGCCCTGTTCTTTCTCACCTCGGAGTGGAGGACGTTGAGCAATTAATTTCAGCTACAGGAAGGAAAATTCTGGTTGTATGTTAGGAAAAAATTCCTAACAAAAAGAGCAGTTTAACCAAAGGGCAATATGGAAACAATTTTATAACTAAAAGATATTTATTCTTTAAAGAAGCAAACAAAAAACGTAAAACTTAGAAATGCAAAATATCAACAAAAACTGTTTGATGTTTTTTTTCAAGGCCTGCTAGAAAGGAAGGGTGTCAACAAAACTCTTCAAGGAAATACAACATGGTTTCAGAGCCATGATGCAAGTGTAAATGTTTCTAATATATGAATATGAAATATATTTGTATTTATATATACAGAAATGTAAGAATATGTTTACAATCCAACAGTATTCACATTCATCAGCACCCATTCATTCTTGATTCTCTCCTTTCTGGCTTTACCAGACACACTTCTCAAGCATCCCATTTCCCCTGCATTCAAACGATTTTTATATTTCCCCTGACATATCCAATTCTCTCTTCCAGAAGCACGGTCTTATACAAAGCCATCTCCCCTTCTTCTCACAAAAGTTAATTTGTTGGAATAGGCTACATGATACCTAGAGCTTTGTACCAGCATGTGAACACCTTGATGTTTCTAGATCCATTTTGAAACCTTTAGTATGCCTAAAACTTAAAATGTTGCTAAAACATCAAGAAGAATGCATGAAACACTTCACTACTATGCAGTTTGTACAGGTAGCAGGATACTAAAATAAAACCTAAGGAATAGGGGGGGAAGGCTACTTAATCAATAAAAATATTTTGGGCACAAAATATTAAAGTTCCACCTATTAAATGTTAGGTATATATAGAAAGATGTGTTAATGTGAATGTAAATGTATATAAGTTAGAGAGTATATTGGTCACTTTCAAATAAGACAGAATAGAAGAATAAAACCTGGAGGCAGTTTAAGTGGCTTAGGAAACCAAAACTATACACGAATAACATAAAATTAAGAGAGCCATTTCCTGCATAGGGCAATGGCAACTGAAATAAATTTTGTGACTCTGTGTTAAGCTTCTGGTAGGACAGCAAGGAACAAGTGAGGTTGTCCTCAGGGCAAAAGGGACCTCTATTGACAAGGGGAAAGGTGAAGATGGAACATAGATTACTATGAAAAGGAGAACGAAGCAACACAATCTATCTAAAATATTCTACAAGTTATTTGTGTTCTCAGCTAACAACATTATCATCTGCAAACAAAATTGCACATATAGTCGCATCCCCAACCAAGTGTCTGCTAATATGACCAGAAGTATTCTGCCTCCATTTTTATTCATTATTTATTTATTTATTTATTGGATTTATGTTACCACCCATCTTCTCCACAAGGAGAACTCTGGGCAGTTCACATTTGTCCATCAATACATTAAACAATCAATAGGATGTTGCTTATCCTTGTCTTCCTCTCTGCTTATGGTTGAATCTTTCACTAGATGTTCGGTATATTCTCACACATGCTTTGTTTCTAACATATAACACTCTTAATCACATTCATCAAGCCAACAGTGTTCACAGAAAATGTTCTGTAATTCAAGTCTTACTGCATCATATGCTTTCTTTGAAGGCTTTGTATCCTACCAACAGAGAAAAATGAGAAGCAAACACACAAATCTACAATAGATTTTCTTTCTCCCATTCACACATTTCTCAGTAACCTGTAGAAGAGCAAACACACTGATTTGCACATCCTCCAGCCTGGTACGATGCAGACTAAACTTCTCGAATTTCGCTCCCTGTCTCTTCTCTTAGCTATTCAACCTGATTTCATCATTTTCATCACTTCAACTTGTCCCTCCTGCCAACACCTAAGTTCTCACAGAATGTATGAATTCCTTTTCATCATTATTGGATGTAACATTTGTAACATTCATGGCAACTGACATATCATTTTTCCATTTTATTTGTAATTCCATTCATTTTCCATGAAGTTCATTATTTTAGACCTTTTCACCCACTTCAAAGCCAGGTTTTGATTTCCATGAAAATTGCCCTGCATATTTTATGCCTCTTTTTCTTTGCTCTCCTTGATTATATTATTGCAGGTACTGTATCTGGTTGTCTCAGTACACATGATACATTTTTCTCATTCTCATTAATTGGAGCAATCTTGTTTTTCCCCTCATTCTCTTCCTTTCCCCCTCATCCTTCCACCAAGCCTCCTTATCCTTATTTCCCATTAGCTTAACTCCACACACCTCTGTGGCATCCTGGAGCCTAATTATTTTCAAACAGCCTCCACATTCTCCCTCCTAAGGGCTATTTTCCATTCATTTTGTTGGAAGATTCAGTTGTATAATTGTTGGCAAGTCCCTGGCAAAGTAGGAATGCCTGGGATTACCTCTAACAGCCACTATTATTTCCTTTCTCTCTCTCTCTCAACCAGTGGCAGGTTCAAACACTCAGTTTCCCTGTGGCAAATGAGCTCTTGTCTACTTCCTCAGAGTTGAGGTACTGGCAGTTTTACGAAATGAGCACCCTCTTTCTGAAAGTATTTCAACCTTAGCACATCTAGCTCCCCACCTGGTTAAGCAACCAAACCAAGCAGAAATCAACGGAGGAGGTCACCACTTCATTTGCTCCTGAGTAATTCAGCACCAAAAAGGATTTATCTGGGAAATGTGGTTGGCGGCAGCCTCTCCCCAGGAATTGTCAAAGACCTTAGAGAAGCCCCCATGGTTGTTGGAGGGGATGACCAACCCGATTGCAGATGTAAAAGCTTCTCTGTGCCACCTGTTATAAATTTTTACCCCCATTAACTGAGCCCCAAACCTGAGGGACAGTGCGAACTGCTGGATCCTTGTACAATTCAGTTCAAACTCAGGCTCTTAATGGTCCATTAAACACAGGCTTTAAACAATCAATGTTACTTTTGACACTCAGCATTCCTTTGGTATCAAATGCTAGTCTCAATATTGGTCTAGGTCGTGCCCTGAGTGATGGACCAAGGGCTACCTCTTATACCGAAATGAGTTTGAGAAGGAAAGGGGAAACATAAATGTAGCCAATTAAAATTAACAGAAAATCACTAGGTGGGGAGAAAAAGTATTTGTGTTATGAAATATGAAAGAGTAATAAAACCTATTTATTTTTATACTGTTTTTATACTGTTATACTATCTACTATATAGGAATAATAATAAAACTTATAAACACATAAAAGGGATATTTTAGTTTGCTTCATCTTTAATAAACTCCAGAACTTCAGTCCAAGACTTCAAGAATCTCAATTCTCCTGCAAGTAGAGTTCATGTTGTTAAGTGATTTGCTCGTCCTCTCTCTGAAAGGTAGCCCTTCTCTGAAAGGGTCCTTCTCCCAAGCCTAACCATTGGTCCCATGTAACAAAATGCCACAACAACAAATAATAAATAAAAGTCCTGGTCTCTTCCTCTGCCTTTGAAACAACTGCTGAAGTTGTTCACACAGTGACTTCGGCAGCTTCCATCCTATTCTTTTCAAACAGCGCTCCTCAATCATTTCTAGACCTAGATGTCAGCACTAGTCTCCACTTTATTTTATTTTATCCTTTACCTTATTTCACTTGAAACGTCAATATTTCTCCGCTCTTATTGTCCTATTGAAGTGGTGACGGGTCGGGGATGTTATGGCGGGAACCGGAGGGCAGGCCATCGTTGGGGAAGACGCCCCCGGTGGTGTGTTCCAGCCCTCCGGGTTCAAACCTAGGTCCTGGTCAGCGGATCCTCGAGTGCCCTGATTTCCGGATGTTGATGCTTAATGCCAGGTCGGTTAATAACAAGGGCCCCCTCATATGTGATTTGATCGCGGAGGAGGGGGGCGACCTGGTATTACCGAGACCTGGCTGGGCCCTGGAGGAGGGGTTGCCCTCTCGGAGATCTGCCCGGGCGGGTTTCAGGTATGGCACCTGACAATCCTCCCCAATGGTCTGGGGAGATGCCGAGGGAACGTCCATGCCCGGTTATCTGGGAACAGTTTGATCCTGTTGGGCCTGAGGAAGTGGACAGGATCCTCCGGACTGTAAGGGCCACTACTTGTCATCTTGACCCATGCCCCTCCTGGCTGGTGAAAGCAGCCAGTGAGGTGACATGTGGCTGGGTCCATGCAATGGTTATTACATCCTTGGGAGAGGGAGTGTTTCCGGCGGCTTTTAAGGAGGCACTGGTGCACCCCCTCCTCAAGAAGCCATCGCTGGACCCTATAGTGTTGGACAATTTTCGTCCTGTCTCCCACCTCCCCTTTTTGGGGAAGGTGGTTGAGAAAGTGGTGGCATTACAGCTCCAGAGGATTCTGGATGATACGGATTATCTAGACCCCTTCCAGTCAGGATTCAGGCCGGGATATGGGGTAGAAACTGCATTGGTCACATTTACTGATGATCTCTGGCGGCTGCGGGATGGAGGCAGTGCATCCATCCTGGCTCTTCTTGACTCTCAGCGGCTTTTGATACCATCGACCATGGTATCCTTTTGGGACGGCTTAGGGGGTTGGGGGTGGGCGGCGTGGTTTTACGCTGGTTCACCTCCTTCCTCCAAGGCTGATCCCAATCGGTGGTAATAGGAGATGAGAGGTCCGACCCTCGGCCCCTACTTTGTGGGGTGCCGCAGGGTTCGGTTCTCTCCCCTCTCCTATTTAATATCTATATGAAACCGCTGGGTGAGATCATCCACCAACACGGGATGAGGTATCATCAATATGCTGATGATACTCAACTATATATCTCCATCCCAGGTGAGCTAAGTGATGCAGTGGCTGCCTTTTCTCAGTGTCTGAAGGCTGTGGGGGCCTGGATGGGGAACAAGGCTTCAGCTGAACCCTGGTAAGACGGAGTGGCTGTGGATTGATAGTGCCTCGAGATCCAGGGAGATGTTTTAATTGCTGGCTTTGTGTAAACCGCCCAGAGTCCCCTCTGGAAATGGGGGGAGATGGGCGGTGATATAAGTTAGAAATATAAATAAATAAATAAATTTTCATGGTTTGTTCTCACATCCAGTTTGCTTTCTTCTCTTTCTTCATGTTTGGCTATCTCTTTTCACATTCATCCTTAATTACTTCTTTAAGTTCATTCCATAATTCCTCTGGTTCTCTATCACTGAGGTCCAAGATTTTAAAGTGATTCCTGGTGTTCTCCTTAAAAATGGTGGATATACAGTATGTTCAAGATCATACTCTGGAAACTGACAGGCTTTCTTCATCTTTAGCTGAACTTGGAACTTGCACATGAGCAGTTTGTGATCCATTCCACAGTCAGCACCTGCCCACGTCTTTGATGCTATAATTCAGCTCCTCCACCTCTTTTAGCAATAATATACGGTAGTCAATTTGATTTCTCTATACTCCATCAGGTGATGTCAATGTATAGAAGTGTTCTTTTGGTGATTTGAAGACAGTGTTAGCTATGAAGAATTCATTGGAGTGAATGAAGGGTAAGACTGGCTTCAAGACTGAAAAAAAGGTTAGATATCTGGGGATGATTTTATCAACCAGGAATAGTATGTTGTTTCAGAATAATTATGTTAAAATTTGGAATGATGCGAAAAAGATTTGTTAAGATGGGAAAAACTACAACTGTCTCTCATGGGAAGAATATCTGTGATTAAGATGAATGTTTTGCCTAGGATGTTGTTTCTTTTTCAGAATTTACCGATTTTGTCGACAGTTTTACCATTTAATAAATGGCAGAGAGATAATTTGAAATTCATTTGGCAAGGCAAGAAACCAAGAATTAAATATAAGTTGTTACAAGATGCCAAAGAACGAGGAGGTTTGGGTTTACCTGACTTAAAATTGTATTTTGATGCTTGTTTGCTCTGAATGAAGGAATGGATAACTTTGAAGAACAGGAAGTTGTTGCAACTTGAAGGACATGAATTGAGATTTGGGTGGCACGCCTATTTGTGGTATGATAAAGTTAAAGTTAAAGTTAATAAAGATTTTAAAAACCATTTTGTTAGGAGTGCCATATTGAGGATTTGGAATAAATATAAAGCAAGATTGTCTCCTAATGTAGCATTGTGGTTCTCACCTCAAGAAGCATTTGTTAGAAGAGAAAATGTGGGGAAAAACAAGCTGGTTAAATTATAAAGACTTGTTAAAATTTGAAGAGGGTGAACCTAAACTTAAAACAAGGGAACAGTTAGAGTTGGAAGGTTTTACATGTCATTGGTTTACATATGCACAATTGTCAGAACGTTTTAAAGTGGATAAAAATAATTTTAAATTTGTTAATGAAACAACTCAATTTGAAATGGAACTCTGTATAAACGATGAACATGTTATTACAAAGATGTATAAAATGTTGTTACAGATGAGTTTAGAAGATGAACAAGTTAAAGAATGTATGATTAAATGGGCTAAGAATTTTGGATATAATATTATGTTGGAGCAATGGGAGAACATGTGGAACAAAGGTCTGAAATTTACTTTGAATTATAATTTAAAAGAGAATTTTTATAAAATGAAGTATTGTTGGTATTTAACTCCTGATAAGTTGTCAAAATGTATAATGGAGTAATGAATGTTTGTTGGAAATGTTCTCTTGGTGAAGGAACTTTTATCGTCTTTGGTGGACTTGTGAGAAGGGCAAAAAATTCTGGGATCAAATATGTGTTAATATTCGAAAGATCCTTAAAGTGGACTTACAAAAAAAAACAGAACTGTTTCTCTTGGGACTGATGGAGAAGCAGCTCAAGAAACAACATGGGACTTTGCTTTTATATATGATCACAGCAGCAAGACGTGTATATGCACTAAGATGGAAAGATCCACAAATTCCTACAGTGCAGGAATGGATGATTAAACTGATGGAACTGGCCCAAATGGCCAAGTTAACAGTGTTGGTAAGAGAAAATACCATGTCTGGATTTGTCTCTATTTGGCAACCACTTTTAGACTATTTCCTTGTGTCAGAAAAAAATGAAGTTTTGATTTTGGGTTTTGATGATTAAATAGTTTGACTTGATAGAAATAATGTTGGTGTCAGGGAGATAACTGGTGAAGAAGGAGGGGTCTCCCTCCAGGGGGATAAACGCATGCGCAGAACTGAATCGCTTTGCTTTCGTTGTAAGAGGCTGAGGGTGGAACCGCCCTAATTTCTTGGGCCCGTTCTCTGAGCATTACTAGTTCATTTTAGTTTAGCTGGATTCTGTCTAGCAGAGTAGAACAATAAAACACTAGAGCCTGTACACCAAGTCTCAGCGTGTTCCTTCACTTGAAGTCAGGACAGTTATTTATTTTTTTATTTTATTTATTCAATTTATATGACCGCCCATCTCCCCAACGGGGAACTCTGGGCGGTTTACAATAAAATCACATTTAAAATAGGAATATAAAAATATAAAATTACAATTTAATTAATACAATTAAATAATTATAAAATCCAATTTGGCGAATTAGCTTTAACAAAAAGGAAGGACATTATGGAATTAACCACCCCCATGAGGAACTGTTACTTCCCCCTTCCCATGCTAGGCGGCAGAACCAGGTTTTCAGCTCTTTCCTAAAGGTCGGGAGGGAGGGGACCTGCCTCAACTCTGGGGGCAAAATATTCCAAAGGGCGGGTGCCACTACAGAGAAGGCCCGCCTCCTGGACCCCACCAGATGAAATTCCCTTATTGAAGGGGTCCGTAGCAGGCCCTCCCTGAATGGTGGGGCAGGTCAATGATATGGGGATAAGACGGTCCCTCAGGTATCCTGGCCCCATGCCATGTAGGGCTTTAAAGGTGATAACCAACACCTTGAATTGGACCAGGAAGCAAACCGGCACCCAATGCAGCTCGCGGAGCAAAGGTGTTATATGTGCTGATCTTGGTGCACCCAAAATTGCCCGCGTGGCCACATTCTGCACCAGCTGTAGCTTCCGGATAGTCTTCAAAGGTAGCCCCATGTAGAGCGCATTGTTACTTTCTATATTCTACATTTTGTATTTTAACTATACTCTGAAAATTAATAAAATACTTTAAAAAAAAGAATTCATTGGAGTGGCAGAAATTGATAAGTTGGTCTCCTGCTTCATTTCAGTTTCCTAACCCATACAATCCAACTACATTTTCCTCTTTAATGTTTCCAACTTTTGCATTCAAGTCTCCAATCACAAGCAACACATCTTGCTTGCATATTCTGTCGATTTCAAATTGAACTTGATCATAAAACTAGTCAAACTCCTTTTCTTTTGAATCGGTGGTTTGAGCACAAACTTCAGTGATCATCATATTAAAGAGTTCTCCACAAAGTCTAATCAATATTATTTGGTCATTGATTGCATTGTAACCAAGTCCTCTCATTATATTATATCCTTCCTGATTATGAAAGCAGTACCATTCCTCCTTTCTGTTCATGTCCTGAATAGTAAGCAATATGATCTTCGAACTGAAAGTGATCAATTCCAGTCCAGTTCAATTCACTGATGCCTAAGATGGCAATGTGTAGTCAATTCATTTAATCGTTCACTGCCTTGAGCCTCCCATGTTTATGCTTCTTACCTTACAATTTCCCACTGTAATTATGTCTTTGCAACTTCAGATTTTCTTTTCTTGCGTGGCAACTTCAGCAACTGAACGTCCCAAAGGCTTCAATGTAGCCACGTCATAAACACCATTAGTACTCCAGAAGATCCTCAGCTCTTCCACGTAGCGTGTTGAGTGCCATCTGATCTGAGAGGCCCAGCATCTGGCATTTTACCATCCATCACTTTATATTGTCTATCCATCTGGTTTTCTTTGTAAAATATAGGAGGGATTTACCATTGCATTCTCCAGTGCAGTATGAAATGATCTTTTTGTAATTGTCACTGAAGTAATCACCTGCCTCTAGCATCTTCCTATATCCCTGTTGCCACTAAAGCTTTAGCTTGGCAGCTTGGATTACCTTGGGCGACCCTGCTGGGATTATATACTCTTGGCATCCACTCCCAGCTTCTTCTTCACTCCCCCTTCCCAGGAGGATCCCCCTCCCCTGCCATGATGAAGCACCACAACAGGACTTGGGGAGGTAAAAGAGTTACAGAACTCAAATTAGGATACATAAAAATAGAAATAAAGTGGAACTAAAATCTGTTCTAAATACTAGCAGTAGTTAAAAATAAGAGGAGGAGGAGGAGGAGGAGGAGGAGGAGGAGGAGGAGGAGGAGGAGGAGGAGGAGGAGGAGGAGGAGGATCTTTTGCTGTTGTTCATTCTCTATCACCTTAGAACTGAAAGGCTGTCAATAAGAAATTGATAAATTTAAGTCCCAGCTCTTTCTGACCACTAGAACGGACATAAGGAATCATCTCTTGGTCTTCACAAAGCACTGAAGTGACTCTTCCACCTTAAACATAACCAATGGATAACAAACATGATCCATTTAGAACAATATGCTGAAAAGATGCCACCATATCTGGAAAACACCTGTAAAGGAGAAAGAAGTGGCTTAACTACTATCATTCTTGGTCTGGATACGACTTAAGTGAAGTCACTGAACTTAGGAGAAGTCACCCATTAATAGACATTCCAGGTTAGCTACACATTAACTCTTGTGTTGTTCATTTCCATTGGTTCTGACCGATAATTCCATTCACATCAAGGTCTGAATGCCAAGATGAAATATAATGTGGGAAGCTGTAAATTCTACTGTTGGGATAAATTAAGATCTCTCCCTGCCCTGCATGTTGGGCTCTTCCCCCAGAACACTGTCTTCCTCCATGTTGTCTTCCCCCATAACAAGTAAAGGAAGCCCAATTGTTAAAAGGTTACAAAATAGAATGAGTTTGATAATGCCAGAGATTAAGATGGAAAAGGAAGCCCAACTGCTTAGACAAAGGATTCCCTTCCAATTCAATTGGAAAGCTTGGAACACAAAAGGTCAGCTCATTCACAGAACTTAGCCAGCCCATTCAGGTAGACCTTCTTCCCCAGCCAAACAGATCTCCATAATCAAATAACAAAATATTCCTTCCAAGGTGCACATTCCAAATAGTAGACAAAGCCACAGCCCGCAGGGAACACAGACAGGAAACACAAACAGCAGGGGGCCCAACCACAGGGCGCCTCCTCTCTGAAATCTGGCAAATTACACTTCTCTCAAGTTCCTAGGGGGCGGGAACACCTTTGCATAGCAACGACCAAGCTCTCCTATATAAATGGCCTGTGAGGGAAATACAGGTGTGGCCACCTTCCAACCAGCATACTCTGTACTTTGTACTCTGCATATGCTCTTGGGAATAAACCAGCAAACCTCTGTTCCAGCAACTGCCTGCATCTATTCATTCCAGGCTTGGGATGAACCTTGGTAAGATTACCTTCTAACACTTCCTTCCTTCCTTCCTTCCTTCCTTCCTTCATTCCTTCCTTCCTTCCTTCCTTCCTTCCTTCATTCATTCATTCATTCATTCATTCATTCATTCATTTTCTATCCCGCCTTTATTATTTTTATAAATAACTCAAGGTGGCAAACATACCTAATACTCCTTCCTCCTATTTTCCCCACAACAACAACCCTGTGAGGTGGGTTGGGCTGAGAGAGAGTGATCACTGATGTAAACTGCCTGCTATGAAATGAGTTGAACCACTGTAAGACAGTGCTTCAGTCATGGAAGATACAAGGTAATGGTGTGAAATGCTGCTGAGAAATCCAGAAAGACTAGGCCTGGGGGTACTGCTGCCATCCGAGTCCCGACAAAGCTCATCCATTAGCATGTCCAAAGTTGTTTCTATCCAATCCCCAGGTCTGAATGCTGACCACAAAGGATCTACTGCAGAGCTTTCCAAACTGTGTGTCACGACACATTTCTGTGTCGTGGCAAGGGCCCAGGTGTGTCGCAGGGGAACCCGGAAGAGGAGGCCATGCACCACGTGGAGCCCCGCCCATCCCTTGCCGCGCCGACAGGTCCCTGCTCTGAACCCAGCTCTCGCTGCAGAAGCCAGGTAAGCTAGCAGCCCGGTAGGGCTGCAACTGGGGGGGGGTGTGCAGGGACGCCACTAGGCTGCCGCACTGGGGGGGGTGCAGGGACCACGAAGCGCGGTGGCCGCAGACATGGCTTTTCCCTCCCAAGAAGTGCCAGCGGCAGCCGAGAAAGGGACGGGGAGGCGGCTCCGCTGCCCTCCTCGCAAGGCCCCCGCGCCGTCCGCGTCTCCGGCTCCCCCTTCCCCTTCCCCTTCCCCTTGGTGGCGGCCCCAGCCAGGCAGAGGCAGGAGTGGGCGGGCGGACAGGTGGCGCTCTCCGCCTCCTTGGCCTGGCCTGGCTGAGGCCGAGCCGAGGGAGCCTGCCGGCGGCTCCGGCCCGACGAGAGGGCTCCCAACACTCCGGGGAGACCCAGCACGGGCGGCGGGGATGGGGCAGAAGGAGAGGAGCCGCCGGCAGGAGCGCGGCACTCGGAGCGCCTCGCCGGCGCCTGCCCGCCTTCCACCGGTGGGCGAGCGGACGGCTGAGAGGCAGGCGGGTGGGCAGGGGGTCTGACTGTCCTTCACGGAGCTGCTGGGCCGGATGGAGCGGTGGGGGACTCGGCATCGCTCCTTCCAGTGGGCGCTCCAAGTCATCGAACAAGGATCGATCAGGCCCGGGGGCAGGGCTGGTCGAGGGGCTTGGGGGGAAGACAGGTCCCTGTTGCCTGAGACATCCTCACGCATCCTCCCCCCCTCCCCCCACAATATGGCAGCAATAACAGGCAGGGCCCGAAAGAGAAGAAAAGCCCCAAGAAAGAGCGGGGATCCTGCACTTTCCACTCTCCAGAAGAGCGTCCCACACTTGGATCCATTTCTGCCAGAGCCTTCGTGGCAGGTGGTGGTCGCTGTGGTTGTTATTGCTGCCATATTGCGGGGGGAGAGGGGAGGATGCGTGAGGATGTCCCAGGCAACAGGGACCCGTCTTCCCCCCCCCCAGCCCCTCAGACAGCCCTGCTCCCGGGCCTGATTGATCCTTGATCGATGGCTGAACAGCTGGGCTTGAAGCGCCCGCTGGAAGGAGCGATGCCAAGTCCCCCACCGCTCCATCTGGCCCCAGCAGCTCCAGGAAGGACGGTCGGACAACCCCCTGCCCACCCGCCTGCCTCTCAGCTGCCTGCCCACCCGCCGGCGTGGTGTCTTACCTTCTCTGACGAAGCACGGTGGAAGCCGGGCAGGCACCGGTGAGGCGCACCTTGTGCCGTGCTCCTACCGGCGGCTCCTCTCCTTCTGCTTCTGCCCCGTCCCCGCCGCCCGCACTGGGTCTCCCCGGAGCGCCGGGAGGCCTCTCGGGCTGGAGCCGCCGGCAGGCTCCCTCGGCTCGGCCGCAGCTCAGCTCTTGCAGGCCGCGCATCAGACCACCGCCATCTTCCGCTTGTAGGCAACAGGAGGAAGCAGCGAGCCAGGCCAGGCCACAGAGGCGGAGAGCGCCACCTGTCCGCCCAGTCCTGCCTCTGCCTAGCTGGGGCCGCCGCCAAGGGGAAGGGGAACCGGAGACGCGGACAGCGCGGGGGCCTTGCGAGGCGGGCAGCGGAGCCGCCTCCCCATCCCTTTCTCAACTTCTCGGGAAGGAAAAGCCATGTCTCCGGCCGCCGCGCTACGTGGTCCCTGCACCCCCCACCCAGCGGTGGCCTAGTGGCGTCCCTGCACCCTCCCCCCCAGTTGCAGCCCTACCGGGCTGCTAGCTTACCTGGCTTCTGCGGCGAGAGCTGGGTTCAGAGCAGGGACCTGTCGGCACGGCAAGGGATGGGTGGGGCTCCACGTGGTGCATGGCCTCCTCTTCCGGGTTCCCCTGCGACACACCTGGGCCCTTGCCACGACACAGAAATGTGTCGCGACACAGAGTTTGGAAAGCTCTGATCTACAATTACATACAATACAATACATACAGTACAAATCAAATCAAATCAAATCAATTTATTACGGTCACTGACCAGTACAAGTTGGAATTTTACAAAGTAAAATTGGGCTTTAAAATATAAACCCTCTGATTTGAAATAGTTTTAAATCTAATTTAACAAGTCCCAATTAAATATTAAAATGCATTTAGATCACGATGTAAATGAGCCCCTTATCAAATACATACAGTACAAGACTGGGGGGCCGGGGGGTGGGATTTGGACCCAGGAGCCAATCACGTGGGCCGGGGGCAGGGTTTGGAGCCGGGAGCCAATCACGTGGGCCGGGGGCGGGGTTTGGAGCCGGGAGCCAATCACGTCGGCCGGGGGCGGGGTTTGGAGCCGGGAGCCAATCACGTCGGCCGGGGGCGGGGTTTGGAGCCGGGAGCCAATCACGTGGGCCGGGGGGCGGGGACTCCTCATTAGTGTGTCACGAAATTATGCATGGCTAAAAGGCGTGTCACCAACATGAAAAGTTTGGAAAGCCCTGATCTACTGTATATAATCTGCTTCTTCCTGAGTGCTCTGTAGCTGCCTCCCCAACAACCTTTTCCCTCTCTCAACAACCTTTTCCCAAAAGGGAAGGCGGTGAACATACCTAATACTCCTTCCTCCTCCTATTTTCCCCATAACAACAACCCTGTGAGGTGAGTTGGGCTGAGAGACAGTGACTGGCCCAAGGTCACCCAGCCGGCTTTCATGCCCAAGGCGGGACTAAAACTCAGAGTCTCCTGGTTTCTAGCCCGTTGCCTTAACCACTAGACCAAACTGGCTCTTTACCTGCTCTTCGCATTTCTTGTCCTTGCAATCCTTGATGGGGTATATGCTGGCTTAAAGGGGAAAAACTGAGGCTTGAGAATAAACAGACAAGAATGCAGCTTCTTAGGGCCAACAGTGTTTACTGTTTAGCATAGGGCAATAATGCAGATACAATCACATTATCGCAAAAATGAAAAAGATGAATATACAGGATACATCATTGTAAAAGGAAAACAAAACAAACTTATAAGCAGAGTTCCGTGTATTGATCCCAGGGCCAGAGTTCCTGCCATGGCCTATACCCAAAGCCAGGCATAGCTCACTCTGCCCAGTCCACGGGAAGTGAACACGTGAAGAACTACATGGCTAAGAGACACTAGAAATCAAGAAGACATAGAACACCATTTTGCATGGTTGTATATTCAGTTCTTCTAGCATTCTGATTGGCTGGAAGTTAGCTGTTACACACACTAGGCCTCAAAGCACTAGGCCTAAAGCACATAGCATGACCTGCTATTGGTTAGCAGTGCTGCATCTACGCGAGCACGTGATTTCCCCCTCCCTCGCTCGGGGGGGGGGGCCTGAGCACCGCTTCCCACGGAAGGATTCAGGAGGATATCTCTCATGGGAAGATTTCCATTGCTAGCCATAATAATGGTACCTTCTAGCTTCATTATCTCATGAGGATGTAAACAACGTCAAGGCTTCTCTGTTGTCCAGCCACCTGGCATTCACGTCACCATGAGAATGCTTTGCTTTGCTTTGTAAAAGATGCAATTTGCCAAAACACTTTTGCATTGAAAAGAAATCCAATTTACCAATATCATATAGTATAAGAAATCTGACAATCCTGCCTGGACCAGGTCAGAAACTGATAATATAGAAAGAACTGGGAACTCATTCTTTTCTAAATAATCATGATCATATTTGAAAGCAGGAGAGTCTTCTATCTTCTTCATCAGGTCTACATTAAACCTGGGGACAGAATTTGTGGCAAGCTTAAGGAAAGGACATTTGGAACTTCTTTTTAGCCTTCTTAGACTTCCTTTTTTTAGCTAAAAATATTACCATCACTGACACCTTTTAATTTTAATTCAAAAAATAGCTTTGAGATGTATGTACCACTGACAGTTTCTGCCTCCAAACATCTGAAAAATATGCCACTTCTTTGTTAAACCTGGCAATCCAAGATAAGATAGGGCATCAAGGGGGAACTAGAAAGCCAATCCATTGGTTAATATTGTTTCATTGGAACAGTGATGGGGGGGAGTGTTTTGGATTTTGTCTGTTTTTTGCTTGTGTTTATATCAGGCTGTGGTTAATGGAACTTTCAGGTTTTCTAGGTTGAAATCCACAAGCCCAAAACTCATGAAATTCTGGTCTATTTGATGAAATAGGAGATTTCCTAGACTTGCAGCAAAATATTTCAAGGAAAGGCGTTTCACATTCAGAACAAGGCAATTTGCACTCAAAAGCAGGGTTGCCAGCGTCAAAACGGTAAGCATGATCTGGCAATTGGAACCCTGCCCTTTTTGACACGTGTGTCTCACGTGTGTGTCTCACGTGTCTCACACGTGTAAAAACAGGGTGAAGCTCTAATTGCAGGGCTCTGCCTGCCATTTTGGCCCTCTTGTCCCCTTGTGGATGCCCTGCTCAAAAGTGTTTGAAGTTCCCAGTATTATTCTCCACAACTTAGAAATGTCTCTCCATCAACACCATTGCCACTATGAAATTTTTATTTTATTTTATTATTTTATATTTTATTTTATTTTATTATTTCATTTCATTTCATTTCATTTCATTATTTCATTTCATTTCATTTTATTTTATTTTATTTATTTTATTTTATTTTATTTTATTTTATTTTATTTTATTTTATTTTATTTTATTTTATTTTATTTTATTATTTTATTTTATTTTATTTTATTTTATTTTATTTTATTTTATTTTATTATTTATCACATACGTAAGGCCACCTAACTCGATAACAATTCATTGGTGGGCCTCAAGACACCCTCAAGGCAAGCTCAGATTCTGGCGTCTGCATCCCTGTAGCTTCCTGGGCAACATCACGGAAGTGGTTTGTCCTTGCCTTTTCCAGGATGGGTTTTTCCACTTCCCTGTTCAGCCAACCGCTCTGGAATTCCCACCCAAACACTGGTCAGCCCTGATCATGCTCAGCCTCTCAGATCAGTGAAAGCCAATTCGCTGCTGCCGCCTGCAGCTTCTGTTGCCAACAATAGCAGCTTACTAAACATTTTGTACCTTAAAAGCTTAAGGAGTTTGAGTCCATTTTATTAATTCGCTCAAAAAAATGATAGCACTTTAGCTGTTTCCTGTTGGTTATTCTCTGGGATTACCATTCAGAGGTAGTTACAATGAAGAGGAAAAAAAATAAGGCCGCCTCTTTCTCTGTAGCTTGAATCATGTCAACTGGATTTCTACTTCAAGCTACAGACAATTCCACCTGGATGACTGAGAACCTTCATAGACATGCCGCCTCTTTCTGTTTCCCAGATTTCAAGGAGAAACTTTGGCAATCCTTCCCCACCCAACCTAGGTGGAGCTCTTTGGCTATGCTGCCATCTAGTGGCTCAAGTGGAAGATGCTCTTTACCTATCAGCAAGCAGCAGCAGCAGCAGTTCCTAGTACAAGTTCATACCATTGCAGAACTGGGAGGCAGGCAGCTGCTTTTTAGAGAGTTTAACGGGTTACCATACATCGGTAATTTCTCAGACAGTTTGTTGTGCTTTTTTAAACTCTGAATTGCAGGCATGAATTTAAAAAGATATAAAATGTCCAGAATTGTTTCTAAAGAAACTGGAGTACCTACCCACTTCACTTCATCCCTCACATTTATTTATTTATTCATTTCAGAAATTTATATGGCCGCATAACTCAACTCACAGTGATACCGGGCGGCTTACAAAAATAAAACCCCAAATACAAAACCCATTACACCCCCCATCCCCGTGGCGACAACAACACATTCAAACAAACCATTCAACTCCTCATTTAGAATACCACCCCTTACTCAGTTACCCATACTCCACCTTAACCTCATTCCATATTAGGAATTTCCTTCCTTCACTCTGTCTTAACATCATTCCATATAAGGGACTTCCTTCCATCCTTGCTAGGTCCCCTTGACCGTTAAACAATACCTTTCCTCCGGAGAAGCTATCCTTGGAATGTACACCTCATCTTGTTTCTATGGGCACATCTATCTATCAAGGCCTGTGAGAAAGGAAGAGTAAGAAAGCCGACACAACTCTTCAAGGAAATAAAACATGGTTTCAGAGCCATAATAAAAGTGCAAATGTTTCTAATATGTGAATACTAAATATAAAATATATGACTATGAAATATATTTGTATTTAAGTTCTATATATGTAAAATCTTCTATCACCATCTTGCCAGGGTTCAGTTTCAACCCACTGCTCCCCATCCAGACCTTAACAGCCTCCAGGCACTGCGAGAGGGAGGTCACAGCATCGCTTAGCTCCCCATGGGCTGAGATATACAGTTGAGTATTATCAACATACTGATGCTATCTCACCCCATGGTGATAGATGATCTCACCCAGCGGCTTCATGTAGATGTTAAACAGAAGCAGAGAAAGTACTGAACCCTGCGGGACCCCCCAAAGCAGGGCCAGAGGGCCAGACCTCTTGCTCCCTATCAATACTGACTGGGAACGGCCACAGAGGAAGGAAGTGGACCAGAACAACACCATGCCCCCCACTCCCAACCCCAAAGCTGCTCCAGAAGGATACCATGGTCAATGGTATAGAATGCTGGCAAGAGGCCAAGTAGAGTGAGGATGGACACACTCCCTCCATCCTGCTCCCGCCAGAGATCATAGAAAAGCACGACCAATGCTATTTCTGTGCACCAATCATTTTACTTTTTCTTTCTTTGTGTGTTTCTTTCCCTTGTGTTCCTATTTCCCCACTTACTCCTTCTAAGCCCTGATTTCTCCAAATAAAATCAATGCAATTAATGTGGCAATGCCTAGTTCCCTACTAATTGCTTGCATAAGACCTTGGGTTTCAGCAGATGTTCAGAGATCAGTAGGAGGAAAAGGGTCGGAAAGAGGTCATCTGGGCCTCTGCATGGATGTTGGATCCTCCTTGCTCCTTTGTCCTGCCTTGAGCAAATGAAAGCCAACCCTTCTGGGGATATTGACTGTTGCCTTGTCCAGTTAAGTGAAATGCTCCTTTTCTGGGGTCCTAGGTCTAGCTACCAAATCAGAACCTTATCTCATAACTGAACTCACCTCCTTAAGGATCTCAAAAGGCCTATGATCCAACAAAGAAGTTGATCTCTATTTTTCACACAGATTCCTTAACCTCCAAGTATCACATTAGGCTTTTATTTCTGTGAAATATTGGTGTGTATGTCCTTTTAGTACTTATATGAACACTGTGTGGGCTAATCCAGGGTCCTCCAAATGTGAAGACAAATATGCTGCCTAGGAACTCTGGACATTTTAGTTCAATTCACCTGGAGGGCACCAGGTTGAGCAGGCGGAGCGCCAAAGAATTGATGCTTTCGAACTGTGGTACTGGAGAAGACTCTTAAGAGTCCCTTGGACTGCAAGGAGTTCAAATCAGTCAATCCTAAAGGAAAGCAACCCTGACTGCTCATTGGAAAGACAGATACTGAAGCTGAAGCTCAAATACTTTGGCCACCTAATGCGAAGAGAGGACTCACTGGAAAAGACCCCGATGCTGGGAAAGACTGAAGGAAAAAGGAGAAGGGGACGGCAGAGGATGAGATGGTTAGATAGCATCACCGATGTAATGAACATGAATTTGAGTAAACTCTGGGAGACGAGGACAGGAAGGCCTGGCATGCTATGGTCCATGGGGTCACGAAGAGTCAGACACGACTTAACGACTGAACAACAACAAATATTAGAATATCCAATTAAACTATGAAAGACCATTGCATTCATTCAGCAGTAAAAACCTGAAGTCCCTTCCAAATGTCCTTTTCTACAATCAGAATCTGTTTTATATTTTTAGAAAATGTTCTGACATTGCCTCTGAGTATACACTGAAAAATCAACACATAGGTTTTTATACTTTAAAAAAAGGATCATACATGAAAAGGCTGTGAGAAGCTTTTCTGAAGACTGC
Source organism: Charina bottae (assembly GCA_023362775.1). NCBI lineage: Eukaryota > Metazoa > Chordata > Lepidosauria > Squamata > Charinaidae > Charina > Charina bottae. The sequence goes on along the minus strand of JALMGJ010000001.1, from coordinate 85,795,978 downwards.
CCTGGAAGTAATCCCTGTGGAGGTTCTAGGCATACAGATGGGAAAACTCTGAAATACACCCTTGATGGACTCTGTCAAAAGAATCAGTTCACACATGACAAAATGCTGCCTAAACATTGCAGCCTTTGCTTTTTCAATTCTCAAAAGGACAGCTTTGCCATTTTCCCCTCTTTTGGACCTTTTCTGTTATGGCCTATTGGTGCCATCTAGTGGGTATAGCGTAAGTAAAACACAACTGTATTGTCGAACGCTCATCAGCCACTCTTAACATTTCAACACAACAAACATTTCAACAGCCACTTAACATTTCAACACAACAAAAAAACCCACCTAATCTCCTATAATTTTGCTCTATAAATAGAACATTGCCACTCTACCTGGGCACAGAGATTTTGCTTCTATCTGTGCTCCTGCCCTCTGAAGATGCTGGCCACAGATGCTGGCGAAACGTTAGGAACCACAACTTCCAGAACACGGCCACACAGCCCGGAAGACCCACAACAGCCAAAAACACAACTGCATTTAAGTCAGGAATTTTCAAGAGGAGGGCAACTGATTCTCCAGGAATCCAAAGAAGTGCAATGAAAACCTTGTGAGGGCAAAACTACAACCCTGTGAATGAACATAGGCTTCATACCCAAAAGATCCCAGGATCAACACAAATCCCCTCCCCTCTAGTCCATTGGCATTGTTGTCCAGGGCCATTCTGCTTTGGGCAGTGGATTCTCTCAAACTGGGCTCTCCCCTTGTGCTGCCAAGTCCCCAAGTTGATCTCCAAAGACCTGAATTCAGCCTGAGCAGCAGAACACTAGCAGTAGTATGTGGGTGTGCATGATGAAGTGGGAGAAAGAGGGGTGACTCACTCTCTGCTGCTTCACAGTGCCACTGTTCCCTGCCTGTCAGCTGTTGTTCAGGCTTCTTTCAAGCATGGGTCTAGCACTCTTCTGCAATAGCAGTAAACCCATGTCCAAAAGAAGCCCAACTGTCAGGTTATCTTAGTTGAGAGCCAGGCTCCTTTTGCACCTGTCCAGAGCAAGTACATTGACTGTTGAATATTTTTCCATCAGCTGGTTCTGTTAGATGAGAGGGAGGGAAGCAAAGTTGGGGACCCACCAATCCCTGCCCTTAATAAGGGCATCCTCAATATGGTTAGCACCATTTGCTGCACTGTGCCTGTAGATAGATGGGGATTGTCATTGGGGGCAGCAAATTATGTGATGTGATATCATGTGATGTCATGTCATGTGATGTGATGTGATGTGATGTTCTGCTACTAAATAGCATTTTAACTCAGCAGTGAAGATGAGCCCTATGTTTTCAGATAGGGACAGGAAGCAAAGAGCAAGTTTGCTTTCTGCAGGAACTCTTGTACAACTATAGGTTCTTACAGAAATTCAAAAGGAAGCTGGATTCTGTTGCCATGTTGTGCTATGTCCTTCTCTAGAACAAGGGAAGCATACTTGTGGTAAAAATGAGCTTCAATTTCACTTGAGGCATGCCAGCCAAAATATGCCACAGTGACCAATACTGTGTCTTACTATTGGCAAGGAAGGCTACTTGTGACATGGATGCAATTAAGACACATAACCTAGTCTACTCTTTGTCATATTAAAAACATTATATGAAAGCCTCAATTGATTAAAGCCACGATGAGCAACTGAAATCAATATCAACCCATCTGATGACAATCAGGGACTATGCAAGATTGTGAATTGGGGTATAAAAGGAGTAAATGGTAAAGAACAATAATTAAGATATGAAATGACAAGAAAGATAGATATGTTTTGCATTAGTCAAACTAAGAGGAAGTGGAAAGATTAATAGATTTGAATGAAGGTTGCCTGATCTCATGAAGTAGAATTGATGAGTAACTGCATGGAAGTGAATGTGTAGATTTAATAATGAAAAGGCTAAAATGAAAGAAACAATAATTAAAGTAGGATGAGTACAGGACGGGAAAGTACAAGTCCAGAACTAAGAAATATTCCAAGACAAATTAATGTCCTAAGAAAATAAGTGTAAAGTGGGGGTTAAGGAAAGTTGGCAGGGAAGCTTCTTAGAACAGAGTGGAAGGAATTGTGTTCCAATGGCCACGGGCAAGTGTAAATCATGCTCAGGAGAAGTATGAGAAAGGAAACTTGGTGGAACGCTGAGGGAAAGCGGCTAGGGGTTAGGAGAACTGCAAATAAGAGTGTGGCTGTGGCAAAAATGTGGCTTTGTTGAGGTCCATGATGAAATTGGGTTAGTTGGGGGGGTGAGTTTTTATCATTACTGGTATTGTTTTATTCCTGTTACAGTACAGATTTCCTACGGGGGTAAAAAAATTGAGGGGGGAAATTGTTTGCCTAAGGGTGACATTAAGGGTTAAGGTTACACTTCAGTGAGCTCTGGGGTTCCACTTGGTGCTAGGATTAGCTTCAAGGCAACTGTCATGAATGGCACCCTGCCTCGGTGCCATCCTGACATGACGCCAGCCAGAGAAGTGTGCAGGAAGCAGGAAGCCGATGTTGATTCAGCACCATGGACCATTAAGTGCAACAATCAAGAGGCGTGAGACGAGAGGAGACACAGACTTAGAGGAATTCGTTGAAGAAGGGGGAAATGCTTGTATTTATACTGTTACTTGTAAAACTGTAGTTACTCGAATCTTTAACGTGCTTCTGGATCACAGCTCAATAAAGACTTCTATCTGTTCTAAACTGGATCGTGTCAGAAGTGCTGATTAATTGGGCAAAGGATCAGAGCCTTGACAGCAACTTAATAATTAAATCTTGCCCTAGAGCTATCCCTAGGATTAAATTGATTCCTCCCCCCCCCCCTCAGTTTGAAGAGTAATAGCAACAGTTTCAGTAGCAGAGCATGTATAGCAGAGTATTATAGAGGGTTAAGAGACGTCCGGAGCGCCGCTGGAGAAAGATGAAGACTGAATCTGATCGAACACAATCTAGAGCTGCTATTAAGGCCTACCTTGTGGCGCTAAGAGTGGTGAAACGTGAATATTTCTCTGCTCTTATTGCATCCGCAGAATGCCACCCAGCGGCCCTGTTTAAGATTACTCAATCTCTTTTGGGACAGGTAGATTTGGTGACCCATTTACAGGGCCGTTTGGAAGAGTTTTCAGAGCATCTGCAGGATAAAATCGCTCAGATCCATACTAAGTTGGACTCTAAGCATGAGACATCGTCTGGGGAGATGCCGAGGGAATGTACTTACCCTGTTATCTGGGAACGGTTTGATCCTGTTGGGCCTGAGGAAGTGGACAGGATCCTCCGGATTGTAAATGCCACCACATGCCATCTAGACCCATGCCCTTCCTGGCTGGTAAAATCAGCCCGGGAGATGACTTGTGGTTGGGTCCAGGTGATGGTTACTACATCCTTGGGGGATGGGGTGTTCCCGGCTGCCTTTAAGGAGGCGCTGGTGCACCCCCTTCTCAAGAAACCATCCCTGGATCCTACTATGTTGGGCAATTTTCGTCTTGTCTCTCACCTTCCCTTTTTGGGTAAGGTGGTTGAGAAAGTGGTGGTGTTGCAACTCCAGAGGATTCTGGAGGAAACGGATTATCTAGACCCCTTCCAGTCAGGTTTCAGGCCGGGATATGGGGCGGAGACTGCATTGGTCGCACTTATGGATGATCTCTGGCGGGAGCGGGATGGTGGGAGTGCATCCATCCTGGCTCTCTTGGACCTCTCAGCGGCTTTTGATACCATCAACCATGGTATCCTTTTGGGGCAGCTCAGGGAGTTGGGGGTTCTGCGCTGGTTCACCTCCTTCCTCCAGGGCCATTCACAATCGGTGGTGATAGGAGAGGAGAGATCTAACCCATGACCCCTCCTATGTGGGGTGCCACAGGGTTCAGTTCTCTCTCCTCTCCTATTTAATATCTACATGAAACCACTGGGTGAGATCATCCATCACCATGGGATGAGGTATCATCAGTATGCTGATGATACTCAATTATATATGTCCATCGCGGGTGAAGTAAGTGATGCGGTCAACACCCTATCAGTGCCTGGGGGCTGTGGGGGTCTGGATGGGGAACAACAGGCTTCAACTGAACCCTGGTAAGATGGAGTGGCTGTGGATTGATGGCCCCTCGGTATCCAGGCAGTTGTCATCTTTGGTTCTGGATGGGGTAGCACTGCCCCATTCGGAACCAGTGTGGAACCTGGGGGTCCTCCTGGACTCACAACTCCTGCTTGAAGAGCAGGTGACAGTCATGGCCAGAAGGGCCTTCGCACAACTTCGGGTTGTGTGCCAGCTACGCCCATTCCTGGATCGAGATGCCCTCCGAACAGTCACTCATGCTCTTGTCATCTCCCATATAGACTATTGCAACACGCTCTACATGGGGCTACCCTTGAAGAGTATCTGGAAGCTTCAGCTGGTCCAGAATGTGGCTGCACGGACAGTTATTGGTGCCGTAAAATCAACACACATGACACCACTGCTGTGCGAGCTGCTTTGAGTATCAGTTTGCTTCCGGGTCCAATTCAAGTTGTTGGTTATCACCTTTAAAGCCCTACATGGCATGGGACCAGTTTACCTGAGGGACCGTCTCATCCCCAAAACATCGACCCGCTCCACTCGGTCATGCAGAAAGGGCATGCTACAGACCCCATCGGCAAAGGAATTCCATCTAGCGGGGTCCAGGAGGCAAGCCTTCTCTGCAGGGGCGCCCGCCCTTTGGAATATCTTGCCCCCGGAGCTGAGGCGGGCTTCCTCGCTCCCGGCCTTCCGGAAGAATTTGAAGACCTGGTTCTGTCGCCTTGCTTGGGAGGGGAAAAGTAACAGTTCCTCCTGTGGGTGGCTGGCACCATAGTGCCCTCCCTATTATCTGAGATTTTATCATCCCTTGGATTTTATACTTGTTTATTCTATTTATATTGTAAAATGTATATTATTAAGATGATTGTAATTTTATATTTATATGTTTTTAATTATTGATTTTATTGTAAACCGCCCAGAATTCCCCGTTGGGGGAGATGGGTGGTGAGATAAATTTAGACTGACCATACATCCCGTTTTGAATGGGACAGTCCCGTTTTTAAAGCATTTTTCAACCGTCCCATTGTTTTCATAAAAATCTCAATTTTGTCCCATATTTTAAACCTGGCAGGAATGGCGCAGAAGGAGGATCCAAGCCGGAGGTGCCGATTGGAGGCAGCCTGGAAGAGGAAGCCCTCCCGCCTATCAGCGTGTGGCAAAGGAGGGCCGGGGGGTGGGGTTTGCAGGCGGGAGCCAATCGCGCAGACCAGGGGCGGGGTTTGCAGGCAGGAGCCAATCGCGCGAATTGGGGGGTGGGGACTCCTGTCTTTTTCATGAATACGGAATATTACATAAGACACCGTCCCGTTTTTGTTTCAAGGAAATATGGTCAGCCTATATAAATTTAAATAATAAATAAATCAGTAAATCATGTAGCACATTAGTTTGCAAATATCAGGAAAGTTCATGAGTTTGCAGACTCAAGTGCCAAATCTGTGTAGAATATTCCCTCTGTGTGTATCTGTGTGTGCGTGTGTGCATGTGGTTTCCAGGATGATAGTGTGATTCACATTTAATGAATGGCAGAGAGAGTGCTACTGCTGAAAGAATGTGTATATTTAGCTCTGAAGATTTCTGTCTATTTGCAGTTGGGGAAAACAGGATTTGCACTGACTCTCCCTCCCTCCCTCCTTTCACATTTTTTCTTGGTAAGGCAAAACTGCCACCCTGATTGTCAGTCCATGCTTTCTGGATTTTACACAAGGAGTCCTGGAGTGCACCTCCTACAGCTAGGGTTGCAATCTGAACTTCATCCCAAAGACCAGCTCTTTCCATACACTTTACTGGCACGGGTTTGCAGGGGGGTTCTTCAAAAGGTGTGACAAAACAGGACTTATAAGGGGCTAGGGAGATCTTAGACATAACATGCAGACTGGCATGTTGCCTCAGTGGCCACCCAAGCTGTGTCACATTGCAAGCATATGTGATTGAAGACAACAGTATTACCAACAGTCCTGAGTGTTCCATCAGATAATATCAAAGGCCATTGCTAGTACAACAAACACTAGTAAGTCCTGATCTTAAAGGTTTTATTCCTCTGATGAATTAACTCTCATGTCTGGATACTGTCAAACCTCCTAATTTATTTTCTTGTTTTGTCTTGGATCTTGTCCTTCTCCATGGCTGACTCTGCAGCTGTTTCTAGGCATCCTGATTGGCTGGGATCACACAATACACCAGAATGGCCTAAAATGTATTGGATAGCTGTATGTATAGTATGTATATGTATAGTTCAGCATTTTCCTAGCATACTATCAGCACTAGGCCACAACATTAGGCTACAATATGGCTTATCTATTTGGGCATTTCATAACATATGGGCATAACAATTGAGTTTTATTAAACTGGCCTTGGGATTTTGTGTTGTGTGGATCCAGCCACTTTCTATCACTGCTTTGGTTTTTTATTACTACTTGATTTTTAATGACATACTTGTCTCTGCCCCCATGATAGTAGCTGTTCTGGAGCTCTACGTCCCCCTTTTTTAATCACATACTTGCTCTGGAGTCACTTCAGCTAATAGTCGGTTTCTTTAGGACTCTATAGCTCAGGGCTTTCCAAAGTTTTTCCCGCGGTGACACACCAACTGGCGTTGGTGTGTCGCCACGGGAAAACCCGGAAGCGCTGATGTGTGGTGACACACCAGACTGTGTGTGGCGACACACTTTTGTGTCGCGACACACAGTTTGGAAAGCTCTGCTATAGCTGATATTACAGAGCCTGACCTTTGCTGAGACTTTACAACAGACAAATAGGTAGAGCTGCATGCAAAGATAGAACACCTGGGTCAGACTCACCCTCATTCTCGATAGCACATAGTGACATTTCTCTTGTGACATGACAGTATTTCTCCTTCCCAAATGGAAATGTAATGATGCAAAATGAGCCACAAAATTTCAACATGTGATGGCATTGGATAATAATATATATCAATAATAGTACACATTACAGTAAATTAAATATGAATGCAGTATAGGGATCTCATCCTTTCGGACAGTTCTGTCCTAATTTTCTAATGATGTGCATTTCAATGGTATTGCATTAAGAAAATAAAAAGGCAGGCACTAGGACCTGCACAGAATCACAGCAGGTTTGGAGGCAGCAAGGCACAAGGCAGGCACTAGGACCTGTGTGGAATCCTGGCAGGGCTCAGAGGCAGCAGCAGCAGCTGCGACACACCCAGACACTGCAGCCGACACACTAACGTGTCCCAACACACAGTTTGGAAAGCTCTGGTTTAGTGTTTAATTACTAAGTCCTATATATATAGTATTATTTTTTGCGTTGTCTCTATATAGTCAAGGAAAGGTTGCCATTAATTCTTAAAATCATCCATATTTTTGTCATTTAACAAGTCCGTTAGTTTTGCCATCTGGGCCAAATCCATTGTTTTGATTGTCCATTCTTCTATTGATGGGATATTTTCTTCTTTCCACCATAAGGCATAAATGACCCGTACAGCAGTAATCAAATACAGTAGCAGCTTTCCATGTTTTTTTTCTAATTCCTCTTCCATTAAGCCCAATAAGTATAGTTCCGGTTTTTTAATTATTTTTTAATTATCCATCTTAAAAGTTGGAAAATCCACATCAAAAAGGTTAATCCAGAGTTAACCTGCATAGGGTTTACATAGAGTGGTATTGTATGGCCAGCCTTCCTGTAAAAATCTGAAATCCCATACTACCAAACAGAGACTTCAAAACGGAGGTTTTCAAAGGTGAACAGCTTTTATTATTTGGCCAAAAAGAAAAGCCGGGTGTGACACCCACACACACCCACATGGAGTCTAACAACAGATTATATAGTTACAGAGAACAAAGAAATTTACATTTTTAGCATAGGGACCAATCAAGTAGTTTCCACAGACATTGTTGCCTCCTCTTCTGGGCAGGCACGTGAAGAAGAGTATTTGGTAATTCTTTTGATAAGAGACAGCACTGACCAGCTTTGATCTCCCTCAATTTATCTTTTGTTCCAGTTATCTATCTGTCTCTTTCCAAGAGAGTTAGCAGACCTTGAAACATTCCTGTCTTCCCCATTAACACGCTACATTTCAAAGGATTCAGGCAAAAGGTAATAAACATGCCTTCAGCAGAGAGGGATCCTCCCAAATGGCTATAGTGGGGCCCCTTTCCTCTCCGAACAAACAAGACACTTACAATTTCATCCAGGAAACCTTGCTAGAGTGAAACCGAGCACACACACTTGTGTTATAGAAACTATATAAAGGTGTTTAAAACTACACAGATAAAACTATACATGCTAAATATATATCAAAACTATGGGGGGCCTAAATTGCCCCCCAGGGCCATATAGAATAACAGCTGCAAACTTTCTATCTTCTTTGGGTGCTTCCTCATGCCTTCCTCCTGTCTTGAGTAGCAACATAATATATCAATATAATTTGTGCTGCCCTGCTGGCCAAGCTTTACTGTGCCTCAGCAGCAAGGCCAGGGAGTGTCCTTACAGATTTAATTAATATTCTATGGGAAGTATATACTGTCCTTTATAGGAGCTCTCAGGTTAAAAACCTACAGCTGTTATTATACTGGAGGCTTAATGACTCTACCACTTCAGGGGCGGGGGCAGTATTTCAGTATATATTCCTGTGTTTTTTACACATTACTTGACCACCAGGAGGCAACGTACAACCGGTTTCAACCTTATTGGGACTCATCACACAGCCCTTAAAAGTTAGTAGAGTATCAAATTTATGTGGTTCAAACCTCTCTACTGGGAATTGGAGTCATAGGCCATTGTGCTTTATACAGTGCACCTAGCTTTATGAGCTATAGCAGACTTGGTGATCTAGTTGGCAGAAAGAGACAATTGCAAGGGAGATTTTGAACTTCTGACTTAATAGGATTCAATCAAAAACTCATTTTGGGCTGTGTCACACAAGATTTGGCCAAAAGGGGAAACTACATGGAGAGCAGCCCCATTCCAAGGATGCCTTCCATGCACCAGTACTTCCAGGTGGTTTAGCTAGTACTTCTAATGTTTAAAAGCATTTAAACAAGGTCTGCTTTAGAACGCCTTAGCCAACTTCAGAAACTTATCCCATGTAACATAAGTACCATCTACTAGCCTGATGCTCAAAAGGTAGCATTACACTCCCACAGTATCCATACCCATTTCAGTCTTCACAGTTAAAAGCATTCATCGCCCTTTAAGTATCTTAAGTGGGTTTGCTTAAGCCATCACAGAGTAGGACCAAGGTCACCAAAAGAGCAATGAAATCTGATATGAGGCTCCATTACTTAAATTTGCTGAGCAAGGTGTCCAGCTAAATTAAATGTTTCATACCAGCAGCTTCAAATTTCACCCCTAAATCTTAGTGTCACACAATACTTACATGGCACAGCTCCATAATCCAAGTGCAAAGCCCACATTTCTCACAAGGCATATGCATTTCCTTAGAAATGAATAACAGTTGGACTAGCAATTCTGTCTATTTCTCTCCCCATTTATCCTGAATCAGGAGCAGGGATGTTTAAGCTAGTCTAAGTCAAAAGACATTTCCATGGCTTTTGGGAATTGCTATAAAAATAATCAGAATCTTTAATGCTTTTAATTGAAAAAGAAAAAAGAAAAAATGTGAAACTATCTTATCTGGATCTAGTGATGGCAAAGCAAAACTATTTTTACTGTTCTAAAAACTCAAAAATCTAGACAGCACTTTATTTGGTTCTTTTATTTAAAATATCAACAACAATATAGAAAGGTATACAGTAATTAAATAACAATCTATGAAAAAAGCAAAACAGTAAACCAGAAAGCTTTTACATTTAAACATAGAGATCATTTCATGGAATATGCTTTCAGTCAAAAAAAGCCCAGTCCAGCTTGTATTGTAACAACTTAATCTATCGCTAATTTAACTTCTGCATGTCTCGGCAACCTGCTTATACATTTTGGTTTGCTTCTGTATCTGCAAAGAAATACTTCCTGATAGCCTTGGCCTTATTCTGTGTATTTCTCCTACGCACCTCTTCAACAGCTACCCTCATGCCTTCCTAACCACAGTATAAGCCTGCCCTGGTAACACTTCTTCTACATCAGGTCCTCATGACATTGCCTTCATCTCATCCCCAGCCCACAGAGGAGAAGCCTGCATCTGTTTTCAGCTGTTCCAGTTTGAAAGTAGTGTTTTCCATCTTCTCCTGACACCATTTTAGCTGTGGGTACAATCTAGCATGTTTTTCTGAAGATGTGATTGATGTCTTTGTCAGGGGGGCATCTGCCTAGCTCCATAGGTACAGTGACCATATTTTCTCAGAAAAAGTAAAGGGCAAACCTGAAAAAGGGGCAAATCTGGAAGAGGTACATAAGGATAAAAAAATCAATGGTGTATGTTTATAACTTTGCTTTACAAAGGAAAATTCAAGCGCAAAGCCAAGAAAAACTTAACAAAAATGCATATATTAATAATAATATCTAAAATCAAACAGTATACGTAAATTTATTTTTTAAAAGGCAATTCAGTTTCCATATTTTTAACATGAATGTGAAAGACTGTGCATTAAGTGGTACTGTTTGTACCGTAAATGTTAAATGACCAAAATAAAGGACAAAAGTACGTTTTTGAAAAATAAATAAATCTAAAGGACAGCTTTCTGAAATAAAGGACTCTCCTTTATAATAAAGGATGTATGGTCACTGTATCCATAGGCCCTTTAGGCTATTTCCCAGTTCCTGGCATCTGCCCTCCATGGCTATTTGGGCTGGGGTTGCAGGACAGGCTGGATATCTGCAGTCCTGAGAGATATCTGGCCTCTTAACACCTGACCAATGCTTTCCTAAATGTCTGTTAGGTTTTATATGGCCTTTTCCAAAAAAGTGCTAGACCTGGGTTTTAAACACAGTCAATTTAAACTAGGAAAGAGAGTTAGGTTCTACCAGTTATGTGTTGCTGATTCAGTCATCATTGTGGGATTACAGGTTTTTTCTGTACAACAAGGGGTTTAATATGACTATACTTTTTACTCTTTTTATTACTTTAGTGGGGAGGAGAGCCATTTCGTCTACTCCATTCCAGCTTCATGGCTATCCATGAACTATGACCAGGTGCTTCCAGCCACAGGAACAGACCTAGACTCACAGCCACCATTGCTATTCACTTGCAGCATTCCTTAAACCAGTAAGGACAATACCAATCTTGCTTCTGTGGCAGAACAGGGGTTGGCAATCAGGGCAGCAAATTTTAAGATGGTATATATTTCTGCTGATTCAAGGACTGATGGATAGCACTTTCACATGGCTGTCTGGCTGTGTCCTCAGTCCTCTTGTCTGGTTCCTTACTTTCTTTCGTCAGTTCCACCTTTAATGTTACAGTGATCAATAACATCTGCATTAAAAAATCAAAATCAGTTTCACTATAATGAGATTCCAAATTAACAAGAATTCCATTTTAAAAAGTAAGACAATAATCCAAGTACAGGTAACCTCAATATATAGGGATTTTCTTTCATTTCTTCCCTCAAGAGTCTTTTTTTCTCACAGCAGGATAACATGGTTACTACTTCTATAAAAAAAAATACTGAATTCTACTAGATGTGCTGTTTGTGATTGGAGACTGGAATGCCAAAGATGGAAACATTAAAGAGGAAAACGTAGTTGGACTGTATGGCTTACAAAACCAAAATGAAGCAGGAGATCAACTTATCAATTTCTGCCACTGTAATGATTTCTTCATAGCTAACACTGTCTTCAAGCAACCAAAATTATGTCTCTATACATGGACGTCATCGGATGGAGTGCATAGAAATCAAATTGACTATATTATTGCTAAAAGGAGGTAGAGAAGCTTAATTATATCATCAAAGACATGGCTAGGTGCTGACTGTGGAACAGATCATAAACTACTCATGTACAAGTTCCAAGTTAAGCTAAAGAAGAAGAAGAAAGCCAACCAGTTTCCACAATATGATCTTGAGCATATACCCACCATATTCAAGGAGAACATCAGTAATTGCTTTGAAGTCCTGAATGTCATTGATAGAGAACCAGAAGAACTGTGGAATGCACTTAAAGAAGTTGTTAAGAATTAATGTGAAAAGAGACTGCCAAAAATGAAGAAACAGAAGAAAGCAAACTGGATGTCAGAACAAACCATGGAAATTGCCAAGAAGAGAAGAGAAGCCAAAGCCAAGAAAGACAAAAATCTCAGAAAGGAACTTAACAAAGAGTTTCAGGGAGCTGTTAGAAGAGATAAGACACAGTATCACAACAACTGTAATACTGCAAAGACATTGAAGATGGAAACACACATGGAAAAATAAGGGAAGTCTTTTAAAAGATCTCTGAATGCTAAAGGATGCCAGTGGACAGATAGTAAGGGATTCAAAGGAGATACATCAAAAATGAAAGGAGTATACTGAAATACTGTACAGTAGAGATGTCAACGTCCAAGATAACTTAGAAAATATTCCCTTTCTTACACAAACCCCCAGTACTAGAAGATGAAGTTATATCAGCACACCAGTCATTATTGAGTCAGAAGGCTACAGGAACTGATGGAATACCCACAGAAATATGGCAAGCAAGAGAAGAAGAATCAGTCAAGATTCTAACTAAGCTATGCCAGCAAATCTGGAGAATGACACAGTGGCCAACCAATTGGAAGAGGTCAATCTACATTCCAATACCAAAAAAAGGAGACTTAACAGAGTGTGCAAACTGTTGTACAATATCCTTAATTTTACATGCTAGTTTAGGATCATCCAATGCAGATTAAAGCCCTACACGGAAAAAGAGATGCCAGATATTCAAGCTGGCTTTATAAAAGACCAAGGAACATGAGACATTATTGCTGATGCACGCTGGATAATTGAGAAAACCAAAGAATACCAAAAGGTAGTCACTTTCACTATAGAAAGGCCTTTGATTGTGTCGATCACATCAAGCTGTGGAAAGTGTTCAGAAACATGGGAATCCCAGAACATCTCATTGTCCTCATGAGAAACCTATATTCAGGTCAAGAAGCCACAGTACAGACAGAACATGGTGAAACAGACTGGCTCCAGATTGGCAAAGGGGTGAGAAAGGTTGTATATTTCCCCCTTATTTATTCAACCTATATGCCAAATATATATTAAGGGAAGCTGGATTGGAAGAAGAGTGAGGTTGAAAATTGGAGAAAGAAACATCAATAATCTGCACTATGCTGATGACACTACTCTAAATAGCCAAAAATGCAAAGGATCCACAAGGTCTAGTAATAAAAGTCAAGGAGTCAAGGAACACAGTGGAAAAAAACAGGACTAAAATTAAATATAAAGAAGACCAAACTAATGACAACTGGACTATTGCAATGTGCTGATAGTCTGTGATCAGACTAGGACCAAGAAATGCAGGAAGAGGGCAAATTATTCCAACTGCACTGAGATCACAACAGCTTCCCCACCCTATGCCTACTGGAAACTACAGTTTGTTACTGGAAGGAAACTACCAGTGGCATTTGTGGCAATTTATCTGACAAAGTCCCTAGCCCTGCATGCGGAGTGAGCTCCCGCACTAGCTCCAGCTCTTGCCAACCTAGCAATTCGAAAGCATGCAAATGCAAATAGATGAATAGGTACCACTTCGGTGGGTAGGTAACAGCGTTCCGCATGCCTCATGCGGCCACATGACCGTGGAAGCGTCTTTGGACAACGCTGGCTCTTCGGCTAACAAATGGAGATGAGCACCGGCCCCTAGAGTCAGACACGACTGCACAAATGTGCGCGGGGGGGGGGGGGACCTTTACCTTTACCTTTTATCTGACAAAGAGCATCTTAGATTATTGTGGATCAGAAGAGGGGATTAAGCCTTTCTCTCTCCCTGCTGTTTCCCAATTGTGATTCAAAGCTCACTTATTTTTTTCACTTTCAAATAAACAGTGATATGATTAAACATGTTCACATACTGAACATAATTTACAGTTTCACTCTAAGATTTTTTCCCCTCCAGGGTTAAGCGTGTCTTCCTTTTTTTAAATGGGGAAAGGGGGATAATACAGTACTTTATTATCTCTCTAACAAAAAGTTCACTTCCTCATTTTCCCACCACCACCTTCCATCCTCCTCTTTGCTCTTTCTTTTGATTTGCAAAATGACAAGGTGCTCTGATGCAGCTTGTTTATATCTGTCTGGAGTACAACAGCAGCTTTCTCTTTAACAGCCAGGCCTTTCAGAAGCAGCCTGTCCCTTCACCCGGATTTTTTCTGAAGAGTTACTATAATGTACGTATTATTGACTAACAAAATAGTTCAGACTGAAACTACCCATAATGAAAGATAACTCCTGACCACAACACCAAAAACAATTGGTTTGTTTGATACGTTTTTTTTAAAGAAATGCCCTAGCAACTTAAAGGGAAAACGGCAGAATTCTTCTTTATTTCATTCTTTTAAAATTAAAGGAATGTAGCTAACACAACTATTCAGCTATCAATAAGACCATCAGGAGAATAAGCAATCAAAAGCAATTCTACACTATTTAAAAGTAGAAACAAGGGTGCAATTCATGGAGGGAGGATGGGACCTAGAGTGGATTTATCTCCAGAAAGTCTTTCAGTTCAGTTCCAAACTTCAGGGCTGAGCATGGGCTCAGAAACAAAGGGTCTGGTGGCAGGGAAGTCCACGGGAGGGTCAAAAAGATCAAGATGGCAGCCACAACTGGGTGCAATCAAAGCCGGGAATGAAAGTTCTTAGGCAATTGCTTGAACAGAGTTAATTTTATTTTCCAAGAGCATGTATAGAGTCTGCTGGTTGGAGGTGGCCACAGTTGTATTTCCCCTACAAGCCCTTTATATAGGAAAGCTTGGCTATTGTTATGCAAAGGTGTTCCAGTCCTCTAAGAACTTCTCAGAAAGCGCACTTAGCTGGTTTCTTGGCAGGGGGGCGCTCTCTAGGAATTCTAGGAAAATGCAGTTTACCGGAGCTCAGATAGGAGGCTCTCTGTGGTCAGGCTCCCTACCGTTTGTGTTTCCTGTTCTGATGGTCTAGGTTCCCTGCTGGGGTGTGGCTTTGTCTACTAGCTTGGAATGTTCACCTTGGAAGAAATATTTTGTTATTTGATTATGGAGATCTGTTTGGTTTGGGAAGAATGTTCACCTGAATGGGCTCTGCTAAGCTCTGGGAAAGAGCAACCTTTTTTTTTTTATTCTTTTCAATTTCTATTACTGCCCCATCTCCCCCGAAGGGGACTCTGTCTTACAAGGTCTCTGATTAAGTCTAAAGGGAATCTTTTGTCTAAACCAGAGCTTTCCAAACTGTGTGTCGCAACATATTTCTGTGTCGCGGCAAGGGCCCAGGTGTGTCACAGGAGAACCCGGAAGAGGAGGCCATGCACCACGTGGAGCCCCGTCCATCCCTTGCCGCGCCGACAGGTCCCTGCTCTGAACCCTGCTCTTCAGCTCTCACCGCAGAAGCCAGGTAAGTTAGCAGCCCGGTAGGGCTGCAACTGGGGGGGAGGGTGCAGAGACGCGACTAGGCTGCCGTGCTGGGGGGGGTGCAGGAACCACAAAGCGCGGCGGCCGGAGACATGGCTTTTCCCTCCCGAGAAGTGCCAGTGGCCTGGCAGCCGAGAAAGGGACGGGGAGGCGGCTCCACTGCCCGCCTCGCAAGGGCCCCACGCCGTCCGCGGCTCCGGCTCCCCCTTCCCCTTGGCAGCGGCTCCAGCCAGGCAGAGGCAGAGGCGGGCAGACAGGCAGCGCTCTCTGCCTCCATGGCCTGGCCTGGCTCGCCGCTTCCTCCCGTCGCCTACAAGCAGAAGATGGTGGCGGTCTGATGCGCGGCCCACGACCCGCGAGAGCTGAGCCGAGGGAGCCTGCCGGCGGCTCCGGCCCGACAAGAGTGCTCCCGGCGCTCCAGGGAGACCCAGCGCAGGCGGCGGGGATGGGGCAGAAGGAGAGGAGCCACCGGCGGGAGCACAGCATGAGGAGCGCCTCGCCGGCGCCTGCCCGGCTTCCACTGCGCTTCGTCAAAGAAGGTAAGACGCCGCACCGGCGGGCGGGCAGGTGGCTGAGAGGCAGGCGGGCGGGCAGGGGTTCGCCTGCAGTGGGCTCATCCAACCATCCTTCCCGGAGCTGCTGGGGCCAGATGGAGAGGTGGGGGACTCGGCATTGCTCCTTCCAGTGGGCGCTCCAAGCCCAGCTGTTCAGCCATCGATCAAGGATCGATCAGGCCCGGGGGCAGGGCTGGCCAAGGGGCTAGGGTGGAAGACGGGTCCCTGTTGCCTGAGACATCCTCACGCATCCTCCCCCCTCCCCCCGCAATATGGCAGCAATAACAACCACAGCGATCACCACCTGCCGCGAAGACTCTGGCAGAAATGGATCCAAGTGCAGGACGCTCTTCTGGAGAGTGGAAAGTGCAGGATCCCCACTCTTTCTTGGGGCTTTCCTTCTCTTTCAGGCCCTGCCCAGCGCCCCGAGTTCAGCTGCTGTTCCCAAGCAGGGAAAAGGCCTCCCCAGATATTCAGAATCTGAAGTGGCAAAGTGGGTACAAGTATTTGAACCATGCAGGACTTTGCCACTTCAGATTCTGTTTTGAATTATTTTATTTAATTCACTGTCATTTCTGCGCTGAAAACCAATTTGGTTATTATTTGCAATGTGAAATAGAAACTTTATAGAAATAAATCACCCAACTTAGTCATTAAAAACAAGCAATTTTCTACATTTAGTATAACCCCAGGACGCTTTAATACAGCAGCTCTTCAAAATCTCCACCAGACTTGATACAAGCCATTATTTCCCATTGGATCAGATGTGGATGTAATCTGGACTTTTTCATACACCCCCCACCCTCCTAGTCTACAACTGAGTAATGCTTCTTTCTCACCAGGGACATGGTTCTTTGCTCCTTGTACTTCACATCCCCATTCAACAAACCATACCAAATTCCACATAAATCATATTGTCATCCCCTTTCCATCTCCTCCCAGTACATTAACATATTGTGTATAGTCTCACTTTTAGACTTGTGCCCTCCAAAATTCATACAAGTGTCTTGAGTGCACTGAGGAAGGCACCCTTTAAGTTACTTCTCTTGTGGTGACTTCCAGATCACCCTAGTGCCAGTAACAGTGAGGGGGGAGGCAATTTCCCATTGCAACAGAACATAGTATTTTTGACCTATGTTAAAGGATTGGGGCAGAGGCGATGTGCAATATTTTGTGATCTAATGCGCTGAAGACGCAATATCTGGGGAGGCCTTTTCCCTGCTTGGGAACAGCAGCTGAACTCGGGGCGCCAGGCAGGGCCTGAAAGAGAAGGAAAGCCCCAAGAAAGAGCGGGGATCCTGCACTTTCCACTCTCCAGAAGAGCGTCCCGCACTTGGATCCATTTCTGCCAGAGCCTTCGCGGCAGGTGGTGCTGATCAATCCTTGATCGATGGCTGAACAGCTGGGCTTGGAGCGCCCGCTGGAAGGAGCAATGCTCTACCTGGCATCTTCTTTGTATGGACCCATTCTATTTTGTACCTTTTAACCTTTTACCTTGCTCAAGGGGAAGGCAATATTGCAGGAAGACAGTGTTCTGGGGGGAGACAACATGGTAGGCAGGGAGAGATCTTAATTTCTTCCCACACCAACAGCAAGGTGGATGGACTCAGTCATCGTGGCAATGGGTACACCATTGGAAGACCTGAAAAATGGGTGCACCATTGGAAGACCTGAAAAACCAGGTTAGGGACAGATTGACATGGAGAAAATTTACCTGTGTGGTTGCTAAGAGTCGACAACAGCTTGATGACACATAATCAATCAATCCTGAATGTGAGGCCAAGACAAAATGTTCCCTAGAGGCTGTTTTGGCCTCACTTTCTGAATAGGAATAAAGGTACCATGAAGGAAGTCTTGATGTAAGTTGATACTTACTATATAAACCAACTAGGGTAGTAGTAGTAGTTGTTGTTGTTCAGTCGTTTAGTCGTGACCTCATGGACCATAGCACGCCAGGCCTTCCTGTCCTCCACTGTCTCCTGGAGTTTACTCAAATTCATGTTCATTACATCGGTGATGCTATCTAACCATCTTATCCTCTGCCATCCCCTTCTCCTTTTGCCTTCAGTCTTTCCCAGCATCAGGGTCTTTTCCAGTGAGTCCTCTCTTCGCATTAGGTGGCCAAAGTATTTGAGCTTCAGCTTCAGCATCTGTCCTTCCAATGAGCAGTCAGGCTTGATTTCCTTTAGGATTGACTGGTTTGACCTCCTTGCAGTCCAAGGGACTCTTAAGAGTCTTCTCCAGTACCACAGTTCGAAAGCATCAATTCTTCAGCGCTCAGCCTTCCTTATGGTCCAACTCTCACAGCCATACATTACTACTGGAAAAACCATAGCTTTAACTATACATACCTTTGTCGGCAAGGTGATGTCTCTGCTTTTTAATATGCTGTCTAGGTTTGCCATAGCTTTCCTCCCAAGGAGCAAGCGTCTTTTAATTTCATGGCTGCAGTCACCGTCTGCGGTGATCTTGGAGCCCAAGAAAATAAAATCTGTCACGGCTTCCATTTCTTCCACTTCTATTTGCCAGGAAGTGATGGGACCAGATGCCATGATCTGAGTTTTTTTAATGTTGAGTTTCAAGCCAGCTTTTGCAGTATAACAATTGGTGAGGCCTTGATTAAATTTCACTCAGCCATAGCTCTAATGGGATGAACTTGAGCAGTTCTTTCTCAGGGTAAACTACATCACGTTGGACCCTGGGGTGAAGTACAAAGAAAAGCTTACACTGAGCTAGTTGAAAAAACAACAAAACATAATCACAAAAAATAATAATAATAAGCAGAACAAAAAGTATTTGTATTTTTATAGCTCAGCATTATATTTATTTCCACTGGGTATGAAATTGTCATTGGCTGCTTTTACAGGAAGAATTAAGATGAGTTTCAGCCATATAAAGAATCTATGCAAAGTCGAACAATACAGTATCTATTTCCCCAGTCTCGCTATTCCACCTGATGTTGGTAATGTACAGCATATCGGAAAAAAGTCTCTGCTTGTCTCCTTGACATATGTGTAACATTTTGTGGCTTTGAGGGAAAAGCCTTTCTACAAACTGAAGTGGTTTGCTTCATCCATGTTTAGTTTGTGTTTTCCACGACCACACCACCACCACCACCCAACATACATGGTATTTGCCCTGTAAATTTCCACTTATCCTGGTAGAAGCATTTGTCACCTGGCAGAACCTGCCCTAACTCTTTATGGGCAGGGTAACCTTCCATCATTGTTTAGTGTTTACGTGCATTCCAAAAAAAAAAGCCTCCCTGGAGCTGACATGTGAGCAAGTACTGGCGGTGATTAACGCATCTCTGGAGGAGGGGGTAGTGCCCCAGCCTTTTAAAGAGGCTGTAGTTCACTCCCTCCTTAAGAAGCCATCGCTGGATCGCACCCTGATGGACAGTTTTCATCCTGCCTCCAATCTCCCCTTTTGGGGGAAGGTTGTTGAGAAGGTGGTAACACTGCAGCTCCAGGGGATCCTGGATGAAACAGATTATCTGGACCCCTTTCAGTCAGGATTCAGGCCTGGATATGGGACAGAAACGGCATTGGTCACACTTTTCTATGATCTCTGGCGGGAACAGGATGTGGGGTGTGCAACCATCCTTGCTCTACTTGACCTCTAGGCAGCCTTCGATACCATCGACCATGGTATCCTTCTGGAGCAGCTTCAGGGGTTGGGGGTGGGGGGTCCTGGTTTACCTCCTTCCTCTGGGGCCGTTTCCAGTCAGTGATGATCTGGGGCAAGAGGTCCCGCCTCAGCCCCTGCTTTGCGGGGTGCCGCAGGGGTCGGTGCTCTCTCCACTCCTGTTTAACATCTACATGAAGCCACTGGGTGAGATCATCTGTCACCATGGGGTGAGATAGCATCAGTATGCTGATAATACTCAACTATTAATCTCAGCCCATGGGAAGCTAAGCAATGCCATGACCTCCCTTTCCTGGTCCCTGGAGGCTGTTGAGGTCTGGATGGGGAACAACAGGTTGAAGTTGAACCCCGGCAAGATGGAATGGCTGTGGGTTCGGGGCTCTTTGGTTTCCAGAGTATTACCATCTTTGGTCTTGGATGGGGTTGCACTGCCCCAGACAGACCCTGTGCGTAACCTGGGGGTGCTGCTGGACTGTGTGTTATGTGCCAGCTACACCCATTCCTGACAAACATGCCCTTCTCACTGTCACCCACACCCTAGTCACCTCCCATTTGAACTATTGTAATGTGCTCTACATGGGGCTGCCCTTGAAGAGTATCTAGAAGCTTCAGTTGGTTCAAAATGGAGTGGCCCGCATAGTTTTGCGCAAACCTAGATTTGCACATGTGTCATCTCTTTTGCGGGAGCTGCTTTGGTTGCTGATTTGCTTCCAGGTCCAACTCAAGGTGCTGGTTATTACCTTTAAAGCCCTACATGGCTTGGGGCCAGCTTATTTGCAGGACCACCTTTCCCCAGTTACATCCACCTGGCCCACCAGAACGGAGAGGCAGGGTATGCTGCGGGTCCCTTCAGTTAGAGAAATACATCTAGTTGGGCCAAGGAAAAGGGCCTTCTCCATGGTGGCTCCCTCCCTTTGGAACATCATTCCCCCAGAGATAAGATTGGCCCCCTCCTTGCTCCTTTTCCAGAAGGCCATGAAGATGTGGTTTTGTCAGCGAGCCTGGGGACCCCAGGTCGCTTTGGAACCAATCAAGTGGCTGATATGAATGTGTTTGCTGCCACTGTGGGGTGTGTATTGTGTTTTTATGGTTTTTAATTCTGTAAGCCACCCAGAGTCACCGTGTGTGAGTTGGGCAGCCTTATAAATTTGTTTAATAAATAAATAAATAAATCAAACCCTTCACATTCCAGGGAGGGGGGCAGATCAGTTACTAAGTACTAAAAAGGGGGAGGGACAAAGAAGCAATGTTTGCTCCTACCTGTCATTTCTTACCCTCCAACATGTTCCAGAGAAAAATAGAATCCCTCTTACTGCATCTGAAAGCCTTTGTGGTACAGTGGTTAAAGACACTAAGCTAGAAACTGGGAGACCCAGAGTTCTAGTCCCAACTTAGGCATGAAGCCAGCTAAGTAACTTTGGGCCAGTCACTCTCTTAGCCCTAGGGAAAAGCCAATGGTAAACCAGTTACAGAAATGTTGTGAAGAAAACTGCAGGGACTTGTCCAGACAGTCACCAGGAATCAAGATTGACTCAAATGCACCCACACACTTAATGCACTTACAATATTCCTATTCCATGAACCACAACTTGAGTGCCTCTTTACCTTCTATTACATGCCAGTAAGGTCTCTGCACCTCCTATTGCATTATGTTGCCATCCTTTTTGTTTAGAGTCTTCATAGGACTGGTTTTGGGACATTTTCCTAAAATGGAAGGGCCATAGCTGAGTGGTAGCATGTGTGCTTTGTATATAGATGCTCACAGGTTCATGCCTGATATTTCCAGGTAGAGTTGGGACTGCTTGCTCATTAGAACAGAAATGGAGAAATCACAGGGCACACATCATCCTCCAGCTCCTTTCTTGCCACCCCTGAAAACCCCCAAGATAGGTCACTGAAATATAAAATTACAGGTTTCCACTTTGTTTTGTCACAAGGAAAAGGAAGAAGAGGAAGAGAGGCTGCAATTAGCTTAAAGCAGCTATTTTACTATTTTTTAAAAGCACACAAACATGGGTAAAAGAGCCAAGAAATCCATCCCTAATCCCTCCAGTAATGTCATCACATCACATTTTGCTCCTTCCAACACTAAGATGCAGAAAGGTTTCTCAGCCTACATGTAGACCACTGCTTGAACAGCCTTAGTTGTTAGAAGTTCTTAAGAAAAAATGTTTTCCTTTTTCAAATAGTTTTAAGAAAACATGAATAAACAAGGAATGTGTAGACAATAATCCATCAAATGAGTAACTTTTAAAACTCTTTACTGACTATGCAAATGTCTCAGTTAATTATGCAGAAAATAGACATATAACAAAGAAAAGAGATTCTCCTTCTCTTTGTACTATGGTACCTACCATGAGTGACGTGGGTCCACCTTTTTAAAAATTAGAAAAAGATACTTCCTTTTCAGTACTATTTCTGTATTCAAATGTAAATGTGTGCAAATAAAATTATTTACTCAACTAACTTATTAAAAACATAAGATTACAGAAAAAACTAAATGTACAGGTACAACTGGCATCCCAGCCAAAGTCTGCTTCTGGAAATCATGCCCTTGGAAGCTTTTTGAACCATGCCAAAGAAGTCCTTCTGGGTGCCTACCATAGTCTTTTCCATAATTGTCAAAAACATTTTTTCTGTGGAATCCTTGGTGCCTTCCTTTATTTTCTCTGCATTTCCCTTCTCCCAATAATCTTTGTATATCTAGGGATTTGGCTTCATTGAATTCATTGAATTTCTCATTAACATGCAGGACTCTACAGCTGCACATTCCTTCTGTTTCTGAATTGGCACAAGGTTTGTTAAGTTTTATATTCTTGGTTTGATGCAGGAAGTTCCAAAACACCTTCTTTTCCTAGAGCTGGGCTGAAGAGACAGGTCCTTGGTAGAAGGGCTAAGAACTCCTCAGGTGGACTGATTCAGGGATGTCAGAGCAGACTACTGTACAGGCAACCTATCATAATTATCTTTACAGGCATCCTTGAAAGAAGGTATCTGCAAGGGAGATTTTAAATTATCCCTCCTTCTGATTTGTAACAGGGGCATGAAGAAAGATTACAGATTATCAAAATGCATTGTCTCCTCCTCCTTTCTTCTCCATTTCCTGATGGTGATTCTCTTACCCATCCAGGAAAGTAGCTCCAGAGAAGAAGGTGAGACAGACAATTTCTTTCTCAATGTTTTTATTTAATTCCCCACCTTTTATTTAATACAAGAGCCGTGTGGGGAAATGTGAGCTGAGAGATGGTTACTGATCCCAAGTGAGCATCTACTGTATATCTGAGGAAGGATTTGAACCTGGGTCTCCTTGCGCCTAGTATACCCCACCAACTGATACAATTTCTTTCAGAAAAAGGTTCAAGGATATCTCTGGATTACGACGGCCGGCCGACAGGAAGCTCTGGCATGGGCTGGTCCATGAAGTCACGAAGAGTCGGAAGCGACTGAACGAATAAACAACAAACCACCTGAGTATTCTCTCTGGGACCCTTAATAATCTATAACACATTCTCCTTTTGAATGGCTTCATTATCATCACTATAGTTGTAAGTTTAAGCCAATGCAGTGAAGATAACTGGTTTGGAGGGGGGGTGTTTGTTTGCTTGTTTGTTTTGTTTTTAAGAACAAAAGCCTAGGGACAAAACTGCTTTGGAGTCATAATTACTACTATGGCAACCAGAAGATATGTAAATAAGTAAGCATAAATGAACGAAAATAGCCTTTTTGTGGGTACACAAGTCTTGATTAATATGCATTTAGAGTTTTCCTATGATCAAAAAACAAGCAGGTATCCAAAATGACCTTCAGCATCATGTTTGGTAGCATGTTTAAAAAGAAGTCAGAAATGGAAAAGAAATACAAAAATGTAATGGCTAACAGTGGCAACAGTGGAAACAAAAAAATTAGCCAGTTTGGGCTAGTGGTTAAGGTGCTGGGCTAGAAACCAGGAGTTTGTGAGTTCTAGTTTCATGCCTTAGGCATGAAAGCCGGCTGGGTGACCTTGGGCCAGTCACTCCCTCTCAGCCCAACTCACCTCACAGGGTGGTTGTTTTGGGGGAAATAGGAGGAGGAAGGAGTATTAGGTATGTTCCCCACCTTGAGTTATTTATAAAAATAATAAAGGCGGGATAGAAAATAAATAACATACATACATACATACATACATACATACATACATACATACATACATACATACATTGATTTAGATGGGATTGTTGTACTGCAAGTTAAAATGGACTATAGAAATAATGTTTGCCATAGTTAAAATTGCTGTAAGAGATTGATTTTTTTATTTATATCTTTGATATAAAAAGTCGGAAGTCACTCTTTATGTATTCTTTTCTATCCATTTATTTCTGCACTTTTATCGTTTTTTCTTTTTTCTTTAGATCTGTACTCTATCTTTTCTATATTCTATATTTTGTATTTTAACTACAGTATACTTTGAAAAAAAATAAAGCTCTCTATATAAAAAAAACAGTAGCAACTGATCAGTTGTCAAAAAGCGAAATTGATATCACATAATAAACATAGAATTCAACCCTACAACATGTGGTTAACATTATTACATTAGAAGGCTTGTTTGTTTATTTTGATATTTTATTTTGAAATCTAAGTGCATTCGACCAGAAACAATGTGGCATCTTCCAGTGGAAAAGACTTTTCTTCATGACGCAGCCTGTTTCAAGTACTCTGCTCTCCATTTTAAAGGTTCACAAGGCAAAAATTGTACCAGTGTTAACATATGGCGCTGAACTGCGGGGCCTATCAAAGGCCTCCTTACTTGAACAAAATCAAGTACGCTTCTTAAGAGGGTGTGTGTTCCTGCTGGTTTTTATAACTGCTGAGAGGGTGTGTGTCTTCTGTGGGTCATTTACAAGAGATTAGGAGAGGGTTTATTGTGGTGATTAGGGGGGGTGTGGGATTAGCACATCTATTGTGTGAGTTGTTTGTATATTTCTGTGGTTGAGTAGAGTTCATTGACCTTTTGCAAGCTGTGTTTTTCAGGACTGGCAGCCAGGTTTTGCTGATCTTTAAGCTTTCTTCTTTTTTATTAAAACTGTGTTGGTGTTTATGTATTTCAATGGCTTCCCTGTATAGTCTAACATAGTGGCTGTTGGTGTTGTCTAGTATTTCTGTGTTTTCAAATAAGATTTGGTGACCAGTTTGTTTGAGAACATGTTCAGCTATTGCAGATTTTTCAGGTTTATTTATTTATTTATTTATTTAATCTTATTTATACCCCGCCTATCCCCTCCCTACTGGAGGGCTCTAGGCGGCTTACAACATCCGTATACATTAATTTATACATCAAATTATACATCATATATTATACCCGCGCGACAAGGAGAGAGGGAGGGAACCGGCTCTTCCGCTAAAGGCATTGGACTGCAAGTCCCAGAATGCCTCGCTCCGCGCCGGCTGCTGACGTCCAGGAAGTTGGTGTCTCCGGATCCGTCGTCCTCCGTCGTCCTCCGCCGACATCACCGCTCTTCCAGGTCTTTTTGGAATCGAGGACGACTCTCCGCTGGACGCCCGCAAATTGCCCCACGTGAGTGGTACCCATTAATCTACTTGCTATATTAGCTTTCGAATCGCTGGGTTGGCAGAGAGCTAGGGCAAGTGACGAGAGCTCACCTCGTCACGCGGTTTCGAACTGCCAACCTTATGGTCGGCAGTCTAACGGCTCAGTGGTTTAACCCGCTGAGCCACCGCGCCCCCTTATTTTTCAGGTTGCTGTAGTCTGCAGTGTCTTTCATGTTCTTTTATCCTGGTGTGGATGCTGCGTTTTGTGGTCCCAATGTATACTTGTCCACAGCTGCAGGGTATGCGGTAAACTCCTGCAGCAGTGAGGGGGTCCCTTTTGTCTTTTGCTGATTTTAACATTTGTTGTATTTTCCTGGCGGGTTTGAAGACCGTTTGGAGGTTATGTTTTTTCATTCGTTTTTCCATGCGGTCCGTGACTCCTTTAATGTAGGGCAGAAATATTTTGCTTGTGGGGGGCTGTTTTTCTTCAGTTGAGTGCTGTTTTTTCAGTTTGATAGCTCTCCTGATTTCATTCTTGGAGTAGCCATTCGCCTGTAGGGACCAATCCAAATGGTTGAGTTCAGAATTGAGAAATTGAGCTTCACAGTTCTGATTTGCGTGATCCACTAGTGTTTTTGATGATGCCTCTTTTTTGTCGTGGGTGGTGATTGGAATTTTTGTGTAGATACCGGTCTGTGTGGGTGGGTTTTCTGTAGATTTTGTGTCCTAATTGCAGGTCCGGTTTGCGTATGACCATGACATCTAGAAATGGTAGTTCGCCTTCCATTTCTTTTTCCATGGTGAATTGTATATTCGGGTGGATGCTGTTGAGGTGGTTCAGGAATTTCTCTAATTCTTCTTCCCCATGACTCCAAATGGTGAAGGTGTCGTCCACGAACTGGTACCAGACTGTTGGTGTGAGGGGTGCCGATTCTAAAGCCTGTTTTTCGAAATGTATACAAAGACACTGTGTGTGCTAATCCCACACACGACAGCACCACACACCCTAATCACAATAAACCCTTTCCTAATCTCTTGTAAATGACCCACAGAAGACACACACCCTCTCAGCAGTTATAAAAACCAGCAGGAACACACACCCTCCACTTGGGCACAGACAGAATCTTCTAGCTGTGCTCCTGTCCTCTGAAGATGCCAGCCACAGCAACTGGTGAAACGTTAGGAACCAAAACTGCCAGAACACGGCCACACAGCCCGGAAAACCCACAACAACCATTGGATTCCGGTCGTGAAAGCCTTCGACTATACAGTAATCAAAGTCTTCAACTACTGCTGGAGGATTCTCCCAATGGAACCTGACAGACTACCAAAAATGTGCCTTGAAGAACAGATGGGCACATTACAACCCACTACATGGATCAATCAACTTCTCCAAACCATCTCACACCTCGGTTTCTCAACACAATATCTACTCTCAGCCGGACATCAGGCCAAGGAAATATTTAAGCAAAGAGTCTTGGATGTTTGTTTGTTTGTTTGTTTGTTTATTTATTTATCACATTTGTATTCTGCCCATCTCCCCCACAAGGAGGGACCCTGGGCGGTTAACGCTCAAACTGATATTGAGTCACTTGCAAACATTAGGTTGTTGAAATGGCTGGCCAAGAATAAAACATCTTTTCAAACAGAAAAATATCTGACAATGGGTCTGACTCAATACCATAGGATAGCTCTTACCAGAGCAAGATTCGAGCAGCTAGATTCTATGGTTAAATACGGACGATTCCATCAAGTGCCAAATTCTGAGAGAACATATGTCTATGAAGGTTGTCAGTCATCCAGGTGGAATTGTCTGTAGCTTGAATCATGTCAACTGGATTTCTATTTTCTCAGTGGAAACGTTTCGCTCCTTATCCAAGGAGCTTCTTCAGTCTGAGCAAAGTTGGTAAGGGAATCCTAAATATGTTTCTAGGTAGCTGTGTGACCTTACACCTGGGGCTAGGTCATGGTTATATTGAGATGTTATTTTAAGTCCTTTTATCATCTAAAGGAGGATCGTTAAGATCACCATGCTGCTGTTGAGCTTGTGAAATGGTCTTAATCTTCCTAGGCACAGAAGACAAAGCAGGGAGGAAGATGGGGGAATCCTGTCCCCGGGCCTGATCGATCCTTGATCGATGGCTGAACAGCTGGGCTTGGAGCACCCGCTGGAAGGAGCGATGCCGAGTCCCCCCCCCCGCTCCATCCGGCCCCAGCAGCTCTGGGAAGGACGGTCAGACAAGCCCACTGCAGGCGACCCCCTGCCCACCCACCTGCCTCTCAGCCGCCCACCCACCTGCCGGCGCGGCGTCTTACCTTCTCCGACGAAGCGCGGTGGAAGCTGGGCAGGCACCGGCGAGGCGCTCCTCGTGCCGCGCTGCTGCCGGCGGCTCCTCTCCTTCTGCTTCTGCCCCGTCCCTGCCGCCTGCACTCAGTCTCCCCGGAGCGCCGGGAGCCTTCTCGTCGGGCGGAGCCACCGGCAGGCTCCCTCGGCTCGGCCCCAGCTCAACTCTCGCGGGCCGCATGTCAGACCGCCACCATCTTCCGCTTGGAGGTGACGGGAGGAAGCGGCGAGCCAGGCCAGGCCACGGAGGCCGCCTGTCCGCCCGCCCAGTCCCGCCTCTGCCTGGCTGGGGCCGCCACCAAGGGAAAGGGAGAGCCGGAGATGCGGACGGCGCGGGGGCCTTGCGAGGCGGGCAGCGGAATTGCCTCCCCGTCCCTTTCTCGGCTGCCAGGCCGCTGGCACTTCCCGGGAAGGAAAAGCCATGTCTCCAGCCGCCGCGCTTCACGGTCCCTGCACCCCCCACCTCCCCAGCACAGCAGCCTAGTGACGTCCCTGCACCCTCCCCCAAGTTGCTTGGCTCATGGCCAAGATCAGATTTTTTTTTTACTATAAACTTTCCTATGTATTTATTTAAGTTCATATAATAGTTTGATGTGGTGGTTAAGCCACCAGGCTAGAGACTGTGAATTCTAGTCCCATCTTACACACAAAGTCAGCTAGGGCCTTGGGCCAATCACTCTATCTCAGCCCTAGGAAGAAGGCAATAGCAAACCATTTCCAAAAATCTTGCCAAGAAAGCTGCAATGACTAGTCCAGGTAGTTTCCAGGAGTCAACACTAACTCAAAGGCACACACACAAAAGAATATACTTAATATGAATTTATATTCCCCATAAAAAAAGGTAAAGGTTCCCCCAACACATTTGTGCAGTCGTGTCCGACTCTAGGGGCCGGTGCTCATCTCCATTTGTTAGCTGAAGAGCCAGCGTTGTCTGAAGATGCTTCCGCAGTCATGTGGCCGCATGATGCATGCGGAATGCTGTTACCTACCCACCGAAGTGGTACCTATTAATCTACTTGCATTTGCATGCTTTCAAATTGCTAGGTTGGCAAGAGCTGGAGCTAGTGCGGGAGCTCACTCCGTCACGTGGGGCTAGGGATTTGAACCTCCGAACTTGCAATCTTCCGATCGACAAGCCTGGCATCTTACCCGCTGAGCCACCACGCCCCCTTATATTCCCCATAGAAATCCCCTAAACTGGGACAGCCATTGAAAATGTCAAAATTGTGAACCTCACAGTGACCAACCTATTCTCTACAGATAAAACAAAGAGGACAGCCACGCTTCCTTGATATCCCATAAATATATTTTTATTGTTCTTTTCGGGCTAGTGGTCACTGCCACTAGTCCTGCATTTTGCCATTTTTAAAAATGGATATTTCCAATAACAATCAACCATTATCCCATAAATTTATCTTAGAAAATTCCTCCAATGATGCAAACTCTTGCCTATGAAAGTTTTTGGTTCAAGAAATGTGTCAGGCACTACAGTGCTAAAAAATCTTTGTTGCTTTGATTCAGGATTACTGGTCAGGGATTGCAAAAATCCAGTCAACCACTCAATGGCAACAAAGGGATACAGACAACACACTCTACTGTCATTGATGATAGTCTGGATTACTGCAACCCAGGTATGGTAATCTTGTTTGACTCATATTAATCTCGTATTACTCCTCTGATAAAAGATTAACATGTCATGTTTATTTGTAACAGGTTAAATGGTTCCTATAATCTATGCGGCATTGTAGTTCGGGAAGGAGATGAAAACTCTTGACTCACAAGACTACAGTTCCCAGAATTCCATGGGGAAAAAGATACAGATTAAACCTGTTTAAGCCAGTAGTGTAAGTAATACTCTTACCTAACAATTTATTTGTTTTGATTGAGGATGTAGGTTTTGGATAAGCCAGTAGATGGCGTATAGTCTTTCCTTCAGGAAACGAAATACATTATTAACAGAGCTGTTTTCAAAACAATGATATTGTTACACATCCCTTCTATCCTAATTAGAATACTCTAAACCAGACTTTCTCAACCTTTTGACCCTGGAGGAACCCTTGAAATATTTTTCAGGCCTCGGGGAACCCCTGCACATTCAGGCTCAAATATAGGCCAGAAGTTACAAAATTATTACATTTGTTTAATGGATAGGCCTGTATATATACATTAACAGTGATCTTAAATGAAAAATAAAGAATGAAACTTACCTCTTTAATGTGAAGTCGCCCAAATTTGAAATAATTTTTTAAATAACTTGTGATCTCCCAGGCAACCCCTAGTGACCTCTCACAGAACCCTGATTGAGAAACCCTGCTCTAAACATTCAAATCACTGTACAATACTTGTGCATTTACAGGTCATTATTTTCCTTCTGAATTTGAACAGTACTTTCCAGAATCTCTCAACTCACAATCTAATACAGAGCTTTCCAAACTGTGTGTGGCGACACAAAAGTGTGTCGCCACACACAGCGTGGTGTGTCGCCACACCACCCGGAAGCAGCGGCGCACACGTGCACGGCGGCAGCGGCACGGGTTCAGTGCTTCCGCATTTTAGCGGAGGCCGCTGCCGCCATGCGCGCGCGCACTGCCGCACACCCTCCGCGCCACCACCGTGCGCGCACGCGCCACTGCCATGCTGCCACCGCCGCCACTAGTGTGTCGCCAGCGGCGGCACTTTGGAAAGCCCTGATCTAATAATATATGCATTCAAAATCTTCCATCTCCAGTTTCCAAGATCTGAGGGTAGGGAATACAAACCTTTCATCTGCCTATTTCCCAGAAAATTCCTCTCCATTTTTAATGGTATTTACTTCCATTAAGGCAGTGTTTTCCAAACTGCCGCCGTTGGCGACACACCAATGGCGGCAGCGGCGGCGGTGCGGGGGTGCGCACGGTGGCGGGGGCGTGCACGGCAGCAGCGGCCTGGTGTTTTCTGCTAAAACGCGGAAGGGCCGCTGCCATCGTCGCTGCCATCGTCGCTGCCATACACACTGCTGCCACGCGCGCCACCGTGCCACCGCTGTGCACGTCCACTTCCTGGTTGTGTCGCAACACACTAAACTGTGTGTTGCAACACACTAAAGCAGAGCTTTCCAAACTTTCCATGTTGGTGACACACTTTTTAGACATGCATCATTTTGCGACACACTCTTACAGCAAGGCACAAGGCAGGCACTAAGACCTGCGCGGAATCCTGGTAGGGCTCGGAGGCAGCAGCAGCCGCGACACACCCAGACACTGCAGCCGACACACTAACGTGTCGCGACACACAGTTTGGAAAGCTATGCATTAAGGAAATGAATGTAAATTTTCTCTAATAGAGCACATAATGTTGGGGCAAACAATAACTTTCTCTAGTTAGACTTCTCTATATTGCTGCAGAAAAGGAGCTAGAGATTTGCTTATTGTAAAAAGGCAAAAATACAGGGTTCCATCCTGAGCCTAAGATTTTGGCTTTGCATCTGGTCATCATAAGCAGACAACTTCCCTTTCCTTCAAATCCATTTGAACACAGTTCACTTCCTTCTGGATTCAGGGACATACCAGAAATTGTTTTATACGGAGTCAATCCAATACTCCATTTAGTTTGGCATTATCTTCAGTGACTGGCCCAAATCATGCAGCTTTAAGTCTTTTCCAGCCCTACACAGAGATGCTGAGGTAGGAATGAACCCAGGAATTTCTTCATGGAAAGCATACGCTCTGCCTTGGAACTGCAACCTTTCACTCATAGGTGTTTAGTACTAGCCATGATGATATTGATAGAAGATTTTACATATATAGAACTTAAATACAGATATATTTCATATTCATATATTTTATATTTAGTATTAATATATTAGAAACATTTGCACTCTTATGATGGCTCTGAAATCATGTTATATTTCCTTGAAGAGTTGTGTTGGCTTTCTTACTCTTCCTTTCTCACAGGCCTTGATAGATAGCTATGCCCATAGAAAGATAAGGTGTACATTCCAAAGATAGCTTCTCCAGAGGAAAGGTATTGTTTAATAATGGTCAAGAGGCCCTAGCAAGGATGGAAGGAAGTCCTTTATATGGAATGATGTTAAGATAGAGTGAAGGAAGGAAATTCCTAATATGGAATGAGGTTACGGTGGAGTATGGGTAACTGAGTAAGGGGTGGTATTCTAAAGGAGGAGTTGAATGGAATGTATATAATGTGCTGTAAGAAGGGGACCCTACGCGATTGCCCACCTAACAGCTTGCTGTCATTGCTTTTGCTCTTGGGTGAAAAATAAAGAACTTAATTTCATGCATCTGCCTGTTACTTTGGTCCCGGCTCAGAAACGAACCTGGTAAGGAAATAAAAAAATTCTAACAATATCCTGTGTGTCATGACATTATTGGACAATTATGCCGCTTATACTGTATAATTTGAGCAATGACATCCTAAAACATATGATATCATCCCCATACTCTTATGCGCATACCTTCATAGAATCAAGAAAAGGGCTATTTTCATTTCAACTTCAAATCTTAAGATTTGCTTCAGTCCATGAGTATTGGGTTTTAACATCTTCTGAAAGCTGTTCTAATCATAAAACCATTAAATTAATTATATAGCCCATTCTGTCATTCTTGCTGCAAGAAAGATGGTGAGATTAGGAGAGAATGGTGAGATGTGTTGTCCAACACATCCAGAAATATCATATTAGCCAGTTTCAGAAGAAACAGTGCAAGTGCTCTCAGCTTCTGCCATTCTGCTCAACAAGTATAAAATATGTCACTCCACAAAGGAGGGCTAGTTGCAACAATTAGAGATTTTGCACTGGTTAAATGAGGGAAGGTATGGCAATTGTTTTAAAGATCTCTAAAAGTTATTGATTTCCTTAAATGTTGCTCATAATATTAACAGTAGTCCTCACTTAACAACCAGTCATTCAGCGACCGTTCAAAGTTATGATGGCACTGAACGAATGGTAGTTATGACCGGTCCTAAAAGTTATGGTCATTGCAGCGCCCCCGTGGTGTCGTGATCAAAATTCAGGCACTTGGCAGCCTGCCAGCATTTATGACCGTAGCATGCGCTTCAACTCCCCCTACCCGCCTATCTCCCCCCATTTCTGCTTTTTTGGCAGCCCTGCACTCTGCCACCGCCACCTATCCCTGCTGCCTTCCTCCAGGTCCAGGTAACCTTTGCCGTCTTCTTCCTCCTGCTGCTGACAAGGCACACCCAGTTGAGGCATCTGCTGGCCCTTCTTGACGCCTCTGTCTTATCTACTTTTAAATTCAATGACTTCAGCATTTGATCTTGTTGCACTAATATAGCCAGCTCTTTGCTGAAAAATTTGTGTGGGCAGACAGATAAATGATTTTAGAATCTAGATGTATCTATCTATCTATTTATTTATTTATTTCTCCAACTTCTATCACCGCCCATCTCCCCCAGAAAAGCAGGGCTCTGGGCAGTTTACAGCAGAGTCAACAATTAAAATGTATAAAATACAATATAACACACCTACAAGTAAAACAGTCATATAAAGAAGGGTAGCTCTAGGCTACTGATCCCAGTTGCACAATTCCAGAGAACCATCAAAGGGCAGCAAAGAGAATCCAGGAATTCTTTGCTGCTCTCTACTGGTCATCTCAATGTTTGCAGCCCACAACTAGTAGCCTTAGGAATTATAGGCTACTTAGGAATTATTTTTTATTTGTTTTTAAATAAGAGGGAGATAACATGTGCTATGGCAAACCCCATCAGTTCCGCTGAGTGTTAACAGAAATTAACTCAGGGCCTATATGCTACTCCCTACACAGGTCAAACTGTAAATTCCATGAATGGATATTGGGGGGCATCCATCCTAGGCTATGGGGCATCTTCAGCCACAAGATCCAGCCTTGTTCTTTCTATGTGCCTATGGAAGAGTTTTTCTACCAGCAATGTGAATGAGAACTTTCTGGAAAAATTTCCAGAGCTTAATTCTTGCACAGAGAACATTTGCTTACTTGTACTTGCTTATTTACTTACTTATTTTTGTGCCTTCGAGTCAGTGTTGACTCTTGGCAACTGCCTGGACAAGTCCCTGCAGTTTTCTTGGCAAGATTTTAGAAGTGGTTTGCCATTGCCTTCTTCCTAGGGGTGAGAAAGAGTGACTGGCCCAAGGTCACCCAGCTGGCTTTGTGCCTAAGGTGGGACTAGAACTCGGTCTCCTAGTTTCTAGCCTGATGCCTTAACCACTACATCAAACTGGTTCCATATATTTATTATTTATTATCAATTGATGTCGTGGTTAGGCGAAGAACAACGCTGAGCCTCGGAATTAAGCTCTCAATTTTTATTGTTCTACCTTGCACAGAATCTTGCCAAACTAAGCCACACTAAGCAGTTCTCTGGGGAAAATCCCCAGGCACTCTAAGGCGGGTCCGGCCTGACCTTCTTAGATGGGCACCCAAGGTCTTCAAGGCTGTAAACGCGCTTCTCACCCTGGAAAGCGCCCCCTCCTCCTTCGCCCGCAATCTCCATAACATCACTTTCTCCCTCAGAGACAGATTCCATCACAATCGAAGATAATATTTTCGCTCTTATTGCGTCCGCAGAATGCCGCCCGACGGCCCTGTTTAAGATTACTAGATCCCTTTAGGTCGGATGGACTTGGTGACCCATTTACAGGGCCAGTTGGAAGAGTTTGCTGAGCATTTGCAGGACAAAATCGCTCAGATTCATTCCAAGTTAAACACTAAGCGTGAGGCACAATCTGGGGAGATGCCAGAGGTACGTACTTACCCTGTTATCTGGGAACAGTTTCATCCTGTTGGGCCTGATGAAGTAGACAGGATCCTCTGGATTGTAAGCGCCACCACTTGTCATCTAGACCCGTGTCCCTCCTGGCTGGTAAAGTCAGCCCGGGAGGTCGTACGCGGTTGGGTCCAGGCGATGATTAATACATCTTTGGTTGAGGGGGTGTTTCCGGTGGTCTTTAAGAAGGCGCTGGTGCACCCCCTCCTCAAGAAGCCTTCCCTGGACCCCACTGTTTTAAACAACTTTCGTCCTGTCTCCCACCTTCCCTTTTTGGGAAAGGTGGTTGAGAAGGTGGTGGCACTGCAACTCCAGAGGATTCTGGATGAAACGGATTATCTAGACCCCTTTCAGTCAGATTTCAGGCCGGGATATGGGACAGAGACTGCATTGGTCACGCTTATGGATGATCTCTGGCGGGAGCGAGATGGAGGGAGTGCATCCATTCTCGCTCTCTTGGATCTCTCAGCGGCTTTCGATACCGTCGACCACGGTATCCTTTTGGGACGACTCAGGGAGTTGGAGGTGGGCAGCGTTGTTTTACGCTGGTTCGCCTCCTTCCTCCGGGACCGTTCCCAATCGGTGGTAATAGGAGAGGAGAGATCTGGCCCTCGACCCCTCTTGTGTGGGGTGCCGCAGGGTTCAGTTCTCTCTCCTCTCCTATTTAATATTTACATGCAGCCGCTAGGCAAGATCATCCGTCACCACGGGATGAGGTATCACCAGTATGCTGGTGATACCCAGTTGTACATCTCCGTCCCAGGTGAAGTAAGTGTTGCAGTCGACACCCTTTCTCAGTGTCTGGAGGCTGTAGGGGCCTGGATGGGGAACAACAGGCTTCAGCTGAACCCTGGTAAGACGGAGTGGCTGTGGATTGATGGCCACTCAATTTCCAGGAAGTTGACATCTTTAACTCTGGATGGGGTGGCACTGCCCCGTTCAGACTCCGTGCGAAACTTGGGGGTCCTCCTGGACTCACGACTCCTGCTTGAGGAGCAGGTGGCAGTCGTGGCCAGGAGGGCCTTTGCACAGCTTCGGGTTGTGCGCCAGTTGCGCCCCTTCCTGGATCAAGAGGCCCTCCGAACAGTCACTCATGCCCTTGTCATCTCCCATATAGATTACTGCAACGCGCTCTACATGGGGCTACCCTTGAAGAGTATTCGGAAGCTTCAGCTGGTCCAGAATGCAGCTGCACGGGTAGTTCTGGGTGCTATAAGATCAGCACAGGTAACACCGCTACTCCGTGAGCTGTATTGGGTACCAGTTTGCTTCCGGGTCCAATTCAAGGTGTTGGTTATCACCTTTAAAGCCCTACATGGACCAGGGTATCTGAGGGACCGTCTTATCCCGATTACATCCACCCGCCCCACCCGATGATGCAGGGAGGGCATGCTTCGAATCCCATCACTAAAAAAATTCCATCTAGCGGGGTTCAGGAGGCGTGCCTTCTCTGCAATAGCACCCGCCCTGTGGAATATCTTGCCCCCTGAGGTGAGACAGGCACCCTTGCTCCTGGCCTTCAGGAAATCTTTAAAGACCTGGTTCTGCTGCCTTGCCTGGAACGAAGGAAATAATAGTTCCTCCTGGGGGTGGTTAGCTTAGCAATATCCTCTTTTTAAGAACAGACTATCTCTTGGATTTTTATTTTTTATTTTTATAGTATATTTTAGATGCATAGGTTTTTAACTTTTTATAATGTGATTGTAAACTGCCCAGAGTCTGCTATGGTAGAGATGGGCGGTGATAAATCCAAATAATAAATAAAATAAATAAAAAATATTTGTAGCTCAGGGTTGAACTGTGGAGTCCTTGGTGTTCTCTAAGCCTTGTTGTTTTCTTGCAGATGTTTCATTGCCAGACTAGGCAACATCTTCAGTGCAAAAAGGGAGTGGGACTTGCTTTCTGTTTGTATATTGTGGCTTGTCCTGCTTGTGTTGGTGGAGGTGTTGTTCACTCCTTGGGAGTTCCTTGATTGGGCTGTTGTTTGCTGTTTGGTTGATTGACTAGTTTAATAGTTCCTTGATTATGGTATAAGGTGCTGTTTGATTGTTCATCTGGTGTTAATCTTTGCATATCTGGGTGTTGATTGCTGGCAAGGAAGTGTTCTGGTCTTTTGGCTTTTCTATTGTCTCTTTTGAATGGTATGTAAATGTTGTTTACCTCTATGTGTCTGTTGATGGCTGCTTTGTCTGAGTGCCAAGCTTCCAGGAATTCTCTAGCATTTTTGGATTTGGCTTGGTTTAGGATGCTTAGTTTCCTAGTTGAAAGTATGGTTGAGTTCCTCCATGTGTTGTGAGATTAAGGCGTTTTCATTGTGTCTTCTGACTGCTAGTTGGTGTTCGTGGATGCATTCTGCTAGTCTTCTGCCTGTCTGTCTGTCATGAGATAGGTGAAGAAACAATGCTGAGCCAGGAAATGAAGCTCTAGACCTTTATTGTTCTACCTTACACAGAATCTTGCCAAACTAAGCTACGCTAACCAGTTCTCTGGGGGAAAATCCCAGGTGCCCTAAGGTGGATCTGACCTGACTTTCTTGGCCAGGCACCCAAGGTCCTCGACACTGTGAACACGCTTCTCTCCCTGGAAAGCACCCCCTCCTTCCTCGCCTGCAATCTCCATAACATCACCTTCCTCCTCAAAGACACATTCCATCACACCGTCCTACATAGTGGACAGACTATTATTTATTATATTTATTAGTAATAATTAATAGCAGGTTGTTTTGAAGTTAAATTATTTGGGGAGGGTTATCCTCAGCAAGTACATGAGATAAATGTATATGTCTTTCATCAGGTATGTTTCAACCCAAAGTGGAAATTACATTTTGTTTAAGTTCTAGTTCAATTTCTTTTTTCAGAATTCCCACATCGTAATTTTCCAGTCATCACATAGTGCTCTCAAGCTTTGCTCGGCACTGCATATGATGAAAGCAGATGCTTCTGCTGTAATAACAGCAGTCCACTCTGCTCTCCCAGCTCCAATCTAGGTAGCCTAGATTATTTTACAATGCCCTAAACTGAATGCACAGTGCTCAGTCATCCAAAATTGTTACTTACTAGAGCAGCAGCTTCTAGAATCAAACCACACAGGTTTAAAATGGAACCCTTTCAAAATATGTGCATGATATATAATTTTTCTTCTGGTTCAATGGTTTTCTCTGATAAGCCAAAGAAAAGAAGTGTGTATGTCTGTGTATCTCCTAAAATGATATTACACATTACAACAGCTGCTAAAAATGCCCAAGGAATTTGAGATAAGAAATTCATATGTCTTAGAAGTAGTGAATAAATGTCCATGGTTTTTGTGAGGTCCTGACAACCAATATGAAAATGAGTGAAGAGAAAGCGAAAGAGAGTTTTGGGCATGAACAGGCAAGGAAAATGGTGTTGCTGTTTAACAATCAGAAAATGAGGTTGGGGGTGCAGGTAGGGGTGGTAACAAAAGAATAAACCTTTTGGACATGTTGGATTATAGCTCCCATTATCTCCATTAGGCTGTAAGGGTAACTAAAGTGGTTCAAGCCCAAATATCTGAATCTTCAGTTGGACTAATTGCTTTGAGTCTTTGCCAAAATATCCTCTTGTATCAGACTTTCCCAACCTGAACCTCTTCTGATATGTTGGGCTACAATTTCCAAAATCTCATTTTGGAAATTGTAGCCCAACATATCAGAAGAGGTTCAGGTTGGGAAAGTCTGATACAAGAGGATATTTTGGCAAAGACTCAAAGCAATTAGTCCAACTGAAGATTCAGATATTTGGGCTTGAACCACTTTAGTTACCCTTACAGCCTAATGTTTGCAGCCCAGCTTTTGCTTTTCATTTGTTCAGTTGCACTGGCTTCAGAGCTTTCCTGCTCCCTCAATTTAAGCAGCCCTTTCTCCCTTGATAATCTTACTTCAAATCTCTTCTCAAAACCATTTCTATTGACTGTGCCTTTGGCACAATTCTTTCCTCCTGTTGCAGCTAATTCTATGCATGAGTAAAAGAAGCAAGTGCATAGTCTTCACCTATTTAATCTGTCTCTATTTCCTTCCTCTCCTTTCATTGCTTGCCTCTTGCACTGATAACTCTGTTTCTGAACAGATAGTGAACATATTGCTATTCAAAGGTTTTAGAGAATCCGAATTCTTTCTCCAATACAGTACAGCAAATGTTTTGAATGGCTATGTAACAATAACATGAATTTATTGTATATCTACCTACACTTTTCAAACTAAGGTTATCTCAGAATGTCAGATTTTCATGGAAATATGAATCAAATTTAAGCTTTCTTCCCAACGTCAACCATCCAAATATGTCTTGCATGCTTTAGTGCTGGATAAATGATAGACTTTTGCTAAAATTGGAACCAATCACATCCCACAATATCAGCAGGGTCAGGTAATAACTTGTATCCATAAGTATTTTTGAGA
Source organism: Charina bottae (assembly GCA_023362775.1). Classification (NCBI taxonomy): domain Eukaryota; kingdom Metazoa; phylum Chordata; class Lepidosauria; order Squamata; family Charinaidae; genus Charina; species Charina bottae. Next base: position 85,757,253 of record JALMGJ010000001.1, on the reverse strand, counting down.
CACATCACCTAAATTCTAGGAGGAAAGAGAGAGGTCAAGATAGAAACCTAATGATAGAGCTGAAAATCAAGAACATTAAAACCTTTATCATACAGTAATGAGAAATTGTGATTTAGTTCAGAAAACCTGAATTTAAGCGTATAAGGAATGAATGAATGATTATATATAGATACAGATATATAGATATACATTATACACACACACACACACACACACACACACACACACACACACACATATATATATATATATATATATATAATGGACAAGCCGCCCTTAATTGGGGAAGTGGGAGTGGGAGGTTCCAGCTGATATAGGCTGACCATATTTCCTTGAGGCAAAAATGTTGCTGGACAAAGTGGGTGCGTGCATGCGCGCAGAGACGTGCGCACAGGCGTGCAGGCATGTGGGGGGCGCACAGTGTGCATGCGGGTGTGGGGGCGTGCAAGTGCGGGCATGTGGGTGTGTGTGCGGGGGCAGGAGGCGTGCGCGCACACGCACATGCTTTGCTGCGGGAACTTTCAAAAAACGGGACAAAATGGATATTTTTCTTAAAAAGACGGGACGGTCCGGAATTGTTTAAGAAACGGGACCGTCCCGTTCAAAACGGGACGTATGGTCAGCCTAAGCTGATAAGCAGAGGAATGCAGGGAAGAGTAGTACAGAGAACCGGCTTTGGAAAGTTTTGCTGAACTTTGAAAGACCCCTACCCAATTATAATGGAAAAACACACCCCTTGAATATTCAAATGAGCATTAGCAAAGACATGCTAGAGATATTATGGGATGTTAATATGTAACATGGAAAGCTTACACGCAGGTGCGAGCAGCTGATTTTAGTTAGCCAATCACAATTTTATGCAGTATATTCCCTCTTAATGAATGGTATAAATGTAACCAATTGTAACTGCTTGACGTTCCTCTCAGCCAAGAGTCAAGAGGTTCCCTTTTTTTTTTTTGTGCGCATAAATAGTTACTGGAATCCTTCTGACTCGGTTTCGGTGATTGGCAGATCCGCGCCAGGTTTTACGAACTGCCAGCTTTCCAGCCAACATATATATATATACAGTACATATATATATACACACACACAAATTATAGATGTATCTATGAAACTCTTTGCGGGCATTAAAGGACAATATCAAATTTAGATGAACAGAATCTTCAGTTATCAAACTTCTGCATGCCTTGAAGTTTGCAACAATATTATACATGTATAATCATATAGTGGTTAAAAGACTGAGCCATGAATCATGGCAGGCTTGAATCTGCTATGAACCTACTAGGTTACTTTAGGCAACCTATTATCCCACAATTTCAGGCCCCCCCCCATGCAATATGTGGAGAATAAAAGTGACCTACTTCTTAGTATTGTTATACAGCAGGGCTTTCCAAAGTGCCGCCACTGGCGACACAGCAGCGGCGGCGCAAGCGCGCGCACGGCAGCAGCGCGGGGGGGGGTGCGGCGGTGTGCACGCGCACGGTGGCGGCGCGGGGGGGGCGTGCAGCAGCCTCCGCTAAAACGCGGAAGCACTGATCCCGCACCACTGCTGCCGCCGTGCACACGCGCACCGCCGCTTCCAGGTGGTGTGGCGACAAACCACGCTGTGTGTGGCGACACACTTTTGTGTCGCGACACACAGTTTGGAAAGCTCTGTTATACAGTATAACAGCATGCGATGAAACTGACTTTGAGCAGGACAGGAAAAATGGAGGCCTTCGTGACATAGGAGATGCTCTCATTGTGGACATATAGCCGTAAATGAAGCAGTACGAATAGTAACAGGATGTCTTAAACCTACACCTATTGAGAAAATGTACCCACTTGTCAGTATTGCACCACCTAAGATCAGGAGAGAAGTAGCAGCAGATGTTGAGAGAACAAAACAAGAGAATGATCCCCAGCACCCTCTGTATGGGTATGAGCCTCAAACCCGTCGATTAAAATCTAGGAAGAGTTTTATGGTAAGAACAAACACCCTTGAGGGTACACAAGAACAAAACCGAATTGGCAGATGGAGGAGAGAAATCACTGACCAAGGAATAGTTCCAGAGAATATGGCTGAGGGATCCGATCTCCCTTATGTCATTTGGAGGACTTTGAATAGGTTGAGGGTTGGAGTGCCTAAGTGCAGAACTAATATGCTCAAATGGGGATTGTTGATGGATAATAATACGCAGTGTGAGTGTGGAGAGATACAGAATTCAGCCCACCTGCTGACCTGCCGATTATTACCAATAGCATGCACTGAAAATGATTTGTTTCTGGCCAACGATAAAGCTAAAGGTAGCATCATATTGGCAGCTTAAGGTTTGATCTGGATACGAAAGAAGAAATTGTGGACAGGGGATAATCAGCTAATTCTTCAGCAAGACAAGCTTGAAAATTGCAACAGATCGACTGAGAAAGATGATGTTGCAGAATCCCATGCTGCTATGGGTGATTCTAGTGATTTGAACCTAATTCTATTTTTCATTGTTATTATCAGAGATAAAATATCATTTTCATGTTTTATGATTATTATAAGGCAATTTGAAGTCACTAAGAAGAGATACATTTTTATAATAACCTTGGCAGCAAATTATGTAAAAAATATCAAATTGAGTGAAGAAGTGCCATGTTTCTGGGTTCTCGCAGTACATATGATAAATCCTAGCTGCCATGTAGATTTCTGCAGGAATATAAAAACCATCAGGTGTGTTTACAAATTGTTTGCCAAAGTAACATGGAACTAATGTAAAGACAAGAATATTTTACCTATGATCATTAAGTAGCATTAGAAAATGCTTCATCATGCAAATGCTGCCTCTTTTCCATTTAAAATTCCCCTAATCAGCTGATTGTCAACTGTGGAACTCCCCTGAAATTGTTCCCCCAATGAATTAGTGTTAGGAGGCAGATGAAGAGTATGTTGCGCTAGGACAGGGCTTTCCAAAGTTTTTCCCGCGGCGACACACCAACCGGCATTGGTATGTCGCCGCGGGAAAACCCGGAAGTGCGGCAGCGCACAAAACCCCGGAAGCGCTGCTGCGCTTTCGGGTTTTGCGCACTGCAGTTGGTGTGTCACCGTGGGAAAACCCGGAAGCGCTGATGATGATCAGGCCACACAACCCAGAAGCGCTGATGATGATCAGCGCTTCCGGGTTGTGTGGCAACACACCAGACTGTGTGTGGCGACACACTTTTGTGTCGCGACACACAGTTTGGAAAGCTCTGCGCTAGGAAAATCTATGTAGATGTTATTTACCATATAGAGAATGGCTTTCAATTTCTTGGGCATGACACAGAACATTAAACAATTGAACATTGGTTTAATCTATAAATGTTGTACTGTACTGTAAATTAGACAGCTTGTTGCCTACAGTTTTAGGCCACCCCAGCTGGCACAGACAATGGCAAGAAATTGTACTAAAATTGCCTTCCTTGAAGTTCTGCTGGTATTCAACCTCCAAATGCTCATTGAAAGAGACAGATCTTCTTGGCTTTCCTGAACATTCATAGTGTAGGAAATGTCTGGATCTTTTGATGTAGATTATTTCAGAAGGATAGGGCCCCTATCTAAAATGCATGCCTCCAGATACCCATATTTCTATCCATAGGAAAAATGTTTGAACTTTGTAAACATTTAGAAATACTAAGGAAGACAGATGTTAGCACTGAAGCAATATTCCCTTTAAGTTATGTGTATGTGCACCTGCGTACATATAGTAAACCTGCTTTACATGGCAAAACATAATGCACATTTGTTGTTATTGTTGTTTACAAACTATTATTGCCAACAAATAGCTCAGTCCCTCTCTCTTCCTGTGACTAGACCTGTCTTCCAACATTCTGGTCCCAGTACCTGCCTTACCTTTTGCTAGATGGGAAATGCATGAGACTGGTTGGTGGAACTGGGAACAACATCAGGAAGTTCATTGGCTTGTGGTGCTGCTAATCAATCTGGAAGCAATCAGGGCAGGCTCATTCACATGGTGAAAGAGGAGGATTGGAGAATTGCCTTTTGTTGACAGCAAGCCACCCAAATTAAGGTTTCTTTGGTATAGTAAAAGCAATTTTTTAAAAATAATTTTAAAATAAAGTTTAAAATAAGTTTAAAAACCTATACCACAGTTGTCACTGTCCAGAATTATGAACAGCAACCTCACTTACGTCTAAATGACTGAATGAAGGAAATGGTTATACCAAAATCCCACAGAGTTGATGAATTTCATAAACTTTTTACGTATGTTGAGGGCCATGCAGCTCTTTGTACATATTGTCAAGATGCTAAAGTCCTGGAAATATTTTTATGAGAATAATGCAGGACATGTAGAAGCTGGATTTCTTAAAATTTCATCTGTCAAGGAAGTTAAATGGTGTACAAAATACAAAAACCCAAAATAATTCTGCTCAGGTTATTAACAAATACATAGAAAGGTATGTATTTTTAGAAAAGTAAAAATTATTCTTTTCAATTCCTTAACATTATCAACAGCATTGTATAAAGTATCATGGGTGAAATAGCACCAGCAATGTTTCATATCTTAGCTATTTTTGTTGTTTATTCATTCAGTCGCTTCCGACTCTTCATGACTTCATGGACCAGCCCACGCCAGAGCTTCCTGTCAGCCATCGCCATCCCCAGCTCCCCCAAGGTCGAGTCCGTCACCTCCAGAATATCATCCATCCATCTTGCCCTTGTATATCTTAGCTATACAGTAGATGAAAACAGATACATATCCATCAACAAATATTTGAAACTGTAGTTAAATCTATACATTCTACAGATTGTAAAATCTTATTTGGTAGAATATTACAATTCATGCTGCTGAAATAGTTTTTTCAATCAAAGAGGTTTATAAAAGAAGCACAAGCTTGACCTAATAAAAATTATGTGCTATCAAGTCAGTGTTGACTTTTAGTGACAACAGATAGATTTTCTCCGTGTCAATCTGTCCCTAACTTTATCCTTCAGGTCTTCCAACGGTGCACCCATTGCAACTGTAACTGAGTCCATCCACCTTGTCTGTACTCATCCGCTTCTTCTGTTTCCCTCCACCTTTCCGAGCGTTAGAGCCTTCTCCAGACAGCTAGGTCTTCACATAATATGTCTGAAATAGGATAATTTGCACCTGGTCATTTGTGCCTGTAGAGAGCGCTCTGGATTAATTTGATGATCCTTTGTCCATGGTATTCTCAGGAGTTTTCTCCAACACTAAAGTTTAAATGCACCAATGCTTCTAAAGTGTATGTTACGTTGTACTTTTCTCTCTGCAGTCACTGACTTACCAGGGTGAATTAAATAAGCTGTTTAACAGATTTGGCAGACTTGAGGGTATCTAGAGGGTGATAAATTTAACAGATTTGGCAGACTTGAGGGTATCTAGAGGGTGATAAATTTGAATTATAAATAAATAAATAAATCTAGTGTAATTTAAAATTGTTTTCCATCACAAAGTAAGAAAAATGCTTAAATTATCTATATTTTGCATTATTCTTGTTTGGTTGTACTTGTCTTACACTGCACACATTTAAAGTCTGGAGCAAAAAAGTTGCATAAAACAAAGTTCTTGTACTTACAGCCTACCAAAAATTAGAGGGATCTGTACCAAGATGAGGGAGTATTTTTAAGATGAAGCTAGTATCCTACTTCATGGCTGTACTGTACAAACATTCAAGAATAGGTGATCCAGACATGAAGGGCAGCAAAGAATGGGTAACATCGTTAAAAAGAAGATTTGGGCTGGCAAATAATTGATGAATAAAGGCAATGGACAGATGGGAGAAGTTTGTCATAGAAGGCATTAAATAAAAAGCTTGGGTTTGATGCAAAATATGATAGGGAGCCAAGAGATGGTTTTGCGAAAAACTATCACATGATCTAAAGAATTAGAATGTCAACTATTCCAACAGTAGAATGCTGGACATGTGTGATAACAAACTACACTATTCTAGCAACCTCCCTGCCTGAGCTTCTGGAGGCCATCTCGGGGTTGGCGGTGGAGTTTCCCAGACTTATGGTTCTGTGGGACTTCAACTTCCCGTACCTGGGGCGTGCCTCAGAGGCGGCTCTGGAGTTCATGGCCACCATGGCGGCCATGGGCCTGTTTCAGATTATCCAGGACCTGACTTGAGACAGTGGCCTCACACCGGATTTAGTTTTCTTGTCGGAGCAGTGGCAATGTGATCTGAGGGGAGAGTTACATCTGTCATCTTTGTCATGGTCAGATCACGCCCTGGTGGTCTTGAGATTCTCTTATGCCGCCCCCCCTCTGCAGGGAGGTTGGACCCATTCGATCGGTCCGCCCCCAGCAACTGATGGACCCAGTAGGGTTTCAGAGGGTGCTGGTGGTTATACCCGAGGATCTGCTGCAAAGTCCAGCAGAGGCCCTGGCTGCTGCCTGGAATAGGGAGGCGGCCGGGGCCTTGGACAGGATCACGCCTGTGCGACCTCTCTTGCCTCATCAATCCCAACACTCCCCATGGTTTACGGAGGAGCTGAGGGTTTTCAATAGGATTAAGAGACATCAAAAGCATCACTGGAGAAAGACAAAGACCGAACCTGACCGAACACAAGCTAGAGCCACTGTCAAGGCCTATCTTGTGGTGGTAAGAGTGGCGAAACGTCAGTATTTCTCCACTCTTATTACATCCGCAGAATGCCACCTGGTGGCCCTGTTCAACAACACCCAATCCCTTTTGGGGAAAGGGGGTCCAGAAACCCACCTACAGGGCCATGCTGAGGAATTTTCTGAGCATCTTCAGGATAAAATCGCTCGGATTCATTCCAAGTTGGACTCCAAGCATGAGGCATGGTCTCTGGAAATGCCTGGGGAACGTACTTACCCAATTATCTGGGAACAGTTTGATCCTGTTGGGCCTGAGGAAGTGGACAGGATCCTCCAGACTGTAAATGCTACTACTTGCCAACTAGACCCATGTCCCTTCTGGCTGGTGAAGGCAGCTCGGGAGGTGAAGTGTGGTTGGGTCCAGACAATGGTAAATACATCCTTGAGAGAGGGGGTGTTTCCGGCTGCCTTTAAGGGAGTGCTGGTGTGTCCTTCCTCAAGGAACCATCACTGGATCCCACCATTCTGGACAATTTTTGTCCAGTCTCCCACCTCCCCTTTTTGGGGAAGGTGGTTGAGAAAGTGGTAGCGTTACAGCTCCAGAGGATTCTGGATGAAACGGATTATCTAGACCCCTTTCAGTCAGGTTTCAGGCCCAGATATGGGACGGAAACGGCATTGGTCACACTTATGGATTATTATTATTATTATTATTATTATTATTAAATTATTTAATTAATTAATTTATCCCCGCCTATCTCCCTGAATAGGGGACTCTGGGCGGTTTACAAAATAGCAAAGGTTAAAATCTATACATAGAATTACAATAAAACAATAAATAAATAGAATAAGTAAAAATCCAAAAGATGGTAAAATCTAAGAGACAAATTAGAGACAATGTTAGAAATATCCTGGATATATTGGAATATTTGGAACAACATAGTGAAAAACAAGCTGCCTTGATATTCATAGATGCTGAAAAAGCTTTTGATAATTTAAATTGGTCTTTTATGTTTAAAGTATTGGAGACTATGAATTTTGGAGGAAATTTCATTAAGTGGATTAAATCAATATATACTCCCCAATTTGGAAAAATAATTGTCAATGGAGAACTTAGTAAATCATGTGAAATATAAAAAGGTACAAGACAAGGTTGTCCCCTATCGCCACTTTTGTTTATATTGGTTTTAGAGGTCTTACTTAGAGATATAAGACAAGATGATGGTATTCATGGTATTAGAGTTAAAAAAGAAGTTTATAAATTAAGAGCTTTTGCTGACGACCTAGTCATTACCTTAGAGAACCCACTGGATGGGATTGAGATATTGATGCAGAAATTGAAAGACTTTGGGTCGCTAGCAGGATTTAAAGTGAATTTACAGAAAACAAAAGTTTTGACTAAGAATATGGATTTCCATCAACAGAAGAAATTGAGAGAAATGACGGGATATTCAATGGAGGATAAAGTAAAATATTTGGGAGTATATTTAACATCCAAAAATGTTAAACTGTTTAAGAATTCCATTGTGTTCCATTATGAATTCCATCCATATTCCATTGTGGATGGATATTAAAAAAGATTTAGATTGATGGGAAAAATTGCAATTATCATTACTAGGCAGAATATCAGTGATCAAAATGAATATTTTGCCACGAATTTTATAACTTTTCCAAACATTACCTATATTGGCATCAGAGGTACCTTTTAAACAATGGCAGCGGGATATTTCTAAGTTTATTTGGAAAGGAAAAAAACCAAGAATAAAATAAGCTGCTCAAAAAAATAAAGGGAACACTGAAATAAGACATCCTAGATCTGAATGAATGAAATATTCGTATTAATTACTTTGTTCATTACATAGTTGAATGTGCTGACAACAAAATCACACAAAAAGCAATGGAAATCAAATGTAAGCAACCCCTGGAGGTCTGGATGTGGAGTTACACTCAAAAATTAAAGTGGAAAAGAACACTACAGGCTGATCCAACGTTGATGTAATGTCCTTAAAACAAGTCAAAATGAGGCTCAGTAGTGTGTGTGGCCTCCACGTGCCTGTATGACCTCCCTACAAAGCCTGGGCATGCTCCTGATGAGGTGGCGGATGGTCTCCTGAGGGATCTCCTCCCACACCTGGACTAAAGCATCCCCCAACTCCTGGACAGTCTGTGGTGCAACGTGGCGTTGGTGGATGGAGCGAGACATGATGTCCCAGATGTGCTCAATTGGATTCAGGTCTGGAGAATGGGCGGGCCAGTCCATAGCATCAATGCCTTCGTCTTGCAGGAACTGCTGGCACACTCCAGCCACATGAGGTCTAGCATTGTCTTGCATTAGGAGGAACCCAGGGCCAACCGCACCAGCATATGGTCTCACAAGGGGTCTGAGGATCTCATCTCAGTACCTAATGGCAGTCAGGCTACCTCTGGCGAGCACATGGAGGGCTGTGCGGCCCCCTAAAGAAATGCCACCCCACACCATTACTGACCCACTGCCAAACCAGTCATGCTGGAGGATGTTGCAGGCAGCAGAATGTTCTCCACGGCGTCTCCAGACCGTCACGTCTGTCACATGTGCTCAGTGTGAACCTGCTTTCATCTGTGAAGAGCACAGGGCACCAGTGGCGAAGTTGCCAATCTTGTGTTCTCTGGCAAATGCCAAACGTCCTGCACGGTGTTGGGCTGTAAGCACAACCCCCACCTGTGGACGTCGGGCCCTCATACCACCCTCATGGAGTCTGTTTCTGACCGTTTGAGCAGCCACACGCACATTTGTGGCCCACTGGAGGTCATTTTGCAGGGCTCTGGCAGTGCTCCTCCTGTCCCTCCTTGCACAAAGGCGGAGGTAGCGGTCCTGCTGCTGGGTTGTTGCCCTCCTACGGCCTCCTCCACGTCTCCTGATGTACTGACCTGTCTCCTGGTAGCGCCTCCATGCTCTGGACACTACGCTGACAGACACAGCAAACCTTCTTGCCACAGCTCGCATTGATGTGCCATCCTGGATGAGCTGCACTACCTGAGCCACTTGTGTGGGTTGTAGACTCCGTCTCATGCTACCACTAGAGTGGAAGCACCGCCAGCATTCAAAAGTGACCAAACCATCAGCCAAAAAGCATAGGAACTGAGAAGTGCTCTGTGGTCACCACCTGCAGATCCACTCCTTTATTGGGGATGTCTTGCTAACTGCCTATGCTTTCCGCCTGTTGTCTATTCCAAGTGCACAACAGCATGTGAAATTGATTGTTAATCAGTGTTGCTACCTAAGTGGACAGTTTGATTTCACAGAAGTGTGATTGACTTGGACTTACATTGTGTTGTTTCAGTGTTCCCTTTATTTTTTTGAGCAGTGTATAAAGTCTTGCAAGATTCAAAAGAAAGGGGTGGCCTAGGTCTTCCGGATTTGAAATTATATTATGCAGCATGCTGTTTGGTATGGCTTAAAGAATGGATTGTTTTGAAAAATGAAAAATTATTGAATTTGGAGGGTCATGAATTAAGATTTGGATGGCATGGATATCTGTGGTATGACAAAGCTAAAGTTAATGTGGACTTTAAAAATCATTATATTAGAAGATCTTTGTTGAGGATTTGGAATAAATATAAGCCAACTTTATGTTATAAGAGACCCTTATGGATTTCTACGCAAGAAGTATTTCATAGAACAGAAGCGAGAAATAAGGATAAATTGCTGACTTATAAGGACTTTTTAAAAAAGGAACAAGGGCATTATGTAACTAAATCAAAAGAAGAACTTGCTCAAGAAGGATATACTTTTCAATGGCTTTCTTATATGCAACTTATAGAGAAATTTAAATTAGATTTAAAAAATCTTGAATTTGAACAAACTAAATCGGAATTCGAGATACAACTATGTGAAACAGACGATCACTTAATTGCTAAAATGTACAAATTATTGTTAAAAGGAGAAATGGTGGAGGAACAAGTTAAGGATTGTATGATTCAATGGGCAAAAAATGTTGGCCACAATATACAAATGCAACAATGGGAAGATATGTGGAATAAAGGATTAAAATTTACTTTGTGCTACAACTTGAAGGAAAACTTTTATAAGATGATGTACCGATGGTATATGACCCCACAAAAACTTGCTAAAATGTATGGGACTGTTTCCAACATATGTTGGAAATGTAAAAAACAAGAGGGGTCTTTTTACCATATGTGGTGGTCATGTAAAGTGGCAAAGAAATTTTGGACTGAAATACATTCACTGACGCAAAATATATTACAAATACGAATTCCATTTAAACCAGAATTATTTCTACTTGGAATATTGGATGTACAAATAGAAAAACATTTCATCAGAATTATACAGTATATGATTACAGCAGCAAGACTTCTCTATGCACAAAATTGGAAAAATCAAACCTTACCAACGATACAAGAATGGATGTTAAAATTAATGGATATGGCAGAAAATGATAAATTGACATGTTTATTAAAAGAAAACTCAAATCGCTATTACCTTAAAGCAGGGCTTTCCAAAGTGCCGCTGCTGGCGACACGCCAGTGGTGGCGCGGCAGCAGCGGCATGGCGGCCGCGCGGGAGCGCGCGCGGGGGGCGGCAACACAGGAGGGTGTGCGGCGGCGCGTGCGGCAGCAACACAGGAGAGTATGCAGCAGCGCGCGCGCACAGCGGCGGCGCGGGGGGGCGTGCGGCGGCACGTGCGCGCATGGCGGCAGCACGGGGGGCGTGTGGCGGCGCAGGGGGGCGTGCGGCGGCATGCGTGTGTATGGCGGCGGCGGCAGCCGCTGCCGCTGCCACCATGCACGCGCCGCCGCTTCCGGGTGGTGTGGCGACACACCACGCTGTGTGTGGCAACACACTTTTGTGTCGCAACACACAGTTTGGAAAGCTCTGCCTTAAAGAGTGGAAACCATTGATAGACTATTTGCAAAAAGCAGGTGGAGCAAAGCTTGCATGGGGTTTTGACGCTTAAGATTATATAGAAGCAAAATATATTAGACAAGAAATGTATATGAATACTATATCTAAAGCTAGCATGTAAGAAAGAATATTTTTTTATTCCTATGACCATACATAGATCGGAAGTCGACTAATTTCTATGTCTTTTTCCTTTTTTGCATGATTTAGCTCATGCACGCTGTTTGTCCAGAGCTCGAAAGATCATCAGTGATGCCTCCCATCCTCATCATGGTTTGTTTTCTTTGTTACCCTCTGGGAAGAGATTCCGCTGTATCCGATGTAGAACAGCCAGATTGGGAAACAGCTTTGTCCCCCAGGCTATTGGATTCTTGAATGCCAAATAGGTTCTTTTAGGTGAAATATGTTGGATATGTAAAGAATGTATATTTTATAGTAATTATGGACTTTTATTAGTATTTTAATGTTTGACTGAAATTGTGAGTTAAAGAATGTATATTTTTAAGAATGTATATTTTATAAGAATGGGTATTTTATAGTAATTATGGTTTTTTATTATTATCATTAGTATTTTATTGCTTGAGTGAATTTGTGAGCCAACTGCAACGAAATTTCATTCTATTGTGCACTTGTATAGTGTATAGTGGGATGACAATAAAGTTATTATTCTATTCTATTCTATTTCTATTTCTATTTCTATTTCTATTTCTATTCTTTCTTTTACTTTTCTACACTTTTTTCTTTCTTTCTTTCTTTGATTTGTATTTCTATTTCTGTTCTATTTCTAACTTTTAACTTTGTATATTTCAAAACTTTAATAAAATTTGGTGAAAAAAAGAAAAGAAAAAAAAGATGGTAAAATCAACTGTCAGGATCAACTGTCATGATCTCTGGTGGGAACGGGATGGGGGCAGTGCATCCATCCTAACTCTTCTTGACCTCTCAGCAGCTTTCGATACCATCAACCATGGTATCCTTTTGGGGCAACTCAGGGAGTTGGGGGTGGGCGGCGTGGTTCTGCGCTGGTTCACCTCCTTCCTCCAGGGCCGGTCCCAATCGGTGTTGATAGGGAGCAAGAGATCTGGCCCACGGCCCCTCCTTTGTGGGGTGCCGCAGGGTTCAATACTCTCTCCGCTACTTTTTAACATCTACATGAAACTGCTGGTGAGATCATCCGTCACCATGGGATGAGGTATCAATATGCTGATGATACTCAAGTATACATCTCCTCCCCGGGTGAAGTAAGTGATGCCGTGTCCACCCTCTCTATGTGCCTGGGGGCTGTGGGGGTCTGGATGGGGAACAGGCTTCAGCTGAACCCTGGTAAGACAGAGTGGCTGTGGGTCAATGGCCCCTCGGTATCCGGGAATTTGTCATCTTTAGTTCTGGATGGGGTCGCATTGCCCCAGACAGACCCGGTGCGGAATCTGGGGGTCCTCCTGGACTCACGACTCCTGCTCAAAGAGCAGGTGGTAGTCATGGCCAGGAGGGCCTTTGCTCAACTTTGTGTATGCCAGTTACCCCCTTTCCTGGACCGAGAGGCCCTTCGAACGGTCACTCATGCCCTGGTTGTCTACCATATAGATTACTGTAATGCACTCTACATGGGGCTACCCTTGAAGAATATCCAGAAGCTACAGCTGGTACAGAATGCGGCCGCGCGGGCAGTTTTAAGTGCACCAAGATTGACACAATATAACACCTCTGCTCCGTGAGCTGCATTGGGTCCCAGTTTGCTTCCAGGTCCAATTCAAGGTGTTGGTCATTACCTTTAAAGCCCTACATGGCATGGGCCCAGGTTATCTGAGGGACTGCCTCATCCCCATTACAGCGTCCCGCCCTACCCGATCTTGCAGAGGGCATGCTGCGGATCCCCTCTATGAAAGAGCTCCATCTAGTGGGGTCTAGGAGGCGAACCTTCTCTGCAGCGGCACCTGCCCTATGGAACATCCTTCCCCCAGAGATAAGACAGACCCCTTCACTCCTGGACTTCAGAAAAAAATTGAAAACCTGGCTCTGTGATCTCGCCTAGGGCAAGAGGGAAAGTGGTCAAGCTTGGGGATGGCTGATTTTTTAGAGCCGCCCCAAATATTTTAAATATGTTCAGCGTCACTGCGAACCACCTACCACTTGGTTTTAATTTAAATTTATATTTATTGTATTTGTATTTTATTGTGTTTTTACTGTATTTTACTGATATTGTTATAGCTGTGAACCGCCCAGAGTCCCTCCCTGAGGGGGAGATGGGCGGTCATAGAAATTTAATAAATAAATAAACAAATCTATACCTCAATTGTCCCCTCACCAACTTTTGCCCAGACTGAAGAAGCTACTTGGATAAGCAGCAAAACGTTTCAACCAAAAGAAAGAAATCCAGTTGCCATAACTCAACCTACAGACAGTTCCACCTGGATGACTGAGAATCTTCATCGACATAGTACCCAAGTCTTTCTCCCCACTGTTGCATAATACAGAAATTTTAAATGAAATTAAAGTGGAATTAATATATTTTTCAGAGTAATTTAAATAAAACAGTATGTAATGCCATGGTCTGAGATCCAACGAAAGCATTATACATAAAGGTAAAAGTTTGATTATGTGCCATCAAGTCATTTTTGACTCCTAGCAACCACATAGGTTTTCTCCATGACGAACTATCCTAACCTGTTCTATCAAGTCTCCCAACAGTGCACTCATCACCACTGTAACTGGTCCATCCACCTAAAGGCAAAGGTAGCAGAGGTAAAAGAAGGCATAATAAAAAAAATCACAAAATTTGAATAAAATTTCAAATCTGGAGAGTAAACACATGTCAACTGGTAGTAATAAATTTTATAGGCAATTGGTAGCAAAAATGGCAGAACTTCAAAACTTAGACATACAAATTATCTTAATCTTTAATTTACAGATACTCGTTTAGCAACTACCTCAGATAGCAACCATTCACAAATATAATGGTAATAAATGACAGTAAATGGTAGTAAAAATTCATTTCCCAACCAATGCACGAACTTATGCCCAAATTTCTGTGCCTGACAACACCACACAGCAGAGTGAGAGTAACACTGGCATTGCTGCACGAAAGAACGTTATCTAAATGAGGCAGCAGCAACCAGCGATCTTCACAGTGTCTCCCTCTGTCTCTGAGTCACGTTTTGCTTAGTGACCATGTCACTTAGTGACCATTTCGCTGTAACCAGTTGTGGTTGCTAAACAAGGACTACCTGTACTAAGCAAAAAAACTATGAACTTTTGATAAAAACTGTAAATTATTAATGTAACAAAGCAATACTGTATAGAAACTATTTTTTTCAAATGTTAAAACTATTTATTAGGAATATCCAGCCAGTTTGGTCTAGTGGTTAAGGCAACGGGCTAGAAACCAGGAGACTGTGAGTTCTAGTCCCGCCTTAGGCATGAAAGCCAGCTGGGTGACCTTGGGCCAGTCACTCTCTCTCAGCCCAACTCACCTCACAGGGTTGTTGTTATGGGGAAAATAGGAGGAGGAAGGAGTATTAGGTATGTTCGCCGCCTTGAGTTATTTATAAAAAATAATAAAGGCGGGATACACAATAAATAAATAAATAAATACACAATAAATAAATAAATAAATAAATAAATAAATAATTATCACCCAAAAGCTTCACTTATGGAAATCATCAAAACTATCCTAGCTATCATCTCAAACATAATGTCTACTTTATATTTAAAAAAAAATTAAAATCCACCCTCTGACTCTCACTAATGCAACTATCCAGAAATAGCAAAGATACTTAATAGCTTTATACATACAGGTAAAAGGTTAAAATATTATATAAGCAATGCATGTAAGGGAGGAAAAAGCGTTCCCAAATTACAATGTTACCACAATGCAATATGTGTAATCACCTCGATCCTTGAGCTATTAAATCAGAATTCCTTACACAAGTCACTTAGGAATATGAAGGAATCTTTATTAAAGCCAATGATCCATCATATGTTAAATATTAGAGTAAAGAGGCTCTCGCAGCCAGCAGTTTAAAATCCTGAGATTTCCCCACCACCACCAGGAACTTGTGAGTCAACCGGCCCCCATTGTCTTTTGATTCCAGTTCTTCCTAAGTCCGAATCCATTGAAAACACAATAGCGCCCTTTGATCTGTCCTGGGTGCTGAAGCGCTCATTGCAGTTCCTCGATTAGCATAGTCTGCAAGGGGTGAATACACGAATGCTTCGTCGCCAGCATTTCGCACGTCTGGCTGTTCCTTCCTTGGGGTGTCTCACACGGCTATGACAGCTGTGATCTGGCGGAATGTCTCTTCCTCGCATCATGGCAGGATGGCATCCTAACATACCGCTTCCCTGAAAATAACCCTCCCCCCTCATTCAGAATGCAAAAAGAAACAAACAATACATATCACCTAATTCTCTCACTCCCTCTCAATCCTCTATTTTGGTTTTGCTGGGAATCTGTCATGAAATCTCTTCACTAAGCTAGGTGCCTTTACATGACGGTTGTCCACCCACTCACTCTGGGATTCGGGAAAATGTTTCCACTGGACTGTAGTGGCAACATGCGGAAAACCTTTGTATCTCGAGGAGTTAGGTGGCATGTTTTGATTTTCTTCCCCCCCCCCCCAAACACACCTAGGAGATTAGAGTTTATTTTGAGTTATACTGATGTTTAACTGGCTTGTTTTTATTTCTGCTTGGCATGGGAGGGGGAAGAGAAGAATATACCCACTCCTCTTAACAGCCCTCCAGGACATAAGTAATTCTGGAAATGCTACAAATTCCTGCCCATTCACCACTTGGAAAGGGGAAAACCCTGTACTCTTGTGTACTGAGTTGTTGTAAGCTACTTCAGCAAATGGAAGTAGATCTACCCAATCGTTCTACTGGTAGCTGATGTAACATCTGAGGTATTGTTCTAACACTTGGTTAGTACGTTCACACACCCCGTCCGTCTCCGGATGGTGGGCGGAGCTTAGGCCTTGGCCCATGCCAATCATCTTTAGAAATGCCCTCCAAAATTAAGAAGTGAACTGTACACCTCAGTCGCTGATAATTCGTTCAGGGGTCCTGTGTAACCTATGTGTTGTACAAATATCTTGGCTAGTTGCCCTGCAGTGGGTATGCTGGTGCATGGGATGAAATGAGCTTGCTTTGAAAATAAATCAGTTACCACCCAAATCACTGTTTTCTTATGGCTTTCTGGTAAATCTACTACAAAGTCCATGGCTATCTGTTTCCAAGGCCATGTTTGGGTTTACACCCCACCCCCCCTTGGCCATGGCACAGGTTGGGCAACTGGCTACATACTCTACATCTTTACGTAGGGTTGGCCACCAGAACTGTCATCTTAATAGGTGTAAAGTTTTCAAGAAACCAAAATGCCCAGCTGACTTCGCATCATGGCATCTTTCAAGTATTTTCCTTCTCAGGGGCTCCGGGATACACAGCCTATCCCCACTCCACCAAAATTCTTGTTTCTCTGCCAGTTTGTCTTTGTTAGCTTGCAACCACGCGTCAGCCCTTAACGCTGAGCACAGCTCGTTTTGCATGTCCCCTTCTACACTTTGGGAGGGTTCGGTCTTCTGGCTCAGTGACCGCTGCCATCCCTGGCTGCCGGGTAGGGATGATTGTGTCTATTACTTCTTACCTCTGGCTATTGTGTTGTGGCAATCAGGACAAAGTGTCTGCCAGAAAAAAAATTTCCCCAGCCAAGTACTTTAGAGTGAAATTGAATCTGCTAAAGAACTGCGCCCACCTAGCCTGCTTGGGATTTAACTTTCTTGGGGTACGTAGTGCTTCTAAATTTTTATGATTCATCCAGACCTCGAAAATATGAGCTGCCCCTTCTAGTAAATGTCTCCAATTTATCAATGCCCAGCGTACCACAAATACTTCCTTCTCCCACACGTGCCAACAGTGCTCCATGTCAGTGAATTTGTGTGAGAGATAGGTGCAAAGTCTCAGCTTTTCTTCCTCATCCCTTTGTAATAGAATTCCCCCTACTGCCATATATGATGCGTCGAGCTGTACAACCAGGGACTTCGTGGGGTCGGGATGTTTTAATATCAGCTCTGAGGTGAACAATGATTTTAGTTGCTCGAAAGCCATTTGGCATTCGGCCATCCACAGTATAGCTGCCCCGGGTCTCTTCACTACCTTCGGGTCTCCATTCCCCATTGTTGTTTATTCGTTCAGTCGCTTCCGACTCTTCGTGACTTCATGGACCACCCCACGCCAGAGCTTCCTGTCGGCCGTCGCCATCCCCAGCTCCCCCATGGTTGAGTCCGTCACCTCCAGAATATCATCCATCCATCTTACCCTTGGTCGGCCCCTCTTCCTTTTGCCTTCCACTCTCCCTAGCATCAGCATCTTCTCCAGGGTAACCTGTCTTCTCATTATGTGGCCAAAGTACTTAATATCATTCCCTCAAGTGAGCAGTCTGGCTTTATTTCCTGGAGTATGGACTGGTTTGATCTTCTTGCAGTCCAAGGCACTCTCAGAATTTTCCTCCAGCACCACAGTTCAAAAGCATCTATCTTCCTTCGCTCAGCCTTCCTTATGGTCCAGCTCTCGCAGCCATAGGTTACTACCGGGAATACCATTGCTTTAACTATGCAGACCTTTGTTGTCAGTGTGATGTCTCTGCTCTTAACTATTTTATCAAGATGTGCCATTGCTCTCCTCCCAAGAAGTAGACGTCTTCTGATTTCCTGGCTGCAGTCAGCGTCTGTAGTAATCTTTGCGCCTAGAAATACAAAGTCTGTCACTGCCTCCACTTTTTCTCCCTCTATTTGCCAGTGATCAATCAAGCTGGTTGCCATAATCTTGGTTTTTTTGAGGTTTAACTGCAACCCAGCGTTTGCACTTTCTTCTTTCACCTTCATCATAAGGCTCCTCAGCTCCTCCTCGCTTTCAGCCGTCAAAGTGGTATCATCTGCCATTCCCCTTAGTTTTTAACAAATCGGTGGGGAGCAGAGCCACCTGCGCAAAGTTGGGGATAAACTGCCAATAGAAATTTGTGAACCCCAAAAAGCTCTGCAACTGCCTCCTAGTTCAGGGTGGTTCCCAAGCCACTAGGTCCCGTACTTTCCCCGGATCCATTTCAGTCCCCTTGCTTGATACTCGGTACCCCAGGTAATCTAGTTGCTCTCTATGAAATTCACACTTTGACAATTTAGCGTACAATTGATTTTGCAGCAACCGTTTCAGTACATCTTACCAAAACCACATGTTCTTCCATTGTTTTGGTGTAGATTAGGATATCATCCAGATAGACCAACACCCCCGGTACAGAAAATCATGTAACACTTATCAAATGCATGAAGACCCCAGGTGCTCCCTTTAAGCTGAATGGCATCACCAACTACTCAAAAGACCCCAATTGGCAATTGAACACTGTCTTCCACTCATCCCCCTCCCGAATCTGCACTCGGAAGTACGCTTCCATCCAGTTTAGTAAAAAATCTTTCCCTTTGATAGATGGGCTAACATGTCCTTCATCAGTGGTAGAGGGTACTTGTTAGATGTGCAGATGGCATTCAAACCCTGATAATCAGTACATAATCTTAGCAACCCGTCCTTCTTAGTCCTGAATAGGATGGGTGTGGCCATCAATGAAGTGGCAGGGTGGATAAATCCTCGTTTTAAGTTTTTATCAATGAACTCCCACAGAGCCTCCAGTTTCTTGGGGGTCATGGAGTAGCTTCGCTTTGGGCAACTTAGCTCCTGGTTCCAATTCTATAGCACAGTCCGATTTTCTATGAGGGGGAGGTTGGTTAGATTATTTTTCTCCAAACACCTCTCTTAAATCTCTGTATTGCACAGGGACAAGGTCGTGCTCTTTTCCCATTGCTTCCCCCCACACCTCGGACACTGCGCCTATTAGCTCAGGCCCCACCTTCCACTCCTTAGAGCAGAGCTTTCCAAACTGTGTGTCACGACACAAAAGTGTGTCGCCAGTCTGGTGTGTCACCACACAACCCGGAAGCGCTGATCATCATCAGCGCTTCCGGGTTTTCCCGTGGCGACACACCAACGGCAGCGTGCAAAAACCAAAAGCGGCAGCAGCACTTCTGGGTTTTTGCGCGCTGCCGCAACGGCGGCACTTCCGGGTTTTCCCGCGGCGACACACCAACAGCGGTTGGTGTGTCACCGCGGGAAAACTTTGGAAAGCCCTGCCTTAGAGGTTAGCTCCTCACAAGTTCCATCCTTAAAAGTTTATTTCCCGGATGCCCAGTTCACTTGGGGATTTTGGGCTCATAGACACGCTAGTCCCAGTACTACAGGCTGATCAGCTGTAGGCGCCACTATGAACCTTAAAGTCTCTTCGTGGCTCCCTATTTGCATCCGTACCACTTCAGTGCAATACTCTACTGGGCCCCCCTTCATCTCCGTCCCATTGAGTTGAATGAAACTGATGGGCTCCTTCAGCTTCCTCACCCTCAGTCTCAGTCCAGTCACTAGGGTAGGGCGCATGAGGCATCTGGTACACCCCGAATCCAGTAGGCCCACTATATTTACATTGCCACTACCCCAATTTCTCTATCTGTAACTTCACAAGTATTGCTGGGCAATTTCCACTTACCAATGGATCTTCGTGCCCCCCTTGTTTAGCCTGTCCTTTGGCGCTACTCAGAACAGGCTCACATCGTTTCCTGCTGGCTGGAATTCCTCCTTGGTTGACTCTCCCCCTTCCGATAGACCTCCATGTGTCCATCTCACTGTCACGGCTCCCTTGGTCTTCGCTCCCAGGGTTTTGGCGCCGTTCTCCCCTACCCTTGCACTTTGTCGGGGTTGCAGATTGCGGGCATCTGGCGATGCAACGGCCCTCCTTGCCACATTTGAAGCACAGCCCCTTCTTGGCCTGCCATTCCTTCTCCTCCTCCCATGACTTACGAGCTCCCAGTGTAGGGGCCGGTGGCATTGGTCACTTCCCCGTCACTTGGGCTCACTGCTGTCTCTTGACACGAATCCGCATGTCCTCTACTTCGCCAGCCAGGCAAATCCATCCTCTTAGGGTTCTGGGATCACCCCTTGCTAAGGACTACTCTAGGATTTCAGGGTGCAGTCCCCCTTGGAAATACTTGATTTTAAGCGATTCCGGCCAGTCCATCAGTTTCCCGGCCAGTCTCCTAAATTCCATAGCATACTCTGAGACTGACCTGTTTCCTTTTTTAATATACTGCAAGCTCATCTTTGCTCTCATTTCAGATAGGGGATCTTCGAATCAATCCCTCAGGGCACTCATAAAACTTTCATAGTCCATTAGCTCCAGAGACCCAGAATTGTGCATTTCCACCAACCATTCTGCTGCCTCGCCTTTGAGATGGATGGAAAAGTACCTTACCTTGGAGCTCTCATTGGGGAACGACCCCCCAAATTCTTCCATAAACCCCCTCACATGGGTTAGGAAGCCGGCTAGACTTTTAGGGTCCCCAGCGAACCTCACTCTTAAGTCTCTTACCCCAATGGGTCCTTCTGCGTCCGGGGCTCGCCTCACTGTTCTAGCTGGGTTCGGTTGCGAGGGGGTGGGCAACTACCCCGCATCCTTCCTCCAATCCAGATTCATCGCTCTCTCCCTCCAAGTATGACTGACCTTCTGTCATTGTGTTGTCTGTCGCCCCCAGGCTCAGCTTCTGAAACAACTGTTCAACCACTCCCTGTAGGTTAGATAAGCGCTCCCCCATGGAATTCATCTCCCGTCTCATTTCTTCCATCTGCTGTTTCAAAGTTCCTTCACCGCCCGGCAGCAGAGGGGTCCCTTCAAAGGCCGTCTGTGGACCTTCCTTGGTAAACTTGGAGTTTTCGGGTAAAGTCGCCATTGAGATTCGAATCTTTCTGTAATGACCTCGATCCTTGAGCTATTAAATCAGAATTCCTTACACAAGTCACTTAGGAATATGAAGGAATCTTTATTAAAGCCAGTGATCCATCATACGTTAAAGATTCGAGTAAAGAGGCTCCCGCAGCCAGCAGTTTAAAATCCTAATACTTCCCCCCCACCAGGAACTTGCGAGTCGACTGCCCCCCATTGTCTTTTGATTCCAGTTCTTCCTGAGTCTGAATCCATTGAAAGTACAATAGCGCCCTTTGATCTGTCCTGGGTGCTGAAGCACTCATTGCGGTTCCTCAATTAGCATAGTCTGCGAGGGGCAAATACATGAAAGCTTTGTCGCCAGCATTTCGCACGTCTGGCCGTTTCTTGTGACCTGGCGGAATGTCTCTTCCTAGCGCCATGGCAGGATGGCATCCTGACAATATGACTGAACAATATGTTTATTATTTAACTTTTTCCAAATTGGCTTCAGAATGAAAATAATTTGAAGTAGATGAAGTTGGAGCATTACTAGTTTCTGGCTATTCAAAAATATTTTTATTTTTATTCCATTTTTCTTCTTTCAGTAAAGATAAACTGGTTTATTTTAAGAATTGGAATAAAAAGGGACTAGAGAATTTGATTCTCTCTTTTCAGGAGAGAATGATCATTTTTACCCCATCATCAGAAAAAGAAATAAAATAGCAAGGCAATATTTATCTTGGATGCAGTTATATCAGATTTTTACATGTTGTAGTGACACTTTCTGTCAAAGAACAAGGACTAAAAACACCTACTAGATTAGAAGTACTGTTCCAAAAAAAACCAACTCAGAAAATGAATAGAATATCTAATATTTACAAGATTTTACCTGTACCTACAGGTAGTCTAGGTGATCTAAAATAGATTGAAAAATTAATTTAAATATAATTTGCATAGTAATTTTTGGATTGCTGCATTGGCAAAACCCCATTTAAATCAGTATCAACTAAAATCAGGAAAAGTTCATTGAAGTTGCTACATAGATGGTGCTTAACTCCTAGGAGGATGAATTTAAAAATACCAGGAGCAAGGGCCAAGTGTTGGCAAAAATGTAAAAGAATTAGAACATATTTACACATGCAGGTCTTGCGCAAAATTCAAAGGTTTTTTTAAAAAGTCTGAAATATGCAGACTTTGAAATAGGGATATTGCATTAGACCCTAGGTTAACCTTATTATCAGCCTTTTAGGAAGCAAATAAAAATTGCATAAAGAATTGATAATAGTTTTCTTAGTGGTTGCTAGACAATTTATAGATCACATATGGAAAACAAGACATAATCCCTGTGGAATACGTTGCCCCCAGAGGTGAGGCAAGCCCCCACTCTCCCGGCCTTCCGAAAGGGAGTGAAGACCTGGCTCTGCCATCTCACCTGGGGTGGGAGGGGGGTAATCAATTGGGGAGGGTGGCTAGTGTCTTGAAGAGGCCTCAGGGAATTATATGTATTAAATTAAGATCTTTGTATTCGCCATCTTGGATTTTATATTTATATTTTTATGAAGAATTTTGCTTTTATTGTATTTTAATCTGTAGTTATTTTAATTTTATTGTAAACCACCCAGAGTCGCTCTTAGTGAGATGTGCAGTGACGAAATATGAAATATAAATAAATAAAATAATCTTTCAATGTCAGTTTGGATTCTACAATGTTGGCAAATAGCCATACAAAAGTTGATGGGGAAAAAAAGTAAGGCATGGTATATATAGCTAAAGATAATTTTCTAAGAGTTTGGTATAATTTTAATGAATATGCACAAGGTGGTATTAATTTATACACTCAGTAATAAGTAATGCACCCAGTAATCCATGATCAGATAAAGACAATGGGCTAGAAAGCAGGAGTCTGAGAGTTCTAGTCCCACTTTAGGCATGAAAGCTGGCTGGGTGACCTTGGGCCAGTCATTCTCTCTCAGCCCAACTCACCTCACAGGGTTGCTGTTGTGGGAAAAATAGGAGGAGGAAGGAGTATTTGGTATGTTTGCCGCCTTGAGTTATTTATAAAAAAAATAATAATAAAGTCAGGATAGAAAATAAAATAAGTAAGTTTAGAAAGAATCACTGAGCAATGTATTATTCTGTATTACCATTTATTAATATAGTTAACATATTTGGAAGTTCTATTTATGTAAGAAATAGAATTAAACTACTTAAGTTTAATATTTTTAAAAAAAATATGTGTGACCACGCTAAATGGGGAAAAGGAGCAGGAAAGGACGTCTTGAAGGAAAGGTGAGATATAATTCTAACAACTAAAATAAAAGGTAAAATATAGATGTGGCACACTTATCGTGCTAAATTCCCAATAAACTAGTCATGGCAGGGCTGTAGTCCAATCAGCCTGGAGAGTACCAGTTGAGAAAACTGTTCCCTTGTTTCCAAGGATAAATACAAAAAACCGAAGTCTTCCAGCTCTTTCCAGGCTAACACACTTAACTATGGTATAAATTGATTAACACTGCAGGTGTCGCAAGAAGCCTCTACGGTTTGGTAGATCAACGTAACAACTCTTTCAGAAAGAAAGGAACACTCTACAGTTATCTTAATTTCCAACCCGTAAGAACCATCTCCTCGTGCACTATGCGGAGCCAGCCCTCCTTCCTAAAGCCACCTTCTTCTCTTCATCTCTATCAGTCGCCAGATGAACACCTCCTTTCTCCTCAGCGTCTTGCGCTCACGATTCAATTACGACGCCCCGAGCTCTGCCGTAAACGGTCTCCTTTGCCTCGAGCTCGCCTCCTGACGTCATCTAAAGCAGCTATCCAATCAGAGGTAAGCCTTAAGTATAGAACCAGTCCGCGTGAATGCTATTTGAAGACATTGGGGCACGAGAAAAGAAGGTCGAGGCGGGAAGAAATAGGGGTGGGAATGGGCGGGACAACAACAAGAGAGACGGTCCTTCTGCTCCAATCAAAAAAGCGGCCATTCCTCCTTCCCTCTTGCACTTTAGTAATTCACTCTTCTCCGCTAGTGTACTGTATTCCGTCTGCAGAGAGAGTAAGAACGAGGAAAAAAAGAGCTAGGCTTCCTCCACAAGAGCTCCGCGCGTTCGAAAGGGGTAGAGTAAGCAAGATGGACGTCCTGGCTAACCAATGAAACGCAGAGATCTATTATTTGCCTATAACCCGTGTTAGATGGTGTGTGTGTTTGTGTATATGCGGATCCCCTTCTACTTTAAAGCTCCCTCCTCCTCCTCTTTCCGTCATCTCTTGGAGCCAATAGGAAGAGAGGGCGGCTTGGGGTGGAGGCTTTCCCCCGCCCCTCCCGCACGCTCGGAGGCGCCATGGGCTGAAAACTAAACCGAGATGGAATCTCCCAGTCTGAACCGGTTTGAGCCGGTTCCGAGTCTGTGGCACTAGAGGAGGAGGAGCGGGAAGAGCGGAAGGAGAAGCACCAGCAACGAAGGAAAGCGAGAGCCGGGGGGGAAACGAAAGAGCGAGTGAGAGCGAGGGGGGATTGTGTCCGAGAGAAAGAAAAGCAGTCGCCCCACGCACTCGGTTCCTTTGGTGCCTTTACCGTGTGGGGAGGGGCGGGCGAGCGAGGGAGGAGGAACTGCCGGAGGGCGCGCGTGTGCGAGGAAGCAGAGCGGGGTTCATTAAGCGCAGGAGTGGATTGGCAGGAGGAGAAGCAGAGGGGTTTAAAATAGAGGGAAGGGACGGGGCTAGGTATGGAAGCGAACTGAGGGAAAAGCAGCTCGTGCGGTGTGGGAGCGCGAGGAAAGAAAGGGGGAGGCATCCCAGCCAAAGACTGACCGTCTGACTGACTCCCGAGAGTAGGGTGGTGAAAAGTGTTTCTGAGTTTTTAAAAATTTATTTAGAGACTCCCAAGCAGGCGTGGGGGTCACCCAAGTGAGCATTTTCTAGCCTCCCCACCTATTTAATTTTGTAGTGGGAAGGAGCGTGGTGTGGGTGTGTTGTAGGCCCCTAAACCCTCCCCCAAATTGGCAGATCTCCCTCACCTTCAGTATTCAGCGTGGCTGTATACCTGTATAAGGCAGTGAAGGAGGCCCCTTAAAATCACTGTGTTTTAATATATGAAAAGTATTGTTTATGTGACGGGGGTGTAGGAACGCCCCCTACAACTTAAGGCTTTAAGGAAAGGGCGGGAGAGTGAAACCGGTAGAGAGTTGCTTCTTGCCTGGAAGACGTGTCGAATCAAATCGCACCCCCCCGTGTGTGTCTTTTTCGGGTTGGTTGGAAAAGGAGGTGAATCTTGGGAGCACATTTGAACAGCCAAGCCCTGTATTTTTGTATGGGCGAATTTGTAACTTTGAGTTTAAGAAACAGAAAGTGATTTGTGTGTTGTTGCCCTCTCGGCCCCTTTTTTGTAATTCACCTTTCTCTCCATCCCCATTTGCTAGTAAGTCGGAGAGTTGGGGGGAGGGGTGGGTGGGTTTGAATGACTTTTGGACTGCGTATGAAAAGAGAAAGATACTTTTCTTTTGTATCTGTGTTGCGGGGAGTTGAGAAGGAAGGAAGGCTGGACAGCTCTCTTCACTCCTCCTCCTCGTGCTTTTTGGCTTTGCTTGGATTTCTTTTTTTTTTTTTAACTGCTCCTCTCCACTACTTGCCTCTCTAGAAGAAGTAGTTGTGATACTCAATTAGGTAAGTGAGAGCTTTCAATTAATGGAAACACGTGCATGGGACATTCAATTGGAAGGGGAGGGAAAGGAGGGTCTGATGGAGAAAGTTGGGGTATATAGGAAAGCAACCCCCGGATAAATCAACTGGAACTTTTGTGGAAAGGGATAGATATGAAAAGATGTACTAGAAAAATTGCTTTATGCTTAGCAATTCTCAAATGCTTTTTAGCTTTTATTTGAAGTAATGGTTGTCAATCCCAAGGCCTAAACTGTGTAAACGGTGTGAAAATGATCTTGTCGTTTCTAAGGAAAACAAAAATGGGAGCGCGAAGTATGTGTATGGTGTAGTACGAAGCTTTTTCATAATATAGAGATATGAGGGGGTCATTCTTGAAGACTTGTGCTTGCAGCCACATGGAAAGCAGAAAGAGAAAGGGGCGTGTATCGCAGAGACATAGGGCTTGAGTGGATGCCAGCTTTGGAGCAAGACGAAGTTCAAAGAAAGGATGTGGTGCTTGGGAAGTCAAAAATAAAAGTAATCAGACAGGGAAGGAAAGTGTAGCAGGTCCAGCAACCTAGGCCATCCTTGGAGCATGGCGGAGGGAATGGAGCAAAGCAGCAAGTGTATGTTAGGAAACGAGCTGGATAGTAAAGCGTAAGCGGGAGAGAGAAGGGCCTGGAGGGAGATGAAAGGAGGACCTTTTCTTATAGGTAGATGAAGGACAAGGCGCGAGACGGGGACTGGATAGAGGAAAGAACGAGCATTATCTGTGAATTATTAGGAGTGGAAGTTTCCAGAAATATTTTTTTGTGTGTGTCTCCGTGCAGCAGTATTGAAACGTCCGCCTGGATCACGTGGGGGCCCTGTATAGAAAGCAGGGAAAGAGGAGGGAGGGGCTGCAGCGGCCGAGCTGCTCTTTGCTGGTCTTAGCGCGGAAAAGAAACAAGAATCTCTCTGAATGCGTGGTCCGCTCTTTGCTGAAAAATGCATTAGCTATTTGGGAAGATTATGAGAAGTCGTAGTTTGTAGCTTAGTTGTATGTCGGTAGCGTGGATGTCGCATGTTCTGCAGCGTGTCTGCTGTTGGCGAAGGGCGGCAGCCAAGGCCTAACCAATGGGTGTGTGTATGGATAAGTGTGAAGGTAGCGATCTCCCTTGGATGTACCCCATGTGCGTATGGTTTCTGTTTATGTTACGGGCCTATTTCGGCGTGAGTTCCTTAATTCGCTAATTTTTCTGTTAATTTAAGTTAATTTCTTATTACCGAAGCGTCTGTGTATGGGGAGGAGCAGACTGCAGTCCTTAAATACTATATTTTACAGTCGGGTAAAGGTTTTTTATCTTACGCAGCTTATCTGAAGAGATTTTATACGAACTACCTGATTGTGAGCATATATAAAACTTCGGGAGGCCTACATTTAGTGACAGTACACGGATAACGAAGGATGAATTATTTGTGTTGAAGTTAATGGAGTCAAGAAATTAAGTGCAGAGAGATAAAGTCATTCTTAAGTTGTAGATTTGTTAACATTGAATATTGTAGGATGGCTGTCCAAATGTATTTCAAGTAGTGTAGTATTCCCTGTTCAAATTATTTGATGTGATGTATACATAAGTTATAGATAAACCAGATAGACATTATTTATAGCTAGTTGTTTTAATCAGTATAATTTTTAAGCTTGCAATTTTAAGAGTGAATTTTTTTCAGTTTCACTAGCTTTTGCAATTAGTAAGTGGGTACTTTACATCATTAGCTTTAATTAAAGCATCTAGTTCTTACAGTGGTGAGGTATGTATAAACTTGTTGTACCCTTGCCCTTTTGTATTGTCTATTAGAAGCAGCTAGGTCATTTTAATGAGATCATGTGGTAAGAATGCTTCTACTACATTGATTCAGTTTATAAAATGCAATCATTCCATGTGACTGCTTCTTATAAGCCATCATTCCTTGTGATGTGAAGTTAGCAAAAGGAAATAGATTTTTTTTAAAGGAAAAGCAAGTTATCAGTGGAAATTGCATGCAAGTGCTGACTACAAAGCTTGTATGTGCATATCAACTGTTCAAGAAATGTATAACCAAGAATGGAAATAGGTGTTTGTTGATACTTGGAACTAGGGAATTAAATACCTGAGAAAAGTGTGCAACTAAATATTGAAAAAAATATAATTCTGTTTTGAGCAGTGATATAAGGGAAATTGTCTTCTGCCATACCAAGTAAAGGTGTCATTTCCAATAGCATAGGGAAGGTTGAAGTATATCTGATATGCTTAAACATGTCACATTTGGAGGAATGTACTTGGTTAAATTTTGTTTTCAGTAGCAGAGGGTTTATACAATTTGCCATAAGAGTGCTCTCTACAAATATTTGTAGTTCTATCCTAGGGGAATTTAGACCCACTGAATTCAATAGAGCTTTTTCCAGAGTGAATGAATGAGATTGCAGCCTTATTTTGCCAAATTAAAACAACCTCAGCATGATCATTAACTGTTTAGCTATTATTTTTACACATTTTTATTATGAATTCCTGTAGAACATTTTAATAGGATCATTTCCAAACTAATATAATCCACTGGAACACAATAAAGTCTTAGTCATATATACCACCCTTCCCAATTTAGTATTCCCCAGATCTGTTGGACTACAATTCTGTCATCACCAATCAGTGTAATCAGTGACCATGTTTAGTAGGCAATGGGCATTGTAACCCATATGTTTGGTGGGCATCAGAGGAAAGCTTTTACACAAATTTAATCTGGGAACAAATCCTATTTAAGTAGGACTTGCTTTTGCATAGGCTAGGGCTAGCGTAGATATATGTAGGATTCTTCCTTTAAAAGTTGGAAACAGGAGAATCATGGGTTTCTTAAAGTTAGTATGTTAAACAGATAGGCAAGACTTTTTCAGCTTCTGATCATTTTTAGTATGCTTGCAGAGAAGATAAATAAAAGTGTGGGGAACAAGTTAGAGAAGCTGTAACAGCAGAGAAGCTATTATAGGCTTAATTCCTTCTAGTTTTCAAAAGTTGCACTTTCATTTAAAATTAATTGGATTCTTTCTAAATGCAAATGTTTAAGAAAGTTGATAGATTACTAAAATTCAAACTTCTGTGTATATTGTTTATTGATTTGTTTTGTAGGAATAATATATTTTTACTTAGAGATAAACATATTACAAACATTTAATTCGGTCCTTTCAGCTATTTCATTTCATAGTTGTCAATTCTTTAAACTGCAGTTATCTTTATAAAATATCTAGTTGAATATTTGAATATTTAACTTTTTTTAACTTGATTTGTCTCTTTACAATTTCAGTAATCTATGCCAGCAATTATGACAATGTTAGCAGACCATGCAGCACGGCAGCTGCTGGATTTCAACCAGAAATTGGATATAAATCTGTTGGATAATGTGGTGAACTGCCTGTATCATGGAGAAGGAGCCCAGGTAGAGTATATGATTGGAAACTAGATATCTGTTATGAGATTTAAGCGTAATCAGATCTGTAGAGGAAGAAACAGGTTGTTCTCTTTAAAAATGATCTTACAGCTTGACTTGTAAAGTAATAAAGAGACCTGAGGAAGCAGGAATATTGCAGTAATAGTATTCTATAATAGTAGAATCATAGAGCACAGATAATGTGGCTAATTTTTAGAGAGAATATTTGTAAATATAATCTACTGCTCAAGTTTAGTTTCAGTACATATTGCATCACAGTACTTGAACTGGAAGACTCTGGAAGCTTAAACTGGAAGCTTACTTAAATTTTGGGTGATTGTTCCTTTAATTTTATTGTCTGTGTGATCCAGTCAGGGTGAAGGAGGCAGGGTCTTGCTCGCATACCTGGGAAGAATTTGAACCTATAATTCCTTAGGAAGTGGACATGATTGTTGGGTTAGTTAACCTGGCCACCTGTTTGTTAGATCACTGTCCCTCTTGGTTAGTGAAGGCCTCCTGGGAAGTGATATGGTTGGGTCCGTGTTGTGGTGACTTCCTGTCTGAGAGAAGTGGTAGTTCATCCACCTTGGAGTAGGCAATGATCCTTCTCAAGAAATCATCACTGGACCCAATAGTCCTGGACAACTTTTGCCCAATTTCCAACCTTCCCTTTCTGGAAAAAGTTGTTGAGAAGGTGGTTGGCTGTAGTTCTGGAAGAAATTGATTATCTGGCCTTTCTTCAGTTAGGTTTCATACCAAGGCATAGAATTGAGATGGCATAGATCACACTTGTTGATGACCTCTGGCATAGCCTGGAAAGGAATGGTGCGACCATCCTGGCTGTCTTTGATCCCTCAGCAGCCTTTGATACGATTGATCATGGTATCCTTCTGAAACCAACTACAGAGATTAGGAGTGGGGGGCACTGTTGTGGTGGTTCTCCTTTCTCTTTGGCTTGACAGGAGGGGAGAAATTAAGTCCAAAGCTCTTGATCTGCAGGGTGCCCTGGGCTCAACATCTATATAAAGCCGCTTGGTGAGATCATCAGTTAGCCCAGTGCCTGGCATCATCAGTATAACTTGATCCCCACCTGACCGCATGATGCTGTCAAGGTTTTGTCTAAGACCCTAGAAGCTGTGGGGATCCAGATGGGGAGGAACAGACTTGAAATCAACCCTAGCAAGTCCAAGTTGTTATAGGTACCTGAACCTCCCAGATCCAGGGACCTTCCATTTCTTATTCTGAATGGGATTGCAATTCCACACGTGGAACTGGTGTGCAGTTCAGGAATTTTCCTGGACTCTCAGCTTCTGCTTGAAGTGCAAGGGGCAGCTGTTGACAGGAAAGCCTTTGCACACATTTGTCTTTGTGTGCCAATCGCACCTTTTCCTTCTTACAGTCACTCATGTCTTGGTTACTTCATGTGTGGGCATTGTAGTACGCTTTATTTGGAGCTGCTCTTGAAGATCACTTGGAAGCTTCCGCTGTTCCAGAGTGTGGTGGCACAAGCAGTTATGGGAATGCCACAGTATACTCACGTAACACCTCTGCTTTGTGAGTACACTACTTTCCAGTAGGCTTCCAGATGCAATTCAGGGTGCTGGTTCTCAGGGCCCTCCATGTATAGGGCCTAGATATTTGAAGAACCATCTCTCTCCCATGGTTTTTGTCCATCCTATAAGATCAGACAGTCACATGCTCAGGGTACCATTCATTAAATATCTGATGAACCCAGAAAGTGTTTCTTCTCTGTTGCACTATGTGCCCTCTGGAACAGTAAGGTAAAGGTTCCCCCTGCACAATTGTGCAGTCGTGTCCGACTCTAGGGGCCAGTGCTCATCTCTGTTAGCCGAAGAGCCAGCGTTCTCTGAAAATGCTTCCATGTGCCTGGCATGATGCCCGTGGAACGCTGTTACCTGCCCACCGAAGTAGTACCTATTAATCTACTTGCATTTGCATGCTTTCAAATTGCTAGGTTGGCAGGAGCTGGGCTAGTGCGGGAGCTCACTCCGTCCTGCGGGGGGATAGGGATTCGAACCTCCGAACTTGGACAAGCCTGGCGTCTTACCCGCTGAGCCACCACGCCCCCTTCTGGAACAGTACCCACCCAGAAATTTGAATGGCCCCAGTTCTGCTTTAAATGAGCCTTGAAGGCCTGGCTTTTTTCCCAGGCTTGCGCTAGGATGGGCAGTGGGCTGCTTTGTGAGGTTTCTTATGTCTGTTCCACCAGGATGACCATTTTCCTTTTCTGTTGTTCTATTTCTTTGGTTTTCAATTTGCATGCTGCCCAGAGCGATTGAAAAGTTGATGGCTTTAAATGAGCAAAAAAATAAACATTTAAAATGGCTAGTTGATGATTTGGAGCCATTATTCATGTTCAGGAATAATGAATAATTTTGCTCAGTTAATGTTTATTTCCTTCTTTGATATTTATGGTAGTGAATAGGAATGGAGGAATTAACATTTAAAAATTCACTTTGCATTGTCCAGTCAAGTTGTAGAATAATATCCAATAAGTTAGGATTTATAGCTCCAAGAGACAATCCATGCTTTTATGTTGTGTTCTCTGCCTCTAGATGTTAGGCTCTAAAGCTGGATGCTGCAAAACCTTACTTCACTACCTACCTCTATTCACATCGTAGGTTCATAGCTTGAATCTTTCTTGAGAGCATCCTGTTACATGTGTCATGCATATATATGCACAGTTTTGCTTTTCACGTTAGGAATAAGATCTATAGAAGGGTGTAACTGTATTCCAAATTTAATTTTTAAAATAGTTTCCACTTGGGTCTCAGAAAATACAGTCTGAAAAGTATGTACAAATGTTTCCAAATTTCCAAACTATCATGTGTTTCTTTGTCAGAAAGGGTTTTTCAGGGGTTTAGTAAAGCTGTGTATGTGATCAAACTTACTATTTTTTCCCCAGGTATAAGAAAATATTGGTCTCTTGATGCATCTTTTAGTTACTAAGTACAGCAACTGAAGAATGCATGAACTTCTATCTTAAAATCTGTGATTTCTGAAACTTAAGTGACTATTCCATGTGTCTCAGCTATCTGAAATCCAGATAACACTATTGCAAATCATTTGTGCAAGCTAATTTGACAGTTATTATTTGTGGCTTGATTTTTTAGCAAAGGATGGCACAGGAGGTCTTGACTCACTTAAAGGAACACCCTGATGCATGGACAAGAGTTGATACTATTTTGGAATTCTCTCAGAATATGAACACCAAAGTAAGTACATGATTTTTAATTGATTTCTTTCTTTCTTCCATTCAGACTTTGAGGAAGGTATCTCAATTTTTAGATTTAGTGTTGTTTAATTTTTTTGCTTGTTCCTGCAAATCTCTCTAACTTAACCCTATACTATCACATGGTATTTCCATGAAGTTATTGGTTACTTTTTCTTGTAAAAGGCTTGAGAATTTCTGAGTCACATGGGATTTGTGTTAAAATTATGGTTTGAATATGAACAGATTTGAGTGTTATAACATTTTATAGCTGTATCGTGTCTTTAGATAATGTGTTTGGCTTTCATTTACATTGATGAAAGTCATATGCACATAACTGAGGGCAAGTACGTTCCTCATTTTTTTTTAGATTGGTATTACTCCATATAGTTTAAAACAGGCTAGGCACCCCAGATATTTTCTTCAGTTGGATACAATTTATACTTCTTTGGAGTACAGTTAAGCCATATCATCAGGATAGAGGCTGGCTGTAGTGGACATTTCTCAGCCTTCTGCAGTTGTTTTTGATCTAGAAATTTTAGAGGTTTAAATATAAATTGTCAAACATGTGAAAGTGGTTGTCATACAGCTGAAGAAACATGTGCATGGCCATGTTCTTTGCGTGCACACACATATTCTTTGCTATACCTTGTTTTAGATAATGTTCAGCCATGCTCCAAATAGTTCCTACAGAATTTGGATGATATTTATCAAAGTCTTATTTTTTAAAAAAAAGGCTTCGTAAATTTTAGGACACGGTTAAGAACTTCCTCAAAGTACTAAATTTAAGTAACCATGTTTGCCTGTTTGCTTGCCTGGTAAACTTTGCTTTTTATACTCACAGACATTACTAATGTTTAAGTTGATTTATCAACAGTATTTTTTAAAACTCAAATTTGTCTTGTGAAAAATGAGATGATTAGAGGAACAGAAAGAAAGCAACAGGTAAAGAATTCTTCAATTTACATAAATTGCAAATGATTTGGTGCTAAATTTATGCACTATGACATTTGGCTTTTATGCAGTCATTTTTTTTCTTAAAGCTGTTAACACTACCTGATATTAATCATAATGTTCCATTATGTTGATTGCTTGTAATAGGAAGAAAAGGGGTGTCTTCCTGTGCAACTGACACAGCTAGGCTTTGACGGCAGGCCTCCACAAGGTCTACCCTTTTGATTCCCTTTAACTGAATTCTGTTCATCAATTGCTTTTTTTCCTTGTTTTGGTTTCTTGGGTGGTGGGAGGGAATGGGTTGGTACATTGAATAAGTGTCCCGTAAAAATTTCTGCCACAGGGATCATGATATACAATTTTTGTCAATCTGCTGTTTCTGTCCCATCCTTTGTAATTTCCTTGTATCATTTATTTTGGAAATGTTTTTGAGACCTGGAGAAACATACAGTAGAGCATATCAGAAGTACTTTAAGGATGCTAGCAATATTTTTATGCATAAACTTTTGTAGGTAGTCATGAGAACTTCTTAAAAAATACTGTGTGCATTGATTTTTTTACCAAAAGAACATAGTTCTGTTGATTTTTAGAACTAAGTGTGAACACTTGCATAACAAAAGTAAATAAAAAATGCCTATTTGCTTGCCCTGCTTTGCATATATATAACTAAATGTGCACATATGTTTATGAAAAGACTAGTACCATCCTTCAGGCTACATAAAAATATAGTATTGTGGGCTTTTCAGAATAATTTGAACTAAAATTACATTAATGATATGAGCTGTAAAAAGGCATATAGTATAGTTTTCTTTTAAATAAGTCCTTAGTGTTGGAGTGATCAGTTGTAGACACTTTGAGGAAACTCCTTAGCTAAGTACCCATGCATTATATGCATAAGTACCCATAACTGCTATGCAGGTTTGGGGTAATATCTCAGTGGAATGGAGTAGTGTGCCAATAGCCTTGTACTTGTGCACTCTCATCTGCCCCAGAAGATTGGGTGAAGTTTTAGAGGGCAGAAGTCTACTCATGAGATGTTCTAAGTGTCTTTCTGTATTAGTAAGAAGAAAGCAATGCTCCCTGCCATTCTGTGTGTCTAGGGTTTTGTGCAGGATGACAATGAGGTGGCTATAATTTTGAGCTGTAAAAACTGTTTAGCCTTTTGTGTATCCCTGTGGTAGTCAATATTTGAAAACTTGTTTCTGAAACTCCTAGATCTGTAACCAGCTACACTGATGGGTATCCCCTCCAGGGACAGAAATTAATGCTGGAAACCAGTTAGTCTTAAGAGAAGTGGAACTAATATTAAAGCAAGAAAGATACTTGCACTGGTATCTACTGTACAGTTTTGATTAGAGCGGGTTATCATAACAGGTGAAGTCTTGTCATGACACTCTGTTGTTCATGTCTGGTGCATTGGCTGCTCTGGATGCTGTTATTTCATGAATGCCAGCACTGTTCAGTAGAAATGTTTGTTCATTTGAGATTTAGGCCGCAGTACAAAGAAGTTACATGCATTGTGGGATAGGAAGAAGAAACAAGAGCCTTGCACATTGCCAGAGATTTGCTTGCTGTTTCTTTGGCACCAATTCTGATTGCCAAGAAAGCAACCTGCTGTTTAGTTTCAGATGTAGTTATTTTTCTTTTCTTTTTTTTAAGCAGAGAGACCTGCTGAAGAAACAGCAAGCCACAGTCCACAGCTATAGATAATGTTTTCCTCAGCATTCATAGATAACTACAGTACTTTAGATTGCAGCTACAGATTAAAAATGTTTCACCAGCTTCTGCACTGGAAGTAGAATAGCTTATTAGTATCACAGATGTTTTTGTGAATGTTAACTTTGTACAAACTTCCCTGGAGTTCTGAAAGAGATTAGACGACAAAGTTTGAGGGGAAAAATGTAAGAAAAGATAAAACAAGTCTCAAAAACTTTTGGAGGAAGCACAGTGTAGTTTGGGACAGTCTACATTGTGCTATTCATTTAAAATAGTCTTACATGATACCTCTGGCTGAAATTCAAATTACCCTATCCTGTATAGACACTAACAGTCTTGAAGAACTTTTATTCTCGGCCAAATCTTGACCAGCCATCTTATTACTGAAGCCTAAGTTTGCCTTTCAGGTATTGCCTCCCATCTTCTCACTATCAGGAACTCTTTGACCCCTTTTCCTCCTGTCCTGTGCTATTTCTTTAAATATATTTCTATTTCTATGCAAGTTATGATAGAGGTCATATTGAACATTTTTATGCTGATATAGAAGGAATAAAATGGGTTGAAGAATATTTATTCCCTACAAATGCATCGCTTTAAAACATGCGTTGGCAGGCTTACCTGGAAGGTAAAACAACCTCAAGGTATATATGGAAATGGTGAACTTTTGACTGAATACAAAAGTTAATATTGAAACTATAGATATGGCTGTTATAGGGGAGAGATTATTGTACCTTGAAATAAACCTGAATTGTCTTGCTGTTCTTTAAGAAACACACCAGTTAATTCTTAGAAAGCACATCTTTCTGAAAGTGTTAGTGGATTTAATGTTAAGCCCCAGTCTTAACAATTCAAGTGACAGAAAGCCCATAAACACCCAAGTTGCTAAGCTTGGTTGTATATTTGGAACTTATACGCGGTCATTTAGGCTACACTTTTTTGTTGACTGCTGATTTTCCCCCTAAAGATAATTAATTTGGCTTCACAGAACATTTTTTATTCACTCCCCTCTGGTGTGATCATGACCAAACAGCAGGACTTTAGAATAGCAAAGGAAAAAACGAGGAAAATGCATGGGAAAAACTAGTAAATGGGTGATAGATTTGTTTTTAATCAACATAATCTTAATATTAAGTGTGAATGTTGTCAGCTCGAATGAGAATCCTGAAAGTTGTTGTTAACTATGCAGTATATTCACATATTTCACTTCTCCAATTTTCAGTATTATGGCCTTCAGATCTTGGAAAATGTGATAAAAACAAGGTGGAAGATCCTTCCAAGAAACCAATGTGAAGGTAGAGACTTTTTTTCTGATTGATTGGTAACATAACTATTTAAGATGCTGATCTCATGTTCTTTTTTCTAATCATTGTATACTAGTCTTGTATGGTCTGTCATATCTAACCAGCCACTCTCAATATATTGGGTGATAGGAATCTATCATCGTGTAATGCCAGATTAATTAATATTATTTGGAATAAAGCAATTACTTGCAAGATTTTAGTGTTGTTTGTGAGTTCCAATTTGTCAAAAAATTAAGAGTTCAAATGAGTATTATGCAATCTAACCTAAATGCAAGTATTACATACCTATTACTCCCTCATTAGTTAGTTGCCACTTGTAGTGGTGATAGGCAAGCTCCAGGTCTACTAGTAAAGCATGTTTGTTTGGCCAGTGAATGGTAATGATTGATTTCATTCTTCTTTTCTCCTCCATCGTGCCCACATGTAACACTTGTTTATACCATACCTTTCTATGTTAAAACAGCTGTTTAATACTGACAAATGAATTTGTAATAGAAATGCCAAGCGTTGTTGCTTTAGAAATTACTGATGTATAAAACAAGTCTTGATTAAAATTGAGCCACATATTTTTCTAGCACTTTGGAGACATAAGCCAGCAGTCCCTCCAAAGCATCCTAAGTTGTTGTCAAATTGTGTTAAGCCATCATATTCCAATGTTACCCTTTAAGTCAGGCTTTCTCAACCAGGGTTCCGTGGAACCCTATGGTTCCATGAGAGATCACTAGGGGTTCCCTGGGAGATCACGATTTATTTAAAAAATGATTTCAAATTCGGGCAACTTCACATTAAAGAGAAATTTCTTTATTTTTAGTTTAAGAACACTGTTAATGCATATATACAGGCCTACACATGAAACAAATGTAAGAATTTTGTAACTTCTGGCCTGTATTTGAGCCTGAATGTGCAGGGGTTCCCTGAGGCCTGAAAAATATTTCAAGGGTTCCTCCAGGGTCAAAAGATTGAGAAAGGCTGCTATAAGTTATGGGAAGGATAGAGTTGTTATTTGCAGAATGTTTGTTAAAAGCTTCTTGCGGAACAGGAGGCTCCTATATTGGTAGCATGAGCAATTGGGTGATTATACTAAACGAGCTGACTTCAGTACCATCCAAAAAACTGCTTGCTATCTTGCATATACTAGCTACAGCGAGCTGGTGCAAGAGATGTCAGGATGAGCATTGATTAGCTAATGTCCTTACATATAAAGGTGGGATTCAGCTAGTACACCAAATAAAAAATTGAATTTATGGTATAAAACCCAAGGCATCTGCTTTAAACTGGAGTACACTTTTTGAAAGTTTATTTGTATATGTTGTTCATTAACTTATGTAAATCCTTCATATGAACATATTTATTACTCAAGTGATAAATAGAAGTAGAAATAATGAAGACTTGTATATGACACTGATTATAAAGACTTTTAAGGCAAAGAACAGCCAGCAGATAAATGTTTGCTGTTCTGTTTGGGGACAATAAATACAGGGATAATTTGTATGTTCCTGTTGTCAGATCCTAATATCACCTTTATTTTATTTGGAACTTTTAGATATGTTTAAATGTTTTCAAATCATATCTACATAGTACTTGGGAAAAACCCAGATAAATGCTAAAATCTTGCATCTTATCAGAAAGATATGGGAGCATCTCTCCTTTGTTCAAAAAGAAGTCTGCTGATCAGATACTCATGTTTCTGTATATTTGCAAATAGTGTGGCCAAGGTTTCGGCAACCAAAGATATGCAGCTAAAGTCCTTGTATTTTATAGAAAGAATGGTAACCCAGTGATGCACTATCTTTACATGTAGGAAGTGTGGTTTGGAAAGATTTCTGTCAAACCTGGAGAAGCTGCAATTGGTAGATTATATTGAGGTAGAACCAGCGGTCTAAATATATCAACCACTAGATTCCAGTGCATCACTCCAGAAGAATATATTGTTGAGATTTGAAGTGAGGGTTAAATCACTAGAGGTATTAGAATTGCTGAGAGTTCAGTCTGCATTTTCTATTATGGTTACATTTGGTTCACCAGATTGCCAAGAGGTTGCTGTTAAATATTTGGTGGTAATCCAAGGGAAATAACAGGTAAAAGGCATTAACTTTAAACTTGATTGTGGACTCCACCTCTCCCCACCCATGTTTGTAAGAGGGAGGTGGGCACTGACTGTGTGACCACCATGTGACTAATGATTATGGGAGACCTCTGCAGTCTAAACAAGGAAGAGTGCTGCATAGGGCGAAGAGATTTGGAGCTTTGGGTATATGTCAGGTGAACTATACACATCAAAAGAATACTGTATATGGACTACAGGAGGCACAATCTCCCATGTCATGTTTATCTGAATGAAGAAAAACTCAGAGCGTTGTTCCAGGAATTTACCGTGACCTCTATATAATAGCAAAGAGTTAGTTTTCAGTATTTCTTTGCTGTCATAATAGTGGTCGCCCAGAGTTTTTCAGACTAGAAGGCTTGTTCCTTTACTAATTTCCTTGGCCAAAACACTTGAATCTGTGTTGAGTTTTGTTTCAATGAAATGCAGGCTATCCAGAACAGTTTGAGTTTTGTTCTGTTAAACTGTGGCAAATTCCAGCTGATTTAATGGAACTTTCAGGGTATAGCTCCAAATAAAACATTTTTTTGATTTGTACAAACCACTGGTTGAGGCTATAGTGTTATATCTGCCATTAGCACACTTTGTCCAGATAGCCTTCATCATAATAATAATAGATATTGTATACCCCCAACTCCCAGCGACTCTGGGTGGCTCACAACAATCAAAGAAATTACAATAAAATCAATAAAAGATGACAAGCCCAACAGATGGAATGAAGCAAGGAGTCTCACTCTCCCTTGCCAAAGGCCTAGGCCAGGGGTGGGGAACCTTTTTTCTGCCAAGGGCCATTTGGATATTTATAACCGGGGGGTGGGGGCGGGGTTTCTGGGATTTCCGGGGGTTGGAGTTTGCGGGCGGGAGCCAATCATAAGCACTGGGGGGGGGGTTGGGGGCGGCAGCCAATCGCGTGGAAGGGGCAGGGTTTGCGGGCGGGATCCCCGTGGGCCTGAAGTTGCCCACCCCTGGCCTAGGCGAAGAGCCAGGACTTCACCACTTTTTGGAATAGCAGAGTGGGGGCCATCCGGATTTCGGGGGAACCTCATTCCAGAGGGCAGGCACTGCTACAGAAGTGTGCTTTCAGGGTCCCAATAGATGACATTCTTCAATCAAAGGAGCCCGGAGCGTGCCAACCCACAAGATTGATATGGTTGGGCAGCTATGATTATATGGTTGTTTATGGTAGTTATGATATTATAGTCCATTGCCTTACAATTTTGGATTGGGTAAAAATTTACCATGCTTCCCTGTGTCTTGCATATTAGCAGCCTAAAACTAGGGCTATGCAGATTCAAAGGAAAAAAGCTGATTTGGAGTGCATGGGTGTGAGCACAACATCTTTCTGCAGCTCC
The DNA here is from genome assembly GCA_023362775.1 of Charina bottae. Lineage (NCBI taxonomy): Eukaryota > Metazoa > Chordata > Lepidosauria > Squamata > Charinaidae > Charina > Charina bottae. Next base: position 85,717,278 of record JALMGJ010000001.1, on the reverse strand, counting down.
TTAAACCAAGTGCATTTTGTCTAGTCATGCAATCTCAAGAAAATACATGCATCATTTAAGGAGTTACAGACAAGTACTATATGTGCAAATGATCTTAAGTATCTTTTTTTTCTTGAATTCAAAACTTGGTAAAGTTCCACATTTAGAAGTTTCATTGCTTATCAGGTTGTTCTTACCTGCATTTTCTGGAATTATTTCTAAGACCTAATTAAGGCTGAATTGTAGAATTTTGTGTATAAAATTACAGTAAGAAACATCCAATAATATAATGATATATGATGATTGATGATGAGATTAAATAAATTATAGAGATTAATAGTCTTGGCAGAACAATTAACTCTGCAGAGCACATGAGTGTAGTTACAATTGTACACTATTCTAGGAAGTTGATACCTATTTTATTGATTATCCATAAAGCAAAGTTAGAAGTTTCAGATTTTGATATTAAGCTTTAAAATGCCAGTTTCAGAATCTTAAATTAAAAGATATTAACTGCAGTAAGTTAATAATCGTAGGGTGGGCCATGTTATTGAGGTGTGACGGGCCAGGGATGCTACGATGGGGGTCAGAGGGCGGGCCATCTTCGGGGAAGATACCCCTGGTGTTTGTTACCTGTGGCGTGTTCTGGCCCTCGGGGCTCAGACACGGGCCCTGGACAGCAGACTCGGGGCCCTGGGCTCTGGCTGTTGCTTCTCAATGCCAGGTCAGTCAACCTCAAGGTTCCCCTCATATGTGATTTGATTGCCGAGGAGGAGGCAGACCTGGCGTGTATTACCGAGATCTGGTTGGGCCCTGAAGGGGGGGTTCCCCTTTCGGAAATGTGCCTGGCCAGGTTTACGGTATGGCTCCAGCCAAGATCCCAGGGCAGGGGAGGAGGGGTGGCTGTTGACATTTGGGAATCTCTAGTGGTCTTCAGGGGGACTGCTCTATGAGTGGCCAGCTGTGAGACCCTGTTTTTCAAGTTGGGTTCCCGAGAACAGTTGGGAGTGTTGCTATTGTACCAGCCTCCCTGCTGCGTAGCAACCTCCCTCCCTGAGCTTCTGGAGGCCATCTTGGGGTTGGCGGTGGAGTTCCCCAGACATAGGGTTCTGGGGGACTTCCAACTTGCCATCCCTGGGGCATGCTTTGGAGGTGGCTCGGGAGTTTGTGGCTACCATTACAGCCATGGGCCTGTCCCTGATTATTCGGCACCCAACTCAGGACAGACTCACCCCGGACTTGGTTTTCTTGTCAGAGCAGTGGTAATGTGATCTGAAGGGAGAGTTACATCTATCCACTCTGTCATGGTCAGATCACGCCCTGGTGGCCTTGAGTCTCTTATGCTGCCCCCCTCTGCAGGGAGCCAGGACCCATTTGATTGGTCCACCCTCGGCGACTGATGGACCTGATGGGGTTTCAGAGGGAGCTGGGGATTATACCTGAGGATCTGCTGCATGGTCTAGCAGAGGCCCTGGCTGCTGCCTGGAATAAGGAGGTGGCAGGGGCTTTGGACAGAATCGTGCCTTTGCAACCTCTCTTATCCCATCGAACCCGGCACTCCCCATGGTTTACAGAGGAGTTGAGGGTTCTGAAGAGGATTAAGAGACGTCTAGAGCGCCGCTGGAGAAAAACAAGGACCGAACACAAGCTAGAGCTGCTATTAAGGCTTACCTTGTGGTGATAAGAGCGGTGAAACCTCAATATTTCTCCGCTCTTATTGCATCCACAGAATGCCATCCAGCGGCCCTGTTTAAGTTCACCCAATCCCTTTTGGGAAAGGTGGGCCCAGTGACCCACCTTCAGGGCCGCACAGAGGAGTTTTCTGGGCATCTGCAGGATAAATTGCTTGGATCCGTTCCAAGTTTGTTGTATTTTTTTTATTTTGTGATCTAAAAGAATCTGGGTCACAAGATTCAGTTTAAAAAGACAAGTTGAGGTAAAAAAAAATTTCTCTCACCTGACAGGCGCCAAAAGGTCTGCTGGCATTTAGATTCCATTAACCATATAAGGTTTATCTTTGTGTTCTTAAAGTGTTTGTTACCATGTAAGGAATTCTGGTTTGGCCAGGTTGACTCTTGGGTAGTCACATGCTAATTGGTTACTATGGTGAATGATTGTTTATGATCAAGAAGTTAAGTGTATAAAGGTGATCCTTTGTTCTGCCTGCTGGCTCTGCTTCTATTCTAATGAAGATGTGGTTGCCTGCCTCTAGAAGGTAAACAGGATTGTAAATAAGTTCTTGTTTTTTTAATAAATGCAACATTATTTTTACTGCAAAAGTCTAGTTTATTGATCTCTCTATGCAAGCTTCTAAAACTCTAAAATTCAAAATAATATTAAAAGGTTATGGGCCCAGCTGAGAGAAGCTAAAAATTAAATTATATAAAAATGAAAAAGAGATCAGGTAAGAATTTCATTTGCATTTGAAAGGCAAGTGAGCAAAGGCCAGGGAAGACTTTTATTTTGAAACTTCCTGGAGGCTGCAAAGCCGTTTGTCTGTTTGAATTACAAGCCTCGTGGTTTTCAAGCAAGGAGAAGAAATGGCTGCTGCAAGTTACCAAGGTATGCTTTTAGAAGGTCTTTCTGACTGTAATTATTTGAACTGGGCTCTGAAAATGGAGTTTTCTTCAGAGAGAAGACTTGTGGTCTCCCAAAGGTGACCCAATTACTGCAAATCCTGATCAAGCTTGGGTAAGAAAGAAGGAGAGATGCAAGGCTTCAATAATTTTAGGAGTGGAGGATACACAGCTCGTTCATGTTTGTGGTCTGCAGACTTCCAAATTACTCTTTACATAATTTATATGTAAAGACTACAGCTAGAAGCAAAGTAACTTTAACCAAGCAGCTGCATAAAGCTCATTTACCAGAGCATGGAAATTTGTCAGAGCATCTCCACATGCTTTAGAAATATTTTGTGGAGCTTCAGGAACGTGGATTGGAATTTACTCCTCTCACAAAAGCCTACATCATTTTGTCCTCACTGAATGATTCTTGGGACTCTTTGATCTGCATTCTGGAAGCAATCCCTGAAGCTGATTTAACTCCATCGTTTGTCTCTGCTCGCCTGCTTGCTGAATGGGAAAAGATACAAGAAAAAAATGTGCCAATTTCTTCAGCAAAACCACAACGTGAAAAGCCAAGTGAACGAAAAAGCCTCGAGTTTCAAGCTTCTGCATTTGCAAGCAAGCGTTACTTTCATTGTGGTTCTCCTGGGCATCTACGCAAGGACTGTGACCAGTTGTTCAAGGGTAAGAAGATTGAACAGAAGAATAAAGGAACAACGAGAAAGCTCTGTAGACTTCTCATATTGCACAGGTTGTTGAAAACTAATAATAAAGATAATTGGGTATTAGATAGCGGAGCAAATAGTCATATCTGTAATTGTAAAAGTTATTTTGCATCTTTGTCTAAAACTAACAAACTGTTTCCTTGGCTGATGGGTCTATGTCTAAGATCATGGGTCAAGGTGATATGTATCTATCTTGTTTAGGGGAAACTGTTAAAGATGTTTTATTTGTACCAAGTTTTCAATCTAATCTTTTGTCAGTAGCTCAGTTAGTAGCAACTGGATATGCCATAACTTTTTAAGAAAGATGATTGTGAAATTAGGAAGGATGGTAAGTTGGTTGCAACTTGTATTCAAAAAGATTCACTTTACATAGTACAGAAAGCTTCTGGGAATCAAACAGCAAAGGTTGTGTTTGGTAATACTCCTATTCATGACCAGTGTGTTCATTTGCTTCATAGGAGGTTTGCTCATGCTAACTTTAAATACATATCACACATGTGATAAATATCTAGATTGTAATGTCTGCAAGGAAAATAAAACTTGCAGAGCTCCTGTAAAGAAATCTGCAGATAGAACCACTTCTAGACCCCTAGAAAAAGTCCATTCTGATGTTTTAGGTCCCTTCTCTCCTAGTTTTGGAGAAGCAAGATATATTTTGACCATAACTGATTATTTTTCAATGTACACATTCATGTATCTCTTGAAACATAAAGATAAGGCGTTTGAAAAGTTTAAAAGCTTTGTAACTTGGGCAAATGGAAAATTCACAAAGCCTGTATCTGCTTTGTAATCTGACAGAGGTGGAGAGTATTTATCCACAAAATTTTAAAGTTTTTTGTCAGAAAAAGGGATAGAGCACATTTTATCTAACCCTTATACGCCTGAACAGAATGGATTGGCAGAGAGGAAAGGGAGAACTTTGCAAGAAGCCATGATGTGTTTGCTTAAAAATGCAAGATTACCTTTAAGAAAGCTATCTTTGTGGGGTATGAACAAAGTCAGAGGAGCTACAGGTTCGTACTAGGTAACCAATTAATAATCAGCAAAAGTGCTTCATTTGCTGAGCAAAATTGGGACAAAATAAACTCCAGTTCTTCAGTTGATTTATCCATGAGGGAACAGCAAGGTTTTGCTGATGGTGATCTGAGTGAAATAAATAAAGCACAGGAACAGCAAGCGGAACTGTCTGAAAAGACAGAGGTTTCTCAAAAATGGTGGGAGTCAGAATGTTAGTCCTGTCCTACATCGCAGGTCTCAAAGGCGTAATAAAGGGGTTCCACTGTCACGTTATAAAGTGGATGTGGTGAGAGCATTTCAAGTTCACACACAACCTAAATCTCTAGAGCAAATATATGAGATGGCGTCTGAAATTGCTAAATGTTGGCATGGGGCAATGCAACAGGAATTCGCTTGCTTGAAGGAAAATAAAACCTGGAAATTGGTAAGTCTACCTCCAAATGAGCGCTGTTTGGATTGTAGATGGGTTTTCAAATTGAAAAAGGATGCAGATGGTAAAATTCAGAAATATAAAGCAAGATTGGTTGCAAAAGGTTTTTCTCAAATAAAAGATGTGGATTATGATAAAACTTTTGCTCCTGTAACAAAGGTTGAAACCATCACGTTGCTCTTGGTTGCTGCCATCAAAAAGATGTCTGTTTTTCACTATGATACTCAAACTGCTTTTCTGTATGGTGAATTAGAACAGAAATTGTACATGCATCAACCTCCTGGATATGAACAAGGTAAACATCTTGTGTGTGAATTTTTGTTGTTGTTTATTCGTTCAGTCGCTTCCGACTCTTCGTGACTTCATGGACCAGCCCACGCCAGAGCTTCCTGTCGGCCGTCACCATCCCCAGCTCCCCCATGGTTGAGTCTGTCACCTCCAGAATATCATCCATCCATCTTGCCCTTGGTCGGCCCCTCTTCCTTTTGCCTTCCACTTTCCCTAGCATCAGCTTCTTCTCCAGGGTATCCTGTCTTCTCAGTGTGTGAATTACATAAGTCCATTTATGGTCTGAAAGAAGCAGCTTGTTGTTGGAATATTAAACATGATGAAACTGCAAACAAATTTGAAAAAGGGATTGCTGATCCATGTGTTTATGTAAAGCAGGGCTTTCCAAACTTTTCCCGTGGCAACACACCAACGGCGGTGCGCAAGAAAACCCAGAAGTGCCGCCGTGCTTTCAGATTTTCACGCAGCGGTGGTGGCAGCGGTGTCCTTGTGTGCCACGTCAAACCCTGGAAGTGCTGATGGCCTGCTGCCGTGCACGATTGCGCGCCATCAGCACTTCCGGGTTTTGACACGGCACACCTGGGCCCTGCAGGCGACACAGTATTGTGTTGCTACACACAGTTTGGAAAGCTGTGATGTAAAGAAGGGTAAGCAAGATTGTATGTACTTATGCTTGTATGTGGATGATTTATTGCTGCTTACAGCATCAGATAAGCAAAGATATGCTTTTGAGGAATATATGAAAAGTAAATTCACATTGAAAAATCTTGTAAAAGTTACAAATTATCTAGGTTTGGAAATTCACAGAGAAGAAGATGGAAGTTTCCTGATAAGTCAAAGTGGTAAGGTTAAAAAAATTGCTAGAGGATTTTAAAATGCAAGAATGTAAGTCTGTTTCCACCCCCATGCTTCCCGAATTTCAGGGGGAGGAGGGGGAAGCTGGGTCATCTCAAGCAGATGGCTTTAGGTCTGCAATTGGAAGTCATCTACATTGCAAACCATTCTAGGTCAGATATTTCAAACAGTGTGTCAATTTTGAACAGTGTATTGTCGAAGGCTTTCACGGCCGGAGTTCAATGGCTGTTGTGGGTCTTCCTGGCTGTGTGCCCGTGTTCTGGAAGTTGTGGTTCCTAACGTTTCGCCAGCATCTGTGGCCAGCATCTTCAGAGGGCAGGAGCACAGATAGAAGCAAAATCTCTGTGCCCAGGTAGAGTGGCAATGTTCTATTTATAGAGCTAAATTATAGGAGATTAGGTGGGGTTTTTTATTGTGTTGAAATGTTAACAAGTGGCTGATGAGCGTGATTAGCATGTTCATTGTGAGAAGTATTCCCATGTCCTGGTGGTTGGACTGAGTTCGTTGACCTTTTGCAGGCTGTGTTTTTCAGGACTGGTAGCCAGGTTTTGCTAATTTTTAAACTTTCTTCTTTTTTATTGTAACTGTGCTGGTGTTTGTGAATTTCAATGGCTTCTCTGTATAATCTGGTGTAGTGGCTTTTGGTGTTGTCCAGTATTTCTGTGTTTTCAAATAGGATTTTGTGTCCCGTTTGCTTGAGAGCATGTTCAGCTACTGAAGATTTTTCTGGTTGCTGTAGTCTGCAGTGTCTTTCATGTTCTTTTATCCTGGTGTGAATGCTTCGTTTTGTGGTTCCGATGTATACTTGTCCACAGCTGCATGGTATGCGGTATACTCCTGCAGCGGTGCGGGGGTCCCTTTTGTCTTTTGCTGATTTTAGCATTTGTTGTATTTTTCTGGTGGGTCTGAAGACTGTTTGAAAGTTGTGTTTTTCCATCAGTTTTCCCATGCGGTCAGTGACTCCTTTGATGTAGGGCAGGAATACTTTGTTTGTGGGGGGCTGTTTTTCTTCAGTTGGATGTTGTTTTCTTGGTTTGATGGCTCTTTTTATTTCATTCTTGGAATAGCCATTTGCCTGTAGGACCCAATTCAGATGGTTAAGTTCATTGTTGAGAAATTGGGTTTCACAGTTTCGATTAGCACGATCCACCAAGGTTTTGATCATGCCTCTCTTTTGTCGTGGGTGGTGATTGGAATTTTTGTGTAGATATCGGTCCGTATGGGTGGGTTTTCTGTATACTTTGTGTCCTAGTTTGAGGTCCGGATTGCGTATGACCAGCGTATCTGCACTGGTCTCTGGCACAGAGATTTTGCTTCTATCTGAGAAGCAAAAGTTGTTTGCTAGAAAGCTGTTGTGATGCAGATTGGGCTGGAGATCTAACTCATTGTAAGTCCACTTCTGGAGCTGTAATTAAATTCGCTGGGTCTACTATTGCTTGGAATTCTAGAAAACAATATCTGGTGGCAATTTCAACAGCTGAGGCTGAATTTTATGCTTTAGCTCAGATTTGTAATGAAATTGTCTAGTTCAAGCAGTTATTAAAAGAAATAGCAATAGAATTACACCATCCAGTAACTATTTTTGAAGACAACCAGGCCTGCATTCATTTAGCATTATCTGAAGGATGTAGACAGAACAAAACACATTGACATTCGTTTTTGTCTTGTGAAAGATTTTATTGCAGAGAAAGTGGTCATTGTAAAATATTGTGATACAAAAAACATGTTAGCAGACACTGATGGCCCGTTCCTGCAAATCAGTACTCCTCACACAAATAGTGTTGCAGTCGATAGGAATCTTTTATTTACAGTTCGTGACCCATGTCATCTCAAAGACCCAAGTGAATTCAAGTTTGCAATTAACAGTCTAAGTACCTTTTCTCCCTCCCGTCAGTGCTTGTGGCTGTCGGCTTCACACTTAAGTCATCAGGCTAAATACACATTGAATACCTTCCGTCTCTGTCTATTGTCTATCCTCTAGTATCATGTCAGGATGGCACATAGGCAATGAGACATCCCTGACATTCTGCCCCCCCGAAGGTCACCCTCAATTAGGGTTTTCTGGGTATTTTCTATGGAACTCCTTCACTAACCTGGGTGCGTTTAAGTTATGACTGTACACACATTCACTCTGTGATTTGGGGAAGTGTTCCCATTGGATCAGGTATTGAAGTTTCTTCCTGTGTGCTCTAGAGTCTAGTATGTCTTGCACATCAAAGTGGCCTTATCCCTTTACTGTTATTGGTGGTGGGACTTCTTTCTGTGGGTGCCAGCGTTCTGACTCCCTGGCTGGCTTCAATATACTACAGTGGAATACTGGATGAATTTTTTTGAGGTTTTTTGGTAAGTCCAATCTCATTGTTACATCATTGATCACCTCTTATGATGGGGAAAGGTCCTATAAACTTTGGTCCTAACTTTTTGGAGGGTTGTATGGATTTTATGAACTTTGTTGACAGATATACTTTATCTCCTACTTTTAATTTCCACTCAGGGGCTCTTTTGCGATCAGCATATTTTTTGTAATTCTCTCTTGCGTGTTGTAATGCTTTCTGTATAGCTGGCCACCCCTCTGCTTTGTCCACTCGTCTAGCGGTACTGAGATGTCCTCTGATTTTGGTAAATCAGGGAATGCTACAAAGTCCTGCCCGTTTACTACCTTAAATGGGGTGCTTCCTGTACTCTGATGTATGGAATTATTGAATGCTACCTCTGCAAACAGTAGTAGCTCTACCCAGTTGTCTTGTTGGTAATTTACATAACAACGGATATATTTTTCTAATACTTGGTTAGAAAGTTCACAGCCTCCATTTGTGGCCGGATGGTGACTCAAACTCAGACCCTGCGCCACCCCTATTAATTTCTGAATTAATGAATTGAACTCCACGGTCAGATATCCGTTCCGGGGTTCCGTGCAGTCTGTAGATATGCTGTACAAACAGTTTAGCCAGCTGCCCCGCTGTTGGAATCCCTGCACATGGTACAAAGTGTGCCTGTTTGGAAAACAAATCAGTTATTACCCATGTAACTCTCTTTTTCTGACTCTCTGGTAGGTCTACGATGAAATCCATGGAAATTTGTTTCCAGGGGTGGGTGGGGTTAGCTACCCCTTGCAGTAGACCCCTTGGCTTTCCCCACACCTTTTTCGCCATGGTGCAAGTTTGGCAGCTGGCCACATATTGCTCCACGTCTTGTCTAAGACTCGGCCACCAGAATTCCCTTCTTAATAGGTGCATCGTTTTTACAAAACCAAAATGTCCTGCTGATTTGCTGTCGTGGCATCTTTCTAATATCTTCCCTTTCATGGGGTCTGGTACATAAATTTTGTCTCCTTTCCACCAAAGTCCCTGCTTTTCTACCAGGCTGCTTTTATTGGCTTGTAGCCAGCTGTCTTTTTCTAGTGCTGCCCTTAGCTCCCTTTGGCTATTGTGTTGTGGGAGGTGCGATAAAGTGTCCGCCAAGAAGTTTGCTCCTCCCGGTAAATACTTCAATGTGAAGTCGAACCTGCTGAAAAATCAAGTTGAACAAAGTTTATGGGTTCCCTTAACTTTTTTACTTTCAACCCCAGCTGTTTAACAATTTCCATGTTCACTAGACTCCTTGTGCATCCGGAGTCTAATAGCCCTGTGAGTTTCAGCCTGCCCCTTCCCCTGAGTGCTTCTATTTGCAATTTTATCAACATCGCGGGGCAGTCTCCACTCATCATATTTGTATGCCTTTCCCATTCAGCTCGTCATTCGGCGTTCAGAACAAGCCCCAGGCGTTTCCCGCCATTTGAATTTCTTCGTCTGAGGAGCTTCTTTCCGTCTCTGCTAGTGTGCGGAGCCTCACCCCTTTTGTTGCTGTTGTTTCCCCGTCAGAGGAGCTTTCCTCTGTCTCTGCTGCTTTGCAGTGCCTCCCCCCCTTTCACTGTGGTCATGGGTGGTTTTGCCTTTGCTGCTGCCGTCTTGGTGCTGCCCCCTCCTTTCTTGCCCCCTTTCGTTGTTGCGTTTTGTTGGCATTCTGCAATAAGATGCCCCTCCCCTCTGCATTTAAAGCATAAGTTTTTCCTTGCTCTGCGCTCTTTTTCTTCCCCTCGCGCTTTGCGGGCTCCTCTGCTTTCGTTGGGGTTGCACGCTGCCTGATGCCTGTTCCTCTCCTCGTTTCGCTGCTGTTCCTCTACCTGCATTTGTATATTTTCTATCTCCCCGGCCAACGCAATCCATTCCTTCACTGTCATCGGGTTTCCCCCCATTAGAGCCCATCTCAGGATTTCTGCCTGTAAACCCTTTTGGAAATATTGTACTTTTAAGGATTCTGGCCAGTCTGCTAGTCTTCCAGCCAATTTCCTGAACTCTAGCGAGTATTCAGAAACTCAGCTGGTACCCTGCTTGAGGCGCTGAAGGTTCGTTTCTGTTTTTAACTTCAACATTGGTTCTTCGAACCTTTCTCTCAATGCATGCATAAACCCATCAAATGATCTTAATTCACTCACGTGAGCGTTGTGTAGTGATACAAGCCATTCAGCTGCTACTCCCTCTAAGCAAGCTTCTACGCAGTTTATTCTCGCTTCCTCTGATGCAATTGAATCTCCGCATTCTCTCACGTAACCCCTCACTTGGGTTAAAAGTCACCTATTGTACTCTCACCTCCGCTTCGCCCGTTGGTGGCTGTTCCAGCCTCCGCAGTATTTTCTCCAACATCCCTTGTATCTGGTCCAGGCGTTCCTCTGTCTGTCTGACCCTCGATTCCAAGTCCCCATTCCGTGTTGTCTTTGCAATGTAGGGGCTCTTTCCATAGCTGGGTGTTGCTGGGGATGACCTCCACCTGTAGTTTCCTCCTTCAGAGTTCACCCACGTGGGATCATACCCTGTTGCCATTAGCGGTTGTGGCATGCTTACCCAGGCTTTCGGTTTCGTACCTGTGTTGCCTGGTTGTGGGATTTGAGTTTCTGGGTTGCTGCCCTCCCTTTTCGGGTTTGAGGTTTCGCCCCCTGGTCTCAGTTCTCCCAATTTTGAACTCTCTTCAAACAGCTGGTTGCTCTCGTTCTAGTCCATCATTTTGACTTGGGTCTTTCTGTGATGGCCCGTTCCTGCAAATCAGTACTCCTCACACGAATAGCGTTGCAGTCGATAGGAATCTTTTATTTACAGTTTGTGACCCATGTCATCTCAAAGACCCAAGTGAATTCAAGTTTGCAAATAACAGTCTAAGTATCCTTTCTCCCTCCCGTCGGATTCACACTTAAGTCATCAGGCTGAATACACATTGAATACCTTCCCTCTCTGTCTATTGTCTATCCTCCTCTGGTATCCTGTCAGGATGGCAGGGAGGCAATGGGACATCCCTGACACAGACATTCTAACGAAACCACTTCTAGGAGCGAGACACAGAGAAATAATGGAAAAAATAGGTTTAATTTCAGATTCTCTTTAATCATAAAAGAAGGGGAATGTTATATTTTTTTTATTTTGTGATCTAAAAGGATCTGCGTCACAAGATTCAGTTAAAAAGACAAGCCGAGGTATTTTTTTCTCTCTCACCTTACAGGCGCCAAAAGGTCTGCTGGCATTTAGATTCCATTAACCATATAAGGTTTATCTTTGTGTTCTTAAAGTGTTTGTTACCATGTAAGGTATTCTGGTTTGGCCAGGCTGACTCTTGGGTTTTTGTTCTTCATTCATTCAGTCGCTTCCGACTCTTTGTGACATCATGGACCAGCCCACGCCAGAGCTTCCTGTCAGTCGTCGCCACCCCCAGTTCCCCCAAGGTCGAGTCCGTGACCTCCAGAATATCCGTCCATCCATCTTGCCCTTGGTTGGCCCCTCTTCCTTTTGCCTTCCACTTTCCCTAGCATCAGAATCTTCTCCAGGGTATCCTGTCTTCTCATTATGTGGCCAAAGTACTTAATATCATTCCCTCAAGTGAGCAGTCTGGCTTTATTTCCTGGAGTATGGACTGGTTTGATCTTCTTGCAGTCCAAGGCACTCTCAGAATTTTCCTCCAACACCACAGTTCAAAAGCATCTATCTTCCTTCGCTCAGCCTTCCTTATGGTCCAGTACACATTAATCTATTCATTTGTATGATTCCCCTCCTAGATTTCTTGCATTGCTTTAGAGTATCGTGTTCTATTTGCAACATTCAAGAATATCACAGCATTTTAACTTCTAAAGCAGGGCTTTCCAAAGTGCCGCCGCTGGCGACACACCAGCGGCGGCGGTGGCGCGCGCACGGAGGCACGCGCGTGCACGGCGGTGGCGGCAGCCTCCGCTAAAACGCAGAAGTACTGATCCCGCGCCGCTGCTGCTGCTGCTGCCGTGCACGCACGCGCCGCCGCTTCCGGGTGGTGTGGCGACACACTTTTCCTTTTTTGTATACTTCTTTAAAGTCATGCTATCTAGGAATTTTCTGCCAAACAAGGCAATGTTCCAGACATACTCTCATCATCTTCTGTCATTTTTGTTCTACTAGTCAAATCATACATTTTTAATATGTAATTGAGCAAATAAAGGTAGCTAAACCCTGTGTTTGCAGTAATGGTTATTACTGCATAAATATTATGGTTAATATTCTTAACCATACAGAATATCTATTTAGGTGCTTATAATACAAGTGGTTTTGTCTTGGAGAAAATCAGAAATTGCATACTGTATCAGCCTCACTAAGCTAAGAACATACTTAGCTATTACAGTACTGGCTAATGGTGTTTTTAATTTCCAGTGGTAAGTTTCTTGCTTATTTCTGGCAAAATATCTTTGGCTAAAATGCTTTCCATATTTTAAAGAGATTTTTCAGTTTTACTTCACAAAGCACTTATTTTAAGTCTATGTATATTTTTACATTTCTCTTTATGTGATAGAATTGGAACAATAAATCAGGTGATTCGAGCAGTAATTTTATTAGCTGGTTGCCTTTAGCAATTATTAATTTGTACTTTTGGGGAATGATAAACATTAAGTTCCCAATCTCAGTAAACTGATTTACCAAGGTAATGTCCTTTGGATTAATTGTACTGTCAAAGTCCAACTTCTAGATTTTTCCCTGTAAGTAAAGTAAAGCATTGCCATAGTATCATTTAAGAAGAAATTTTATTTGTTTTCCCTGTGGGTAAAATCATTTCTATAAGAAATCAAGAGTAAACAATAACAAATTCAGTGGTCAGTGAGGCAATCTATTGTCTTGGTAGCTAATCCGGACTGAATTCTTTATTAATGGGAGTGTGGATATTTCCAAATATATTTTGTACACTTAGAGCCAAATGTCATGAAATTCTTGATTTTTGCTTTAAGAGATTTAAGGTAGGAGAATGTGTGTAGATGATATCCAGCTTTGTTGGCCCTATACTAACTAGTAATATTTATTTATTTATTTCTATAGTTGCCCATCTCAATAAGTGACTCTGGGCAGCTATAGAATATGGGGTCTCACCCTATTTTTATTTATTTATTTAATCATATTTGTATAGCCACCCATCTCATGTAGTGACTCTATATAATTAATAATTATATAATTAAGAGGTTATTATATAAGAGGCTATATAATAATCTTATATATTACCTCAATTATTTAAATAAAAACCTGTATTTTAATTCTGAAATTACATATTTTGTATTTCCAAAGTTGCATCATGACCCATATGAGGGATTTTTAAAAAATGTGCTTGAAAACTTTATCTTGTTTTTTCTGTTTAAAAATACATCCGTTCTGAAGAAAATTTCTTTGATCCAGACAAAGGGTTTTATCTTATTGATGTCACTGTAGATGTTTTATAAATAAAACAATTCACTTTAAAACTTAATATTTTCGCCATGCTTCATTGAAAAACCATTTATTACCCTTCCAAAATAAACTACTTTGGCAAATTCACACTTAAGGTAAACTAGCTAGATAATTTTACCACATATTAGAAATCCTGCAGAATCTGAAGAAAACTACCTTACTCGCTTAGGATTATGTGCAGTCATTGAAAAGTTTTTGGAGATGTTTTTGTGAACATCTACTGAACCACTGCTTCTGATTTTCTGTACATCTTGCAAGGTCTGAGTAATAGTACACAGGAACAGTGAATCAGGTACATAGATATATGCTTGGTTATGGTAAATTTTAGCTAATAGTTTTCTCATGGAAATGGATTTGCACCCTGGTTTGAGAGGTCCTAGAACTTTAGACCTATAAAATGGACCCGTCCTTCTACCCAGTTGAGTTAAGTAGCATGTATAAAGTTAAATTTGTGAGAAAGATAGGTAGAATATATGAAATTGTCCATAGTTATATTGATTTAAAATCAATCCCTATTTTAAAAGACTTATCTAGCACAGGGCTTTCCAAAGTGCTGCCGCTGGCGACACACCAGCGGCGGCGGCGCACGGCAACGGTGTGGGGGGGTGTGCGGCGGCGCGTGCGCGTGCATGGCAGCTGCCGTGCACGCGCACGCCGCCGCTTCCAGGTGATGTGGCGACACATTTTGTGTCGCGACACACAGTTTGGAAAGCTCTGATCTAGCACTAATTTGCCATTTTGGCAAACTGCTTTGGTGCCTTGTATGCTGTTCCTGCTTATTGAATTCTGGAGTTGATGGGCGGGTAGGGAGATGTTTTTTATTTATTTATTTTTATAATAATCTCTTCCCTGATTCCATGGTCACAAAAGCTTTTACTTTGGAGGGAAAGAATGGTGGCTAAACAAGTTAAAGGTGAGCATGCATATTGTGTGCAGCTGGATAATAGAATTTTTAATTGTTAATTAAATATAGAAATATATATTGAATAACCAAAATAATTGCTCTACATACTGTATGGTCCTTCTGATACTAAATAAACATTGAAATTATTCATTTAATCACATGTTATATGGAGAGAGAAGTAAACAGAATTATTCGGAATTTCACTTTTTGGCCATGACTCCTTTCATTCATATGGAGATTGTGGGAATTTATCTCTGACATATATTAGATAAATGAGGGGCTTTTAATTAATTTGCTTTAAGGGTTATTGCAATAACTTTTATTTAACATTTGTACTAAATCCACACATCCTTATTTTATGATATTATGCACTAATGTACAATAGACTTTTTTTCGGTCATTGAAATCCAATATCCTTTCCTTTAGGGTTTTTTTAGATCCTTTCTTTAGGACAGTGCTTTCCAAACTGCCGCCGTTGTCAATACACCAACAGCAGTGGGGGGGTGCGTGGCAGCGCGCGGCAGCCTCGCTAAAACGCGGAAGCGCTGATGGCGTGCCATTGTCACTGCCACCACCATGCACACCCCCACCGCCGCTTCGCGACACACTAAGCTGTGTTGCTACACACTAAAGCAAGCTTTCCAAACTCTGTCGGGATCCGTTAGTGTGTCGGCTGCAGTGTCTGGGTGTGTCGCGGCTGCTGCTGCCTCTGAGCTCTGCCAGGATTCCACACAGGTCCTAGTGCCTGCCTTGTGCCTTGCTGCCTCCAAACCTGCTGAGATTCCGCGCAGGTCCTAGTGCCTGCCTTGTGCCTGGCTGCCTCCAAACCTGCCCTGCCAGGATTCCGCGCAGGTCCTAGTGCCTGCCTTGTGCCCTGCTGTAAGAGAGTGTCACGAAATGATGCATGTCTAAAAAGTGTGTCACCAATATGAAAAGTTTGGAAAGCTCTGCACTAAAGTGTTGCGACACACAGTTTGGAAAGCTATGCTCTAGAATCTTCTCATATTGTTGATACAACAACATATTTAAGTGGAACGCAGACTAGTAGTTTGAAGAAGCATGTGCTAATGCAGATGCTACATGAAATATGGCAGAATATTAAAATAGATGGCTATGTTTCTTAAAAATCAAATTTTTAGCGTTCACAGCTAGAAATCTCTTATGTTCGCACAACATGCTTATCCAGATTCATGTTTTGGGTTTGCACTTCATATTTAACGTTAAACTAGCCATATGGACCAGGTTTATAAAACATCCTTAAGTTAAAATGTGGTTGGCTAGTTTGTGCTTTAGTGTGTCATACAAACTCAGCTTTGCTGTGAGTTGTCCCAGATTGTATCTTTCTAGCAGTGGAAACTAAATGGGTCTTCTAGATTCAAGGAGAAATCAGTTGAATTATTGGTCTAAAATAGGGCTTCTTTTGCTTTTTCTTGAGATCCATAGGCTTAGCTATGAGATCTCTGTGAAATCTTTAGAATACATTCATGTGGAAGATTTGTTTGTTTATTTATTTTATTTATTTATCAAATTTATCACCGCCCAGCTCCCCCAAGGGGGACTCTGGGTGGTTTACAACAAAATAAAAATCATTAACATACAATTATAAATAGATTAAAATACACAGTAAATAACAGTTTAGAATACAATGAATATAATAAAATCCAATAGCAGAACCTTCTTAAGTTCGTAAAAAGGGCACTCCAGGGCTAATCGAAGGTGCTAGCCACCTCACCCCGTGGTGTCAGATGATCTCACCCAGCGGTTTCATGTAGACGTTAAAAAGGAGCGGGGAGAGTACTGAGCCCTGTGGGACCCCACAGAGAAGGGCCTGCGGGCTGTATCTCTCACTCCCAATTAACACCGACTGGGACCAGCCTCGGAGGAAGGAGGTGAACCAGCGCAAAACCACGCCGCCCAACCCCAACTCCCTAAGCCGTTCCAGAAGGATACCGTGCTTGATGGTATCGAACGCCGCTGAGAGGTCAAGAAGAGCAAGAATGGATGCACTGCCTTCATCTTGCTCCGGCCAGAGATCATCCATAAGCGCAACCAATGCAGTTTCCGTCCCGTATCCTGGCCTGAAACCTGACTGAAAGGGGTCCGGATAATCCACTTCATCCAGAATCCTCTGGAGCTGCAACGCCACCACCTTCTGAACCACCTTCCCCAAAAAGGGAGGTGGGAGACTGGACGAAAATTATCCAGTATAGTAGGGTCCAGGGATGGTTTCTTGAGGAGGGGGTGCAGCAACGCTGCTTTGAAAGCTGCCGGAAACACCCCCTCTCTCAAGGATGTATTTACCATCGCTTGGACCCAACCACAAGTCACCTCCCGGGCTGCTTTCACCAGCCAGGAGGGGCATGGATCTAATTGGCGGGTGGTGGCATTTACAGTCCGGAGGACTCTGTCCACTTCCTTAGGACCAACAGTATCAAACTGTTCCCAGATAACAAGGCAAGTACGTTCCCTGGGTATCTCTCGAGACTCTGTCTCACGCTCGGAGTCTAACTTAGAGTGAATCTGAGCCATTTTATCCTTCAGATGCTCAGAAAATTCTTCAGCACGGCTCTGCATATAGATTTCAGACTCCCATTTCCCTAAAAGGGATCGGGTAATCTTAAACAGGGCCGCCAGGTGGCATTCTGCGGATGCAGTAAGAGCGGAGAAATATTGACGTTTCGCCGCTCTTACTACCACAAGGTAGGCCTTAATCACGGCTCTAGCTTGTGTTCGGTCGGATTCGGTCTTTGTCTTTCTCCAGCAGCGCTCTAGGCATCTCTTAATCCTCTTAAGAACCCTCAGCTCCCCTGTGAACCAGGGGGAGTGTTGGGTTCGACTGGATAAGAGAGGCCGCATAGGCGCGATCCTGTCCAAGGCCCCGGCCGCCTCTCTATTCCAGGCAGCAGCCAGAGCCTCCACTGGACCTTGCAGCAGGTCCTCAGGTATAACCCACAGCTCCCTCTGGAACCCTATTGAATCCATTAGTGGCCGGGGGCGGACCAATAGTTGTTATTGTTGTATTCATTAAATACTATTGTTATGTATTTAATGAAACATCAATGGCTATAAGGAATGCTAGAATGGATTTTTAAATCATCAGGAGAAGGCCATATATTAAGTCACTAATTGAAATTAAAACAAAATATCTTAAAGAATTTCTTAAGGCTAAATACAAATAATATAAGAGGGGAAATAAGTTGTGAAGCTTTTTAGTATGAGGCTGAACAACACTGACATTAGAAAGTATGGTAATTGTAGCAATTATACTGTATATTATAGCTGAGCAGCTAGATTGTAATGATGAAAGATACTCTTAAGACAGGGGTGTCCAACTTTTTGGCTTCCCTGGGCCACACAGAGTGAAGAGGAATTGTCTTGGGCCGCACATAAAATATATACTATATATTTTAATTTTTATTATATTTCAATATATATATATATATATATAGAGAGAGAGAGAGAGAGAGAGAGATTGTGTTTATATATAATATATATTATATAGATTGTATTATATATATATTATGTATATATATAATAAAATAACATAACATAAAATATATAATATCCCTCTTAAGAATATTTAAAAAAAGAAATCAATGCAGGCACTGACTCTATCGCGGTGCAAGGTCACTCTGCTTACCCACGTGGCGCTTCCAAGGACCAGGAAGGCGGCGACAGGGCTCTGGGCAGGAACCAGCTGCAAGGCAAAGGCTGGACAGGCTTCCGGAGCAGATTCTGTGGCGGCGGCAGGACACGGGGCAGGAACTGGAGGCAAGGCAAGAGCTGGGCTGGCGCCTAGAAGGGTTTCTGTGGTGGCAGCAGGGCTTGGCGTGGAGGAGGAGTCAGCGGTGGCATCCCTTGGTTCGGGTCCAGGGCTACACATGGCACGGGGGTAGCTCTCTTCGGCGCATGCAGGCAGCAGGTAATGACTGGCTGCGCTGGCCTTTATCTCTTTGAATTTCACACCTCTCTGCCCTCCTTTGCCGCGCGCTAATTGGTGGAGGGGCTTCCGGGATTTCTCCAATCAGCAACTCCGGCTCGGATTCCCCTTTCACACCATGCCAGCCTCTTCCATAGTCTGGCATGGCGGTGGGGACAGGAGGCTCATTCCAGACCTGGCCAGGCCGCATTTCTAGCTGTTCAGGGCTGTATGCGGCCTGTGGGCCGTGGGTTGGACACCCCTGCTCTAAGATAAGGAATACACTATTCCTATTTTGAAAATGTAGAATATGTATTCCATGAATTAATTATGCATTACACAATTTCATTGCCAGGCTAGGCAACATCTTCAGTGCGAAAAGGGAGTGGGACATGCTCCCTGTTAATATACCCTGGCTTGTCCTCCCTGTGTTGGTGGGGGTGTTGTTCTCTCCTTGGTAGTTCCTTGGTTGTTTGTTGTTTGCTGCTTGGCTGATTGACTGAGTTACTAGTTCCTTGATTAGGGTCTATTGTGTTGTTTGATTGCTCCTCGGGGGCTAATCTTGGTGTTAATCTTTGCCTATCTGGGTGTTGATTGCTGGCGAGGTGTTCTGGTCTTCTGGCTTTTCTACTGTCTCTTATGAATGGTATGTAAATGTTGTTTACCTCTATGTGTCTGTTGATGGCTGCTTTGTCTGAGTGCCAAGCTTCCAGGAATTCTCTAGCATTTTTGGATTTGGCTTGGTTTAAGATGCTCACAGTTTCTCAGTTGAAAGTATGGTTAAGTCTGTCCATGTGTTGTGAGATTAAGGAGTTTTCATTGTGTCTTCTGACTGCTAGTTGGTGTTCGTGGATGCATTCTGCTAGTCTTCTGCTGGTCTGTCCTACATAGTGGCTGCTACAGTCCTTACATTGTATGTTGTAGATAACTCCTGTTTTTTCTTCTTGGGCTACTGGGTCTTTTGGTTTACTTACGATGTTCTGAAGGGTTTTGGTTGGTTTATGTGCTATGGTGATGCTGTGTGGTTCTAACGGTCTATTAGTTTCTGAGATGTTTCTGATGTGTGGCAGTGTAATCCTTTTCATAGCTTCTGTTGGTTTGGTTGTTGTAGTGGGTTGAGTGGTCAGGCACTTTTTGATAAAGTTGCGTTGGTGTTTGTTTGTTTGTTTATTTTATTTATTTATATTTCTACTTTTGTCACCGCGCCATCTCCCCCAAAGGGGACTCTGGAAGCATTTTGCTGGAAGATGCTATATAAGTGGTCTGTTTCCTTTTTCTGGTGTTCTGGGTTGCTGCAGTGCATTTGTGCTCGTCTGAATAGTGTTCTTACACAGCTCCTCTTGTGGGAGGTTGGGTTACTGCTTTGGTAGTGGAGCACTTGGTTAGTGTGGGTATATTTCTGGTAGACTTGTGTTTCAAGAATGCCATCATTTTGTTATGTTTTATTATGTTCACCGCCTTGAGTTATAAAAATAATAAAGGTGGGATATAAATAGATAAATAAATTTGATCAAGGTTAAAATAGATATGATGTTATCTCTGGTAATCCTTAATGGACTTTTGCTGATCAGGACTGAACAGCGAGGTTTTAAGGATTTGTTTATAGATAGATGAGACATGGGAAGAAGAGATTTGTTGTATTTTAAGAGAAGGTGGTAAGTTACTAAAATTGTTTATACCTGTTATTATGAAGGGATAAGTTATTTATATATTTTTTTCTTTTTATTAGTTTGTATTAGATTTTATCTTTTTAATTGTAATATTTCATAAAATTATTAAAAAACAATTTCTAAGCATCAGTCTTTGCATTTCTTCCCCTTCCTAGGAGTACCCTGTTGGCATTTCTTCTACATTTTGAGAATTTAGTGCCACTTTGTGAAGGGAGGCTGCTTATAAGTCTCTGTAGTGTTATGATTGTAACTAGGTATTCTAGCAAGTTTGTCACAGAAATACTGCTTGTTTCTTGGATGCTTGGTCCTGGGATTATTACAGCATTGGTAAGGAAATACAATTATTGCTCTTGAGAAAGAAGGGGAGGCAAAAGTGCCTATTTTCCTCTTCATTCCACACACAAGGAAAGAAGTTGGAAAACAAAAAGCTTCAAAATACAGAACAGAACAAAGGAAAAGGGATAAGCAGGTGGGAATTGAAAAACTGACAGCTAAGATTAGATAATCAAAAATAATATGATGATCTGACTACATGGGTGCCATAATTTGCAAAAGCAGCAGTGGCTTGTGGCTTTCCACAGTAAGACACATGGAAAGCCATGAAGGTATTCTGTTTTGCTATAAAGGGCACTTTCTAACTGCTGTGTTGCAGCTATCAGAAATGTTCCTGCCAGTGCTAGATTTAGTATAGACATTGCATCTGCAAGAATAATCAAGAAAATGGCAGTATTGGAAAGGGAACTTGAATCTGTTCAGAGGACATTTTTGCCTTACAGTTTGGAATGCTGAAAAATTGATTAAAAGATCTATTAGAATTTAACTGGGTGAGATCATCCGTCACCATGGGATGAGGTATCATCAATATGCTGATGATACTCAATTGTATATCTCCATCCCAGGTGAAGTAAGTGATGCGGTTGCTGCCCTGTCTCAGTGCCTGGGGGCTGTGGGGGCCTGGATGGGGAACAACAGGCTTCAGCTGAACCCTGGCAAGACCGAGTGGCTGTGGATTGATGGCCCCGCGGTATCCGGGAAGTTACCATCTTAGGTTCTGGATGGGGTGGCACTGCCCCATTCAGAGCCAGTGCAGAACTTGGGGGTCATCCTGGACTCACGACTCCTGCTCAAAGAGCAGGTGGCAGTCGTGGCTAGGAGGGCCTTTGCGCAGCTTTGGCTTGTGCACCAGTTACGCCCATTCCTGGACCGCAATGCCCTCCGAACGGTCACTCATGCCCTTGTCATCTCCCACATAGACTATTGCAATGCGCTCTACATGGGGCTACCCTTGAGGAATATCCGGAAACTACAGCTGGTACAGAATGCGGCCACGCGGGCAATTTTAGGTGCACCAAGATCAGCACATACAGTCAGGACCAGAAATATTGGAACAAGGATAGCTGTTTTGGCAGTTGGCCTCTGTACACCACCACATTGAAGTTGAAAGGAAACACCCCCAGATGGGAGCGAAGTCAGGACTTTCAGCTGTAATTCAAGGGGTTTGACAAAAGTGGGGCACTAACCATTCAGGAAGTACAGCCAGTGGCATACACACACACCCATCGTTGGTGGCTCATAAATAATGGAACAAACCAACATCATTACAAACATAAGGATCGCCTTTAATACCTGGATGAAAATCCTTTGCTGTCAATGACTGCCTGAAGTCTGGAACCCATGGACATGACCAAATGCTGAGTTTCCTCCCTCGAGATGCTTTGCCAGGCCTTTACTGCAGCTGCCTTCAGCTGCTACTTGTTTGTGGGTCTTTCTGCCTTCAGTCTTGTCTTCAGTAAATGAAAAGCATGCTCTATTGCAGAGCTTTCCAAACTTTTCATGTTGGTGACACACTTTTTAGACATGCATCATTTCACGACACAGTCTTACAGCAGGGCATCATTTCGCGACACACTCTTACAGCACGACACAAGGCAGGCACTAGGATCTGCGTGGAATCCTGGCATGGCTCGGAGGCAGCAGGAGCCGTGACACACCCAGACACTGCAGCCGACACACGTGTTCCGACACACAGTTTGGAAAGCTATGCTCTATTGGGTTGAGATCAGGTGACTGACTTGGCCATTGAAGAACATTCCACTTCTTTGCCTTGAGAAACTCTTGGGTACCTTTTGCTGTATGTTTTGGGTCATTATCCATCTGCAATATGAAGTGGCGTCCTATCAGTTTGGCAGCATTTGGCTGAATCTGAGCAGAAAGTATAGCCCTATACACTTCAGAATTCATCCTGCTGCTTTTATCAGCAGTCAGGTCATCAATAAACACCAGTGACCCGGTTCCATTGGCAGCCATACATGCCCATGCCATAACACTGCCTCCACCATGTTTGACAGATGATGTGGTATGCTTTGGATCATGAGCTGTTCCTTTCCTTCTCCATACTTTTCTCCTCCCATCACTCTGGTGCAAGTTAATCTTGGTTTCATCAATCCAAAGAATCTTGTTCCAGAACTGGGCAGGCTTTTTTTAGGTGTTTGCTGGCAAAGTCTAATCTGGCCTTTCTGTTCCTGAGCGTTACCAGTGGTTTGCACCTTGTTGTGAAGCCTCTGTATTTACATTCACAAAGCCGTCTCTTGACTGTAGATGTTGACAATGACATGCCTACCTCCTCAAGAGTGTTCTTGACCTGGCTAGATGTTGTGAAAGGGTTCCTCTTCACCATGAGCAGAATTCTGCGGTCATCCACTTTAGTTGTCTTCCGTGGTCTTCCAGGCCTTTTGCTGTTGCTGAGCTTGCCAGTTAATTCCTTATTTTTCAGGATGTTCCAGACTGTTGTATTGGCCACTCCCAATGTTTTTGCTATCTCTCTGATGGGTTTGTTTTGTTTCCTCAGCCTAATCATGGCCTCCTTCACTCGCATAGACACCTCTTTGGACCTCATGTTGGGAGTTCCAGTGAACAGCTACCAAATGCAAATGTAACACTCAGAACCACCTCCAGGCCTTTTATCTGCTTGATTGGTCATGGGGTACCCAGGAAACAGGCCACACCTGGCCATGCAGCTGCTTGTCAGCCATTCGTTCCATTACTTATGAGCCACCAACAATGGGGGTGTGTGTATGCCACTGGCTGTACTTCCTGAATGGTTAGTGCCCCACTTTTGTCAAACCCCTTGAATTACAGCTGAAAGTCCTGACTTCGCTCCCATCTGGGTGTGTTTCCTTTCAACTTCAATGTGGTGGTGTACAGAGGCCAACTGCCAAAACAGCTATCCTTGTTCCAATATTTCTGGTCCTGGCTGTATAACGCCTTTGCTCCACGAGCTGCATTGGGTGCTGGTTTGCTTCCGGGTCCAATTCAAGGAGGCGGGCCTTCTCTGTAGTGGCGCCTGCCCTTTGGAATATCTTGCCCCCAGAGTTGAGGCAGGTTTCCTTCCGGAAAGATCTGAAAACCTGGTTTTGCCGCCTAGCATGGGAGGGGAAAGGTAATAGCTACTCCTGGGGGTGGTTAGTACCATAATGCCCTCCCTATTGTTCAAGATCAATTCACCAGATTGGATTTTATATTTATTTATATCATGTTAATAATCTGTAATTTTATGCTTGTATTTTAACCTTAATTTTTATTGTAAGCCACCTGGAGTCCCCGATTGGGGGAGATGGGTGGTCATATTAATTTAAATAATAAATAAATAAATAAATAAATAAATAACTGTATTTCAGAAATAATGTAGAAAAGGCACCTTGGAGTATGCAACTCTTTTTCCCAAAAACTATGGCTGCATAAAATTGCAGACAGGTTACTACATTCATACCCACTCGCATACTAAAGCATTGTTTTAGAAAGCATCTGGAGCACTGAACAGTCCTAAAAAAAGTAGCCAATTCCTAGTAGTCAGATGGGTAAAATGTAATTTTCATAGCTTAAGAAGAAAAGAAAATGTGAGTGCTTCTATTATTTGCTTTAGAGGATTTCTACTCCTGTTTCTTTCCTAAAGCTTGCGAAATAGCTTACTTTGTAACTGCTTAATAATAGTAACTGCTCATGGAAGAAATATATTTGATGAGAAATTATCCTAAAAGTCCTTGAGGGTGTATAGGTGTCCTAAGGAAACATAAATGGAAGCGTAATGGCACATAAATTGATGCAAATAAATGCAGTCACCAATTAGGGAGATTGTGAAACACATTTTTAATTACTTATCCAACTCCGTATCTGACTGGTGTGGATAGATAGGTACAGTCTTGAACATCGATGATACTGAACTGTGTACTGATGCTGGGAATTGAGAATCTCAGGAGAACATGTTAGACAAGGAAAAGATGGTGGGGCAGCAAGGGAGTCTTGGGAGGGAAGATACAGCTTCTCAAAAGATTGCTACTGACCACACAGAGGACCTCCAAGAGCTGGATTAGGTTTTCAGACTGGAAGTTTCCCTTGCCCACTCTATGAATTTATCCATTTATGCTCTTGCAGTTGTCAATTTAAAATTCCAGTTGTTTGTTTCACAAGTTCAGTTTCTTTGTCAAATTATGAGGTATAGTGTTTCATTTTTATTAAGATTGGTATTATGTGAATGCAGGTACGTAAGATTGGTGCAACCTAATTGGCAGCTGCTCATTTAGTATTTGTTTATAAAGCTGTTTACTATTACGTAATTATTGTTTACTGTCTTACAGGTATCAAAAAGTACGTTGTTGGCTTAATTATCAAGACCTCCTCTGATCCATCGTGTGTTGAAGTGAGTAAGAGATACTTGGGGATTGGAAGATGGTCCTTGCTAATGAAATAGGATATGCCTTAATTTCTTTCTCTCATCCTCTCCCTCCCCCCTCCTCCTTAGAAAGAGAAAGTATACATTGGGAAGTTGAACATGATTCTTGTTCAGGTGAGTCAAGTTTCTGGTCTTTATATAGTATTGTAAGACTGGAGTCATAATTGTTCACTATATATGTTTTTCATGTTTTGCAGATACTAAAACAAGAATGGCCAAAACACTGGCCAACATTCATCAGCGATATTGTTGGGGCCAGCAGAACAAGTGAAAGCCTTTGCCAGAACAACATGGTCATCTTAAAACTACTGAGTGAAGAAGTTTTTGATTTTTCCAGTGGGCAGATAACTCAAGTGAAAGCCAAACATTTAAAGGACAGGCAAGTGATTAATATAACGAGTATACCAGGGGCGGAGTCCTAAATTGTAATGAAAGCCAAATCAAATTCTCCATCTGATGTCAGGGAGACATGAGAAAGTGATATCAACTAAGATGCATTTTGTTGAGTTCTATTCCTTGATACCATTTATTATGCAAGGAGATGGGGATTCAAGGAGCCATCACTTCTCATTTCCTCTGTCACAGCCACTCTTATCTTCCTTTGCTAAAGAAGATACATGCCCAGACAACCCCATAGCAGCTGAGCTGCCTCATTTGAAAACATGAGATGAGCCCTGCTGCATTTTGTCCAGAACATACCTTCCCACCTCAGGAATTGCTCTGCATCTTTGGTGAAGGTGCAGAATAGCCTTTGGTGATTCTGCCAGTTTTATCCGTACCCTTTCTTTTTAGGGAGAAAGGGGCTAGTAAGCTTTCTTAGATTAACAGCTGGAGATTTCCAGTTTCTGATGGATGCAAATAGATTGTTGAATTCATTTCTAATCACTGTCTTTGTCTTGTATATATTTATAAGGATTTTGTATTATAAGCCTCCTTTTGTTATTTAGCAGTGTTTTTATGTGTCTTAACCAAGTTGTGCTGTAAAAATTGAGCTTTTTTAAAAAAAAAGCTTAAATAATCTTTACTTTATTCTTTCATTTGAATGGGTATTTATTTTTTTTGCAATAATATGCCATGGTAATTCAAACAGCTAGAAAATCCCTGCTGAAGGGCCCCTCATGTCACTAGATGAAGTGGGGGTGGGCAAGATGGCAGGAGCTCTCTGTTGGGAGTCCCCTTCTCAGTAACAGCTTGCCCATCCAAGGTGAGGATGGCTACCATTCATGAGCTTCTGGATGCTTATAAAAACTTGATTATTCCAAAAAGGCTTTGGGGGACTGATTAGCATTATCGTTATATACTGTTTGAATAAAGATAAAATATTAGTATGCCCACATACGTTAAAAAAGAAAAATACTGTTCATGGGGTGTACTTACTTTTTCACATGAATGTAGCTTATAGTCGGTTTAATGCATTAGTATTTATATACTACCTGGAGTTTGTTAGGATTAAGGTGGTAGATAAACTGCATAATACTAAACGTGATTATTTTATTTTCTCTTGCTACTAGCATGTGCAATGAATTCTCACAGATATTTCAGCTGTGTCAATTTGTGATGGTAAGTTTAATATAATTGTTTAAAAGGTACCACTTCACAGTATAGGTGGATTTGCTTATATATCATTTTATTAACAGGAAAACTCTCAAAATGCTCCTCTTGTTCATGCAACATTGGAAACTTTGCTACGATTTCTCAACTGGATTCCACTGGGCTATATTTTTGAGACCAAATTAATCAGTACATTAATATACAAAGTGAGTATTTGCTATGCATGGATTAATTTACTGAGAGCAAAAATTAGATCTTGAATGTGCCTAATAAGCAAGACATTTGTTGCACTTATGTTGTTGTTTTTTCCTCTTCTATAGTTTTTAAATGTTCCTATGTTCCGAAATGTCTCTTTGAAGTGCCTGACAGAAATTGCTGGTGTCAGTGTAAGTCAGTATGAGGAACAATTCGTCACACTCTTTACTTTAACCATGATGCAGTTGAAACAGGTAACTTTCACATTCAACTATGTGATCTTTTTTATTTGCTCGTTAAATAGGTAGCAACTTTGTTTCCTTGTATTTGTCCTGCTCACATTGAACAAGCAGCTCTTGGCTTGTCTAAAAGCATTTTTCCCCCAGAAGCCTTTTCTTATCACAAACTGCAAAAGGATTAATATGCAAATTACCCATTAATAACTGTACAGGACTTTGATGTAAGACTTGAGGTTTTACAAAGTGTCCCAGACCATCTGCTTGGATAGAAGAGAAGCAAATGTTCCTGTCCTGTGATTTTGTTCTTCAGGGACTCCTTTTAGTCATGGTTCTGTTCTGGGCTGTTGCAGGTGTTATTCATAAACCAAACCTTCATAGCTAGCAAGTATTTCCTGAAGATTCTACAGGATGATCAGTTAACTGAAACATAAGAGCATTATGTCATTTTAGTTAAATAATCAGAAATTCATTTGTGTTGGTGCATGCAGAGTTGCTTTATTTATTCACTTTGTTTGTATGCCATTCACTCCCGAAGGCTCTGGGTGGCTAACCCTGACAACATATAAAATAATGATCCCCCAAATATATATATATATAAAAATAAAAAAGATAAAACCCAAAAAATATAAATGCCATGTGCCTGTGAACCCCAGTTCCAATTAGAACATCCACTTCCTGTGCAAGTAGAGAAAGGGTTTTACAATTTTACTAAAACCTAAGAGGGACAGAGCTGATTGAATCTCTGCCAGGAGGGAATTCCAAAGAGTGAAAAGGCTACTGAAAACGCCCACTGCCAGGCAACAATACCATAGGGATGGGACTGGGACAGGGGGGTGGAAGTTGCCCCTTTTATACTTGGTTGTATGGCCAGATGAATACAGGAGGAAGCAGTCCCTCAGATAACCAAATCTGGAACCATATCAGGCCTTAGGTGATAACCAGCACCTTGAATTGCACTCATAAGCCAACTGGCAACCAATGGAGCTACTGAAGCAAAGGGGTTACCTAAGCTTATTGGGACACACCCATCACTGCCTAGAACACCATATTCTGCATCAGCTGTAGCTTCTGAATGTTCTTTAAGGACAACCGTCCATACAGTGCATTGCAGCAGTCCAAGTGGAAGGTGACTAAGGCATGAGTAACTGTAAGCAGGGCTTCTCAATCCAGGATTAGTCACAGTTGGCACACATGATGTAGCTGTGCAAAAACCCTCTTGACCACAACTGCCACCTATTTCTTGAGTAGGACCTGTGAGTCCAGGAGGGCACCCAAATTGTGTACTCTGAGCAGGGGAGTACAACCCTGCCAAATATGATGCTATCCTGGAATTATTTGACCCACAGACCCTAAGCCACTCATCTTGGAAAGATTCAGTCTGAGTCTGTTCTTCCCTCCAGACACTGACAGCTACCAGGCCCTGGGTCATCACTTCCACCGCATTACCCATTTGGCCAAGGGTTAAGATGCATAACTGGATACCATCAACATATTGATAATATTGGACCCTGTCCTGACCAATGCCCCCCCCCCAGGAATTTCATATAGATGTTAAAAAGGTGTAAAGAAAGGAGAGGTCCCAGAGGCGTTCCACAGAGTAGGGGTATCTGGGCAGATCTCTCCACCACTGAATGGAACTGCCCTGTCAGGAGGGAGCAGAACTACAGCAGAATACTGCCCCTCACTCGAGTCGCTTGGAGACAGTCCAGAAGGATACCATGGTAGATGGTATCAAAAGCCATCAAGAGGACCAGGAGTGTTGCACCTCCTCAATCCTGGTCTCTCCACAGGTCATCAACAAGCATGACCAGTACAGTTTCTGTGATGTCTCATGACCTGAAACCTGAGTGCTAAGGGTCTAAATAATCTGCTTCCTTTTTTTGTTCTTTGCAGTTGAAGGGACTAATTTCTCTAAAAGGAAGGTTGCTGATAGGTCCAAAGTTGTCCAAAACAGTCAGACTGAGCAAAGGCTTCTTGAGCAGGGGGTTCATTA
This sequence comes from Charina bottae, assembly GCA_023362775.1. Lineage (NCBI taxonomy): Eukaryota > Metazoa > Chordata > Lepidosauria > Squamata > Charinaidae > Charina > Charina bottae. Next base: position 85,688,460 of record JALMGJ010000001.1, on the reverse strand, counting down.
CAGCCTGCATCAATGGTGACAGAAACACCCCTCATTTAAAGAAGCATTGATTACTGATTGGATGCAATCTCCTGCCAGCTCATGGGAGGCCTTAACCAACCACGAGGGTCCCATCCACTTTCTCGTGACTCACAGACTCAAAATAACCCCACTTAAGGCAAGACCCCAGTAATCTCTACGGGTGCTGTCCAGCTGGAGTCCAGCTCCTCTCAAACCTGAGTGGTTTTTTCTGCCAAATGCTGCAAGAGTTCTTCACAGTGATTCTTCAAATGGTCTTGATGAATATCCTTCTGTAGAAGGGAGGGAGTCACCTTAAAAGGGCCAAAGGGCAGCATTAAGCCAGTGCTATAACGGTAGCAAAATATTCCTTTTTGCTGCTCAAATCACCACTGTATATGCGCCAACGTAAGCTTGTACTAGAGTCTGATTAGACTGAAGATGGGTCTTCGTCTAGTGACATTCTAGGCATTTCTGCCACTTCATCTTCCTAAGCTGCTCAGTAAACCAGTGGGCTGTAATGAATCTGCAAACAAGGAGATGCCCCTGCAAAATAATCCAGTCCAACAGTGTTGGAGACCCCTTTATTCCAGTGGGCAACCAGAATCAGCTAAAATACCCACCAAATTCCCCAAAAGCCCTCTGAAAAGCCACAAGATCCATAAGGTGTCTGAAGCAGACTGATCTAATAGGTACTCTTCTGCTGCAGAGGGGGATTCACACTACAAAATTCCATAGCATAGTGTGCAATCTCTCATGTGTCAGGTCCATGGTTGCCATGGCAGCCATAACTTCCTGAGCCATTCCAGACCCCTTGCTGAAGAAAGGTAGGTTTAAGTCCCCCAATGCTACTATCTGGGGAAACTCCACCATCACAACAATCAGGTTAAGCAAGCTCAGGAATAGTATTGTACAGTAGGGAGAGTAGTACACAAGGAGCAAACCCAACTGCCCTCTCTAGCCCAGCCCAGTTTACTTCCAATTATCTGTGGAGTAGCACATCTTGAGTCTCTCAGATTATAACAGCTGCCCGCCTAGGAACTGCATCTAGTGCGAATCTCAAAAACCAGGTGAACAGATTTCCAACGGAGGAACACCGTCATCCTTGTGCACCCAGGTTTCAGTAATACGAGTTAGAGTAAAAAGAGTACATCTGAACGGTTAATCTGCTCGAAGTCAGCCTTAACACTATATCTCTGAATAGTATGCCATGTTCAGCTGAAAATATATGTGGGACTTGCAAGTGGACTGAAATTCCATTCCTCTCAGTTGAATTATTTATGGCTTCAATCCAAAGAAAAATAAAACAGAATATTTAAGTGAAGCTTTGTTACAATAAGTGTGGAAGAGTATTGGTTGTCTTTCTAGCTTTGATACTGGCACTTGGTTAACTGGAGAAGTTAACTTACTTGAATTATTTGAGAACAAGCTATTCTAAATATAGCCTGGAAGTCTAGTCTTGTATATGGATGAGACTATTCCTGAGTTTCTCAGATGCAAGTTGTGTAGGAAGTATCTTATAACTCTAGGGCAGCCTTTCTCAACGAGTTCCGCGGGAGATCATTATTTTAAAAAAAATACACATCATTTTTTGAACGTCATGCACCATGCAATGCTAGTACTCAAATTTTAATGCTCTGAAACTCATTCGCCAGCCTGCTGCTATTGTTGTAAACACTGTAAAATATGGATTGTGGATTAGAAGTGAAGTGAGGTTTTCGTACTTTTTGCAAATTTTATATAAGGGTTCACTGAGATCAGAAAATTATTTCAAGGATTCCTCCACGATAAAAGGTTGAGAAAGGCTGCTCCAGGGAATAAATACAATGTAATATCATTGTTTATGTATACCTTATAATGTCAGATACAAAAAATAGAAACAAGATTATTGGCAGGACTTCCTGTTTAAGATTATAATTATATTTTACTTTCTTAGATGCTTCCTTTGAACACCAATATTCGACTAGCATACTCCAATGGAAAAGATGATGAACAGAATTTCATTCAGAATCTCAGCTTGTTTCTCTGTACCTTTTTAAAAGAGCATGGTCAACTTATAGAAAAACGTTTAAATCTGAGAGAGACGTTAATGGAAGTAAGTTCCTTTTTTAGTCACATCTGTGTCAAATTGAATATTTGGAGGACAAATACCAAGACTTGGTTTGTAAAATAGATCAGTTTACTTATTTCTATTCCATTTTAGATTGTGTTCTCTATATCTCATTCGTTTGATTAAAAGTGTATTGAGAGCTTGGAGTCAACCATGACAGCAGTCTAACTTAAATTAGGAAACCTCATAAATCTATGCCTCAAGTATTCCTCTGTCAACTTGTCAATTGTTCCAGTCCATCTATTTATGTTCTCCCTGATTAGTGCAGATACTGTAACTGCTGCATAAGAAATCTTAAGAAACTTTTTTTAAAAAAACCTGGCTATTGCCTTTTTTTTTTTTTTTTTTAAGTATTTTGGTCTCTGAGTGTTTCAGGGGGCATGGTGAAGTAATGCTGACATATGAGTAGGGTCAAAATGTTGGACTGTTCTTTTGTGATTTGGAGGTGGGGTGAAAGATGAAAACTGCATTTAACCTCACATTATAAGAATTCAGCAGTTTGCAGGAAAGGATATGAAAATTACACAAAAGCCATGTTGCTATCAAATTTTAGAGGCAAAATCTAGGACTGCAAATTGGGAGCTGATGGGGCTATATGCAGCTGGTGACATTGATCATGCTTGGGGATGTTTCTTGTTGGACCAGGATAAGATAAGGGATGTGTGACTCTCCTAGTCATGTCTGATTTCTCTGGTTTTGATACTATCAATCATGGAAGCCTACTGGACCATTCCTGGGAGTGAGAGGCACTGTGCTACCCTTTTCTCCAGGGACAGTTCCAGATGGTGTTGGTAGAGGGGGCAGTTGAGCCTAAGGCTCTTGCTTTGTGTAGTTCCTCAGGGATCAGCACGTTCCCCATTTCTATTGAATATCCACATGAGGCCATTAGGTGAGGTCATCTGATAGCATGAGGTCAAATACCAATATGCAGATGTTGCCAGTTATGTGTCTTGACCTCTGGCCAACTAGGTGATGCTGTTGTGGTTCTGTCCCATTGCTGCTGGCTGTTAGATTCTGGATGGGGAGGAACCAGCTTAATGCTGACAAGACCAAATGATTTTCATTCAAGCACCTTATATTTCTGGGGATTCTCCATCTTTATTGATGGAACTGCACTTTCCTAGACAGATTTTGTACATGATTTGGGGGTCCTCCTGCTAGCTTTTACTCAACAAGCAAATTATAGCTAGAAGAGTGTTTGCATAGATTCATCTGGTGCACAATCAGGAAGCCCTTCTCATGGTCACTCTTGCCTTAATCACTCTCACTTGGAATATTCTACATGGGGCTGCTCTTGAAGACCACTTGGAAGCCAGAGCTTAGTCCAAAGTGCAGTGGCACACTGTGATGAGCATACCTCATAATTTATTTTATTTATATATCACATTTACATCCCACTGCAATGGTACGCAGACTCTCGACTCTGGTTATATGCTGGCTTCTGGGTGCAGTTCAAGGTGTTATCTACTACCTATAAAGCTCTTCATGGCTCAGGGCCTAGAAACCTACAGGACTGCCATTCTCCAACTAAGTGATGCCATGTTATGGGACTTTAGAGATGAACCTTCTCTGTGGCTGCCTCTGCATTCTGGAAATAGCATTCCTCACAAAATCTGCACAGGTCCTGGGGCAGATTGATTTGTTTACCCAACATGGTTTCATATTTCTTGTATTGTTATTATTTTTCCCTGTCTGTTGTTTTAAATTGCATTCATTTAATGTTGTACATTACCTAGATGCGCTTTGATGATTGGGCAGCTTATAAATAACTTGATTGATTGATTGAATCCCTACCTTGATTATTTATAAAGTGCCTCACCCGAACATGCCCCATGTTCTTTTTCTTCTGTTGCTATTAGTGGTCAGTGTTGATAAACCGTTAACTCCTTTTGTGGTTGGTTGCAGGTTTCTGGAAAAGTAAATACAGATAGATTAGAGCAGAAACTGCCTTTCCTATCCACTCGCCTCATCCATGGCATTATGCAATCTCATGCAATAACTTAGATGACAAAATGAAAATTAAAAATGCTGGAATTCTATGAGATTTTAGTGTTCTCAGTTTCAACAATTTTTTAATTTTCTTTTTGCAGAGGGTTCAGGTACAATTTCAGAGCAGTTTCCCAAATACTTAATCGTTTTAGGTATGTTTTAAAAATAATCCTTGAGCAATTCTTTATAAATATTTTATTAATTAAGCTCCAAAATAAATTTATATTAGGCTCTCCATTACATGTTGCTGGTATCCGAAGTGGAAGAAACTGAAATCTTCAAGATTTGTCTGGAGTATTGGAATCATCTGGCTGCTGAATTATATAGAGAGAGTCCATTTTCAACATCAGCTTCTCCATTGCTATCGGGCACTCAGCATTTTGATGTTCCCCCCAGGAGACAACTTTATTTGCCTGTTCTGTCTAAGGTAATAGTAATCTCCGGTTTGCTTATACTTTCTATATGTATGTAAGAGTTTACTGCGGTACCCCTCTGCAGGGGATTGCGGTTATTTGATTGGTCTACCCCAGGCACCTACTGGACCCAGTTGGGTTTCAGAGAGCACACGGGGTTGTGACTGAGGCTCTGATGTAAGGTTCATCTAAGGCCTTGATCACCGCTTGGAATGAGGCACCAACAACTTTAGATTGGATTGCATCTATGCAGACTCTTGTTGTGCCCAGACCCGGTGTGTCCCCTGGTTTACAGAGGACCTCCGGAGAACAAAGCAGCAGAAGAGATGCCTAGAGAACTGCTGGAGGAAAGCTAGTAGTGAATCTGGCTGGGCACAGGTAAGTGCCTTCATTAGGAACTACCTTGTGGAAATAAGAGTGATGAAACATGTCTTTTTCTCACTCTTATTGCAAACCAAAACCACATTATTTCTATAAATCATTCCACTTTGGCACATAATAAAAATCACTAAGTACAGTTACTCCTCCCCTTATTTTAAAATTTAAAAAAATTCATATAAACCTCCTAAACATCTTTCTCCCCTGCAAAAGATAACACATATTAAATTATTCCCTTCCTACCACTATTCTATACTATCCGTCTGGGGGAGATGGGCGGTGATAGAAATTCAAATAATAAATAATAAAAATACATTTCTGTCTACTAAAATAAGAATCAAATTAAAAAGCACATAGATTGTCTGCTATTATACTTGATAATACAAGTTTTAATAATCTTAATCTTAATAAACCCAAAAAACAGACGACTCAAAACAGTAACCTTATATCAAATCCTTAAAACCATCCAAATAAACACATTTTTTAACCTTAATAATCGTAATCCAAATCTTTAAAAGCAAATGACATCAATCAAACCCTTAAAGCAAACCAAATAGACATTCTTTAACCCTTATCCCACTTCAAAATAAACCAGAGCATTTACATATCCCCACAATGTGCACAGAGCTTTTCTCTTAAAAGAATCAAACAGCCCGACTGCCCCCCTCAAAAATTCCAACTTCTTTTCATGGCATTCCACCAGAAAGTCAATTTCACTTGTGGCTTGCAGAACTCTCTCTCCCTTAAATTTCTCCAAGTCCACTATCTGATCTTCATCCAGCATCTCAATAAAAATCCCAATCTCACTCTTTGAGGAATTCAACAGCGGTAGAAATGTTTCTTCTAAGAGTGAGATTGGGATTTTTATTGAGATCCACCACCTTCCCAACCTGATGGCACATTTTAAATCTCATATTTTCCACGATGTCCTGAATACCTTGCATAAAAGCTTGGTACAAATCAGAAGAAATCTGTTTAAAATCTTGGTGGAAGTCAGAAAAAAATCTGTTTAAAATCCTCCATGTCTCACGCAGTAGATTATGGCTCCCCCTAGGAGCTTAACCAGCGAAAGTCAAGGATGTGAAAAAGTTCCGAAATGTATTTACGCAAGCGAAAGTGGGATAAGTAGACAGTTCCCAAGGGAAAGTGAAAACAGAAAGCTGAAGGTTCAAATCAGCTGATTCAACGTGTAGGAAAATGCTAATATCTTCAAATTTAATACAAATATAATAACAGAAAGACAATTGTTTATTCTCAATCCTCCTTTATATTTGGAAGGAGAACAAAATCCAAAACTTAAAAAAAAAATTTAAAAAGTAATCCCAAAAATAACGATAAGCACCAAGAGAACCAGCTTCTCCTCGCTGTAGCAAGCCTCTCTTGGGGTACATACTTAAAAAATACATACAGATTGGTGATTTAGAAATGGAGTGGCCGGTCTTAGTGTCCCTTTAAGGCTACAGCGCGGCTTGGAAAGTGATGGCGTCCCTGCCTCCCAGCTAGCTCTTACCAGTCGAACGCGAAACGCTGTTTGTGGTCTTCTGGCTGCAAGCAGCCATCCGGAGGACAGATAGGATGATTCCAGGTGTTTTCCTTTATCCGGAAAACATTTCTGGGCTTCAGGAGAACCTGTCTGAGCCTGAAAAAAGTTGCCACGTTGTCAGCTAAGCCCGCAGGCACAGCCGCTCAGTCCGCCATTCCCCACTGGAAGCCTCCGACAGGATTCTTGGTCCTGTGGGTGTGGCCATCCATTTTTTGCTCCTCCGTGCTGATCCATGCTGCTTCTCTCTGGTCAAGGTCTCCAGGGAAGGGGTACGTGGGTTGTTGTTGTTGTTCAGTCGTTCAGTCGTGTCCGACTCTTCGTGACCTCATGGACCATAGCACGCCAGGCCTTCCTGTCCTCCACTGTCTCTCGGAGTTTACTCAAATTCATGTTCATTACATCGGTGATGCTATCTAACCATCTCATCCTCTGCCGTCCCCTTCTCCTTTTGCCCTCAGTCTTTCCCAGCATCAGGGTCTTTTCCAGTGAGTCCTCTCTTCTCATTAGGTGGCCAAAGTATTTGAGCTTCAGCTTCAGCATCTGTCCTTCCAATGAGCAGTCAGGGTTGATTTCCTTTAGGATTGACTGGTTTGACCTCCTTGCAGTCCAAGGGACTCTCAAGAGTCTTCTCCAGCACCACAGCTCGAAAGCATCAATTCTTCGGCGCTCAGCCTTCCTTATGGTCCAACTCTCACAGCCATACATTGCTACTGGAAAAACCATAGCTTTAACTATACGGACCTTTGTCGGCAAGGTGATGTCTCTGCTTTTTAATATGCTGTCTAGGTTTGCCATAGCTTTCCTTCCAAGGAGCAAGCGTCTTTTAATTTCATGGCTGCAGTCACCGTCTGCGGTGATCTTGGAGCCCAAGAAAATAAAATCTGTCACTGCTTCCATTTCTTCCCCTTCTATTTGCCAGGAAGTGATGGGACCAGATGCCATGATCTGGGTTTTTTTAATGTTGAGTTTCAAGCCAGCTTTTGCACTCTCCTCTTTCACCCTCATCAAGAGGCTCTTTAGTTCCTCTTCACTTTCTGCCATTAGGGTGGTATCGTCTGCATATCTGAGGTTGTTGATATTTCTCCCGGCAATCTTAACTCCGGCTTGTGATTCATCCAGCCCGGCATTTCTCATGATGTACTCTGCATATAAGTTAAATAAGCAGGGTGATAATATACAGCCTTGTCGTACTCCTTTCCCAATTTTGAACCAGTCGGTTGTTCCATGTCCGGTTCTAACTGTTGCTTCTTGACCCACATACAGGTTTCTCAGGAGACAGGTAAGGTGGTCTGGTACTCCCATCTCTTTAAGAATTTGCCACAGATTGTTGTGATCCACACAATCAAAGGCTTTAGCGTAGTCAATGAAGCAGAAGTAGATGTTTTTCTGGAACTCTCTTGCTTTTTCCATGATCCAGCGAATGTTGGCAATCTGATCTCTAGTTCCTCTGCCTCTTCGAAACCCAGCTTGCACTTCTGGTAGTTCTCGGTTCACATGCTGCTGAAGCCTAGCTTGTAGGATTTTGAGCATAACCTTGCTGGCATGTGAAATGAGCGCAATTGTACGGTAGTTTGAACATTCTTTGGCATTGCCTTTCTTTGGAATTGGAACGTAAACTGACCTTTTCCAATCCTGTGGCCACTGTTGTGTTTTCCAAATTTGTTGGCATATTGAGTGCAGCACTTTAACAGCATCATCTTTTAGGATTTTAAATAGCTCAGCTGGGATACTGTCTTCTCCGCTAGCTTTGTTGTTAGTAATGCTTCCTAAGGCCCACTTGACTTCACTCTCTAGGATGTCCGGCTCAAGGTCAGTGACCACACCATCGTATTTATCAGGGATATTAAGATCTTTCTTGTATAGTTCTTCTGTGTATTCTTGCCACCTCTTCTTAATCTCTTCTGCTTCTGTTAGGTGCCTGCCTTTTTTGTCCTTTATCATGCCCATCTTTGCACAAAACGTTCCCTTGATATCTCCGATTTTCTTGAAGAGATCTCTAGTCTTCCCCATTCTATTGTTTTCCTCGATTTCTTTGCATTGTTCATTTAAGAAGGCCTTCTTATCTCTCCTTGCTATTCTCTGGAATTCTGCATTCAGTTGTTTATATCTTTCCCTTTCTCCCTTGCCTTTTGCTTCCCTTCTTTCCTCAGCTATTTGTAAAGCCTCATCAGACAGCCACTTTGCTTTCTTGCCTTTCTTTTTCTTTGGGATGGTTTTAGTTGCTGCCTCCTGTACAATGTTACGAACCTCCATCCATAGTTCTTCAGGCACTCTGTCTACCAGATCTAATCCTTTAAATCTATTCCTCACCTCCACTGTATATTCATAAGGGATATGATTTAGGTCATACCTGAGTGGTCTAGTGGTTTTCCCTACGTTCTTCAATTTAAGCCTAAATTTTGCGATAAGAAGCTCATGATCTGAGCCACAGGCAGCTCCAGGTCTTGTTTTTGCTGATTGTATAGAGCTTCTCCATCTTTGGCTGCAAAGTATATAATCAATCTGATTTCGGTATTGACCATCTGGTGATGTCCATGTGTAGAGTCGTCTCTTGTGTTGTTGGAAAAGAGTGTTTGCTATGACCAGCGTGTTCTCTTGACAAAACTCTATTAGCCTTTGCCCTGCTTCATTTTGTACTCCGGGGCCGAACTTGCCTGTTATTCCGGTTATTTTTTGACTTCCTACCTTAGCATTCCAGTCCCCTATGATGAAAAGGACATCTTTTTTTGGTGTTAGTTCTAGAAGGTGTTGTAGGTCTTCATAGAACCGGTCAACTTCAGCTTCTTTGGCATCAGTGGTTGCAATAATGAATGCTTCCTTGAGAGAGGGGATACTCCTCCCAGTTCTGAAAGAGATGGTAGTCCACCTCACCTTAAGAAACCATCACTGTATCTCATAGATCTGGACAATTTTCATCCAGTCTTCAGCCTTCTGTACTTGGGGAAGATTTTTGAAAAGGTGGGTTGTCCTATAGCTCAAAAGCGTCCTGGAGGAAGTAAATTATCTGCCCCCATTGGGTCAGGTTTCAGACCAGGATTCAGTACAAGACAGCTTTGGTTGTGCTTGTTGATGACCTGTGGCAGGATGCGGTGGTACAGCCATCCTGGGCCTCAACCTCTCACCAGCATTCCATACCATCAACCATGGTGTCCTTCTCGACCAGCTTAGAGGATACAGGGTGGGAGTTTTATGGTGGGTCGTCTTCCTCCAGGGCTGGTTCAAGTCAGTAATGGTGGAGGCAGGGAGAAACCTAGTCCTAGACCTCTCCTTTGTGTGGTGCCCCAGGGTTCTCCCTTCTCTTTTTTAACATCTGTATGAAACCACTGGGGAAGGTCATCTGTCAGCATGGGGTGCAGTATTATCAGTATGCTGATGATACTCAATTGTATGCCTCTGCCCCCAGCTGCCCAAATGAAATTGTCAAGATTCTGTCCTGGTGTACGGAGGCTTGGGGTTTCTGGATAGGAAACAACAGGCTTTGGCTCAACCCTACTGTGATCTAGTAGCTGTGGGTTTCTGGCCATATAGGTCCAGGAACTGGAGAGATTTTATCTTTGACTTTGGATGGTGATTCACTATTTCACTTGGATTTAGTGTACAGTTGGGGTTGGGTCAAGATGAGTAGAATTCCCAATTGGAGAGATATAATATATTTAGTCCTGAAAGTCATTTAATTTTAGTTTGCTTTCGTGATATGTGTTATTTATCATTGTATTTTTATTTAATGATTCTGTATACTGCCCAGAGTCATGTATTTTTGAGTTGGGTAGCCGTATAAATGGTTGTGGGTTTTCCGGGCTGTGTGGCCGTGTTCTGGCAGTTCTGGTTCCTAACGTTTCGCCAGTCGCTGTGGCTGGCATCTTCAGAGGACAGGAGCACAGCTAGAAGATTCTGTCTGTGCCCAAGTGGAGGGTGTGTGTTCCTGCTGGTGTTTATAACTTCTGAGAGGGTGTGTGTCTTCTGTGGGTCATTTCACCCTCTGTGGGACACACACCCTCTCAGCAGTTATAAACACCAGCAGGAACACACACCCTCCACTTGGGCACAGACAGAATCTTCTAGCTGTGCTCCTGTCCTCTGAAGATGCCAGCCACAGTGACTGGCGAAACGTTAGGAACCAGAACTGCCAGAACATGGCCACGCAGCCCGGAAAACCCACAACAACCATCAGATTCCGGCCGTGAAAGCCTTCGACTAAGCCGTATAAATGTTTGAAATAAATAAAATAAAATAAAAATTTAAAGGTGAGGTGGGAAAGACAACCTGATGGGGTTGTAAGGGTGATAGCCACATGTCATGGGCATACACTGGTAAATGTTATGGATTCTAGCTATATGTGTTTCATGCCACAGCACATGAGATTTTGGGTTGTTTTTCCTAGCAAGAACTTTCTTTTATCACTATTACTACAAAAAACATTTGTTTATAATAAAGAACAGTATCAGCACTTTGTAAATGCACATCAAGTTTGTAATTTGGTTTTTAAGTTTTGTATACTGCAATAATCAACAGTAGACTCTCAGCAGTTAGCTGGTCTCTGCCTCATCTGGCCTATCAGTTAAATAGTAATGTGAAAAGATGACTTACATGTTATGATTTTTTTTAAAACAAAAATATAGGTGCGATTATTGATGGTTAGCCGCATGGCAAAACCAGAAGAAGTACTTGTTGTAGAAAATGATCAAGGGGAAGTTGTTCGAGAATTTATGAAAGATACAGACTCTATCAACTTGTACAAGAACATGAGGGAAACACTAGGTAAATTATATTTGCATCATTATTACCTTTCATTCTGCTTTGTTAAGAAAAACTTTCCCCAAAACTGAAATGTGGGAATTTATACTACTGAAGTAAGAGTAATTGGGGAAGGGAGTGATTAATTAAGAACTAAAATTAACTCTTAATTTAGTAACACAAATTCTTCCACTTATTTCAGTTTATGGGAAGGGATAGTTTTTCCCCTGACAGCCACAAGCAAAGGCAATGCATAAGTTGATACCATTCTAACTTTTCATAAGCAAATTAATTTTACCATAATTCTGTAGGTTGATGTTTTAGTTGCAGGTGCTTCTTATAATTTTTATTAAGGTAATTGGTTATGGTTTGCATTGGTCTCCTTCAACTCTGAAAACCCTAGCAAATCACAACTGCCAATACATTGAATATGTGTTCCACAGACTTGGGATGACTGCCACATAAAATACAGTGCCTTTATAAGGCACTTATAGGGTCTTCAGAGGTCCGGTGGTGGAGGCAACTAGGCCTCGAAACTCTAGGGGCTCTGGGGCGGATTGTCCTATTGAAGTGGTGACGGGTCGGGGATGTTATGGCGGGAACCGGAGGGCAGGCCATTGTTGGGGAAGACGCCCCCGGTGTTTATTACCGGTGGTGTGTTCCGGCCCTCCGGGTTCAAACTTAGGCCCTGGTCAGCGGATCCTTGAGTGCCCTGATCTCCGGCTGTTGATGCTTAATGCCAGGTCGGTTAATAACAAGGGCCCCCTCATATGTGATTTGATTGCGGAGGAGGGGGCCGACCTGGCATGTATTACCGAGACCTGGCTGGGCCCTGGAGGAGGGGTTGCCCTCTCGGAGATCTGCCCGGCCGGGTTTCAGGTCTGGCACCAGCCGAGACATCGGGGTAGGGGAGGCGGGGTGGCAGTTATCTTTCGAGAGTCTATAGTGGCCTTCAGGGGCACGGCTCCACAGGTGGCCGGATGTGAGACTCTGTTTTTCAAGTTGGGTTCCCGAGAGCAGTTGGGAGTGTTGCTGCTGTACCAGCCTCCCTGCTGCGTAGCAACCTCCCTGCCCGAGCTGCCGGAGGCTGTTTTGGGGTTGGCGGTGGAATTCCCCAGACTTATGGTTCTGGGGGATTTCAATCTGCCGTCCCTGGGACGTGCCTCGGAGGCAGCTCGGGAGTTCATGGCTACCATGGCAGCCATGGGCCTGGTCCAGATTATTCGGGACCCGACTCGAGACAGTGGCCTCACTCCGGACTTGGTTTTCCTGTCGGAGCAATGGCAAGATGATCTGGGGGGAGAGTTGCACCTTTCCCCGTTGTCATGGTCAGATCATGCCCTGGTGACCCTGAGATTCTCATATGCTGCCCCACTCTGCAGGGAGGCTGGACCCATTCGTTTGGTCCGCCCCCGGCGACTAATGGACCCGATAGGGTTTCAGAGGGAGCTGGGGGTTATATCCGAGGATCTAATGCACGGTCCAGCGGAGGCCCTGGCCGCAGTCTGGAATAAGAGAGCGGCCGGGGCCTTGGACAGGATCGCGCCTATGCGACCTCTCTTGTCCCATCCGACCCGATATTCCCCGTGGTATATGGAGGGATTGAGGGTACTGAAGAGGGTCAAGAGACGCCTAGAGCACCGCTGGAGAAAGACAAAGACCGAATCAGACTGAACACAAGCTAGAGCCGCAGTTAAAGCCTACCTTGTGGCGGTAAGAGCGGCGAAACGTCAATATTTCTCCGCTCTTATTGCGTCCGCAGAATGCCGCCCGACGGCCCTGTTTAGGATTACTCGATCCCTCCTAGGTAAGGTGGGCCCGGTGACCCACCTGCAGGGCAGTGCGGAGGAATTTGCACAGCATCTGATGGATAAAATCGCTCGGATTCGTTCTAAGTTAGACTCCAAGCGTGACACATGGTCTGGGGAGATGCCGAGGGAGCGTCTGTGCCCGGTTATCTGGGAACAGTTTGATCCTGTTGGACCTGAAGAAGTGGACAGGATCCTCCGGACTGTAAGGGCCACTACTTGTCATCTTGACCCATGCCCCTCCTGGCTGGTGAAAGTAGCCAGTGAGGTGACATGTGGCTGGGTCCATGCAATGGTTCTTACATCCTTGGGAGAGGGGGTGTTTCCAGCGGCTTTTAAGGAGGCGCTGGTGCACCCCCTCCTCAAGAAGCCATCGCTGGACCCTACAGTGTTGGATAATTTTCGTCCTGTCTCCCACCTCCCCTTTTTGGGGAAGTTGGTTGAGAAAGTGGTGGCATTACAGCTCCAGAGGATTCTGGATGATACGGATTATCTAGACCCCTTTCAGTCAGGATTCAGACCGGGATATGGGGTAGAAACTGCATTGGTCGCACTTACTGATGATCTCTGGCGGGCGCGGGATGGCGGCAGTGCATCCATCCTGGCTCTTCTTGACCTCTCAGCGGCTTTCGATACCATCGACCATGGTATCCTTTTGGGACGGCTTAGGGGGTTGGGGGTGGGCGGCGTGGTTTTACGCTGGTTCAGCTCCTTCCTCCAGGGCCGATCCCAATCGGTGGTTATAGGAGATGAGAGGTCCGACCCTCGGCCCCTACTTTGTGGGGTGCCGCAGGGTTCGGTTCTCTCCCCTCTCCTATTTAATATCTACATGAAACCGCTGGGTGAGATCATCCACCAACACGGGATGAGGTATCATCAATATGCTGATGATACTCAATTATATATCTCCATCCCGGGTGAGTTAAGTGATGCAGTGGCTGCCCTTTCTCAGTGTCTGAGGGCTGTGGGGGTCTGGATGGGGAACAACAGGCTTCAGCTGAACCCTGGTAAGACGGAGTGGCTGTGGATTGATGGTGCCTCGAGATCCAGGGAGTTGTCATCCTTAGATCTGGACGGGGTGGCACTACCCCGTTCAGACAAAGTGCGGAACCTGGGTGTCCTTCTGGACTCACGACTCCTGCTTGAAGAGCAGGTGGCAGCCGTGGCCAGAAGGGCATTTGTACAACTTGAAGTTGTGCGCCAGCTACGCCCTTTCCTGGACCGAGACGCCCTCCGTACAGTCACTCATGCCCTGGTCATCTCCCATATAGACTATTGCAATGCGCTCTACATGGGGCTACCCTTGAAGAGTATCCGGAAGCTTCAACTGGTCCAGAATGCGGCTGCGCGCGCAGTTATTGGTGCCCCAAGGTCGGCACATGTGACACCTCTGCTGCGCGAGCTGCATTGGTTACCGGTTTGCTTCCGGGTCCAATTCAAGGTGTTGGTTGTCACCTTTAAAGCCCTACATGTCATGGGACCAGGTTACCTAAAGGACCGCCTCATCCCCAGAGCATCGACCCGCTCCACCCGGCTATGCAGAGAGGGCTTGCTTCGGACCCCGTCTATAAGAGAATTCCACCTGACGGGGTCCAGGAGGCGGGCTTTCTCGGCAGTGGCACCCGCCCTCTGGAATATTCTGACCCTGGAGGTGAGGCTAGCCCCCACACTTATGACCTTCCGGAAACAACTGAAGACCTGGCTCTGCCACCTCGCTTGGGATGGGGGGAGTAATAGCTCCTCTTGGGGTTGGCTTGCTCCATAGGGTTCTTTAAAGCCTAACATCAGAGCCTCTTGGATCTTATATATTTAATTAAATTATGTATTCTATTTTATAAATTTTTATATGTTTTAATTACTGGCTTGGTGTAAACCGCCCAGAGTCCCCTCCGGAATGGAAGTGTGTGTGTGTGTGTGTGTGTGTGTAAGTAAGTAAGTAAGTAAGTAAGTAAGTAAGTAAGTAAGTAATTCATCCAATTCTGGTAATATCCACTTATTTAAATTATTTCTTCCAGTTTATCTTACCCATCTGGATTATGCTGATACTGAACGAATAATGACAGAGAAGCTTCACAATCAAGTAAATGGTACTGAATGGTCATGGAAAAATCTCAACACCCTGTGTTGGGCTATAGGTTCAATAAGTGGAGCAATGCATGAAGAAGATGAGAAGAGATTTCTTGTAACAGTAATAAAGGTATGGCAGTGTAGTCGGGCATTACTAGCTTCTTAGGGAAATTTGTCTTTTGTAGAAAGAAAATCAACATAGTAAGACAGTTTTCCAAATACTCAGCTGTATCAGGAGATACTGAAATTCTGATAAGGCTTAAATCCTGAAAAGGTTGGTGATTTCATGGAAGTCAAACACCAGTGTTACAGCCTCACTGGCAGACTATTAACAGCACCTTGAATACCTTCAAGTCAAAATACATCCTCTCCTCATTTAGTGACCACAATTCGTTCCCTAAATCGGAAGTGAAATGGTCACTAAGCGAACCATGTGACTTGAGAGAGACTGCAAAGATCATTGGTTGCTGCCGTCTCATTTAGATAAAGTTCTCTCACTCAGCAACGCCAGCATTACTCTCACTCCAGCATGTGTTGTTATCAGGCACAGAAATTTGGTTGTAAGTGTGCACATGGGTTGGAATTTTTTTAAAATTTATTATTACCATCATATTTACGAATGGCCACTAAACAAGGAGTGGCTGTATAGGATACAGAGTCTTCAAAAATTTCCTTCATTTGGTATTAATTCATTACTCAGACACAGGCTGCTTGAAGGAGCATATTCTCTGTTAAACTGTTCAAGCAGGCCGGCCCATTTGATGGGAACACAACAGTAGGGAGTCATTTTGATGACTGCTCTTAGTCTTTGGAAGTTCTGTCAGGCTTATGAAAGAACTTGCACTCTTTCTGTTATTCTTCCAGGAAGCAAAAACATTTTTATTTGAGCAGCAATTTATGCTAAAGCTGGTATACTTAGGTTGAGTTGAATTTGTTTACTGCAGTGTTTTACTGGTGTGCTTTAACTGGTGTATTTTTTATTAAGTCTGAAATCTTCAGTTGGTTAGTTTGCATAAGTGAAACTTTCATTAAGATGGACTTCTGTTAGTAGTCTACTCGGGAGAGGATTTGTCTTTTATGTTACTGTATATTGTTTGTTGGTGCTACGTTAATAGGGTCAGGCTATCAAGAAGAATGTCTTCATGTTTTCCATAATTACAGAATTTATTACAAAATGAGGTTATGGCTGTTAGTTTACAAGCATTTGATTTCACTTATTTTGCCTTATTTCTTTCTTTTTTTATAATGCTGCTTTATATAACTTTTTATCATAAGCAAAAATGGAACTTCTTATGAAACTTGTGTTTCTGTAGGATCTTCTTGGACTCTGTGAGCAAAAGCGAGGAAAAGATAATAAAGCTATCATTGCATCAAATATAATGTACATAGTAGGACAATATCCAAGATTTTTGAGAGCCCACTGGAAATTTCTGAAGACTGTCGTCAACAAGCTGTTTGAATTTATGCATGGTAACTTACCTGGAATTTCATTTGGACTGTGCAATAATAAATGATATTGTTAAAAAACAGTAATGGTTACTGCTTTTCTATTAAATATCTTAATAGGTGGGTTTTTTAGAACTATTACTATTTAAAATATTACTTAAATTTACAGAAAGAGTGAAATAAAATTATTACTGTGTGCTTTTCCTTTATCAGTCTGAACAAACTCAAGATATAGTGTAAACAACTGAGAAATGGTTTCACAATGCATAAAAAGCTTCTTGTATCAGCAACTATTTCTAATTTTTCTCTTTAGAAACTCATGATGGTGTCCAGGACATGGCTTGTGATACTTTTATAAAAATAGCGCAAAAATGTCGAAGGCACTTTGTTCAAGTCCAGGTTGGAGAGGTAATGCCATTCATTGATGAGATCCTGAACAATATTAACACAATTATTTGTGATCTTCAGCCACAACAGGTAATTATCAGTTATATATTGCAAAAATACCTAAAATAGGGGAATGTGCAAAAGCATGGGCATTAATAGGGTTTTTTTTAATCTTGAAAGCGTCCTGTTGCTTATAGAAGAAGATACTTTTATGGATCCACTCTAGTGCCTATCTCTTTATTGAACAGTAAATTGCATTTATAGAAATGTAAAGATTTTAAAACAGTTTGGAAAGACACTTGAGATTTGTAACTTATAGCTTAGCAGATTTAGTTAAATTGTTATCCGTTCCAAAGGTATTCAATTACATACTTTAGTATGCTTTTTCTTCAATTAGGTGCATACTTTTTATGAAGCAGTTGGATACATGATTGGCGCTCAAACTGACCAGACAGTACAAGAGCATTTGATAGAGAAATACATGTTACTCCCTAATCAAGTATGGGACAGCATAATTCAGCAGGCTACAAAAGTAAGGGTTCATGATATATACTCCTTGCAAGCATGATAATAGTTTCAGAAAATGTTGATTTCTAATGAAGTTTGAGTTGGGTATGTTTTGGCATGTGGTTTGCTTTCAAGAAAAATTTGGTTAACAGCAAGTATTTTTTATAGGAGTTGTTTTATTATTATTTAGGAATGTGCAAAATCTAAGCATGAACTATTCCATGCATTAAATACAGGTAGTCCTCGATTTAAGACCACAATTGGGACAGGAACTTCCATCGCAGTCATTAAGTGAGTCATGCTCGATTTTGCGGCCTTTTCTGCTGCGGTCATTGAGTGAATCACATGGTTCCCCATTGATTTTGCTTGTCGGGAGTCAGCTGGGAAAGTCACAAGTGGCAATCACGTGACCCCAGGACTCTGCAACTGTCGTAAATACATGCTGGTTGTCAGGTGCCCAAATTTTGATCACATGACCATGGGGATGCTGCGACAGTCATAAGTGTGAGGACCAGTTGTAACTCGCTTTTATCAGCACCATTGTAACTTCGAACGGCCGTTAAGTGAATGTTTAAGTTGAGGACTACCTGTAACTAGTTTTGTGTAGTTTTATCTCTGTTAAAATACACGTGTCATCAATTTTTGTCAGTATACAGAAAGAAATAGGACTGTTTCATTCCAGATATTTATTTATTTATTTATTTATTCATTCATTCATTCATTTATTCATTCCGTCATATTTATATGGCTGCCCATCTCACAAACAAGTGACTCTGGGTGGCGTACAACAAACATAAAAACAATATATACAAACAAGTATTAATATTATTATTAAAAACTTTAAAATTATAAAAGGCACAAAAATAAAACATTAAACGAAGAGCAGGTGTTAATTACACTGGAGCCATCTCAATATTTCACCAGTCCATTGGGGTCCCCAGGCCTGATGACACAACCAGGTCTTGAGGGGCTTCCAGAAAGTTAAAAGGGATGAAGCCAGCCTCACTTCGGGAGGAAGAAAGTTGCATAGAGCAGGGGCTACAGCAGAAAAGGCCTACCACCTAGGATCTGCCAAGTGAAGCTCCCTGGCCAATGGGACCTGCAGCATGCCCCCTCTGCTGGATCTGGTGGGACAGGCAGATGTAATCAAGGAGAGGTGGTCCCTCAGGTAACCTGGACCCATGCCATGTAGGGCTTTAAAGGTCAAAACCAGCACCTTGAATTGGACCCAGAAACAGACTGGCAACCAGTGCAGCTTGCGGAGCAAAGGTGTAACGTGTTCTTCTAGAAACACACACAACTGCCCATGCCACTGCATTCTGCACCAGCTGAAGCTTCCGGATACTCTTCAAGGGCAGCCCATGTAGAGTGCTTTACAGTAATCCAACTGGGAGGTGACTAGGGCATGAGTGACCATGGGTAGAGCCCCTCAATCTAGGTACAGGCACAACTGACACACAACACGAAGTTGAGCAAAGGCCCTCCTAGCCACGGCTGCCACCTGCTCCTTGAACAGGAGTCGTGAGTCTAGAAGAACCCCCAGATTGCTCACGGGGTCTGTTTGGGGCAGTGCAACCCTATCCAGCACCAAAGATGGTGTAGTCCTAGAACCAGCAAGCCCCAAAACCCAAACCCACTCAGTCTTGCCAGGGTTCAGTTGAAGCCTGTTGTTCCCCATCCAGACCCTCACAGCCTCTGGGCACTGGGATAAGATGTCTACAGCATTGCTTAATTTGCCTGGGGCAGAGATGTATAATTGGGCAACATCAGCATACTGATGATACTTGTCAGGCCCAGCCCAAGAACAACAGAGAATCAGTCCATTCAAACTTCAGTTATTTATTTGCTCACACCGTATAGACAGAATCTTGCCAGACTAAAGCTACTCTACCTCACCTAAGGGGAGAGCTCTAGGTAGGGGCTATTCTGAACCTCTTCGTTTTCCCAACCTTGCCTCCTGGACTGTGCCTCCTCTTATCTCCTCCACCTCCTTGGAATGTGCTCCCTCTTTCCTGAGAACCAGAGGCACCGCCGAAATCTGCCACAATACTTCATCCCATGGCAAGGGATGAGCTCAACCCAGTCGCCTCATGTAAATGTTGAATAGGAGCAGAGAGCACCGACCCCTGCAGCAGCCCACATAGTAGGGGCTGAGGGTGGGAACTCCCCCCCAATCACCACCAATTGGAATTGACTCAGGAGAAAGGGGGCAAACCAGCACAGCACCCTGCCACCCACCCTCAATCCTGAGTCAATCCAGAAGGATACCATAGTCAATGGTATTGAAAGCCACCAAGTGGTCAAGTAGGGCGAGGATGGATGCCCACCCCCCATCCTGCCCACGCCAGAGATCATCAAAAAGCACGACCAGTGCTGTTTCCATCCCATACTCAGGTCTGAATCATGACTGGAAAGGATCCAGATAATATGCTTCATCCAGGGTCCTCTGAAGCTGTTGCTCAACCACCTTCCCCAGAAAAGTGAGGTTCGATAATGGACGAAAATTGTCCAGTATATTTATTTATTTATATTTCCAACTTATATCACCGCCCATCTCCCCCCATTCCGGAGGGGACTCTATTGGGGTCCAGCGATGGCTTGTTGAGGAGGGGCCGAACCAAGGCCTCCTTAAGAGGTAATGGAACAACCCCCTCACTCAAAGAAGAATTTACCACCGCTAGAACCCCTCACACAACACCCCCTGGGCCGCCTTACCAAGTCAAGAGGGGCATGGATCTAAAGAGCAGATGGCTGAGCTCACAGTCCTAAGGACCCTGGTCCATTTCATCAGGCCCAACAGGTTCAAACCAAAATGCTGCTGTTTGGGGCCAAACGGTTTCAGAGGAAGATTAGAGCAGGAAAAAGCAAAGACAGAGAGGTTTTCTTGCCTGTGGCATGTCCTTATGATGCTATAATAGTCTTGGAGGAAGCATTGGAAGATGAAACGTTGAGGAGCTAGCATCTTGTATGACAATTGTGTTGTCAGGGAGGCCCCATGCATCCCATAGAGGGCCTGCCCACTCCCCTCCTCCTCTTCTACATGGACAACCAGAACTAAAGGAGAATTGGGGAACAGACAGATTAGTGGGAGAAGTTACGCTGGGAGCTGCTGAGGCTACTGTAATAAGGAATAACACAGAGGTCATGCAGAAGAAGAAAGAGAAAGAGTGACATAAGTCAGAGTATAAAATCAATCAGGAAGCCGCCTGGGTTTTGTTTTAGCCTAAAACGTGACTAACCAAAATAATTAATCAAAAGTTCAGACTCTGTACAGAACTTTAGTTCAAGTTCCTGATCATTTTTCTACTGTGGCGATCTTGGACCTATATCTTTTTAAAAATTTGTTATGTAACTCTGCTCAGTTATCCAATTATTTATGTTTCAATTGTAAACAAGGTTTATACTCTCTCAAATGTATGGAAATAACCTACTAAGTTGCTAAATATGAAAAATATTTATTAAGCTATTTCCATACATTTTGAGGGAGTCTTCAGATATGTTTTTTCTGTGCATTTGGCCTGTACTGAACCACAGCATTAACTTTTATACAGTATTCGATGAAGGGCTGCTTTGCTTGCTAAATGCACAAATTTTTGTTTAACAGAATGTAGATATTCTTAAAGATTCTGAAACAGTTAAGCAGCTGGGGAGTATCCTGAAAACTAATGTGAGGGCATGTAAAGCTGTTGGGCATCCATTTGTGATTCAGCTTGGAAGAATCTACTTAGATATGCTGAATGTGTATAAGTGCCTAAGTGAAAACATTTCTGCAGCTATTCAAGCAAATGGTAAGAATGACTGCTTTTATTACAATAATATTTTCGATTATTTGTCATGTGAATAAAAAGAACTAGACTTTCTAATGTAGAAGAGGAACCTAAAACAAATCATGGGGTGATTGAATAAAGGTAGTTAGAGCAAGTTTAAAAGTGGGTGGATTGTGGGTATGATCTGCTTAATGTGTGATGGATGAATAAACTTTATTGACATATGGTCACACCAGATGATGAATAATTGTTACAGAACCTTAATAGCTTCACACAGGGAGCACTGTAATGTAAAGATAAGTGTTAAATAGAAAATCATAACTTGGTAACTTAAAGACACAGCAGTATAATTTCTTTGTTGAAAGCAGTACTTTAGTCTCAGTTTATTACTATGGATTTCTTTGGCAGTCACATAAGCTTTCACAGAGATTTAATGAACATTCAGCTTTCCTAAATTCATTAACTATTTGATGCAAATTGTGGCTTAAGTTTGAAGACACCCAAGCTCATTTGAGCATAAAAAAGGAAAAGCAACTTTTTTTTCTGTACTTAGCGACATGCTTGGGCCTCATTCCAAAAAAGTATGAGTGCAACCAAAATAAAATTTAATTGAATTTAAGTTTAAGATTATTTAAATAATCTCCCCCTTCCCCTTCCTTCCCCTGTGACAGTAAAAATTAAGTCTGGCAAGCGTTTTTGAGTTCTCCAGGGACCCAGCACAAGGCTTTTCAATTCATGTACTTTTGGCATACAGTAACTATCGCTAGTGTCAACGCATACAAATACTTCTAATGGTAGAGTTGGAACAGAGGAGAATGGTACATGAGAGAGAGGATGTAATCCTGTGACTAAGATTTTCAGTGATAAAGGACCAGAAGCATTTCCACAAGGTCAATTAAAGCCTTAGACTATTTTTATTCTCAATCAGAATGTACATATGTTATAATAATCTGCTATAGGCTTTCTGTAATTATAAAAGTATGGGCTTGCCTGTTCAGTAATCATGCCTCAGAGATCAAGGCCTGGGGGACCTATGTTCTACCAACATAATGAAATATACTTGGCAGATACCAAGGTATAATGTAGATGTAGATTTTTGGCATTCTCTATCTTGTGGCCTACTCTGGCCTTGTTTATTTACTTTTTTTCATAGGCATTAAAGTTTGCTTTATAGAAAGGTTAATAACTATAGGAAGATTTTGTGACCCTTCTGATACAGCATCTTGAACCTGAATTGCATTTAATAGGTTATTATTTGGTTCTGGATTTTTTTTCCTATTCTTTAATTTTGTTGATTTTTGAAAAGGTGGGGTAAAACTTTCTAAATCAATTTGCTTTTCCAAGGCTATTCTTGATTTGTAATTGACCTTAAAACTCTTCCAGGTGAAATGGTTACAAAGCAACCTCTGATTAGAAGTATGAGAACAGTAAAAAGGGAAACTTTAAAACTCATTTCTGGTTGGGTGAGCAGATCTAATGATCCTCAGATGGTAAGTGCAATGACCTTAATAAACTACTAAAACACATAGAGGATGCATTTGCATGACACACCAATCTTAGCTTAACATTAACTCTAGTAGGAGATTTACTTTGACCTTGGGAACACCCTTCAAGTGTTTAGATGCTGTTGCGGCAGCAGTTCGACTGCCCTAGGGATCTGCAAAACATCTCAGATATTCTTAGCTCAGAACAAACCTGTGTTCTGGAGTTCTGTCCCAAGCTCAAGGCAAACTGAGAATTTCACTCCACGTTGTCTTCAGGGTTCCCTCATAGGAAACGATGGGAACTTTAAATCAAAATCTAGCACTCTCTTTTCATCCAAGGGACACAAAAATAGATGGGTAGTAAAATGACCAAGGGGATTATTTCTGAAGAAATGTTTAAAATACTGTTAAATCCCAACAAATAGTGAGATATGGTATGGTCCAACGTAAGACACCAGGCTTGTCGATCGGAAGATTGCAAGTTTGGAGGTTCGAATCCCTAGTCCTGCATGATGGAGTGAACTCCCACACTAGCCCCAGCTCTTGCCAACCTAGCAATTCGAAAGGATGCAAATGCAAGTAGATTAATAGGTACCACTTCGGTGAGTAGGTAACAGCATTCCGCGTGCATCATGCCAGCCACATGACCGTGGAAGTGTCTTCGGACAACGCTGGCTCTTCAGCTAACAAATGGAGATGAGCACCAGCCCCTAGAGTCGGACACGCGAACCTTTACCTTTTTTACCAGCACTTTACCCACTACTGTGATCCTAGAATAGAGAACAAAAAACTTGTTCTGAGTTCTCGTCTGCATATGAACAATTAAAATATTTCCACGTTTATACTGTTGGAACACATAACTCACTCAAAACATTCCAAGAGAATGTTCCAGGTCGTGCTGCTTTGTTTGGATCTTAGAACGATTTTTTTCCTTGATTATCTCACCACCTCTGCCTGCTGAGAGGAAATATTCCAAGTGCCTTTGTGATGCTTTACTGATGAGGGAGGGGATATCTTGATTTTAGATCATTGCCTGGGGGAGAGGGAAGCTTATTCCCTTCTCTCATTTATTTTGTTTAAAAAATAAGTCCCTCAGAGGTAAAGCAAATGGAAGTGAGAAATAGAAAGTTGTCTGAAATAGTTAATTGCTTAATCATTCTGGCATATTTTTTTCCAGGTATTTTTGTCTGGCTCAGGTAAAGCAAGAATTTATCACAGCTTTAGAATTGCACAACTTGTTAAATCCCTTACTGATTCTTTAAATCTACTACAAACTACTGTTTCTTTTTTGGTTTATTTACATAATTGCTTTTGACTGTTATTTAAACATACTATGATTTAACACATTATGCAAGCAGGTTGATAAACTTTAGGAAATGTTGGGTTAACCTACTTTGTTGGTTTTTTTTCTAGGTAGCTGAAAACTTTGTTCCACCTTTGCTGGATGCAGTTCTTATTGATTACCAGAGGAATGTTCCAGCTGCCAGAGAGCCAGAAGTGCTTAGTACAATGGCTATCATAGTAAACAAGTTGGGGGGACACATTACTGCTGAAATACCTCAGATATTTGATGCTGTCTTTGAATGCACATTGAATATGATTAATAAGGTAATTCAGTGACTCTTAAGCATTAAAAAATAGATATAGGGAGGAAGCTTATAAAAACTGATTTGACTGATTTTCAGTAAAGGAAAATGTAGTTTTCTGTAGGTAGAATTGGAGTTCTGTATTGGTTCTTATTGTTTTCCTAATTTATTCCTAGATAGGCTCATGATTTCCCACAGCTTTTAGTACTATGTTCATGTAACCTACTCTATATAGTAATCACTTTTCTTTCTCTATTGCCCCTTTATCCTGTTGATCACACACGTAACTTTTTTATTATTTCCTATCTCCTTTGCATCCTAATTTCATATATTTTTCTACATTGTCAGAATATGACACTACATGTTTTATATTATGACTACTCTCCTTAAAATGTTTTTCTGGCTTCCTGTCTGCTCATGGATTGGGCACACACACTTTTTTTATCCTTGCCTTCCAAGTGCAGAAGGTCCTTTCTTCTCCATATCTTATTGCACTTATATTCTAACAGTGGTTAGAATTCCAGAGGTAGTCATAAACAGAGAGCTACTGTATACTATTTTTCTGTTAGCTATTTGAGATAATAAGTCCCTTAAGCTAAAGAGCTCCTTTTAAGTGTCTACTTAGATGAGCTGTATTAATTAAATAGCAGTACCTTCTTTATGTATCAGTCTTGCCTCTGAAAATCTAGCCTGTATAAAAATATATTGGAAGTGCATGGGCTTCAACTGGGGGGGAAAGCTCAGAAGAAGATAGTGGCACTTCCATATTGCTCAGGAAAGCTATATGAACAAGTTACCAGAAGTCTGACTCTAGGCAAACATCTGCTAACAAATTATATGCAACAACATGGAAAACTTTTTTAAATGGATGTTTAAAAATATATGCTTTTGAAAAGATGGAATTTCTGCAAACAAATTTAGATAGGTTCAAATTTCAGTATTATGCATCAGTCAGCAACCTTGATATCCTCAGGTATAAAGGGGAAAAGGTGCATTTTCTCCTCACATTACAAGATAATTTATTATAAACTGAACAGTGGTTGCTAGATTGCCTAACTGGAATCTAAATTGGTAGGGCTTTACTATTTGAACCAGTGACTATCCTTGAAATGTCTAATGCCAGTGACAGTATTCCTATGTTGACCAGGTGGATTTTGGATGTAAGACCCCTTTCCTTAGATCTTAAATCATTTTTCATATAAATCATGTCTGTAGGCCTCGTCCTGCCTTCATATTCAACTTAAAGAGAGTAGAGAAATATTGCTGTCATTTCTTGCCCCAATTTCTGAGCTGTAAGAGAATAACTAGCACTCTACTGTGGCTGATGAAGTCTTCTTGCAAATCCCGCAAAAACAAATAAGAAATGAGCTTGCAGTACCCCCTAGTTTGGAGGAAGTCAGTAAAGCCACTAAACAAATGAAAAATAACAAAGCTAGTGGACCTGATGGGATTCCTGCTGAAGTCTTTAAAGAAGGCGGGCCTGAACTTACACAACAACTTCATAAGCTCATCGAAAAAATCTGGATGAGGGAGGAGATTCCAGCAGACTTTAGGGATGCCATAATTATCACTCTCTTTAAAAAGGGTGATAGAACAGACTCTGGAAACTATTGAGGCATCTCCCTTCTAGCCACAGCAGGCAAAATCCTGGCAAAGATAATCACAAACCGTCTCCTATCTGTATCAGAAGACATCCTCCCTGAAACGCAAAATGGCTTCCGCCCTTCCCGGGGAACAGTGGATATGATCTTCACTGCACAACAGCTTCAAGAAAAATGCAAGGAGCAAAACCGCCCTCTGTACATGGCGTTTATTGATCTGACTAAAGCTTTTGATACTGTAAATCGTACTGCTCTCTGGACCATCCTTCTGAAAATCGGATGCCCTGATAAATTTGTGAACATCTTGCGGTTACTCCATGACGACATGATGGCAACAATCCTGAATAACAATGGCTCTCAAAGCGATCCATTTAAAGTGGAATCCGGCGTTAAACAGGGATGTGTTATTGCTCCAACCTTATTCGCTATCTTCATCGCTATGATTATGCACCTTGTTGAAGAGAAACTTCCTACTGGTGTAGAAATTATATATCGAACAGATGGAAAGCTTTTTAATCTTAGTAGGCTGAAAGCAAAAAATAAGGTAATTACAACTTCTGTTATAGAACTTCAATATGCTGATGATAACGTAGTCTGTGCACACTCCGAGGAAGATCTTCAAACTATCCTAAACATCTTTGCAGAAGCATATGAAAAGCTCGGCCTCTCGATTAACATTAAAAAAACCAAAGTGCTTTACCAGCAAGTTCGAACCAATCCCTCTGCAGTGCCATCAATCCAGCTTAAAGGTGTGTCACTAGAAAATGTTGACCACTTTTCTTATCTCGGCAGCCATCTATCTACAAAAGCCGACATCGACGCTGAAATTCAGCATCGCCTGAGCTCTGCGAGTGTAGCTTTCTCCCGAATGAAGCGTAGAGTGTTTGAGGATCGGGACATTCGCAGGGAGACCAAAATGCTTGTTTACAAAGCCATTGTACTACCAACCCTTCTGTACACCTGTGAAACATGGACCCTCTACAAACGCCACCTCCAACTTCTTGAAAAATTCCATCAATGCTGCCTCCGAAAAATTCTGCAAATTACTTGGGAAGATAGGCGGACTAATGTTAGCGTATTAGAAGAAGCGAAAACCACCAGCATTGAAACAATGATCATCCAACATCAACTTCACTGGACCGGTCATGTTGTTCGAATGCCTGACCATCGTCTTCCAAAGCAGCTACTTTACTCCCAACTTAAGAATGGAAAACGGAATATTGGTGGACAGCAAAAGAGATTCAAAGATACTCTCAAAGCTAATTTTAAAAAATGTAATATCAGCATTGAGAACTGGGAAGCCCTAACTCATGAGCGTTTCAATTGGAGGTCAGCCTTTATTAATGGCGCTGTGGACTTTGAAGAAGCACGAGTACAGGGTGAAAGGGAGAAAAGAGCTAAAAGGAAGGCACGTCAGGCAAACCCTCATCATGACCGTCTCCCACCCAGAAATCTATGCCCTCATTGTGGGAGGTTGTGCGGATCCAGAATTGGCCTTTATAGCCACTTATGGATCCACTGTTAAAATTTTACCTTTGGAAGACAGTCTTACTCGGCTACGAGTGATCGCCAATGATGATGATGCAGAAGAGCACTTCATTTTAATTTGTATAGAATTTTAGAGATTGCAAAGACTTTTCAAGGCCTTGTGGATATTTTTGAGAATAGCTACTTCAGCAGCTTTCCAATTCACTTATAAAAGGTATCTGTGAGGCAGAGCCAGCAGATACTTCAGTAGCATTACTATTTATTGGGGGGCTTCAGAAAGTGATTGTCAGTGTAGTATGACAATCTCTGAATCCAACAAATTTATATTGATTTGTTACTCCCTGATTTGTAGAGTGACCTTCATGAATTTCCAGAGAAAACAAACTTCTTTACCAATTTCTTTGCAGAAAGGGTGTTTGACTCCACTTTGAAAATTTAAGAAGGCTTTTATGTGTTCTTTGGGTTGAGGTGAAGGGCTAATCTCGTTTTTCTACCCTGGTCTGGGGGACAAAGTATCTATTTGTCTGGAGGGGCATTTGAAAATTTGACTTGTGTGCTCCAACAGGAGACAGTGTCACAAGATGAAGTTACTTGTTTGACTCAGAGAATAAAAATTCACAAGTAAGGAAGTTTCTGGATTTGCATTTAAAAGGATCTCTTTCTTCCCCTTTTTTCCCCTTAGGACTTTGAAGAGTATCCTGAACACAGAACAAACTTTTTTTTATTACTACAAGCAGTAAACTCCCATTGCTTCCCAGCGTTCCTGGCCATTCCACCTGCACAGTTCAAACTAGTATTGGATTCTATCATTTGGGCTTTCAAGCATACAATGAGAAATGTTGCAGATACAGGTGAATATGCTTTATCCTAATCTTCTAAATTATCATGTTTGTTTTTTAACTGTTCAATCGTGTCTGATTCTTGGCGACTGCCTGGACAAGTCCCTGCAGTTTTCTTGGCAAGGTTTTCCAGAAGTGGTTTGCCATTGCCTCCTTCCTAGGGCTGAGAGAGAGTGACTGGCCCAAAGTTACCCAACCGGCTTTCATGCCTAAGGCGGGACTAAAACTCACAGTCTCCCGGTTTCTAGCCTGATGCCTTAACCACTAGACCAAACTGGCTCTCGATCATGGTTTGGAAGCATGTAGATATGCAGCTTTTTTACAGTCTGTTATCCATCTGTCCAGTCTTGACAAAATGTAATGTTAATATTCCCTCAAGAATTTTACCAAATTCCTTTGTCAGAAATTGAGAACTTTTAAACCAGTATCAGTTGGTTTGCTTAGATACACTTCAGATTATAGCTGTTAAGAGTCAAATTGATTGTAGGAAGAAATATATACAGTAAATAAATAAATGGCAAAAACAGAAGTAAAATTGTAAAATTCAAAGAAAAGTAACCATCTTGCTGATGCAGTCATGCACCGGTTTTCTGGAATAAAATGTAATACCTGCAAACGTTAACATTTTAGAATGACTTTGCTTTGTGCTGTTTTCCAGGCCTTCAGATCCTTTATACACTTTTACAAAATGTTGGACAAGAAGAAGCTGCTGCCCAGAGCTTTTATCAAACTTATTTCTGTGACATTCTTCAGCACATTTTTTCTGTTGTAACAGACACATCTCATACTGCTGGTAGGAACTGAATCCTGCGGTGGGAAATTGGGAAACTTCTGTTAAGAGTAGAACCTATATAGTTACAAATATTAACTCTAATTTGTATTTTGTAACCAGGTTTGACGATGCATGCATCAATTCTTGCATACATGTTCAACTTAGTAGAAGAAGGAAAAATAAGTACTCCCCTAAACCCTGGAAATCCAGTAAACAACCAAATGTTCATTCAGGAGTATGTTGCTAATCTTCTCAAATCTGCATTTCCTCATCTGCAAGAGTAAGTGCTTGACTTCCAAACACAAGATAGAATTGATGTGCATGTGGCAATCATATAAACTAACTCCTGTGTCTTTTTTTTATGTTAGTGCACAGGTTAAACTGTTTGTAACAGGACTCTTCAGTTTAAATCAGGATATTCCTGCTTTCAAGGAACACCTTCGGGACTTCCTAGTGCAGATAAAGGTATGTTTGATGTTTATAAATGCATACTGGGTTGCATTCATAGAAGAAGGATTTTCTGTTAAGACTGCTGGGGGGAAATTGTTCATGCTCAAAACCTAATAATTGCCTGGGCAGAAGGTATACTTCTGAAACACTGTAAACTTGCTTTATAAATTCTGTGAATATTGTCATATTGGTAAATATAGCCATCTTCTAAATTCCTGAATTAGCTTGAGTTCTCAGATGGATCATGTATCCATCTTCTGAGTTTGTATTATTTAGATCAGGCAGTAATGTTTCCACATAGAAGATGTGCATGAAGTATCTGGATACATTTGGTTCTCATTAATATTTGGGTAAGGTGGGGGTTTCCTAATGGTTAAGAAATAGCTCAGGAAATGGTGGACTGTTCTTTGCTGGAGGTGTGAAACAAGTGGCTAGGAGTCTTGGAAAGTACTTTAATATTCATTCATTCATTTGTTAAATTTATACACTGCCCATCTCACTATAAAAGTGACACTGTGCAGCATACAAATAAAAGTTATAGAAATCCTAAAATAGAAGATAAAAGAGGGAAACTAAAAGGTGGAAAGAGCGTCCTTAAGCCACCAACCACCCCCAGGGCTGCCTATCACTCTTGCTCTTCCTGAAGGCCAGAAGAGTGGGGGCCAACCTCATCTCGGGGCAAGATGTTCCACAAGGTGGGGGCAACGGCAGAAAAGGCTCTCCTCCTAGACCCTGCCAGTCGGAATTCTTTAGCCAACCGGGTCCGCAACATACCCTTCCTGTCGGACCAGGTGGGACGGATCAATGTAATTGGGACAAGACGGTTCCTCAGGTAACCTGGGCCCATGCCGTGAAGGGCTTTAAAGGTCATAACCAACACCTTGAATTGGACCGGAAGCACACCGGCACCCAGTGCAGCTCATGCGGCAGAGGTGTTACATGCGCGGCCCTAGAGGTGCCCATAACTCCCACGCCACCGCATTCAGCACCAGCTGCAGTTTCCGGATACTTTTCAAAGTATAGTTAATATTTAATTATTTTTTTATCCCGCCTTTATTATTTTTATAAATAACTCAAGGCAGCGAAGACACCTAATACTCCTTCCTCCTCCTCTTTTCCCCACAACAGCAACCCTGTGAGGTGAGTTGGGCTGAGAGAGAGTGACTGGCATATAGTTAAGGCAGGGCTTTCCAAAGTTTTCCCGTGGCGACACACCAACCACTGTTGGTGTGTCGCCGCGGGAAAACCCGGAAGTGCCGCCATTGCGGCAGCGCGCAAAAACCCGGAAGCGCTGCTGCCGCTTTCATTTTTGCGCGCTGCCGTTGGTGTATCGCCACGGGAAAACCCGGAAGCGCTGATGATGATCAGCGCTTCCGGGTTGTGTGGCGACACACCAGACTGTGTAGTGACACACTTTTGTGTCGCGACACACAGTTTGGAAAGCTCTGAGTTAAGGTATTCCAATAGTAGAGAATATACGTAGCTCAAGGTTGAACTGTTGGGTTCTTGGTGTTCCCTGAGCTTGGTTGTTTAATTACCAGGCTTGGTAACATCATCAATGTATAGGAGAATGGAGTTTGCTGGATGTTTATATATAGTAGCTTGTTCTGCCAATCTTTGTTGGGGTTTGGTGTCTTCCTTGATGGTTTCTTTATAAGGACATTGTTTCTTCCTTTATTATGAATCTCGTGCTGTTTCTTGCTTTTTGGTGGTTTGCTGTAACGGAGGGTATGCTCTGGGTTGTTTGTTTCTTTCCTTGACTTTGTATTGATTGTATACCCGTGGTTAAGATATTGTAATAGAATCTTGAAAGCTTGTCAGAGGCCTTCTCTATTTCAATTTATACTTAATCCAGTCAAGGTAGAGTTGTTTTTAGTTTTTCTCACATTTTCTGGACTGAGATACCTCTTTTGTAAGGGCTCCATATTCTCTTGCCATTCTACCGAAAGATTTCCCTGTTTCTAGGCCAGGGCCTTAATAACAAACTGGATTTTTAAAAGAATAAGTGCATTAGTAACTACCCAAACAGAGGGGCTGGAATAATACATTTTTACCCAAGAATCTGATGAAATCCACTTTTTTCATACCTTGTTGCAAAAAGTTAGTTTGCAGCATCAAAAGCTTTCTCTGCATCTTACAAAACTTTTTGCTTTAACATTAATACCATAACATCATATTCTGATAATATTATCAGAGATCCGTCATCCTTTCAAAAGAACAATATGCAGGATGAATTACTAATGGTACTACCTTTTATAATTGTGTCAGTATAGCAATCAAAGTCTTAGCCTGACCAGGTGTGTCACGTCAAAATCCGGAAGCGCTGATGGCGCACTGCCACTGCACGCAGCTGTGGGCCATCAGCGCTTCCGGGTTTTCGCACGGCACACAAGGACACCGCTACCGCTGCAGTGCGCGAAAATCCGAAAGCGCCGCAGTGGTGGCGTGCAAAAACTGAACAGCAGCTGCACTTCCGGGTTTTTGCGCAGCGGCACTTCCGGGTTTTCTCGCACGGCGCCATTGGTGTGTCACCACGGGAAAAGTTTGGAAAGCCCTGATCTAGGATATTGGATGATAACTCATATAACACATGGGCTCCTGTACTGTTTTCATAATAAGCCCCACAATATTACAAGGATAGGTCTCTTTTTCAAAAGATTATTATGTATATCTAATAATATAGGAGGTAGGCTTTTTATATATTTTTGTACTATTCAATAGGGTTCCCATTTAGCCAGGGGCATTCCCAGTTTTCATTGTTTCAGTCATTTCAAAATCTCCCACTAAGTTAGAGGTGCAGTTTTCCAGATTTTTCCCTCTATTCTCAATATATCTGCTTAATGCACTTAAACAAATACTCCATATTCAGAGTATACAATTGCTCACATTACAATTTAAAAGTTTTGTAAACATGGCAGCTCCACAAGACAGTTTGCAGCATAAAACGTTCAAGGCTTTCTTTACAACTTCGTACAAGGAGGTTCTTTTTTTTTTTTTCCTCCACGGGGCATAGGTTATTGCCTTCCCTCATACAAATGTTTTGAATTTATCCCAGATGATCCTCACATTTGCTGCTTCTCTGTTTGAAAAATTATTTTGGTATTATTTTCTTGCTAATAAACTCATCTAGCAATGAAATATTAAAATACAACCTCCAGCTAATTTGCATTAAATACAACCTCCAGCTAATATGCATTTTCTTACTAAAAATCAATGACCTAAAAAAAATTTGATAAGTATAATCAGAAATAGTAATGGAATCAATATAACATTTTTCAGCTAGATTATAGATATTATTAACAGGTTTAATATTTTTAAAGATATTAAAAACAGGTATCATATAAAGTTGATATGGTATGTTCCTGTTTAATTAAATTTAGTTGTTTGATATATTAAATTTCTGAAAAAAATGCATGGAGGGTACAGGTAGTCCTCACTTAACGACCACTCGTTTAACAACGGTCTGAAGTTACAACAGTCTCGGGAAAATATTTACGACCATCGCAAATCATTGCACCACCCCTACGGTCACATGATCGCAATTCGGGCACTTGGCAGCCAGCTCACATTTACGACCAGTTGCAGCAGCCTGCGGTCACGTGGTCGTGGTTTGCAACCTTTTTTGCCGGTTTCTATCAAAAAACATCCATTGGGGAAGTTGGATTCACTTAATGTGGTGATTTGCTTAACCCATGATTCGTAAATTCAGGTTCAGTCGCATGGTGACTCATTTAACAATCACACTGCTTAACCAATTTTCTGGTCCCTATTGTCATTAAGTGAGGACTACCTGTACTCCAACTCTGAGAATGATTTCCTTTGGAAAGTTTATTACAATCCGTTTATGAATCCAAAATTAAATTAAAATTCCCTCTTGGAATCTGGAGAGTCTCTTTACCTCCTCTCCTTCCCTCCTGGAAAAAAATACTGGCTGGATATTTCCCAGTTCACAGGGTCTGGAGAGAGAGAAGAATCCCTTCCATCTTGCAGAAAATGGCCAGGCACAGTTCTTTAAATCAGGATCCCTCCCTCTAACCTCTGATGAAGGAAAGAGAAGTGGGGGAGCATCCATTCAGCTTAGAGAATCAGGAAGGCAAGGAATGAGTGTCCAATTCAGTGTCACAGTCAGACACCCCCTCTCTGCTTTTTTAGCAACATATTCTGAGGACATAAGTTAGGAAGGGACAGGGCAGGTATAAGTAAATCCTCCTCTTACCCTCAAGTCATTGCCCCTCCCTCCCAGAGGCTGCAGATATTTTGGGTATCTGGGTGGGCCTTGGTTTGTGCAAGTATTGCAAACGGAATTGGCAAAGGAACCAGGGTGGGTGAATATTATCTGCTGAATAGTTGGAGAGCAGGAATGGCTGGAAGTGCCAGATGAAGTAATAATGTACAATTTAAACAAAAGTTGCATAACTTGAAATTAAAATTGTATCTTATGAAATTATTTTAAAACTACAAAGAAAAATACAGTGGCAAAAACCATTCATTCAAAAAGACAGGCTACAGGTATATAAGAGAAAACACAAGAGAGGAAGATGGGATGGGGGTTGATGAAAAAGAAAAGTATTTCTACATGGTTACACTGTAGAGCTATTTCTAGGTCAGACTTTTTGATCTTTTTGTCTCTTGAGCTGTGAATCTGAGCTAGAGTCCAGTAAGGTTTCTAATCAAAAGTTATAAGAAAGAGAATGGGGAAGAAACCTGAGGAAAAGAAGAAAACGGTTTTTGACTTCATGACTTATGTTGGTCTCTCTTAAAATGTAAGTTATTTTGTGGAGAGCTACGTTTCAACATAACTTAAGTAATTAATTCTTGA
This sequence comes from Charina bottae, assembly GCA_023362775.1. NCBI lineage: Eukaryota > Metazoa > Chordata > Lepidosauria > Squamata > Charinaidae > Charina > Charina bottae. Next base: position 85,654,275 of record JALMGJ010000001.1, on the reverse strand, counting down.
TTTGAGGTAGTTGGCAGCTGTTTCCAGAACCTGCAATTTTTTTACGCCATTTTCCAGGGATACACTAACATTTTCACAATAAAGAAAAAATATCTTTATTCCCACTTGCCTTGCAGTGAGATAAATTGGATTAAATTCTTGAAGTTTTTCTGCTGCTGTTCAGTGCTTTTTTAGAACTCTAGAAGGCAGATCAGGAAAAATCACTAATTTTTTTTCCAGCATGTAGTTGTCTGGTTGGATAGCTGCAGAATATTGTCACATTCAGATTAACGACAAAACTACCATCGCCACAGGATTTGAATTATACAACAATTTAAGCCTGGCTTGTAGTCTAAAAGCAGCGTCCAAAAAATGTCCATGGTTCATTTGAAACAAGTTCTGTAAAACTTTCTCTATGGCAACAAGAAGATATTGCTTATCTTGTTTGTCTTCTACATATAGGAAGTTCAGCCCTCCCAAACACTTGCAACTTTCTTGATCTTCAGTCTGATCTAATTCCTCTTGGCAAGCTATTTGCTTGGTTTTTCCTTGTTGCGTGTGTCTTCTAAATTTTTAATTCTTTTTGTGTGATTCCACTGCAGTTCTAAGCAATTTAACATCTTTCCACAAAACTTCATGCTCTCTAATGGATCTGCTTTTGAAGCATAAGGCAAGCTGTCGATATCGAGACTGCAACATGACTAAAATCTCAGAATTAGAAAGTTCTCTTACCCCAGTATCGGAAGGTATCTCTGGAGTCAAAATCACTTTGCAGACATCTCCCTAATAAGCCCTCAGCCAAAGCACATGCATTCTGGGAAAGGGTGGTTACTTTCTCAGCTATAGCTGTGCTTTCCAGCTCAGCAATAGATACTTCAAAAGCTGGAACTGGAGTAAGCTGTTCAGGGTGAGAGAAGCTTGTTTCTTTTGCTTTCAAAGCATCTTACCAAAATTCCAAAAGAAGTAGAGAACAATTCAGTTAACTTTTCATCTTACCAGTTGTTTTTTAAGCTATCTAAAATACCACTTTCAATAGCTCAGCAAATGAGAAACAAATTTATATATATATAATTTTTATTGAAGATTTTGATTACAGAAATACAAGCTAAACTCAGAAAGAAAGGAAAGTACCAATCGAAGAGAAAGGAAAGTAAAAAGAGAGAGTAAAAAGTGCAAAGAAGGGGAAAAAAGGAAAGAGTGAGATAAAGAAAAAGAAAAGAAATATATAAAGAAGTGACTTCGAATCTTCATCACAAGTATAAACAAGTTTGGTAGCTCTTCACCCCTATAGGTTACAAACAGATATCTCTTCTTCCCATATCCCATCTCTTATCTATAAACAAATCCTTAAAGCCTCGTCATTTCAGTCCATTAAGGTTACCAGAGATAACAACGTATATATCATTCTTGTAGCCTGTCATTTTTAAATTAACTTTCAGATCAGTCTCAATCTTGTCAGATATAACTTGTTCCTCTTTCATAACATCTTTTAAAGACAGTCTATCTATAGAGGCAGACACTCTTAAAATTAACTTCTGAGTCCATTGTTCAAAAATATCCTTCAATATGTCCAATGTTAAAATATTTTCCTTCATTCTGTATCAGGAAGTCAAATTTAAGTGTTCTTCTTCTATTGTAATTTTTAGTTCCTTCTGGTTCCCTCTAGTGTCCAACCTTCAAAGTCTCATCCTACCATGTTTTTTTTTCTTTAAGAGAATTTAAAACAAAAGCATTTTCCCATGGGAAGGATTCTTATAATTAATTCCAAAATCTTATTTCAAATTTATCTGGACCCGTAGTCCATTTGTAACTTTCTAAAATCAACATTCTAATCACCCTTTTGCTGTTTATTCCATAAGAAAAAAATTTAAGTCCTTAAACTTGTATTTAAAACTTCTTTTGCTAAGGATTGAAGGAAACTCACCCGGTGCTGTAAAACTTGTAGATCCAAAGGTTCCTAATAGCTGAAAAGCAGTTGACAAGCAATATCCAAAAGTTATTAGAAAAGGAAGTATGCAAACCCAGTGTCCTTTTTAAAGGTGCCAACTGTGGTTTCAGCAAGATGGTTATTCTCTTGTCTCCCCTATCCTTGTCTGGAGAGGAATTATGAAAAGCAGGTCTACTCACCTCATTACTTTTACTGTTGATATTGTGGCTACTAATTTCTAGCCACATTCTTCGAAGATCTCCTTTAATATTTCAAATGTTATAGCATTTTGTGTCATTTTGTACATCCCAATACTGATCAAAACCAAAAACAACTTTACACTTTTTTGGGGGGCGGAGGCTGGACCCTCTAGTGTCTAATTTAACTCATAAAGTTTCTAATCTGTGTTATGACTTACAGTAGACAAAATAATTTTGGTTCCAAGGAAAAGCTGTTTATTTTATATAGTTAGTTCCAAAATCTTACAGTAAAAGTTTCTCTTTTTTTAATTTAATCTTTTTATTTATTAAAATATAATACAAAATTATAGAACATTGTTGACTTACATAAGAACCAGCATAATAAAATACAATTCGTACTACATAGCATATAAACAATATACTGTATTATACACCTATAAAGAAGTAAAAAAGAAAAAGAAAAAAAAGAAAAAGAAAAAGGAATAACTAGATTAAATTTAAGTATTAAGAAAATAACTAGAACAATAACAATAACAACAACATACTAAAAATGGTTTCCGACTTTCACAGCTAAAGATATACAAATAGTTTTAATCTCTTATCTTTATTTTCCCTTATATTGCTATTATTTCTATTTACTCAATTCCTTAATATATAAATCCCATTATCATCTCTTCACTTTTTTCGATTGTATGCAGGTAATCTAGTATTGGTTGCCATATTTCTTTAAATCTCATAATATTTTTATCTTTTATTAAAATTGTTAATTTTGCCATCTGTGCTAACTCTAATATTTTCATCACCCAATCCTCTATTGTTGGTATATTTTCCTTTTTCCAATACTGCGCATATATAATCCTGGCTGCTGTAATCATATATAATAATAATAAGTTACCATATTTTTCCTCCAGATCTTCTTCCATTATACCTAATAGAAATAATTCTGGTTTTTTTACAATTTCTATTTTAAGAATTCTCTGAGTCATCTAATGTATTTGTGTCCAGAATTTTTTTTTTTGTTTTCTTACAGGTCCACCATAGATGGTAAAACGTTCCTTCCTTTTGTAAACGTTTCCAACATACATTAGAGACATTTTTATACATTTTAGCTAATTTTTGTGGGGTTAAATACCATCTATACATCATTTTGTAAAAGTTTTCCTTTAAATTATAACACAAAGTAAATTTTAGTCCCTTAGTCCACATTTTTCCCCATTTCTCTAATAAAATGTTATATCCAAAATTTCTTGCCCAATTGATCATACAGTCTTTAACTTGTTCATCTTCTTGGTTTAGTTGTAATAACATTTTGTACATTTTTGTAATAATGTGCTCATTATTCATATATAGTTGTTTTTCAATCTGTTTTTTCTTTCTTGAATTTATATTTTTTATCTAATTTAAATTGTTCATTTAACTGCATATATGTGAACCAATGACATGCATATCCTTCTCTTTCTATTTCTTCTTTTGTTTTTAGCATAGGTGTGTCTTGTTCATATTTTATTATATCTTTATATCTTAACCATTTTGTCATATCACCTATACTTTCCTTCCTTGCAAAGGGTTCTTGTGGCGATATCCACATTGGTATATTTGGTAATAATCTACTTTTATATTTATCCTAGACCCTTAATATTGCTTTTCTAATAATACAATTTTTAAATTTTTTGTTCATTTTTGCTTTTTCATACCAAATATATGCATGCCATCCAAATCTAAGTTCGTGTCCTTCTAATTGTAAAAGCTTTGATTTTCCAACGTTAACCACTCTCTTATCCACAAAAAGCAGCAGGCTTCAAAATACAGTTTAAAATCTGGTAACCCCAACCCTCCTCTTTCTTTAGCATCTTGTATTAATTTAAATTTAATTCTTGATTTTTTTCCTTGCCAAATAAATTTTGAGATATCTTTTTTGTTGTTGTTGTTGTTCAGTCGTTTAGTCGTGTCCGACTCTTCGTGACCTCATGGACCATAGCACGCCAGGCCTTCCTGTCCTCCACTGTCTCCTGGAGTTTACTCAAATTCATGTTCGTTACATCGGTGATGCTATCTAACCATCTCATCCTCTGCCATCCTCTTCTCCTTTTGCCTTCAGTCTTTCCCAGCATCAGGGTCTTTTCCAGTGAGTCCTCTCTTCTCATTAGGTGGCCAAAGTATTTGAGCTTCAGCTTCAGCATCTGTCCTTTAATTTCTTTTAAATCTTTCTTTAATCCGTCTTTTAATTTCATGGCTGCAGTATCTTTTTGCCATACTTTAAATATTTTCTCATTTATTAGAATTGGTAATATTTGAAAAAGAAATAGCATCTTCGGTAATACGTTCATTTTGATTATGGATATCCTTCCTAACAAAGATAGTTGTAATTTTCCCCATCTTTCCATGTCAAGTTTAATTTCATTCCAAATTTTCCCATAATTATTTTGAAATAATATACTCTTTTTGTTGATAATATTACTCCTAAATATCTAATCTTTTTTTCTATTGTAAAGCCTGTTTTATTATTAAAATTTCTTGTTTTTGAGTCATATTTTTACTCAACATTTTTGTTTTTTCTTTATTTACCTTAAATCCTGCCACCTCTCCAAATTCTTTTAATTTCTTCAACAAATGTTCTACAGAATCTAAGGGGTTTTGTAGTATAAAAACTAGATCATCTGCAAATGCTTTTAATTTAAAAGTTTGTTTTTTAATTTTTACTCCTTTTATTTGACTGTCTGCTCTTATATCCCTATTAAGAACTTCTAAAACTAGAATAAATAGAGGAGATAGGGGACATCCTTGTCTTGTTTCTTTTTCTATTTTACAGTTATCTGTTGATTCCTCATTTACTATGATCTTAGCTCTTTGTGTTGAATATATTGCTTCAATCCCTTTCACAAATGATTTACCAAATTCCATTTTCTCTAGAACTTTAACCATAAAGATCCAATTTAAATTATTGAATACTTTTTCTGCATCTAGAAATATTAAAGCTATTTGGCATTCGTTATGATGATGTGCGTATTCCAAAATGTCTATCACTGTTCGTATATTATCTTTCAATTGTCTTTTTGGTAAAAAGCCACTTTGGTCCTGATCTATAATTTCTTGTAGGATTATTTTAGTCTTTCTGCTAATATTGAAGTAAAATTTTTGTAGTCATTATTTAATAATAGTTTTTAATTAGAGCTGGATCTTGTTCTTCTTTTGGTATAAGTGTTATATTAGCTTCAATCCATATCTCTGGTATTTTTGATTCATCTATAATCGAATTCAATAAATCTCTAAATGGATTTATAATTTGTTCCATAAAATATTTTTAATATCCTGCTGAAATATACCATCAGGTCCCGGTGTTTTTCCTATTTTGAGATTCTTTATAGCATTTATTATTTCCTGATTTGTTATTGGACTGTTGATTATTGCTTGCTAAGTTTGTGAAAGTTTGGGAAGATTTTGCTTACTTAAGTATTTCTCAAAATTTTTTCTAGTGAGATTTCTTGTTTTTCATATAAATTTGAAAAAAATATATAAAATGCTTTTTTAATTATTTTGTTGTCTACTAATTCTTCACTCTTCTCCCTAATTTTAGTAATCATTTTCTTCTCCCTATCTTTCCTTATTTTATAAGCTAACCATTTACCTGGTTTATTAGCAAATTCGAAGTGTCTTTGTTTTGCATATCTTAATTTCATTTCTATTTCCTTTGTTGTCAGCAACGAGATTTGTTGCTGTAATAATTTAATTTGGTATAGTAACTTATCTGGGTTTTTTTTCTGTAGTTCTCTTTCTTTTAATTTAATTTGATTCATAGTTGTTTGTAATTTTTGTTGATAATTGTTTTTTAATCATTTGATTTACGGATATAAAATATCCCGTCATTACTGCCTTACTAGCATCCCAAACTGTTCTAATGTCCACTTCATTATTCAAATTTATTTCAAAAAATTCCTTTAAGATATTTTCATTCAGTTTCCATTTAATATTTCTAGAATTCTTCCTAATTGTTGTTTACTGGATTGTGATCTGAAAATGTTTTTGGTAGAATTTCAGCTTTAGAAATTTTATTTGCTAAATCCTTTGAAATCCAAATCATATCTATTCTTGAAAAGGATTTAAATCTCTCTGAATAGAATGTGTAATCTTTCGCTAATCCATTTTTGTGTCTCCAGGAGTCTACCATTGTTAAATTTTCCATTAGTTCAGAAAATAATTTTGGGAGTTTCCCTTGTTTATTTTTAATTTGTTTTTCTGATTTCATATCTAACAGTGGCATCGTGACCCCATTCCAATCCCCCATCAGAATCCAACTTGTATATTTATACATCGATAATTCCTCCATTAACTTCACATAGAAATTATTTCTATCTTCATGTGGGGCATATACACGTACTACAATCGTTTTAGTTCCTTGTATTTCTAACTCAATCCCTACTGTATATATCTTCCTTGTTTGCCAGAGAATAATAAATTTGGCTTCAAATAAGGTTTCACATATAATACAATCCCATTTATTTTCTTCTCATTAGCTGCTACAAATTATTTTCCTAAATTCTTATTCACTAAACATTTTACCTCTTTTTTCTTAATATGCGTTTCTTGCAAACATGTGGGGGGAAAATTCCTTTTTTTGTGGAGCATTTGCTCCATTTATATTCCAAGTAGTATATTTTATTTCCATCACGCAAGTAGTTCCTTGTATTCCTTAGAATTCGTAGCTAACTCCTCTCTCTCTGTTTTTTTGTCTTTTATCTTATTTTGTTCTAATTCCTTTCTGTGTCTTTCCAGGAAGTCCTTTACTTTATGCATTGAATTTAGTTTGTATCTTCTTTCTTGAAAAGTGAAACTCACCCTCACTAATTTTTCCAAATGGAATGGAATATTTTTTTCTTTTCAATATTTTTGTCAGACCTGTGTAATCTTTTCTTTTTCTCAAAATTCTTATAGGTACTTAATACTTAAATACTATTATATCTTTTCCTTTAATTCTAGTCCTATTTTCAAAATGTGCCTGTAAGATCATATCTTTTATTTTTCTTCTGGAAAATTCAATTAAAACATCTCTGGATTTTTGATGGATATGTGCATATTTTGAATTTATGCGAAACATCCTTTCTATTTCCTCTGCCATCCTTTCCTCTTCCCAATTTATTAAGTTTGCTAATGTTTGTATTATTATTTCTTCCATTTCTTCCTCCTTCCCCTCTGGTATACCTCTAAATCTTAAGATATACTCTTTATCTCTTAATTCTAACAGTGCTAATCTGTCTAGTTCGTTTTCTCTCTCCATTTCTAATTCATCCACCCTTTCAGTAACTTTTTAAATTTCCCCCTCCATTTTCTCATTCATCTTTTCTAATTTTTGTTCCAATTTCTTTTCAAAGTCCTCAAAACTTTTTTCCAGCATTAGATTCACGTTTTGCAGAATTGTCTGGGAAGTCTTTAAAGAAAATTCCTCAAACATAGCACGTATTCCGTCGTTCTCTCCTGCCCCCGATCCTTCTAGTTTGCTTTCTTGTATTCATATTTCCTTAAGTTCATACAATATGTAAATCCAGTTTGTATTTTATACCCACCACGTTGTAAGAAAGAAGTCAAGTCACTAGAAAATGGCTCCTTTATATTAATAAATAAATCCAGTTCCTGTTTATTGTAGTAGTCCTTTAAATCCCTTCGCAGTTCTAAGAAATGTCTTGAAATAATAAAACTCACCAAGAGCCTCTGTGTCTCTGTAGCTGTGATTAGCCTCTTCTCTTTATTTCCATATAATAATTAGTTGAGGTGAGGTGGTCAATGGTATTGTCTTGTAAATCAAGACGTTCAGCCGCGGTTTCTACAGGTCAAAGCTAGCGCTTCCCAGCTGATTGTCGGCTTCACTGCAAACAAGAGCCGTTGGCTCTCTTTTCTCAAAAATCAGCTGTCTGGAAGTCACGTTAGCTGTTTGTTCGCTTCTTCTTTTTCAGAAGTTACTTTTTGTCCCTTTTTAATTCTCTGGGACGACTTTTAACACCGCACTGAGAGTTCTAGCTGATGGAGCTCTGCTAAAGCTCAACCCGTCTCCATTTTCTCCTCACCGGAAACCCCTTGAAATCTTACAGTAAAAGTTTCAATGTTCCAAATTTGTCTGGACCCTTAATTCGTTTACAGGTAATCCTCAGTTAACGACTTGTTCAGCGACCATTTTAAGTTATGACGGCACTGAACAAGTAGTGGTTGCAACCAGTCCTCGAAGTTCCAGCCGTCCCCGTGCCCCCGTGGTCACATGATCGCAATCTGGGCACTTGGCAACCAGCTCGCACTTAAAAATGGTTGCAGCATCACATGATCATGATTTGCGACCTTCCCTGCCAACTTCCCACAAGCACAGTCAATGGGGAGGTCGACAGGGAAGGTTGCAAGTTGCTCAGGTAAGTCTCTCCCACCATGCACGCTCCCGCAGCCCCTCTGCACTCACACTAAACCTCGCCACACACCCTGAGCCTTGTGCCACGCCTCCCCAGCCACTTCCGCACCCTCTCCCACCCAGCAGCTGCCACCCCATGCCCCACCGTGCTCGCACTGTGCCTCCCCTGCCACTCGCACACCCTCCCCAAGCCTCCTTACACCTCCCCCACCACTCACGCACTCCCTCGCTCCTCCTCCCACCTGGCAGCAGCCACTTAACCTGCCTGCCTTGCCTGCCCACTTGCAAGCCACCTGGGACTTGAAACTTCCTGCTGGCTTCCCCACTGATTTTGGTTATTGGAAACTGGCAGGAAGTTGCAAGGAGGTGCTCACTTAACAACCTACAATTCTCGTTTAATGACAGCAACAGGGACTGCAGGGGTTGCTGTCGCTAAGCAATGCAGCCACATGATATTGCACTTTACAACCGCATTGCTTAGCGATGGAAATTCCAGTCCCAATTGCAATCATAACTCGAGTACTACCGGTATAACTTTCTTAATTCAAAATCTTATTTAGCTTTTTGCCGTTTATTTCAACTTCTTTAAGTTCTTAAACTTATAGTTAATTTTTCTTTTGTTCAGAAATGAAAATAGACTCACCAGGTGGCTTTTCAAACTTGTCATTCAGAATATCTCTAATGGCTTTAAGCTGGTTAGATAAGCAATTTCCAAAAGTGATTACAAAGCAAGGTTAGCGAACTTAGTGTCCTTCAAAAGTCTCTGCCGCGGTTGTGAGCTTCATGACTGATCCCTTTGTCTCCTGGTGCTCAAACCCGTGGGACACTATGTCCTGCATTCTCCTCGCGAGGACTAGCCGTCCAGAGCACATGTGGGCGATCTCCCATCCTCTCTTTGTCTGGAGAGGTTCCAAAGAACCAGTCTACTCACCAGTTCTTCGGTCTTTGCTGAAGTCTTTGTCTCCGCTCTCTTGGAGACATGTTTAGCGTGCCATGCCTCCCCCAGAAGTTCCAAAGGAAAAACAAATTGACTCAGCACCATCTTGGGTGAGGGTTGGACTAGATGATCTACAAGACTCCTTCCAACTCTGACATTCTGTGGTTCTATGATAAAAGGGAACAATTTTTTGAAAGTGTGGGATTAAAGGAAAGAAGGAATTTTAACTTCAAGAGGAACAAGTTAAAAAAAAGATTCTTGCCTCAAAGATACAATCAAAAAATATAACTGCATTTAGATAAAATTTGTTTCAGCAAGATCTGAAGATAAAAGACTGTATGTTAAGGGCTGTTCTTCAATATACTGTACATTAACATTAACAAGTTGTTACATACTATTAAGTTCCTATTATCTAATTATAAGCTTTAAATGTTTGGTGCCTTTTTAAAATTTTTAGACAGTATTTGCTGTATGGCTGGGTTATAATTCCTAAATTATTTTATTTCCATAGGAATTTGCAGGTGAAGACACATCGGACTTATTCCTGGAAGAAAGAGAGACAGCTCTTCGACAGGCTCAGGAGGAAAAACACAAACTTCAGATGTCTGTCCCTGGCATCCTAAATCCACATGAAATTCCTGAGGAAATGTGTGATTAAAAAATAACCAGTTTTGCTGTTTTCTTTCTGTACAGCTGCTTTGTTGTAGAAGAAAACAGGACTTGGATATTTGTTGACCAAAATGATGCCAATTTGTAAATTTAAGATGTCACCTAGTGGCCCTTTTTTCTTATGTGTTTTTGTATAAGAAATTTTCTGTGAAATATCCTTCCATTGTTTAAGCTTTTTGTTTTGGTCATCTTTATTTAGATTTGCATGAAGTTGAAAATTAAGGCATTTTAAAAATAAAACACTTCATGCCCATTTTGTGGCTAAGAGTAAAAAAAGGCAAAACATATAACTTGTAAAGTCTATTGCAAAATTAAACATTTTTCCAGTTAGAACACCTTTTTTTCTTTTAATTAAGGATCACTTTCTAGTCTGTTCTGCAGTCTAGAAAAAAGGGTAATAAAGAAATCCATCAAATTAATTGTTAGTAATAGGAAGATGAGTGCTGCATCATCAGACATGAGCAGCTTTGGGGCTAAGTGATAAGGCTAGGCTACTGATATTTGCAAGTCATATGGCAAATTTGCAGCAAGATCATGTGCATATCATCCCATTGTAAAGCAACTTGGAAAAAAATATGGGAACACAGTACAGTTAGTTATTTTTACACAGTTCTTTTGTTTTTGTGTGTGTGCTGTCGCTTTGTCGACAACAGCTTTTTGTTTTCCTCAATGAGGAGTGTTGCTCATTTGTGAGCCTTCATTAACTCGAAGTGAAATGGTTAAAATATTTATCCTGTTAGAATAGGCTGCATCTTTTTAACAAGCTCATTAAAGAAGAACTCTGGCTTTTGAGATGACTTCTACTAATTTACATTGTTTACCATGCTGTAGTGCTTTAAGAACACTACTTAAAAAGCAAAATAAACTTGGTTTACATTTATTTTCCTTTCTGTGGCTGTATTCTTTCATTGGAATGCTCTAATCACCATAAAGTTTATAGTTGGGGAAAAATTCATTATGGATCTGTAAGAACTGTATCTGGCAGAAACTCCCATCAGTTATTATAAAATGTCTACAAGCATTTTCAGTAGTTAGCAACTCTTTAAACTTGGGTTTTGAACATGAATCCTTGAATGGCTTGTCAAGTATATTGTTCCACATGAATGTTCTGTGACTTTTTTTTTTAAGCGCAATATAATACAACCAAAACCAAACAAATTTAATGTTTGGCAGTATCTGTTACTTAGCATTTTTCCCATAATGTTTTGCATGTCAAACTCCAGTCTGTTTATTTTGGTTTTCTTGGGACAGTTGGCATGCATGTTGCCTTCAGTCCAAGGACTGTCACACTTCTTTTTTTTTAATTCAAAATTCACGTGCCATTTTTAAAAATTAGATTATTTAATAAATAAATAAGTCTGCCCATCTCATATACATGACTGGGTGGCTAACAATTAAAACAGAGAAAAGGGTACTTAGCGGTTCCGGTGCCGCGCTGGCCGTTCATTCCTCCTGGAGATGCGGTGACGGGTCCGGGTTTGGCTCCTAGGCCGTCATGGCTAATGTGTATTCCCTGGATGGGCTCTTGGTCTTCGGCTTGCTCTTGTTTGTACCTGCACCTACTTCTGGAAGGTGCCTCACCTGAAAGCCTGGCTGCTCTCGGAGAAGAGGGGCGTTGGGAGTATTTTACAAAGCGGCAGTGATTGGTACCAGACTTAATTCGGCAGTGGCAATATCCTGCATTGTTATGGCTTTTTATGTCCTCTTTATAAAATGAAACCCACTGCTTCAGATGGACAACTGTTTAAATGAAGATGCTATGTTCTTTTGCTTCAGAGGACTGTACGTCTTAGCAGAATTCACACAGAACCTATACAGATGGCAAGAAGAAATTCTTCTGTGACCACGTCTTGCTTGAGACCAAGGGAGTGTTGTTTAAATAACGACAATCTTCTGCGCTTCTAAGAGAGTTTCAACAAAAAACAAAATATTGTTTTATGTGAAAAATATTAAAATCAATATTACAGTCTATACAAGAGAAATATCACAGGTTTATGGCAAGTAGAAATGAGTGATGTTTCTTCAGAGTCTGACATAATCTGGAAGTGGAATGGTTACTCCTGGTGTTTCTTCTGTCCCCAAAATGTAGTAGCATTGAAGGGATGTAGATTTGTTTTCTTTGATTACTGCACTTTGAGCTTACTTCCTAATTATTATAACATGAATAATTGAAGATGAGAAACTAGCCAATGATAGAATAAAACATTTGTGCACTGTGAAATTCTTGAATTGAAGCATAAAGGAAACAAAATACAATTTGGTGATGTTTGTTATCATAAATTGTCTTGCCGCCACATACAAATGGCTGAGTATGGTTAAAATGCCATGTTTTTCTGTAGAACTCGGTTTGCAAGTAATTACAACAACCTAAACATCCAAAATGTGGTGTGGTATAGGAGAAAACAGTGGGAGCATAAGATGTGAGGTGTTAACATGCTTAGATTACATTTAAAGATCATAACTTGTATATTTTTTTAGAAGTGTACAGACTTAAATATTCTAGTCTTCATTTTTAATGATACGCTTTTAAATTCTCCTCATTCCACTCTTCCCCTTGATAAGTAACCTCCTGTCACCATGTGCTTAAAGCATAGGAGTTACTCTTCTAGAGTAGAGGCAGTAAAAGAGCATGTTTGACTTGTCTGTTTAAAGTTTACAATGTAAGTGCTTGACAAATTCACAAATAGTTTCAAGGTTGGCCCTAAACATTTTTAATCCATCATTTGTATAATGCCAGTTCAACCTAAGAAAGAAAACCAGTTTCTTTTTTCACACTGTACATTTTGCCATAGACAAAAGCTGTCACTAATTACGTATTTATAAATCAGCAAGGACACTAAAGCCATAACTTGGCCTTTGGTATTCCAGCAATATGTGTTTGAATAAATGTGCCTTATTTTATCTTACCTATACTTCCAGTCTAATATATATTGGAACCCTTAAAAAAACAGAAAAAACAATACAGTAAAAAAACAACAGAAATAGCATCAAAATAGCAGCTGAGAACACTCATAAACAAACTAACCACAAAATGGGCTCACCCATACTAGCAGGGCCCCCAGCTGGCAAAGCCAGATTTTTAGTGCCTTGCAAAAGTCCAGCAGTGTTGGGGCAAGTCTGATTTCTGGGGGGATGATGTTCCAGAGGGCAGGGGCCGTGACAGAAAAGGCTCTCCTGGGTCTCACCAGATGGAACTCTAGCGGACAGTACCCAGAGCTTGCCTCTCCTGCCGGATCTAACAGGATAAGTAGATACCACTAGGGAGAGATGATCCTGTAAGTAGCCCTAATAATTATCCCATAAGTAACACTAATAATTATTAGTTAATCTTTCTATATCATATTTAAATATCACAAATAAATACTTGTAGTGTGCCTTTATTATCAATACAGAATTTTAGGTAGAAACACTTTATTCCACATTTCTATGGTTGATGTGGCAGAGATAGTCAAAATATACACTGCTCAAAAAAATAAAGGGAACACTGAAATAAGACATCCTAGATCTGAATGAATGAAATATTCGTATTAATTACTTCGTTCATTACATAGTTGAATGTGCTGACAACAAAATCACACAAAAAGCAATGGAAATCAAATGTAAGCAACCCCTGGAGGTCTGGATGTGGAGTTACACTCAAAATTAAAGTGGAAAAGAACACTACAGGCTGATCCAACGTTGATGTAATGTCCTTAAAACAAGTCAAAATGAGGCTCAGTAGTGTGTGTGGCCTCCACGTGCCTGTATGACCTCCCTACAACGCCTGGGCATGCTCCTGATGAGGTGGCGGATGGTCTGAGGGAACTCCTCCCACACCTGGACTAAAGCATCCCCCAACTCCTGGACAGTCTGTGGTGCAACGTGGCGTTGGTGGATGGAGCGAGACATGATGTCCCAGATGTGCTCAATTGGATTCAGGTCTGGGGAACGGGCGGGCCAGTCCATAGCATCAATGCCTTCGTCTTGCAGGAACTGCTGGCACACTCCAGCCACATGAGGTCTAGCATTGTCTTGCATTAGGAGGAACCCAGGGCCAACCGCACCAGCATATGGTCTCACAAGGGGTCTGAGGATCTCATCTCGGTACCTAATGGCAGTCAGGCTACCTCTGGCGAGCACATGGAGGGCTGTGCGGCCCCCTAAAGAAATGCCACCCCACACCATTACTGACCCACTGCCAAACCGGTCATGCTGGAGGATGTTGCAGGCAGCAGAACGTTCTCCACGGCGTCTCCAGATCCTGTCACGTCTGTCACATGTGCTCAGTGTGAACCTGCTTTCATCTGTGAAGAGCACAGGGCGCCAGTGGCGAAGTTGACAATCTTGGTGTTCTCTGGCAAATGCCAAACGTCCTGCACGGTGTTGGGCTGTAAGCACAACCCCCACCTGTGGACGTCGCGCCCTCATACCACCCTCATGGAGTCTGTTTCTGACCATTTGAGCAGCCACACGCACATTTGTGGCCCACTGGAGGTCATTTTGCAGGGCTCTGGCAGTGCTCCTCCTGTCCCTCCTTGCACAAAGGCGGAGGTAGCGGTCCTGCTGCTGGGTTGTTGCCCTCCTACGGCCTCCTCCACGTCTCCTGATGTACTGACCTGTCTCCTGGTAGCGCCTCCATGCTCTGGACACTACGCTGACAGACACAGCAAACCTTCTTGCCACAGCTCGCATTGATGTGCCATCCTGGATGAGCTGCACTACCTGAGCCACTTGTGTGGGTTGTAGACTCCGTCTCATGCTACCACTAGAGTGGAAGCACCGCCAGCATTCAAAAGTGACCAAACCATCAGCCAGAAAGCATAGGAACTGAGAAGTGCTCTGTGGTCACCACCTGCAGATCCACTCCTTTATTGGGGATGTCTTGCTAACTGCCTATGCTTTCCGCCTGTTGTCTATTCCATGTGCACAACAGCATGTGAAATTGATTGTCAATCAGTGTTGCTACCTAAGTGGACAGTTTGATTTCACAGAAGTGTGATTGACTTGGACTTACATTGTGTTGTTTCAGTGTTCCCTTTATTTTTTTGAGCAGTGTATTAACTTGTTCTAATATAGAGGAAATATAGTATATCTAAGGAGTGTAATCCAGATCCTTGTTACGGTCATGATGCTAGTAGACTCTAGTAAGAATGCCTTGCCTTTTGCCTGGGAATTGTGTTTCCCATAGCTATGGTTTTGCTGTTGCTGTTAACTTTATATGGTTTCTCTTCTAGCCTTTCTTACTTGAGACTAGAAAAATTCAACTTTTCCTCTGAGTGTTCCTTTCTCTCTGATGGGGACAAATAAAAAGAAAGACAGCTTAAGCTGCAGTAGGAATTCTGTATGTTCTTATCGTACCTCCTGTCAACATCTATCAGAATTCCCACAGAGGACTACCTTGTGACCAGCACATGCCAACTAGAGTTGTCTTTACCACCATCCATTTGGACAGCATACAAGCAGGCATGCAAGTTGCTCCTTTCTTCCCTCAGATTGAGAGCAACTTCCAGGAATGACCCCAACTGGCCAATTCCCACTGTGCTTGCCACACAAAAGAAATATATCACCTAGGGACTAAGTGGTGCCTTTTATATTACCTGATACTTGCTGTTTATGGCTCTGGTATCCAGTTCTCTACCAGATCCAGAGCTTTCATTAGACTCAAACACAGATGTGCTGTCCAGTTTTGTAAATTTGCAAGGGGCTAGCCTGACAAAGAAGCTCTTAAAGATGCAGTTGTATAAATAAATGGCAATTGCAAATCTATACTTTTTCACAGAGAAAGGGCAGCTTCAGAGTAGCAAAATTCCTTTTATTCCAAGGAAAACAGTACTTCCAAAATAACTGATAATTTGGTTTATACAGTAAGTCTGTTCCTCATAACAAGTCCTCAGAAGTCTTGCGTTTTTATGGTCCTAAAAAAGGTAGATGGATTGGGACAAGCCATTCAAGACTGAAATACATTGAATTACCAACAAACAGCTGTCACTTGGGAGCTTGCCATATATTGGGGAAAATACTTTCTGTGTAAACATAATGGAAGCTTAACTACATCTTCCAGTTCCCAAGTGCGAGATGCTATGATTTACATGTCAGCAATAAATTATCTGATCTCTTCAATCAATCAATTCTTTATTACGGTCACAGACCAGAATTATAAATGCAATCCATTAAAATACAAAATACATTAAATGAAATGAGCGAAGCTTAATAATATATTTGCAATTGGTAGAGAAGTCAATGGGCAGTCAAAGTCTGCCTTATTTTGCAGACTATAGCAAAATTTAGCTACATTCAGGGAGACTAAATCGTTCTGATCAGTTAGCAACAGTTGGACATAGAAGGGATCAGAATTTCCTGGATATTTTATCAAATGAGTTATTAAGTGGGTTCGTGAGTCCTTATAATATATACAGTATAACAGGACATGTGCTATAGTTTCAATAGCCCCTTGTCCACGGGCACAATCTCAGCTCGTATGGAACTTTTTTGTATTGGCCCTCCAAAACTGCTGTACGGAGAGCATTACAGCTGAGATGTTGTATTTTTTGTAGGATAGACCTGAGCCATACTGATTTATAATTATCCTTGATAAGGAAAGAACCCAAACCTATAGGAAAAAACAGTAGTTTCAACCAATGTGCTATAATGCAAGTCCATGCACCTGTTTCAACTTTAGACAACCCTGCTTCCCTTCTTAATACTACATTTGGGATACAAGGGGCTACCTGAAATATGGCCCTTAAGAATTTGGATTGAACCCTTTCCAGGGGTGTAAAAGAAGGATATGGTCCTAACTGGGCACCAAGGAGTAATTTGTATGAGAGATTTGGCTGAATATAACTTCAGTGCTAAACTGTGCTCCCCTGGAAAAATGGAAAAATTGGATTGCAGTCACTGAATTTTGAGCGTTTTGTATAACGTAGCTTTGGTGTGCACTGCGTTTAGTGGAGCTATGGAAAACCATACCCAAATATTTAAAGGATTTAACTTGTTCAATTTTCTGGCCATTTATCCTCCAAATGTGCAATTTAGGTCTCTCTGCAAAGACCAAAATTTTTGTCTTGCTATAATTGATTTCGAGAGCTCTTGCTTCCTGGATGCCTACCATTTGGTTTAAAGCCCAGCACTTGACTCTGCATTTGTCTCCATTCTGCCTGGATGGACAGCAAGCCACTCCTATCTGAAGGAATTCTATAGGGGAGATGATACAGTCAATACTAGAGCACAATGCCTCCATCTAGCCTAATACCTTTCTATTTATTTTTGGTCCTTCAAAAAAAATGCCTATTCCCTAAAATTTTTTGATAAAGTGGACAGTAGAATGCAGTAGATTTTTCAGAACCTCCACATCTCTAATGTAAATATATATTTATTACTAATAAAACTAGAATTTTATAAGTTGTCTCAATTTTTCAAATTTGTCCTGTGTAATATTTCCAGGATCAAGCGAGCAGAGAACATGCAGTATTTAGGTATTTTCTTTGATGCCATGAATCTGTACACATTTGAGGAGGATGATTCTGAGGAGCCAGATTTCTTTTGGTTATCCTTGTTCATCTGACCTAAGGCTAATAATCTCAAAAATGGGAAGAACTGCATATGGGCTATCATTTCAGCCTGCAGTGAGGGCTTACATGGTTGACATCTTCAGCAGATAGGTATTTACACAGTGAAGGCATGTCATAGAGAAAATGAGAACATCTTTGCCATGCTTTATAGCCAGATTTGAATCCTGAAAATATACGTCCAAACTGAGTTCCTCTTTGCAGTTTATTTATCCAGGAGGGTCTTAGAACATAAGATGCAGGAAACAGACCATCTGGACCCTTTTCAGTCAGGTTTCAGACCTGCATACAGGACCAAAATGGCATTGATCACAGTTGTGGATGACCTCTGGTAGGAGTGAAACAAAGGTGGTGCATCCACCCTGGCTCTTGCTGAATTAAGTCCACAAATAGGATTCGTGCATAAGACTTTGGAGATTCAAGATGTTGCAAAATATAATGTAAAGCCATGTTGACAGCATCATCTGCTGACCTGTTTCCTCTATAAGCAAACTGCAATGGATCTAACAGGGGATCGGTGATAGCTATCAAGTGAGCCAGCACTAGCCTCTCAAAGGTCTTCATAACTACAGACGTCAATGCAACAGGTCTGTAGTCATTCAGCTCACTAATGGAAGATTTCTTAGGAACTGGAATAATTATAGAACTTTTAAAACAAGAAGGAACATAACACATCTCCGATTTATTAAAAATATATGTAAAAATAGGGCCAATTGTTCCGCACAAACTCTCAGACAGGAGGGAGTCACACCATCTGGGCCTGGAGCCTTTTTAATCTTTTGTTTTTGAAATAAATCTCACACTTCTTTTTCGAAGATCACCAGAGGTGAGGAGCCTAGGGAATTGGAAATGGATATAGGGAAATTTGGTGCTAACAATGTATCTGAAATACAATTAGAAGCAGCAGATAACAGTTGTTCATTTTCAAACCTGCAGTAAAACATATTAAGGTCATCTGCCAACTGACGACTCTCGTCAGTCGGCAGATGACCTTAATATGTTTCTGACATTTAGTAAAACATATTAAGGTCATCTGCCAACTGACTGACTCTCGTCAGTCGGAAGAGATGGTTTGTTGTGGCCGATGATGTTCTTCAGGCTTTTCCATACAGTTGCAGTATCATTAGCTGAAAACTGCTTTTTCAGCTTTTCTGAACAATTCCTCTTAGTAAGTACATTCCTAGCCCGATTATACATAATCCTATCCCCATTCCTATAGGCCTCTTCCTTGTCACGGCGCAGCTACTTAAGCTTTGCTGTAAACGGCTTATTGTTGTTATATATACGTATGTTTTTTGTGGGCACACATACGCCCTCACAGAAACTAATATATGATGTCACAATATCAGTATATTCATCCAAATCTGCCAAGGCGGCTTCAAAAGCAGTCCAGTCTGTGCACTCTAAACAGGCCTGTAGATTTAACTTAGCATTATCACACCATATCTTCACTGATTTTATCACAGGCTTTGCAATTTTAAGTCTCTGCCTGTAGGTGGGAATGAGATGAATCATACAATGATCAGACAGTCCAATTGCTGCACGTGATATAGAGCGATAAGCTCCTTTTAATACAGTGTAACAATGATCCAATATGTTCTTGCTTCTAGTACAGAGCTTTCCAAACTGTGTGTCGGCTGCAGTGTCTGGGTGTGTCGCGGCTGCTGCTGCCTCCGAGCCCTGCCAGGATTCCGCGCAGGTCCTAGTGCCTGCCTTGTGCCTGGCTGCCTCCAAACCTGCTGTGATTCCACGCAGGTCCTAGTGCCTGCCTTGTGCCCTGCTGTAAGAGTGTGTCGTGAAATGATGCCCTGCTGTAAGAGTGTGTCGCGAAATGATGCATGTCTAAAAAGTGTGTCACCAACATGAAAAGTTTGGAAAGCTCGGCTCTAGTAGGACAACTAACATGTTGTATATATCTAGGCAGCTCATATGAAAGATTAGTACTATTGAAGTCTCCTAAAACAATCAGTAAAGAATCCGGATACTTCTGTTCTAAACCAATTATCTGGTCTGTTAGAGTCTGTATTGCGCTGTTTGAGGAAACGGGAGGTATATAAACTCCAACCAAGATGAATGAAGAAAATTCACATGGAGCATAATATGGTTTGCAGTTAATAACTAAACTCCCTAAATGCATACTGCAAGATTTATGTAGGATTTTAACATATTTACACCAACAAGCATTAATATAAAAACAAATTCCACCTCCTTTTTGTTAGCCCGATGACTCAGTAACTCGATCTCCTCTAAAAAGATGAAAGCCTGAGAGTTGTAAAAATCCGTCCTCCATTAAGTGATTAAGCCACGTTTCAGTAAAACAAAGGGCTGCAGCATTTGAAAAGTCAGGATGTTAAGATGTTCACAGTTTCCCAGTTGAAAGTATAGTCTTAGGCAGGAAGCCAGCTGGGTGGCTTTGGGCCAGTCACTCTCTCTCAGCCCTAGGAAGGAGGCAAGGGCAAACCACTTATGAAATCTTGCCAAGAAAACTGCAGGGACTTGTCCAGGCAGTTGCCAGGAGTCAACACTGACTTGAAGGCACAAACTGAAGACCATTAGTGGGCAGCTAGTACCACTGAATGGAGCAGAGCGTATAACAGCAAAGAAATACACCCAGAGAGAAAGGAGTTTGTATCTTAATAGCATTAATGAGCATGCTAGAGAAATATAGGTTTTTGATCTTAAGCACATAGCCCACCCAAGCATAAAGAATTACACGCTTAGACAACGTAGTTTCAAAAGTACGTACAAAAAGAGTTCTTAGTTTATTTGGTCCAGTTACATCCATTTCAGTAGAAAATTGGTTTCAGTTCTTCTTTTCTTGTTCCCTAAACTTTGTGGACCCCTGGCCCTATGTTGCTGCCAGGGCTGTGTGGAGAAAAGGGGCTTGAGGCCTAGGCATGGCCTCTCGATGGAGAGGAGCCGCAGCCGCGTGCTCCTTCCATAGTGGAAGAATCAGAGAGAGAGAAAGAAGAAGTGGGAGGGGCAACAAGCAGCTTCCTCTAGAAGCACATAGAGAGTTTGCCTCCTAGAGCAATCACCCATATGCTAATGAGGCATGCTGATTTGCTGGAACCTCCAACACAAACAAACAACAACAAACATGTCAACCAGTGGAATAGGTTGCCATGTAATGTGGTATGTTTCCCTTCATTGTGACTGGATAGTCATCCATACAAAATGTTTTAGCAAATCCTACACTGAGCAGAGGATTAAACTAGATGATCCTTCCAATTCTATGATTCTACAGTATGTAGCTATGATTCTATGAAATCTTCAATAGTTGCTTAAAGGAAGTAGGGAAGATGGAGCATTCTGATTGCTACATTTCACATTACTGTAAATTTTTCAGAACTCTTCAGGACCAGTGTTAAGTAGCTCACATTAAAGTAATATCTAGATTCTTGATGCAGTGCATGTAACTCAGCCACTAGCACAGGGGGAAAGAATCTACTGTCAAATAGCCATTTACTATTGGGAGGCAAAGTTTCACTTGTCACAAAATGTTTAAAGGGTAGATATAATTCTATTTCCTTGGGTAGATCTTTGATTGAGGGTGGGCTTCTCCTCTACAGCTGTTCTTGATAGTGCAGCTTCCTCTCTCCCTAAGCTGATGAAGAAATTGCTCTTCACTACATGGGGGGAAAATACCTTGCCACTTTCTTCAATCTGCATCTCTAACTTCCTTTCCTCTCTGTGTACGTTACATGAAATAAAACAAATGGAGTGCAACTGGCATCATCCCCACAATGACCAAATGACTGGCCACAGAGTACAACCCAGCAGAGTACAAGCCTTTTTTTACTATGTCCCCTGCACTTTTTAAACATGCCAAATGAACCCAAGAGAGCTGGACTTCTCTGCAGAAATCTAATCTGGATATGATCAAAACACATGGCCCCAACTAGGGACAACACTGCTACCTCGGTTGAAGGCAAAACATACATATACTTCAATTGAACATGAATATCCAAAGGTAAGTCTGATTTTATAACTTTTCCAGGCCAAGAATGAGTTCTTTGGGGAATATAAACCCATTCAGAGCTATCTGTACCTAGAAATCCATTTCTCAATAAGCTTCTTTACCAGTTTGTTAGCACCCATCTTAACTGTATCTGCAGTTACACACAAATTTAGAGCATCCAGACTACTGAATATTAGCTGAAAAAATAATAATAAGGTTGGTTGTCATGAGCATATAATTGATATTTACTGTAAAAATTCTAGCTTCCCTGTGAGCAACTATTTCTTGTATATGCCCTGGAACAGAAGTGACACTGGCTTCTCTGCTATTGAGCAAAGAAAGATTGTTGAACGCTTGTTATGTCAGCTTTCCTGTGAATAATTTGATTGAAATTATTGAAAGTTGGGAAATATTTGATTGAAAGGTGGATTATAAATCTTAACTTCCCCCCCACCATGAAAATGTTTTCTACCTAGGTCCTGGAGCAACATGTGTGTGCATGAGCACATACACACAGCTGCATAAGAGGCTATGGTTATCCATTCTGTTCGACAAAGGAAAACAGGCTTGGGGGACTGGGAAGTTGCTGATCTATGCAATTCCCAACAGCTCCAGCCAGCATAACCAATAGTCAGAGATATTGAGAGTTGAGCAACATCTGGAAATCTGCAGCAGCAGCCCAATCCCTGCTGTAGCCTGAGACACTTGTTTTGTAGACAATAAAGTTTTGTAATCTTATTGTTTACCAACATAGCAATATCCAGCTTTTCACCTGCCCTCCCTTTCAATTCTGCGTATTGTAGGAATTCTGGGATGGTAGTACCAGAACTCCACTCAGCTTCTTATTAGAATATAGTAGAGTAGAAGCGTTCCCATAAACTTGCACAAGGTTTTATCAGTTCAAAACACAAAATAAACACATTTCACACGTTAATGTAAAATAACATATAAAGAGCTTACAATTTTATTGTAACTCACAGTTCCTTAGTAGAAATGGTCCATGCGTGCAAGCAATAGGTTCTGACGTGACCCACATGCTTCTTTAATGTGGCCCACCTGAATGGAAGTATGAGCAACGTGGGCAGCCATAGCTGCACTATCCTCCTTAGTAGGAGATTTGAGCAGAAAGGGAAGAAGAGAAGGGAACAGGAACAGGAAATCGGGATTCGGCCCCTCCCACACAAAGCAGGTAAGATTAGGTTACAGCAGAGGCTGCCTCCTCCTTCAAACTTGTGTGAGACGTGCTTGGTTGAAACCTGATATCTCTAACACGTATTTCAAAATGCTAAATAGTTATAGTGAAGTATATTGAGTGCTGGGTGAAGTATATTGAGTGCTGGGAAGAATTTTGCAGTTCTTGGCCTTATCACCCTTGGAGAAATAAACAATAATTATTCTTCCTGCAGTTGTTTATTTGAATTTGCATGGGAAATGGAATCTTAGCTTTGAATTAGCTTCCCTTATTGGTTTTTCATAAACCAGCCTCTATGCAGTTTCTATTGGTTCTAAGATATTAATTGATCTGTGCTACAAGAGATGGTATGATGAAGACCATCCTGGCCTGTCTCGTTTAAAAGCGTTTTTGAGTTGTTTAGGATTGTGTTCAATTTCCTAATCTCTCATTATATCCCAGCCAGCTTTCCTTTGCCAATCATATACAACAAAAATGACAGCAAGGTTGGCATTTCTTTGTTCATTTTCCACTAACTAGCTAACTGTAACAATAACTGACCCAGTCCTTCTGCCTATGTCTAATATTGTCCATTAGCCAGAAGAGAGACAGCTTTCAGTCAAAGTAATCTGGATAAAAGGTAAACAAAGGGCCTTCATTCTTGTTCCTGGAGGTTTCTGCTTCTTTCTGGAATTTCTAGGGAACACAAGGAATCATTTAAAACCAATGTATAAGACACTGTTGAATCAGAAACCTTGAATAAGTCTGTTGGATCAGTGTAGCTTATCTCAGTATATAGATCTTGGTAGATCAACTTTATGATATAAAGTTTGTTTACAGTATTTGTAGAATCAGCACCTCACTACCTTTCTCCTTTACTTTTTTTCCCCTTCTCTCAATAATTATAATTATTATAATTGGATTGATAGGCTTGTGTTGATTTCTTTGTATCTTTAAAGAATGTTGTCCTTCTGATTCCTCAGAAACATCGTATTTATTTACATAAGCCTAAGGGGAGGGGTAAGTGGAAGCAGGTAGGGTTGCCACCTTCCTCCTAGGCAGCTTTGTATCTTGCATTTTTGGAGAATCTCTCACTCCAAACTCAGAGATAAGAGGATCATGGCAGCCCTATCCTATGACTTGAATGTCATGCCTGCTGGCTTATTATACCTTGCAAGGAAGTCAAAGGATGAATGAAAGAGAGCTATCTTCTTTTCCATTATAGATGGATTGTTATTTTTTCCCAATCTAGAAGTTTTTTCAACTCTAAAAAGAAGCTCTAAGGCTCTATTGAAACTGAATTATTCCTGTTTAATTGCCAGTGTTTTCCTTTTCCCCCTCTATTATTTTCCTGTATCAGATCTTAAACTAAGTTCTTTGGCGGCAGAGTTTCATTAAGAAAGAAGCTAGAGAGCCAGTACTAGAATGGCTAGGATCCCTCCCTCATCTCAAATCCCCTTTAAAAACCCTATGTGAAATTTTATTATCTTATCCTCTAGAATGGAGGCTGACTGAATGATAAATTACACACTTTTGTAAATGGTTAATAGTTAATTGTTAATAGTTAATAGTTCAATTTCACAGTTGACTTCTTTTAAAAACACTTATCTGAGTGCCATCTGTCTCCAGTGACTTGTTGCTGTTTATCAATTCTTAGAAGTTCACCCTTTATCTTCTGTGTTCACACAGTTCTTTGGTTGTCTGTCCTTTTACGGAAGGAAAAATGGTTAAAATTAGGCTGACCATATGTCCCGTTTTGAACAGGACAGTCTAGTTTTTTAAATAATTCCCGACTGTCCCGTTGTTTTAATAAAAATGTCCATTTTGTCCCGTTCTCAATGAGAGAGTGCCCACCTGCCCCGTCTGCCGGGGCGCCGCAGGGACCGCGCTGCCAGTGAGGCTGTTAGACGGAGTGCGTGTGCACACACACCCACTTTGTCCAGTGAGCCGTGGGTAGGTTAGGGTCCTGTTTTTCTCTCAAGGAAATATGGTCAGCCTAGTTAAAATGGTAGACAGTTGATCTGTGATCTGAAAGCAGGCTGAATCACCCCAGAAAAACAACTCGGCAAAGGAAGCAACTATGGAAAATCTGAGTTTACTATTTTATCAAATTTCTGATCCATTTCAAACATCTATGCTTTTCTATAGGGGAAACTGCAGCAGTTATACAAAATCTTTTTGTTTGGTTTGGTTTTTTGTGCCTTCGAGTCAGTGCTGACTCCTGGTGACTGCCTAGAGTAGTACCTACAGTTGTTTGCCCTTGCCTATTGCCTAGGGCTAAGAGAGAGCGACTACCCCAAAGTCACCCAACTGGCTTTGCGCCTAAGGCGGGACTAGAATTAGTCTCACAGTTTCGAGCTTGGTGCCTTACCTGCTACACCAAACTGGCACTCATACAAAATCTAAAGATTAAAGAAAACTGGAAAATAATTTATTTTATTTATTTATTATTCAAATTTATGACCGCCCATCTCCATGACAGTGGACTCTGGGCGGTTTACAACATTAAAAGAAGAAATGCTGGAGTTTTTTTAAAAAGGGCAAAAATATTTTTTATAGTTTTCTTATATAGATCAACTGCTCTTTTACAATATGCAATAAACACTTGATTAAGTAATGCATTCCATTTCTTTGAATTTCTGTTTTTCTTCACAGGGTTTCATGCCTTTGGCAAAAATTATTCCATTCTCCAACTGAGTAGCTTTCTGCTTCTGACAGATAATTTTTTAAAAAACATTCATTTAATTCCTCTCACTGTTTGCTCTTGTTACTGTTTCCTGGAATGCTTCCATGCATGTTACTATGGGCTGATTTACAGCAGTGCTTAAAAGTTTGTGAACCCTTTTGAATTTTCAATGTTTCTGCATAAATGTGACCTAAAACGCGATCTGTTCTCCACACAAGTCCTAAAATTAGATACAGAGAACCCAATTAAACAAGTGAATCAAAAGCATAATACTTGGTCATTTATATGTTGAGGAAAATGATCCAAAGCTACATATTTGTGTGTGGTACAAGTATGTGAACCTTTGCTTTCAGTAACTGGTGTGGCCCCGTTGGGCAGCAATAACAGCAACTAAAAGTTTCCAATAACTATTGAACAGTCCTGAACATTGGCTTGGAGGAATTTTAGCCCATTCTTCTTTACAGAACAGCTTCAGCTTAGGGATGTTGGTAGGTTTCCTCACATGAACTGCCCACGTGTGGAGTTCTGTCCATCACTGGCAGAGGTATATAGCAAATGGTGGTGATTATGTGGAAAAGTAAATACTGGTAACAAAGGAGCTTATTTCAAGAATTATTTTACTATTTCTTTGCTTATCTAGTTTAAATAGATATATTTTAATCAATCTGGGTGACTTTGGGCCAGTCACTCTCTCTTAGCCCTAAGGGAAGGCAATGGCAATCCATTTCCAAAAATATTTGTCCAGGCAGTTGCCAGGAGTCAAGAGTGACTCACAGTTGTACATACACATGCATTTAAACTAAAGTTATGGAGGTGGAGGAATTACTTTTAATTTAACCTTTATATTTATGGATAAATATAAGGAATACTCATGGTGGTCTTAGAGATGGTTGGGGACATATATATTATACTTGTATACATGAATTGCAACACATGTTAAATAGATTATATGATGCAATGAGAATTTGAAAATTAATGTGTTAAAATCTATAGTAGTAATAGGTAGGCTGACCATATTTCCTTGAGACAAAAACAGGACATTGGGATGGCAAAAATGGGACGGGGTTAAACTTATCTAATATTCCATATTCATGAAAAAGTAAGACGATAAAAAAAATTTTTGAAGAGTTTTTAAGATCCATTTGCTGGTCCTTAAACAGATTACTGTATATATAAAAATATTTATTTTTTCATTAAAATGAAAAAGTTTTATTACATGAACATATTGAGCTAACAATTATTCTTCAGTGACAGAACTCATACAAAATACTTAGGTAGATGTAGAGGGGGACTGTATTTGACAGGAGGCGAATGGGGAAAGCACAGCTCACGGGCTTTGTAACATCACGGATTGCAGGAAGGAGGGGAGGGGGGAGAGAAGAGAGGCAGGGAAGGGAGGATTCAAAAACTCCACGCCCAGCGAGGCTTCTCTTCCTTCTGCCTTCCCTCCTCTTCCTCCTCCTGCTTTTTTTTCTCCCTCTTTCTCTCTCTCCCACAATCCCAAACGAAAGACTTTCTCTTGCCGAGCTGGAGAAATAATCAGTTTCACTCTTGAAAAAAGGGGGCAGGATCACATCCTGAATGCATTTTAATAAAACAGAGAGCAAAGAGCGACCAGCTAAGAGCAGAGCAGAGGCGGTGGCAAAGATCTCTCTCCCCGTCTCTCTCTCTCTCTCTCTCTCTCTCTGCCTTCCTTGCCCCTCTCTAGTCTCACCCAACATCAGGCACCTCAATCAAGCACTTTTTAAATGATAATTGCATCTTGGCTGAATCAATCTTGCCATGCCTGACATTTAAAAAAAAAATGGGAAAAAATTGACATTTATATTAAAACGACGGGACGGTCGGGAAATATGAAAAAAACAGTACTGTCCTGTTTAAAACGGTACGTATGGTCAGCCTAGTAGTAGGACAAATGGTGTGAATTCTTGCAAGTTATACATCAATGGAAAAAAGCTAGAGCAAGTAGATGAATGTGTGTAGCTTGGTAGAAAATATGCTAAAGATGGGGAAAGTAATGGAAAAACAGTTAGATGCAAATGCTGGTAGAAAGGTAGTGCGTAGTATGTAGCCTGTT
Source organism: Charina bottae (assembly GCA_023362775.1). Taxonomy (NCBI): domain Eukaryota; kingdom Metazoa; phylum Chordata; class Lepidosauria; order Squamata; family Charinaidae; genus Charina; species Charina bottae. Next base: position 85,626,736 of record JALMGJ010000001.1, on the reverse strand, counting down.
GCAAGGACCTGAATACTTGTTGAAAGAAGGAAAATGGCTATGTATGAGAACATGAGTGTACTTCCCTAAACCTAAGCTTAAATGGACTCACTGTTGGCTGAATTACCACACTCAAAGCATCCTCATTAATGGTTCCAATTCAGCTTGGAGGGAGGGGCCCACTACCTTTTCCTGGCCCCGGTGCTATTCAATAATGACTTGGATTGAGGGAATGTTTACCAAGATTGCAAATTACACCTAGCTGAGAGAAGTGGCTAATAGTTTAGAGGAAAGAGAAAACATTCAAAAAGATCTATACAGACTTGAGCACTGAGGTGAAAGGAGTGGGATGGAACTTAAGAGGGTGAAATGAATTGTTCTGCATCTAGAAGGCAAAAGGCACAGGTATAGAAAGGGAGAGATTTGGCTTGGCAGTAGTACATGTGAAAAAGATCTGGGTGACCTTGTCAATCATGTTAAACATGAGCCAGCAGCTACTAAAAAAGCAAATGCTATCTTGAGGTACATTAACACAGGGGTCGGCAACCTGTGGTCCGTGGCCCACCAGTGGTCCGCGGGCCGTTAGGAAGTGGGCCGCAGGGTGAGCCGGAGCAGCTGATTGGTGGGGGCCTGGAAGGGGAAACACCTCCACCTATCAGCACGCAGCGGCGGCAGTGCGCGCGCGCCTGGAGAGACTTTTTGCCTCTCTGCCGCACAGCTGATCGGCATGGAGATTTTCCACCCACCTCCCCTTGCGCTGATCAGCTGTGCTGCGGGGAAGCGGCCCGGCAGCATGCGCGGCAAGGCTTTTTGCCTCCCTGCCGGAACCGAGGGCATTTTCGGGGTCCCCAGAGCCTGCCCCTTCAAAAGGGGTTGGCTCCGGGGACCCCGAAAATGCCCTCGGTTCCCCAAAAAAACGCACGGAGCAGCAGGCCTGCAAACCCCACCCCCGTCCGATTGGCTGCTGCCCGCAAACCCCGCCCCCATCCATCTGATTGGCTGCCACCCGCAAACCGTGCCCCCGTCTGTCCAATTGGCTGCCGCCCGCAAACCCCGCCCCCCCGGTCCTTGGAAATTTTTTTATTGGAAAGGTAAATATCGGAAAGGTTCTCACATAGAAGAGAAACTAGAGTTAATTTCTATTGCCCAGAGGGTATGTCTAGAACCAATGGGTTAAAACTACATGGAAATAGGTTCAGGCTAGATATCAGGAGGAAATTCTTGATTGTACAAGCTGTCAGCTAGTGGAACAAGCTGTCACATGAAAAGGTGAATTCTCCATCACTGGAGATCTTCAAACTAAGTCTGGATGCTTTAAGAATCCTGCACTGAGCAAGTGGTGGAGTAAATGACCTCTAACATCACTTCCAATTGATTCTACAATTGAATCATTGAATACAAAGAAATATGTTGAGGTGAGTGGGTTGAGAGAATGAATGAGGATTAAATTGCAATAGTGTACAAATATATGAAGAAGGATCTGAAAAAGTTGTGGTTGAGTGGATGAATTAATCACTTTTGATGAGTTCCTCAAACCACACATAGTTGTGATATTTGGGGTGGTGTACAAGCAACTGCAATAAATAAATAAAAGAAAACCATTAAACTGATCCAGTTTGTTTATTTATTTTCTATCCCTTTATTATTTTTAATAAATAACTCAAGGCAGGGAACATACCAAATACTCCCTCCTCCTCTTTTCCCCACAACAGCAACCCTGTGAGGTGAGTTGGGTTGAGAGTGAGTGACTGGCCCAAGGTCACCCAGCTGGCTTTCATGCCTAAGGTGGGACTATCACGGTCTCCTGGTTTCTAGCCCTGTTGCCTTAACCCAGAGCTTTCCAAACTGTGTGTCAGGACACGTTAGTGCAGAGCTTTCCAAACTGTGTGTCGCGACACAAAAGTGTGCCGCCACACCACCCGGAAGCGGTGGCATGCGCATGCACGGCGACAGCAGCAGCGGTGCGGGATCAGTGCTTCTGCGTTTTAGCGGAGGCCGCCGCCACCGCCATACACGCGCCGCCGCACACCCCCCGTGCCACCGCCGTACGCGCGCCGCTGCATCTCCCTTGTGTCGTCGCCGCCGCGCGCGCGCCGCTGCCACACTGCCACCGCCACTGGTGTGTCGCCAGAGGCGGCACTTTGGAGAGCCCTGCGTTAGTGTGTCGGCTGCAGTGTCTGGGTGTGTCATGGCTACTGCTGCCTCTGAGCCCTGCCAGGATTCCGTGCAGGTCCTAGTGCCTGCTTTGTGCCTTGCTGCCTCCAAACCAGCTGTGATTCCACGCAGGTCCTAGTGCCTGCCTTGTGCCCTGCTGTAAGAGTGTGTTGCGAAATGATGCCCTGCTGTAAGAGTGTGTCGCAAAGTGATGCATGTCTAAAAAGTGTGTCACCAACATGAAAAGTTTGGAAAGCTCTGCCTTAACCACTAGACCAAACTGTACACGTTTGGGTTAAATGTGGCCTTAAAACCCGAGTTGTTCTTTTAAGCCTGGGTTTCCACAACAGGCTGAACTTGGTGACTGAATTAACCCATTTTCTGGGTTCTCTCAACACAGACTATCATAAACTTTCTGAACCAGCATGTTGTGCACACTAAGAATGGCACGGAAGAGGGATTTTATCAAGCTGGTCTTCAAATGGAGCACTGTGGTGAGAAAACACGGAGAATTGAGAAATATATGGCAAAAGGAAGTTGAACTCATGACTGCCCTAATTCAGCCATTCTCATTCTTTCTCCTCTCAAACTCTCTTTATTTACACGCATGGTCAATACTCCTATACAAAAGGACTACAGCGGATTTGGCAATGCATTTCCTCCTATGTTAAAGACTACGGAATTCTCTCGAAGACTTTCGTCCTCCCACCACGGCGTTCAGGCGCGTTTCCACTCACCCGCGATGACGTCGGCAGCCGAACGTCTCCCGCCTTGCATGAAACGGGGGCGGAGGCGCCCTCGCCGCCATTTTGCCCTCCCAACTGCACTCTTTTCTCATTCTGTTTGCACCGCCCCCAGACGACCCGAGGAAAGAACTCCTCCTCTCTACCCTTCGCCTCCCGCCGTTCCACCCGGAAATATCCGAGCCGGCACAGAACCTGCGCGCGCCGTCTCCGCACTCCCTCTGCCTTCCTCGCCCCGCCTCCTTCCCTCGTGCAATCCCCTCCTCTTCTCTCTCCCTCCTCCTTTCCCCCTCAGCAAAATGGCGGTGCGTAGAGGCCTTAGGAGCCAGTGAGTGACTCGCCTTCTCCTTCTCCTCTTCCCCTTCTGTCCCTCGGTGGCCGCCAAACTCATTTGCATCAGATTGTCGTCCCCTCGTCTTTCATCCTATTCCGAAATCACTTTTACAACCCTTCTCTCCCCCTCCCCTTTACGATTATTCCTTCCTTTCCTCCCCCTTCTGTCACACTCAGGTGCCCATCCCCCACCGGCCTCTTCCCCTCCCCCTCCTCCACTCGCCTGCCCATCAATCAATCAGCGGCGACCGAGAGCGGATCAATCAATGGTCGGGAGGAGGCGGCGGCGGCTGCTGCTGCTGTTTAATGAACAATGTGTGAGAGCTGTGCCGAGCTGCTGGAGGTGTTAAATGAGAGTAAGTCGAAGGCCTTGGTGAACGAGGCGGGGAAGCATCTCGTAGCTTTCCCTCCTTCCCTGGCCTGTTTTGCACGAACCGGCTCGCGTGAATACGGCGAGAAAACGCAGTGATCGTTGATGCTACTGCTGTAGCGGAGGGAGGGAGCGTCGGTACCGGGTCCCCTTGCCGCCTCTTTCCAGCATCTCACTTCGCCCCCTTAGCAGAGGATGTGTGTGGGAGGACTGAAAAGGCTTGTTAGGTGTGAAATGCTCGTACACGGAAGGCCTGCTACCGGATTAAGGCTGGCACCCTTCGCGCGGAGGGAGGGCCCAACTGGAAAGTCAGTCGGCGCTTACTCTCGAGTAAGCATGGGATGGCGTTGCCTTCAGGAGTAGTAGAAGACTGGGATATTCGCTGCCGCCGTCCCCCTTCCCCCTCGTTTTTCCTCGCCTTAGAAATAGGGGAGGGGAAGAACAGGAGAGATGTCGGAGTTCTCGGCTGTAGGGGGATCCTCTGCCTTAAATGGTGCAAATGGGGTGTGTGTGAACGAAATCAAAACTATTGCATTTTCTCTGCTTTTCCTCTACAGTATGTTCCTTCCAGTTGCATCCTCCCACTAAGCGAACGCGACCTAGTTCTTGTGCTCGGGATGAGCTTGCAGACAAACGAGGCCGGCCTGGATTATAAAATAGGTTTGGGGCCCGCCAGGAATAAAGCTATGGTTGCAGTCTCACTCTTCTCACCTGCAGTTATAGGATCTTAAGTGAGGTTGATAGGAAGACTTTTAACGGGAGTAATCTTTCTTTTTTAGAAAAAGGTTTATTGTGGAAAAGTAATTAGCTATGTATCTATTTCTACTCTGCCTTGTTTTCAGTATTTCTGATTCTGTAGTTTTGGATGACATTAATGTGCTTTCTAATGCTGTAAAAGACTCTTTAAGGTTTTGAAGTTTAATTCCACCCATTCTCTACATATCCATGCAATAGTTTTTGTACTTAAGTTTGTTAAAAATATTCACCTTCTTTGCTTTTCACAAAACAGGTGAAATAGCTCATACTTTCATAAATATATGAAAATTTATCTTGAAGCAGAATAATTTTTGCATGCTCTGGAGTAAGTCCCTCACAACTGAGTGAGATTTGGTTCTAGGGAAGGACATGTAGAATTTGGGCTGTAAGTCTTAGAATATATTTAATGCCCTTTGGGCCAAGATCTTTTATGATTTATTTAACGTAAAATTTATTGGATGCTTGAATGGGTGTTTTTCTGCCCTAATTTGGTAATACCATAAAAAAAATCTGCTAGGTTAAAGCTCCTGAGAAGAGAATAGGTGAAGCAAAACTGTGAAACATAATAGATTAAGTTGGTTTTGGTATGATTATTTACTTGCAGCTACTGAATCTTATTGATGAATTAACTGTGAATCCTGTAGTCATTTAAAATAATTTTCCCTTAATGACTTGTGCACACCAACTGATGAGTTGGTTTCATTATCAAGATAGTGATATAGAATTGTAGGCAGTGCTTAGGATTCTCTGTGGTAAGCCTGATGTAATTCCAACTGTAAGTTCATATGGTTTGTTTGTATTGATATGGCTATAATCTGAGGGAGGGAAAAAATCATGATGTTCTTGGTGCTGAGATTCATCTGTAGTGATTGTAGGAGATAAGATTTTCACGATCAATTAAGTTATTGAGATTTTACTTTTGAAAATTGTTCATTTATTTTGAGAGATTGGTCGTACTTTGAAAAAGAAGTAATGGCTCTTCAGTATTTGAATTCAGAAATTGTTAGCTGTACAACTACATTTGATTGTCAATTGGCATTTAAATTTTCACAAATTTTCTCCACTGATATGCAGTCCTCTACGGTTTCAAAAGATGATTTTTCCGTGGACCGGGGGGCGGGGTTTCTGGGATTTCCGGGGGTGGGGTTTCTGGGATTTTTAGGGGCGGGGTTTGTGGGCGGGAGCCAATCACAAGCATGGGTGGGTGGGGTTTGTGGGCGGGAGCCAATTGTGCGGCAGGGGGCGGGGTTTGCGGGTGGGAGCCCCGCGGCCCAGTTCCTAACAGGCCGCGGCCCACTGGTTGAGGACCCCTGCTCTACATGTTAGAAATAACTTATCACTAAATTCAGTAGCATTCCCTCTTTAGTGGATTTGAGATGATCTTTGCTGCCTGATTAGTGGGTTTAAGTTTGTACTTCAACATTGCAGTTAATTTAAATTTAACGTTCTTGAGGGTTGTTTTTTAACATGCTTGTTTCAATTATCAGAAGGAGTCTGGTAGCACTTTTCAGACTAATACATTTGATTAAACACATAAGCTTTTGTGAGCTACAGCTCAGTTCATCAGATGCATGGAGTGGCTAAACTGATGTATGATCCACTCCATATATCTAAAGCAGGGATACCCAACCTTTTTGGCACCAGGGACCGGTCGTGGAAGACAATTTTTCCACGGACCGGGGGGGGGTTTGCAGGAGGGAGCCAATTGCGCAGACTGGGCGGGGTTTGCAGGAGGGAGCCAATCGCGTGGACCACCACTCACCACCTGTGCAGCACACTTCCTAACAGGCTGCGGCCCACAGGTTGGGGACCCCGATCTAAAGAATTGAGCTGTAGCTGACAATGGCTTATGCCTTTTAATATTTGTTATTCAAGCTGCATCCATATTCCTCAATTTTGGCTATGATAGACTAATATGCTTCACTTTTCTACAGTGTCTTGGATCACTTAGTATATGGTGCTGTGAGTTGGTTATTAGCAATTGAACATTTTCAGAATGTTGTTTAGTTGGGAGTTTATTTTCTTGTCAAGGTAGAAGCCCTAAAAAATATCAAAATGGTATTAGGGTGTTTTGTTTTGTTTTTATTTTAAAGTGTATCAAGAATTCCTTTAAAATCACATTTAAAACTACCCCTAATGAATATAGCCTACAAAAATAAAAATAGATACAGAAGATCAAGAACCTTTCTCCTTAGGTGTGAAAATATATGACCCAATTACAGTAGCTATGTTGAGAATAGTTACTGGACTTCCGGTGAGAATATGGCCGACTGAACACCCTGCTTGTGATTCAGCGGGCAGACCTGCCAGCATGGATTTTGGGGGGGGGGGGGCACAGGCAGGTTTTCCTGTTGCCCTAGAGTGTTTTCATGGAGAGAAAACACTCGGAATCACCCCATTTGTACTTCGGAATGTCACCTTGCAGTCCGAGGAGCGTCAACGCCGCTAATCTGGTAAAAGGAGATGGGAGTCGGGGCTACCACCATTTCCAAACCACGCTGCAGCCCTATTGGGACACTAGGTCGAGCCTTTCTCATTTCTAAACCACCCAATTTGTATATTTTAAAGTTTTTCTTACCCCAAGAGAGGCTGTTAACAACAAGAAGATAGGAATCTTGGTGCTTTTCGCTGTTTCTGGAGGAGCTTTATTTTTTTTTCTTAACTGCTAGCTTACTTCCCATTCAAAATTTAAGGAGGACTGAGAAATAATCATCTCTCCGTTACTATTTTTGCATCTAATTTGAAGGATTTAACATTCTCCTACACATTTAATTTGATGGTCTGAGTTTTTAGTTTTCTGTTCACTTTCTTTGGATGTTGTATTTATTGGTTTGCATATAGGATGTTAGATTTTGTTGTTTGAATTATGGACGACCTTAAGAAAGACTTTAAGAAAGCATTCTTTGAGCTCCCTGCTGACTTTGAAGAAATTTGCCAGAAAACTGCTCAAGTTTATTTATTTATTTATATTTCTAACTTATATCACCGCCCATCTCCCCCTACAAGGGGACTCTGGGCGGTTTACAATCAAGTCAGAGATTAAAAACATATATATGAAATGCTTTATACAATTATTAAAAATATTAAAAATATAAAAATATAAAATCCAAGAGGCTGTATATGATGTTTGCGACCGAACTTTACGGTGCCAGCCATCCCCAGGAAGAGCTATTACTCGTCCCGTCCCAAGCGAGGTGGCAGAGCCAGGTTTTCAGTTGCTTCCTGAAGGTCAGGAGTGTGGGGGCTAGCCTCACCTCAAGGGGCAAGATGTTCCAAAGGGCGGGTGCTACGGCAGAGAAGGCACGCCTCCTGGATCCCGCTAGATGAAATTCTTTTACTGATGGGATCCGTAGCATGCCCTCCCTGCATGACCGGGTGGGGTGGGTCGATGCTCTGGGGATGAGGCGGTCTCTAAGGTAACCTGGTCCCATGCCATGTAGGGCTTTAAAGGTAACAACCAACACCTTGAATTGGACCCGGAAGCAAACTGGTAGCCAGTGCAGCTCACGCAGCAGAGGTGTCACGTGTGCCGATCTTGGGGCATTCATAACTGCACGCGCAGCTGCATTCTGGACCAGTTGAAGCTTCCGGATACTCTTCAAGGGTAGCCCCATGTAGAGTGCATTGCAATAGTCTATATGGGAGATGACCAGGGCATGAGTGACTGTATGGAGGGCATCTCGGTCCAGGAAAGGGCGAAGCTGGCGTACAACTCGAAGTTGCACAAAAGCCCTTCTGGCCACGACTGCCACCTGCTCTTCAAGCAGGAGTCGTGAGTCCATAAGGACCCCCAGGTTCCGCACTGAGTCTGAACGGGGTAGTGCCACCCCGTCCAGATCTAAAGATGACAACTCCTTGGATCTCGAGGCGCCATCAATCCACAGCCACTCCGTCTTACCAGGGTTCAGCTGAAGCCTGTTGTTCCCCATCCAGACCTCCACAGCCTCCAGGCACTGAGAAAGGGTAGAGACTGCATCACTTAACTCACCCGGGATGGAGATATATAGTTGAGTATCATCAGCATACTGATGATACCTCATCCCGTGTTGGCGGATGATCTCACCCAGCGGTTTCATGTAGATATTAAATAGGAGAGGGGAGAGAACCGAACCCTGCGGCACCCCACAAAGTAGGGGCCGAGGGTCGGACCTCTCATCTCCTATCACCACCGATTGGGACCGATCTTGGAGGAAGGAGGCGAACCAGCGCAGGACTACGCCGCCCACCCCCAACTCTCCGAGTCGCCTCAAAAGATACCATGGTCGATGGTATCGAAAGCCACTGAGAGGTCAAGAAGAGCCAGGATGGATGCACTGCCTCCATCCCGCTCTCGCCAGAGATCATCTGTAAGTGCGACCAATGCAGTCTGCACCCCATATCCTGGCCTGAATCCTGACTGGAAGGGGTCCAGATAATCCGTATCATCCAGAATCCTCTGGAGCTGTAATGCCACCACTTTCTCAACCACCTTCCCTAAAAAGGGGAGGTGGGAGACGGGACGAAAATTGTCCAACACTGTAGGGTCCAGAGATGGCTTCTTGAGGAGGGGGTGCACCAGCGCCTCTTTAAAAGCAGCCGGAAACACTCCCTCTCCCAAGGATGTAGCAACCATCGCATGGACCCAGCCATATGTCACCTTCCTGGCCGCTTTCACTAGCCAGGAAGGGCATGGGTCAAGATGACACGTAGTGGCCCTTACAGTCCGGAGGATCCTGTCCACTTCCTTGGGCTCAACAGGATCAAACTGTTCCCAGATAACTGGGCATAGACGTTCCCTTGGCATCTCCCCGGACCATGCACCTGTGCTGGCTCGCCTCCAGAACAGATTGGAGAGTCTTGGCAGTCAGCCCGAGGTAAGGAATGCAGCCCAAGGTTACTTTGCAAGACTGGCCGAGAGAGAGACAAACCAGCGTGTGCCAATAATCAGAGTAGTGAAGCAAAGGGTAGTCAATAATCCAAACCGGGTCAAGGGTTCCAGAAGTCCGAGCCACGATAATCCAAGCCAGGTCCAGGGGTCCAGAAGGCAGAGTAAGATAGTCCAAACAGGGTCAGGAACGCAGGAAACAGAACAGGATACCAGAGTGGTCGCGAAGCCAAAGTGCAACGTTGCTCCCACAAATCCCTCACTGCTTTGTTGGTGATTTATCAGGAGCTCAGGAGCTGTCCTCTGGGTCCTGCAAAGACTCTCCCTGCCCTCTGCGTAACTCCCTAGCAGCCAGCCGAGCACTTTTCCTCCTGTCCTTTAAGGCGAGGCGCACACGCCTCCGCCTCTGCCCTTTGGGGGATTCAGGAGAGCTGGGAGGCTGATGGGATCCAGCTGGCTGCTGGTTAAAGGGTGGGGACAAACCGCAATCCCCAGCTTGCTCCGCTGTAGCCTCGGTTGCTGGCTGCTGGCTAGAGGGTGGGGCCAAACCACCATCCCCAGCTTGCTCTCCTGCAGCCTCAGGTATTGCTGCCTCCTGCGGTGCCGGGTCATCGTCTGGGCCCGTGTCCGCATCTGGGGCCTCGCCTGGCTCAATCCCCTGGGGGTTTGCCAGGGGCAGCTCGTCCTCTGACTCATCGCTGAGGCCCTGGGGCAGAGGCTGAACTAGGACAGCACCACACTTGGAGTCCAGCTTAGAACGAATCCGAGCGATTTTATCCGCCAAATGCTCCGAAAATTCCTCCGCACGGCCCTGAAGGTGGGTCACTGGGCCCACCTTACCCAGGAGAGATCGAGTAATCCTAAACAGGGCCGACCGGCGGCATTCTGCAGATGCAATAAGAGTGGAGAAATATTGCCGTTTCGCCACTCTTACCGCCACCAGGTAGGCCTTAACCGCGGCTCTAGCTAGTGTTCGGTCAGATTCAGTCTTTGTCTTCCTCCAGCGGCGCTCTAGACGTCTCTTAACCCTTTTTAAAACCCTCAATCCCTCCGTGAACCACGGGGAATATCGGGTCGGATGGGGCAAGAGAGGCCGCACAGGCGCGGTCCTGTCCAAGGCCCCGGCCGCTTCCTTATTCCAGGCTGCGGCCAGGACCTCCGCTGGAACGTGCAAAAGATCCTCGGGTATAACCCCCAGCTCCCTCTGAAACCCTATCGGGTCCATTAGTCGCCGGGGGCGGACCAATCGAATAGGTCCAGCCTCCCTGCGGAGTGGGGCAGCACATGAGAATCTCAGGGCCACCAGGGCATGATCTGACCATGACAATGGGGAAAGATGTAACTCTCCCCTCAGATCACCTTGCCACTGCTCCGACAAGAACACCAAGTCCGGAGTGAGGCCACTGTCTCGAGTCGGGTCCCGAATAATCTGAGTCAGGCCCATGGCTGCCATGGTAGCCATGAACTCCCGAGCCGCCTCCGAGGCCCGTCCCAGAGACGGCAGGTTGAAGTCCCCCAGAACCATAAGCCTGGGGAACTCCACCGCCAACCCCGAGGACGGCCTCCAGCAGCTCAGGCAGGGAGGTTGCTACGCAGCAGGGAGGCTGGTACAGCAGCAACACTCCCAACTGCTCTCGGGAACCCAACTTGAAAAACAGGGTCTCACATCCGGCCACTTGTGGAGCAGCGCCCCTGAAGGCTACCATCGACTCTCTAATAACAACTGCCACCCCTCCTCCCCTACCCCGATGTCTCGGCTGGTGCCATACTTGAAACCCGGCCGGGCAGATTTCCGAGAGGGCAACCCCTCCTCCTACGCCCAGCCAGGTTTCAGTAATACACACCAGGTCGGCCCCCTCCTCCGCGATCAAATCGCATATGAGGGGGCCCTTGTTATTAACCGACCTGGCGTTAAGCAACAACAGCCGGAATCCAGGGCCTTTGAGGATCTGTTGACCAGGGCCTAGGTTTGAGCCAGGAGGGCCGGAACACGCCACCGGTAACAAACACCGGGGGCGTCTTCCCCAATGATGGCCTTCCCTCCGGCTCCCGCCATAACATCCCCGACCCGTCACCACCTCAATAGAACAACCCGCCCCATAGCCCCCAGAGTTTTCAGGCCTGGTTGCCTCCACGACCGGACCTCCGAAAACCCCGGATTGAAACAAGGGTCCCCTCTCCCATGCACACATCCTCCCGTACCCAGTCACTCTCAGGGGGCAGTAGGCCCACCAGTGCACCAGCGGTTAGCTTTCGGCGCTGTGAGAACCCAACCCCCCGAACCACTCACTCCACACTCTTTATGTCCCCCCCACAACCTCTCTCACAGGTCAGAGGGGCCTCATCCACTCCTGCCCACTTCCTGTCTCTCACTCAGGGGTGGGCACTCTTATATACTATCACTCAATTCTGGCTTCCCCTGGCTCTCTCACACCCAGGGGAATACCACTCTCACATCAAGGGGACCCCAAATCTCTGCCACCTCTAATAGACGGGGGAAAATATAGGTGATCAATCCTCCTTTCCCAAGCTCTTTCCTCATTATCCTATTGAAGATGTTACCAAATATAAAGATGTTATAAGGCAACGAAGTTTGTTATAGATGTTATAAAGATATTATAAATCCACAAGGCTTGCAAACACAAGGCTTGCAAACACAGGGCTTGCCTCAAGGGGTCCACTGGAGGCTGCCAAGATCAAGCAGAATCTGCAGTATAATCAGAAAACGGGGGGCCATTGATGTTGCTCAGGCCCTCCGCGCTCCACACTCCAGCCTCCTATACCACACCGTTCCTCCTTCGCTCTTCCGAGTCTGCCAAAAGCTAACAAAGTCTGCAGTATAGTCAGGAAATAGGGTCCATTGTTGATTACTCAAGCCCTCCACACTCCAGCCTCCGACACCACGCCGCTCCTCCTCCTTTCCGGGGATGACAGCCGACTCCGAGGAAGCAAAGAAATCACCGGGGGGCTACCATAGGTAGCATAGGGTCTGTCCGGATCCACAGCCTGGCAAAACGCAGTGTATACTGCCGTTTTCCGTGCGGAATCTACTGTCGCCGCTCTCCACCTTGTTGCTAAAACTTGTTGCTCCACCTTGTTGCTAAAACTTCGGTACCACAACGCCCTGTCGCCGCCCACGCTCGCTCACTCCTCCAACGGGCCGGCTGACTCCGAAATAACAGGTAATAGAGGTTCGCCGGGGGATCACCATAAGTTGCGAGGAGTCCACCTAGGTCCACAGAAGAGCATGCCGATCTTAGAAATTGCTGCTTCTCTCTGCTCTCTGCTGCTCTGTTATTACTCCTCCGTTCCTTTTAGAGGTCCAGCCGTCTCCAACTCGGCCACGAGCTCGAAAACCGCCGAGAAACCCAGAAATTCTCTCCCCAACCTCAATCCAATATAGCAGGGTGGGTAAAGGATGGAAAAAAATAGGGGTTCTAGGAGACCAGGATCCTCTCACTCCTCTCACTCCGGAGCAGCGATTAGCGGCTGCTCCCGGTCGCCATCTTGGATCAATTCAATTTTATCTTGCAAGATGTTTGGGATATTATTTCTGAAATGTATCAACTGGCTGAGAATTTTATGAAGGGAAAAGAAGAGAAAGGAGAAGAAGAGACTTATCAAGGGGGAGATATTCCTCCGGATTCTGAGAATCCAGACCGTGAACTGCCAGCTGATGAATACATGTTGGTTATGAAAGAGTTACAACTTGATTTGCAGGAAAAAAATGGTCTGTTTACTTCAACTTATGTTTTGAGAACAAGATGGTGTTTTAGCTATGTGGGAAATCTGTTGACTTTTTAGGAGGGGCAATTGGGTTATTTGATTCTTTTATAAAAATGTTCGGTGCATAATATGGTGACAAATGTTTTAGTTTATTTTGAGGTCGGTTAAGAAATTAAGAATAAGTATGTGGACTGATTTCAAGGCTGTATGATCTTATTTTTTATAATGATTTAAAGTCTGTTTGATTTTTTAAGGTTTAATGGGGACAAGATTGCTATAATATTAAGTATAGAAGTAAGAATATGTATGTGGATTGATATTGTGCATAATATGGAGATAAACAAATGTTATGACCCTATTTTCTACGATGATTTAAAGTTGGTTTGATTTTTTAAGGTTTAATAGGGATAAGATTATTATAGTAGTACTGAACATAAAAGTAAGAATGTGTATGTGAATTGATATTAAGGCTTATATGATTTTATTCTCTTTAATTATTTGGATTAAGATGTATTTTATTAAGATGGATTAAGATGTATTCTATTGTTTTTTTTACTGTTTGATTTATAAGACATAATTAGAGTTTGATTATAGATTTAATAGGGTTAAGACTTACAGCATTATTATTGCTATTAAACATTATTATCAAGTATACTATTAAGTACAAAATTTAAATTAGATAGATAGGTTAGAAAAATGTAGAATAGTGGTAGGAAGGAAATATTTAAAAAAGTTTTGTTTTTGGGGGGGAAGTGGATTTGGAGGTTTATATATCTGTTTATTTCTTTATATAAGGGGAAAGAGCAATTGCTTTTATAGTTATATAATGTGTTAAAGCCTTTGATTGTGTGGATCACAACAAACTGTGGCAAATTCTTAAAGAGATGGGAGTACCAGACCACCTTACCTGTCTCCTGAGAAACCTGTATGTGGGTCAAGAAGCAACAGTTAGAACCGGACATGGAACAACCGACTGGTTCAAAATCGGGAAAGGAGTACGACAAGGCTGTATATTATCACCCTGCTTATTTAACTTATATGCAGAGTACATCATGAGAAAGGCCGGGCTGGATGAATCACAAGCCGGAGTTAAGATTGCCGGGAGAAATATCAATAACCTCAGATATGCAGACGATACCACCCTAATGGCAGAAAGTGAAGAGGAACTAAAGAGCCTCTTGATGAGGATGAAAGAGGAGAGTGCAAAAGCTGGCTTGAAACTCAACATTAAAAAAACCCAGATCATGGCATCTGGTCCCATCACTTCCTGGCAAATAGAAGGGGAAGACATGGAAGCAGTGACAGATTTTATTTTCTTGGGCTCCAAGATCACTGCAGACGGTGACTGCAGCCATGAAATTAAAAGACACTTGCTCCTTGGGAGGAAAGCTATGGAAAACCTAGACAGCATATTAAAAAGCAGAGACATCACCATGCCGACAAAGGTCCGTATAGTTAAAGCTATGGTTTTTCCAGTAGCAATGTATGGCTGTGAGAGTTGGACCATAAGGAAGGCTGAGCGCCGAAGAATTGATGCTTTCGAACTGTGGTGCTGGAGAAGACTCTTGAGAGTCCCTTGGACTGCAAGGAGGTCAAACCAGTCAATCCTAAAGGAAATCAAGCCTGACTGCTCATTGGAAGGACAGATGCTGAAGCTGAAGCTCAAATACTTTGGCCACCTAATGCGAAGAGAGGACTCACTGGAAAAGACCCTGATGCTGGGAAAGACTGAAGGCAAAAGGAGAAGGGGACGGCAGAGGATGAGATGGTTAGATAGCATCACCGATGTAATGAACATGAATTTGAGTAAACTCCGAGAGACAGTGGAGGACAGGAAGGCCTGGCGTGCTATGGTCCATGAGGTCACGAAGAGTCGGACACGACTAAACGACTGAACAACAACAACAATGTGTTAATGGATTGATTTATAGAAATAACATGATTTTGGTTAGATAATAGAGTAAGGGAATAATTATGGAATTTGCTGTATATTGTTGAAAGTCGGAAGTCATCTTGTAATCTTAAAAAATACATTTTTTCTGTTTTTTCACTTTTTCTTTTTTTCTTTTTTTCTTTTTTGTAGTTTCTTTTTGTAGTTTTTTTAATCTTTGCTTAAACTTAATAAAATTCTTACCAAAAAAAAAAGAATAGTTACCATACATTTTTATTTCCATAGATCTATGTGCTTTGAAGGTTACGGGGTAGTTGCAAATAGTTTTTCATTGGTTTTTAATTTTATAATTGCTTTGGGAGTTTTTAACTGCTTGATATACTATTTTCTTCATTAGAGCTGTGCAATGCTTTTGATTCAAAGGCAATAAGGTCCTACAGAGTTCACAGGGGCGTTAATGTGGCAATTGTATAAAAAAAAGGTAAAGGTTGCCCCGCACAGTCATGTCCAACTCTAGGGGGCGGTGCTCATCTCTGTTTGTTAGCCGAAGAGCCAGCACTGTCCGAAGACGCTTCCGCGGTCATGTGGCCGGCATGACGCGCGTGGAACGCTGTTACCATCCCACCAAAGTAGTACCTATTTATCTACTTGCATTTGCATGCTTTCGAATTGCTAGGTTGGCAAGAGTTGGGGCAAGTGCGGGAGCTCATTCCGTCACGTGGCACTTGGGTCTCGAACCGCCGAACTTGCGACCTTCTGATCGACAAGCCTGGTGTCTTAACTACTGAGCTATCGCGCCCCCTGGCAATTGTATACAATTCCTTAAAGCAGCCATGCCTTTTTCCAAGATGCACGGCTGCCTTCCACGACTGGTGTAACTCCAGGAAAACATTTTTTATGGAGTCCTTGGTGCTCTCTGAGCCTTGTTGTTTTCTTGCAGATGTTTCATTGCCAGGCTAGGCAACATCTTAAGTGCAAAAAGGGAGTGGGACTTGCTCTCTGTTTATATACCCTGGCTTGTCCTGCCTGTGTTGGTGGGGGTGTTGTACTCTCCTTGGTAGTACCTTGATTGGGTTGTTGTTTGCTGCTTGGTTGATTGACTGAGTTAATAGTTTCTTGATTAGGGTCTATTGTGTTGTTTGATTGCTCCTCTGGTGCTAATCTTGGTGTTAATCTTTGCCTATCTGGTTGTTGATTGCTGACGAGGAGGAGTTCTGGTCTTCTGGCTTTTCTATTGTCTCTTATGAATGGTATGTAAATGTTGTGTCTATTGATGGCTGCTTTGTCTGAGTGCCAAGCTTCCAGGAATTCTCTAGCGTTTTTGGATTTGGCTTGGTTTAAGATGCTCACAGTTTCCCAGTTGAAAGTATGGTTAAGTCTGTCCACGTGTTGTGAGATTAAGGAGTTTTCATCGTGTTTTCTGACTGCTAGTTGGTGTTCATGGATGCGTTCTGCTAGTCTTCTGCTGGTCTGTCCTACATAGTGGCTGCTACAGTCCTTTCATTGTATGTTGTAGATAACTCCTGTTTTTTCTTCTTGGGCTACTGGGTCTTTCGGTTTACTTACGATGTTCTGAAGGGTTTTGGTTGGTTTGTGTGCTACAGTGATGCCGTGTGGATGTAACAGTCTATGAGTAGTTTCTGAGATGTTTCTGATGTATGGCAATGTAATCCTTTTCATAGCTTCTGTTGGTTTTGCTGTAGTGGGTTGAGTGGTCAGGCACTTTTTGATAAAGTTGTGTGGGTATCCATTTTGCTGGAAGATGCTATATAAGCGGTCTATTTCCTTTTTCTGGTGTTCTGGGTTGCTGCAGTGCGTTTGTGCTCTTCTGAATAGTGTTCTTACACAGCTCCTCTTGTGGGAGGTTGGGTTATTGCTTTGGTAATGGAGCACTTGGTTAGTGTGGGTAGATTTCCGGTAGACTTGTGTTTCTAGAATGCCATCATTTCCTCTACTGATGAGGATGTCCAGGAAGGGTAGTGTGTTGTTTTCTTCTTCCCTTGTGAATTTTATTCCTTTGAAGATGTTGTTGATGGTTTCATGTTTTTCCTCCAGTTGATCCTTTTTTATTATGATGAAGGTGCCATCTACATACCGGATCCATACTTTGGGTTGTATGAGTGGGAGTGCTATCCTTTCTAGATGTTGCATTACTATCTCTGCTGAGTCCTGAGAGTGGTGATCCCATAAGTGTTCCTTTCATTTGTTGTTATATTTGTCCATCAAACTGAAAGTGGGTGGTGAGGCAGAGGTTGATGAGGTCCATGATTCTGGGTATTTTGATCTTGGTGTATCTAGTTAGGTCAGGTGTGTTACATCGAACTGCTGCCATGGATCCAATCGCTAGTGCTTGGTCTATGGATGTAAAGAGTGCAGTGACATCAAATGACACCATAATTTCATCTTCATCTATGTTTAGGTCTTTGATTTTCTGGAGGCACTGTAGTGGTGAGTTGATAGAGTATTCGCTCTCCTCTGTGAGATGCCCAAGTTTTCTTGTAAGTTCTTTAGCTATGTTGTATGCGGGGTCCCTGGTAACGATACAATTGGATGGAGTGGTATGTCGGGCTTGTGTATTCTGGGGCGTCCATAGAAACGTGGGATGATCTGTCCGCTGCTTTTCATCCGCCTGATCTTCTTTTGTGATTTGACCTTTCTTGGTTAAGTCGTTGAGGATTCTTTTGACCTGGTTGTCCAGTTTCTGTATGGGATTGGTGTTTACTGGGGTGTAGGTTTCTTTGTCCTCAAGTAATTCTTTAGCCTTTTGTATATAATGTGATCTGTCCATAATGACGGTGGTGCGGCCTTTGTCTGCTGGGAGGATGATCATAGTTTGGTCCATCTTTAGGTTTTTGAGTGCTGCTCTGTCCTGTGCTTTCCGTTGGTTCTGTTTCCATGTCCTTCTGGTTTGTGGTATGATTATCTGCCTTACATTCTCTTGGGCTTCTGTAGTAAGTCCTGTAGTTTTCAATGCTGCTTCTAAAGCTGCAAAGAATTCTAATTTATTTGCATCCTCTGTGTTGTAATTGAGGCCTCTCTGTAGGATATTGTGTTCTGCAGTGGATAATGGGCGGCTGGACATGTTGACCACCCATTCCGGTTCCGGTACTTCTTTGTTTCTATGGTTTAACTTAAGTAGTTTAGTTTGGAGTTTAGCTTTCCTTTTTAATGCTTGTCTCAGTGATGTGGTCTTGATGGTAGTAGTCAGCATGTTGATTTGTTCAGGGGTCATAGTCTGTTCTAGTTGTTCCTTGAGGCTGTCTAGTGTGTGTTGATATTTGTTTAATCTGAGGTGGGCGTCCATGATCATTAGCCGTATCATTTTTCACCCACTTTGTTGCGCAATCTTCCATCCAGCTGTGCAGTTGATTGGAGGTTTGTATCTGACACTGGCGGGCAGGGCATGCTGTCGTAGGCATTCATGCAGAAAAAAGGAAAGTTACATATAGAATTAGTAAAATCCAAGGCCATCAGATCTCATGCTGAAGTCACAAAAATTTGGAGAGCAATCATATGTAAAATATTTATTGGAATAAAATTATTTCACATATTTTCTGGCACTCCTAAATGAAGATGATTTCATAAAGTCTTTTCAGAAAGCACTTCACTTTTTTTTTTAAAGGGCTAATATCTTGTCCAGCATACTAGGCATGTTTCAGGTAAAGCTGCGCTTAAAGCAGAGCCCAAATTGTTCAGTCAGGTCATGTGTATGAAAGGGTTCCTTGAAATAGTGTTTCTAAACCATTCAGGACTGTAAAGTCCCATCCAACTGTTATTAAGGCTACAATCTTGTTTGTGTGTAAGTAAGTGGGATTAACCATCATTGAACTCAGTGGGATTTCTGAGTAGAAATAGTGCAGTCAGGGAATATTTTTGTAGCCGATACTACATTTAAATAAACAACTTCTGATAAAGGTAGGAGTATGGGATAATATCACGAGGACTGACTGTATTGTATAAGATTTATAAACTCCAGAGCCACTAGGCCCCGGTTTCTCAACCAGGGTTCCATGGAAACCTAGGGTTCCGTGAGAGGTCACTAGGGCTTCCCTGGGAGATCACGATTTATTTTAAAAATTATTTCAAATTCAGGCAACTTCACATTAAAGAGGTAAAATTCCTTCTTTATTTTTAGTTTAAGAACAGTGTTAATGCATATATACAGGTCTACCCATGAAACAAATATAATAACTTTGTAACATCTGGCCTATATTTGAGCCTGAATGGGCAGGGGTTCCCTGAGGCCTGAAAAATATTTCAAGGGTTCCTCCAGGGTCAAAAAGTTGAGAAAGGCTGCACTAGACAGGCTGCACTATTCTATACAGAATCAAAACACAGTACAAGGATAGTATAGTAGTAATCAAAACCATAACTAGTAATCATGGCACTGATCTTCCTCTGTTTAATCACTCATTAAAGGGTTGATGATCAGAATTATAATTTCTAATGCTTCATGTGTCAAGCCAGACAAGAGGCTTGACTTTTTCTAACAACATGAACAAATTCACCACTGAATTTCAATATTTTGCTAATGGATATCAGCAGTGTGATCTGTAAAAACTGCAAAACAAACATGTTGTAAAGGCCACGTGTGACATGTAGGATTATATTTTATTTGGAAATGAAAAGTACAGTGAAACCTCATTTTAATGATCAAATGGGGGGAGGGTATGTGTGTTCATGAAGGTATGGTTAGTTGAAGAGTACATCATCATGGCAGTTTTATTTATTACAGTAATTTGTCATAAATTTGGCAGACTCCAGATTTTGCAGCATTTGTATAATGTAAGTGGTGCAGTTTATACTATGTGCATATAGTTATATTATTTTTTAAATTACATCTATATATAAACGGTGTAAATTGCAGTGGTATTGACATTTGGCAAAATTTTGCACTTGAAATAACTTATAAATTGTTGATCTCTTAATTGTCTTACTAAACATTTGCTTCAAGAAATTGAATAAAGATACATAAACATGTGGACATTGCAGAAGGTTGATTGGGAATTGGCTTCTTTGATATAAAAGAACAGTACTAAATCCCAAACTGCACTTTTTCAGCAAAACAAAGTCAAGTAAGTCCTATGGGTAGGGATGAGAATCTAAAACAGCCTTTCTCAACTTTTTGACCCTGAAGGAACCCTTGAAATATTTTTCAGGCCTCAGGGAACCCCTGCACATTCAGGCTAAGATATAGGCCAGAAGTTACAAAATTCTTACATTTGTTTCATGTGTAGGCCTGTATATATGCATTAACAGTGTTCTTAAACTAAAAATAAAGAATGAAACTTACCTCTTTAATGTGAAGTTGATGAAGTTGAAACTTTTTAAAAAATCATGATCTCCCAGGGAACCCCTAGTGACCTCTTGCAGAACCCTAGGGTTCCATGGAACCCTGTGGAAAGAGAAACCCTGATCTAAAACCTTTCAAGTGGTGGCTAAGGTGGCTGAAATTGAATCCAATAATATCTGGAGGACTATAGGTTTCCTTTTCTTCCCTTGAAGCAATTTTTAAGTGGCCATCCACAAATACAATTATTTATTTATTTATTTATTTATTTATTTATTTATTTATTATTTTCTATGGCAGCCCATCTCCCCCTCAGGGAGGGACTCTGGGCGGTTCACAGCCACAATAACATCATTAAAATACAATAAAAACACAATAAAATATAAATACAATAAATATAAATTAAAACCAAGTGGCAGGTGGTTCGTACAGTGACGCTGAACATATATAAGATATTTGAGGCGGCTCTAAGAAATCAGCCATCCCCAAGCTTGACCACTTTCCCTCTTGCCCCAGGCGAGATCACAGAGCCAAGTTTTTAATTTTTTTCTGAAGTCCAGGAGTGAAGGGGTCTGTCTTATCTCTGGGGGAAGGATGTTCCATAGGGCAGGTGCCGCTGCAGAGAAGGCTCGCCTCCAAGACCCCGCTAGATGGAACTCTTTCATAGAGCGGGTCCGCAGCATGACCTCTCTGCAAGATCGGATAGGACGGGACGATGTAATGGGGATGAGGCGGTCCCTCAGATAACCTGGGCCCATGCCATGTAGGGCTTTAAAGGTAATAACCAACAGCTTGAATTGGATCTGGAAGCAAACTGGCACCCAGTGCAGCTCATGGAGCAGAGGTGTTATATGTGTCGATCTTGGTGCACTTAAAACTGCCCGCGCGGCCGCATTCTGTACCAGCTGTAGCTTCCGGATATTCTTCAAGGGTAGCCCCATGTAGAGTGTGTTACAGTAATCTATATGGGAGACAACCAGGGCATGAGTGACCGTTCGAAGGGCCTCTCGGTCCAGGAAAGGGTGTAACTGGCGCCCAACACAAAGTTCAGCAAAGGCTTTCCTGGCCACGACTGCCACCTGCTCTTCGAGCAGGAGTCGTGAGTCCAAGAGGACCCCCAAGTTATGCACCGGGTCTGTCTGCCGTAGTGCAACCCCATCCAGAACTAAAGATGACAAATTCCCAGAAACTGAGGGGCCATTAATCCACAGCCACTCTGTCTTACCAGGGTTCAACTGAAGCCTGTTTTTCCCCATCCAGACTCCTACAGCCCCCTACAGCCCCCAGGCACTTGGACAGTGTGGTCACTGCATCACTTACTTCACCCGGGATGGAGATGTATAACTGGGTATCATCTGCATATTGATGATACTTCAGCCCGTGGTGACGGATGATCTCGCCCAGCGATTTTATGTAGATGTTAAAAAGGAGCGGTGAGAGTACCGAGCCCTGTGGGACCCCACAAAGAAGGGCCCGTGGGTTGGATCTCTCGCTCCCTATTAACACCGACTGGGATCGGCCCTGGAGGAAGGAGGTGAACCAGCGCAAAATTACACCGCCCAACCCCAACTCCCTGAGCCGTCCCAGAAGGATACCATGGTCGACGGTATCGAACGCCGCTGAGAGGTCAAGAAGAGCGAGAATGGATGCACTGCCTCCATCTTGCTCCCACCAAAGATCATCCATAAGCGTGACCAATGCAGTTTCCGTCCCATGACCCAGCCTGAAACCTGACTGAAAGGGGTCAAGATAATCCGTTTCATCCAGAATTCTCTGGAGCTGTAACGCCACCACCTTCTCAACCACTTTCCCCAAAAAGGGGAGATGGGAGTCTGGATGAAAATTATCCAGTATAGTGGGGTCCAGCAATGGCTTCTTGAGGAGGGGGTGCACCAGCGCTTCTTTGAAAGCTGCCGGAAACACCCCCTCGCTCGAGGTATTTACCATCGCTTGGACCCAACCACAAGTCACCTCCCGGGCTGCTTTCACCAGCCAGGAGGGACAAGGATCTAATTGGCAGGTGGTGGCATTCACAGTCCGGAGGACTCTGTCCACTTCCTCAGAACCAACAGGGTCAAACTGGTCCCAGATAACAAGGTGAGTACGTTCCCTGGGTCGTACATGTTCCCTTTACTGCCCTATAAGAAGATGTGGGCCTACTCTCACTATAATTTGCTCCCACTATAATTTGCTCAAGTTGCTGCTTGTTTCAGTGAAAGAGAAGCAACGGAGGGAGGATTGTGGAGGATTGCCCTAGGATTGTGGCAATGCACAATGGGTGATAAAAGCGACAGCATTAGGTCAGAGGGTGGGGGAGGCAGCAACCTCAAGGTAATTTCAGCAGTGCACAGTAATAGTGAGTAGTGGTTCCACCTAGCTCTTTTATTTATGTCTTTTGCCTTCTCTTTAATTCTTGTAATACGATGGGTGTAGCTAGCTTTTTAAGTAGGCATGGACCATGGCTCATGGACTTTAGTTTAATTGGGGTCCTTAAATCTGTGTCTCTTTTGATTATTGATAAATGGAAAATATTTCTTACATGTTTAATCCCTTGGCCATACAATGTATACATCCTGTTAATACAATAGATTTGTCTTACAGTATTTTTCTAAGCTATCAGCATGTTAGCATTTTCTGCTTTTGATCATTAATTTTCATTTGGTGTCTTGGCTTTTGATTTTCGATCTGTAAAATATGTTTTCTAGAAGTAAAGAGTTTATGATTGTTCTTTATAATGTACTATGTATAAGAAGATATTTATATGCCTCCTTAATGTGATTTGTTTGAAATCAAACAATCTGTGGCTGTGCTTGCTTGATTAGTTGCTCTGCCATTATTTTCCTGCTTTCTGTTTGTTACATAGGTATTTGAATTAAAGTACTCTTTACTTAGAACAGAGCTTTCCAAACTGTGTGTCGGGACACGTTAGTATGTCGGCTGCAGTGTCTGGGTGTGTGGCGGCTGCTGCTGCCTCCGAGCCCTGCCAGGATTCCGCGCAGGTCCTAGTGCCTGCCTTGTGCCTGGCTGCCTCCAAACCTGCTGTGATTCTGCGCAGGTCCTAGTGCCTGCCTTGTTCCCTGCTGTAAGAGTGTGTCGCAAAATGATGCCCTGCTGTAAGAGTGTGTTGCAAAATGATGCATGTCTAAAAAGTGTGTCACCAACATGAAAAGTTTGGAAAGCTCTGACTTAGAAGGTAATGCATCCTCCTTTTAAAAAGATACTGGATGCTTTGCATGAGAATATATTTTGCATAAGAGGAAAAGTAAGAAGTTGTTATATGATGGTTAGAGAAAGATGTAATGATGCCACAGATTGTCTAAGTGCATGCAGTAGCTGTATGTACTGTACAACTCTAAATTAATTTACTGAAAACTGTGTGCATATCATCTCTCATGTCATATTAAACCAGAACAAGTTAACCACATTTCAATCTAGTGTTTTGTGCTGATCCAGCCCATATGGTTAATTTGTAGGTCAGTGTGTCACGTGAATCCAAGAAATGGAATTAAATGACTAAACCATGGCTAAGTTAACAATGGAAGAATATACATACACATTTTGGAAGTTAATGACTGAATAGATACATAAAGGATTTCATTGCTGTGCTCAGCTGTGCCATATTACTATCTTGAGCTTGGTCTCTGTGAATTTATTTCTGTATCCCTATTTATCCTTAATAAGTAAGTAAGTAAGTTATGTAGGCTAGTTAATTAAATTACGGAATAATAAAATTTTGAAATAGTGTAAGTACAAGAGTCTCAAAATTAGCCACTCTTGAAGGTTTCTGTTTCATGTTATACTAATTTAATACCTAAAGACATTTATTTATCATAGAGAATATTTATTCGTTTATTTACCAAGTTTGTATGATACTCAGTTTCACCTGGAGTGGCATATATCCACCTGTAAATAAATAAATATTTGCTGAGTGGCTTATATCTCTTATTGACATAAAGGTATAAATCAGGTTAAAAGATACACGGAGAACAGTATTATACAAAACACCAGAAAGATGCCAGAGAGAAATAAAACTCTGCATTAATTAATTTCCATATTATAGAAGAGAGCAGCTCACAAAGTTCTCACCCACAAGACCTGTTGAAAAATCCAAGTTTTGATAGCCTTTATGAAACCCAACAACATAGAGGTAATCCACATTTTCAGGGTGAATGCTATTCCAAAAAATGAAGGCAGTTATTGAAAAAGCCCACCTCCAAGGCCCCTGAAGAGGGTAGTTTTATCGTGTCTTCTGAGTGTTAGTTGGTGTTCATGGATGCGCTCTGCTAGTCTTCTGCCTGTCTGTCCTGCATAGTGGCTGTTACAGTCCTTACACTATATGTTGTAAATGACTCCTGTTTTTTCCTCTTGGGCTACTGGGTCTTTTGGTTTACTTAAGATGTTTTGGAGGACTTTAGTTGATTTGTGTGCTGAGGTGATGCCGTGTGGTTGTAATAGTCTCTTGGTAGTTTCTGAGATGTTTCTGATGTATGGCAGTGTTACCCTTTTCATAGTTTGTGTTGGTTGTGCTGTAGTGGGTTCAGTGGTCAGGCACTTTTTGATAAAGTTGCGTGTGTATCCATTTTGTTGGAAGATGTTGTATAGGCAGTCTGTTTCCTTTTTCTGGTGTTCTAGGTTGCTGCTGTTCTGTGTTTCTGCTCGTCTGAATAATGTTCTTAACACAGCTCCTCTTGTGGGAGTTTGGGTTGTTACTTTGGTAGCAGAGCACTTGCTTAGTGTGGGCTGTTTTCCGATAGAATTGTGTTTCTAGAATGCCATCATTTCCTCTACTGTTGAGGATATCCAAGAAGGGTAGTGTGCTGTTTTCTTCTTGCCTTGTGAATTGTATTCCTTTGAAGATGTTGATTGTTTCATGTGTCTTCTCTAGTTGTTCCTTTTTTATTATGACAAAGGTGTTGTCTACGTACTGGATCCATATTTTTGGTTGTATGCATGGGAGTGCTATAGTTTCTAGACACTGTATTACAGTCTCTGTTATGAGTCCTGATAGTGGTGATCCCATAGGTGTTCCTCTGATTTGTTGGTATGTTTGTCCATCAAATTGAAAGTAGGTGGTGAGGCAGAGGTCGATGAGATCCATGATTCTGGGTATTTCAATCTTAGTGTATTTGGTTATCAACACCCAGATAAGGAAAGATTAACACCAGGATTAACACCAGATGAACAAACAAACTCTAAACCAGAGCTTTCCAAACTTTTCATGTTGGTGACACACTTTTTAGACATGCATCATTTCGCGACACACTCTTACAGCAGGGCATCATTTCGTGACACACTCTTACAGCAGGGCATCATTTTGTGACACACTCTTACAGCAGGGTACAAGGCAGGCACTAGGACCTGGGCGGAATCACAGCAGGTTTGGAGGCAGCCAGGCACAAGGCAGGCACTAGGACCTGCGCGGAATCCTGGCAGGGCAGGTTTGGAGGCAGCAAGGCACAAGGCAGGCACTAGGACCTGCGCGGAATCTCAGCAGGTTTGGAGGCAGCCAGGCACAAGGCAGGCACTAGGACCTGCGCGGAATCCTGGCAGGGCAGGTTTGGAGGCAGCAAGGCACAAGGCAGGCACTAGGACCTGCACGGAATCCTGGCAGGGCAGGTTTGGAGGCAGCAAGGCACAAGGCAGGCACTAGGACCTGCGCGGAATCCTGGCAGGGTTTGGAGGCAGCAGCAGCCGCGACACACCCAGACACTGCAGCCGACACACTAACGTGTCCCGACACACAGTTTGGAAAGCTCTGCTCTAAACAATACCCTAATCAAGGAACTACCAACTCAGACAAACAATCAAGCAGTAAACAACTGCCTAATCAAGGAACCAATAAGGAGAGAACAACATCCCCACCAACACTGTCAGGGCAAGCTACTGTATATAAACAGAGAGCAAACCCCACTCCTTTCTCGCACTGAACATGTTGCCTAGTTGGGCAACAAAATGTCTGCAAGCAAACAACCAAGCTCAGCATCAAGGACTCCACAGTTCAACCCTGAGCTACAGATATTCTTTTCTATTGGAAGGGACTTACTCAAAGTTCTAGCCGTTGCAATGCCTCCATGGTCATGTGAACAAAATTTGGGTGCCTGGCAACCAGCTCGCACTTATGACCAGTTTTAGTGTCCCGCGGTCACATTATTGCCATTTGCTACCTTCCCTGCTGGCTTCCCTGAAGCAAAGTCAATAGGAAGTGGCAAGGGAGGTCATAAGTGAATATTTCTCCGCTCTTATTGCGTCCGCAGAATGCCGCCAGACGGCCCTGTTTAAGATTGCTAGATCTCTTTTGGGTCGTGAAGATTTGGTGACCCATTTACAGGGCCGGTCGGAAGAGTTTGCTGATCATCTGCAGGACAAAATCGCTCAGATTCATTCCAAGTTTAACTCTAAGCATGAAGCACAATCTGGGGAGATGCCAGAGGTATGTACTTACCCTGTTATCCGGGAACGGTTTGATCCTGTTGGGCCTGATGAAATAGAAAGGATCCTCCGGATTGTAAATGCCACCATGTGCCATCCTGGCTGGTGAACTCAACTTGGGAGGTCACATGTGGTTGGGTCCAGGGGATGATTAATGCATCCTTGGGAGAAGGGGGTGTTCCTGGCAGTCTTTAAGGAGGCGCTGGTGCACCCCCTCCTCAAGGGGTCTTCCCTGGACCCCACTGTTTTTAACAACTTTCGTCCTGTCTCCCACCTTCCCTTTTTGGGAAAGGTGGTTGAGAAGGTGGTGGCGTTGCAACTCCAGAGGATTCTGGATGAAACGGATTATCTAGACCACTTTCAGTCAGGTTTTAGGCCGGGATATGGGACAGAGACTGCATTGGTCACACTTATGGATGATCTCTGGCAGGAGCGAGATGGAGGGAGTGCATCCATTCTCACTCTCTTGGACCTCTCAGCAGCTTTCGATACCGTTGACCACGGTATCCTTTTGGAGAGACTCAGGGAGTTGGGGGTGGGCAGCGTAGTTTTGCGCTGGTTCACCTCTTTCCTCCAGGGCCGCTCCCAATCGGTGGTGATAGGGAGTGGGAGATCCGACCCTCGACCCCTCCTGTGTGGGGTGCTGCAGGGTTCAGTTCTCTCTCCTCTCCTATTTAACATCTACATGAAGCCGCTGGGCGAGATCATCCGTCACCACGGGATGAGGTATCACCAATATGCTGATGATAATCAGTCCCGGATGAAGTAAGTGATGCGGTCGACACCCTGTCTCAGTGCTTGGGGGCTGTAGGGGCCTAGATGGGGAACAACAGGCTTCAACTGAACCCTGGTAAGATGGAGTGGCTGTGGATTGATGGCCTCTTGGCTTCCAGGAAGTTGTCATCTTTAACTCTGGATGGGGTGGCACTGCCCCATTCAGATTCAGTCCGAAACTTGGGGGTTCTCCTGGACTCACGACTCCTGCTCAAAGAGCAGGTGGCAGTCGTGGCCAGGAGGGCCTTTGCACAGCTTCGGGTTGTGTGCCAGTTGTGCCCCTTCCTGGATCGCGAGGTCCTCTGAACAGTCACTCATGCCCTTGTCATCTCTCATATAGATTATTGCAATGCGCTCTACATGGGGCTACCCTTGAAGAGTATCCGGAAGCTTCAGCTGGTCCAGAATGCAGCCGCACGAGCAGTTATGGGTGCTATAAGATCAGCACATGTAACACCGCTGCTCCGCGAGCTGCATTGGGTACCAGTTTGCTTCTGGGTCCAATTCTAGGTGTTGGTCATCACCTTTAAAGCCCTACATGGCATGGGGCCAGGGTATCTGAGGGACCATTTCATCCCAATCACATCTACCCGCCCCACCCAATCATGCAGGGAGGGCATGCTACGGACCCCGTCAATAAAAGAATTTCATCTAGCGGGGTCCAGGAGGCGTGCCTTCTCTGCAATAGCACCCGCCCTGTGGAATATCTTGCCCCCAGAGGTGAGGCGGGCGCCCTCGCTCCTGGCCTTCCGGATGTCTTTAAAGACCTGGTTCTGCCGCCTTGCTTGGGACAAAGGAAGTAATAGTTCCTCCTGGGGGTGGTTAGCTTAGTAATATCCTCCTTTTAAGATCTCACCATCCTCTGGATTTTTTCTATTTATTATTATATTGTATTTTAAGGTTTATAGGTTTTTAATTTTAATATTTTATTGTAAACTGCCCAGAGTCTACTGCTGTAGAGATGGGCGGTGATAAATTTGACTAATAAATAAATAAGTTGCTGGGGTAAGTCTCCCCCCACCTTTCCTCACATGCACCATGCCCTCCTTCCTCCCTTTGCTCACACACACCCTACAACCTTTTTCCATGGCCTCCCTGCGATCACACACACACATGTATGTACCCCGTGCCCTCTTTCCCTGGCCTCCCTGTGATTGCAGACATACACACGTACCCCCACCTTTCCACGGCGTCCCTATGATCACACACACCCTGCACCCTCTTTCCACAGCCTCCCTGTGATCACACACACACACACACGCACCCCACACCCTCATTCCCTGGCCTTTCTGAGCTAGCATTGCACTGAGCACCCCCTCCCCCCCCACTTGACTTGCACACAGCCTGTGCTGGGCTTCCCAGGGCCTCCCCCACCCCCCTGTGGCACTCCCGTGCTCCTTACCAGGGACTCCCTCCACTTCATGCTTAACAACCCCTGCCGCGGGTTGAGTCTTGGGTTACAATGACAATGGGATTGCCGTAGTTAAGTGATGCGGTCACGTGACATCATGGTTTATGACCGCATTACTTAGCGGTGGCAATCCCAGTCCTAATTGCAGTCATAACCCAAGGACTACCAGTATGTGCATATCTTTCTCCTTGGATTAGGGGGGAAAGAAAAGAAGAAACTGTTGGAAAAGTTATTCTTAAGAATCTGAATTCATTCATCAAGAAATAGCTAAGGTAGATCAGATTCTATTTATGTGTGTGGATATAGTGTCACAGAGAATTGTTTTCTGAGCCCTTATAGTACAATGCCTTAATTGTAAATAAAGGTTTTTATAATTGATGATTAATGCTTCTAAGAATTAGAAGGTCTTTTATACTTAGACATTGGTGGTTCCTTGTCTTTTAAATCTTTAGCTTGTTCTCAGTTAAGTCATATGCTGAATATTTTTATAGCATCAGAGCAATTTGAATGCTCAGAAAATTTTCTGAAAAGACCTTAATTCCAATAGAAAAGAATATATGTAGCTCAGGGTTGAACTGTGGAGTCCTTGGTGCTCTACGCCAACGTACAGCGTAAGGACTGTAACAGCCAGTATGTAGGACACACAGGCAAAAGACTAGCGGAGCGCATCCATGAAGACCAATTAGCAGTCAGAAGACTATGATGAAAACTCCTTAATCTCACAACACATGGACAGACTCAACCATAGTTTCAACGGGGAAACAGAGAGCATCCTAGACCAAGCTAAATCCCAAAACTCGAGTGAATTCCTGGAAGCTTGGCATTCAGACAAATCAGCCATCAGTTGGCACATAGTGATAAACCACATTTACACACCATTCAAAAGACAATAAAAAAGCTGAGAAGGAAACAAAAAGACCAGAACACATCCTCTCCAGCAACTAATACCCAAATAAGCAGAGATTAACACCAGACAAACAAGCAGAAAACAATACCCTAGTCAAGGAACTACCAAGGGGAAAACCATACCCCCACAAATACTGGCAGGACAAGCTACTGTATATAAATAGGGAGCAAATCCCACACTCACTCGCACTGATGATGTTACCTAGTCAGGTAATGAAATGTTTGCAAGCAAACCACCAAGCTCAGAGAACACCAAAGAGACCACAAGACCTTAAGTGTTATGCTAACAGAGAACTTTTAATCACTTGATGCTCAAATTCTTGCAGATAACATTGGGTTCTTACATTCTGCTAAATCACTGTGTGGTTGGTTTTGACTTAACATATGTGTGAATCCAGCCATTATACTTTGAATTGTAAACCATAGAATATGGCTTAGCATGTATAAATCATACCCATATGGCTTGTTCATGGTAAAAAATCATGATTTATTGCAATATGTGAATGCAGCCAAAAGCTATATTCATTTTACTTTATTTTTTACTTTTACTTTGTCATTGCTTGAGCAGTGTTCTTTAATTTTTTATTATTATTATTTATTATTATTTATTCAATTTATATGACCGCCCATCTCCCCCAACGGGAGAGACATTTTTTACTTGTCTTTCTATAAGTTGTAGCTTTGTCTATGGCAGCAGTGGCATTTAAGGTGTAGTAATTGATATATAATCAACTTGTTCATACTGTAGTCATTTGAGGCTGGGTTCACATAGTATTGTGCTGTGGTTTCTTGAATACACAATTGACTGGGCTCATAAATCATGCCATGAATGATGGTTTATTTGTTAGAATGACAGGGCTTGAACTGATGTGCAGTGATTATGATTTTTTCCCAGGTGCATAGGTAGTTTTGGATGGATTTTCTTGGCACTATAAGGAAAACTTTCAGCCATGGCAAAATTAACAGTTTACATCAAGAACAGAAGTTTAAATTTAAGCAAGAATGGCTTCCCTATATATTACATGTCATACATGTCGGAAGTACAGGTTAAATGACAGCTTGCCACAAGGTTCTGTGCTGGCCCCGCTACACTTTAATATTTATAAATCACATCTACCAGGTACTGCTTCAAAAAAGTTTATATACGCTGATGACATCACATTGATTAAACAATCTAAAGACTTCAAAATCTCTGAAAAAGCCCTCGAAATTGATTTAAAGGGAATGGAAAAGTTTTTTGAAATTTGGAGACTAAAACCTAACATCAACAAAACCGAGGTCACTTGCTTTCCTTAAACAACAGACAAGCTAATTATACACCAAAAGTGGAATTTAGGAATCAGCTGTTAGAAGTTTAACCGCAACCCAAAGTACTTAGGAGTGACCCTTGATCAGTCCTTAACCTATAGGGAACACCTAAGGAAAACTACGGATAAAATAAAAACTAGAAACAACATTCTACACAAACTTTCCGGCACTAGCTGGGGAGCAAATGGTACAGTTCTTAGGACATCAGCTCTTGCTTTGGCATATTCGGCGACTGAGTACTGTAGCCCTGTATGGTTAAACAGTGCTCATACAAAAGCAGTGGACATCCAGCTTAACCACACTATGAGGCTAATATTAGGAACCATTAAACCGACGCCTTCTGAATGGCTACTGGTATTATCTAACATACCACCTCCACACCTTAGAAGACAATTAGCCTTAAAAAGGGAGTGGCTGAAATGCGAGGCAAACCGATTGCTACCTATACATGAAGGCTGTCACAATCAAACACCTAGACTCAAATCCAGGAACCTGCCATGGAAACTCGGACAGCAAATAGTTAGAGAAGATTTTGATACTGAGACAGCATGGTGCCAGGAGTGGGAAATTTCTAACCTGGATCTGTTTAATTTAGTGTCTGACCCAGTACAACGCCCTTATGGCTTTGATTTTCCAAGGAAAAACTGGACAGTGCTTAACCGGATTCGAACTAATCATGGCAGGTGCCAATATTGGAAACATAAATGGGGGCTGGTCGATAATTCTAACTCTTGACTGTGGGAATGTCCCACAAACTTTACATCACATCGCGATGGAATGCCCCCTCAGAAGGTTCCCTGGCTCCCTGCAAAAACTACATCATCTTGAGGGCATTGCTGTCCAATGGCTAAATGATCTAGATACACAGCCATAGGTTTAGCTACTCTAGTAACTACTTACACATAATTTAATTTTATTAGTATTCACAGTGTATTTTTAAAACAATTTATCACTTCAATGTTTTACATTTTATACATATTTATATATTCTGTGAATTTTTAACAATAATGCTGTATTCTGCTATGCCATACGAAATAAAAAAATGTCATACAACAAGGCAAACTCAGATACTTAAAAGTACAGTTTTCAGGAGGAAGCAGTTTTAATGTTTATAAATATTTTGATGTAATCACCAGTCAAGTAAAATGCGAAGAACTTAAGATTATATTTTAACTTAACATTATATTTATTGATTTTTAAAATTATTTGTTTCTCTTTTTTTCCTTTTTTTAACAAGATCATGTGCATTTCAGGAATGATGATTTATTTATTCATTCATTCATTCATTCATTCGATGTATCACCGTCCAACGCCCTCAAAGGGACTCTGGGCGGTTTACAATCCAACACAAATTCTAATACAAATATAAAGATAAATAAACATTAAAACAAACAATTTAAAAATACAATAAATATAATAAAATCAAGATGGTAAATAAATAATAAATAAATAATGGTGACAGTATAAATATTAATGTTTAGAGTTTTGTAATATTTTTAATTATTTCTTAAGATAAGTCTATTTTTATATTTTAATTAATAATTTAATCAATGAATTAATGAAATTATCCCTGGTCTTGGGATCTGGGAGGGTTGGATTGGGAGATGTTGGGGCCCTGGGGGTGGGGTGGTCAGAACTTCACAGTGGTGATGGGCATGGGTAGATATGGTAGGAGACTGGGAGTGGGTCATTTTCAGGGATGGGCCCGGTGCCTTATACTGGTTCTGTGTTCCAGCTCCCCAAACTCAAACCCCGTGCCTGGTCAGCAGACCTTCAGAGGCCCTGGCTTTCGGCTGCTGTTTGTTAAGTTGGGCTCTAGGGATTAGTTGGCATTGTTGCTACTGTACCAGCCTCCCTCCTGTGTAGCAACCTCCCTGCCTGTAATGGTCTGTGGGAATGACCTTGGGAGACAGGGCAATTGACTGAGACTGGCCCCATCTCTGATATCCTTCAGGAAGTTCCTTAAAACATATTTGTGCCAACAGGCTTGGGGGTCTCAAGAGTGAGATGGCTTTATTGCCCATAACAATAACACTCTCTGCTACTCCGTTATTGGTAAGTTTGATTGTGTTTTAATTGTTGAATTTTTATTAGTGGTTTTTTTTACTGTATGCCTCCCAGAGTCACAAATTTGCGAGATGGGCATAAATAATGGATTTTAAATTTTGTGACCATTGCAAATTTTCTTTTTATTTACTGATATTTTATTTTCCATCCACTCTGTCCTTTTTCATTTTCTTCTTTTTCCTTCTGTGTAGTTACATTAATTTTGTTCCTTAAATGTTTTAAAATAAATTTTAAAATGTTAAAAAAAGAGAGAGAAACTTCCAGGATTCCTTTTTGTTTATGCAATCTATGTGTAACTTTCCATGTAACAATTGTTTACCACTTTTTTGTTTATAATTAAGCCACTATACAGTTCATATTCAAGTACTTCTGAATAGACTCACCCTTCAGAGTATTTTCAAGGATCTTTTGTTAGAGTAATCAGATCTCCATCCCACTATGTTTCAGTGTCACAGACTCAGTATCCGTGTTCTCATATCAGTATGCTATAGTTTGTTACAGTTTCCTGGAGTCAATGTCTATGTTCACATATCATAGTATGATATAGAACTTGGCTTATTAAGGCATATTGTGCATAGGAAGCTTGATAATGCATGTAGGCCTTCATTATTATGAAGAAGTACATCAGGAAACCAGGATTATGTCTAGCTTCCTGTTGTGCCTGAATCCTGGACTATGGTTGATCTGAAACAAGCTGTTCATAAACCAACTTTATGTATTACAATAAGCCCTAGCTTATTTGAGATCAGTTAACTTCAGGCTTGTAACATGAGCTTTATAGAATTATGTCTTCACTGATACAAAAGGAGGAGCATGTTAGAGTTACTGAGGCCTATGTTCTATCATGAATTCATTAATTGCTGTGATAGTTCCAACTGCTTGCTGTATCATTCACATTTTGAGAGGCATTAGCTCTGCATTTAGGGATATGCAAATCTTACTGGTTCAGAACAGAAAGTTCCAGAGAACTCTGGAATGTTCATTTCTCCCTCTGGACTATGTCATTTTGGGAGCAAGTTCTATAATTAAATCCTCAGAACTGGAATGAGTTTCTCCATTCTGAATCAATGCATATTGCACATTCTGCAGTTTAGCTTTTCCTATGGTTAAATGGCTGTCCTCGCTTAACAGTCCTAATTGGGGCCAGCAACTCCCTTGCTAAGCGAAGCGGTCGCTAAGCAAAACATCATGTGACCATGCTGAGTTACGATGGCAATTCCAGCAGTCCCAGTTGTGGTTGTAAGTGAATCACCCACGGTTGTTAAGCGAGACATCACATGATGTGACTTGCGACCTCCTACTGGCTTCCTCATTGACTTTGCTTGTTGGAAGCCGGCTGGGAAGGTTGCAAATGGCGGTCACATGACTGTGGGATGCTGCAACCTTTGTAAATGCGCGACGGTTGCCAAGTGCCCGAATCTCAATCATGTGACCATGGGGACACTACGATGGTCATAAGCGTGAGAACCAGTCGTAATTCACTTTTCTCAGCGCCGTTGTAACTGAACAGTTGCTAAACAAATGGTCATTAAGTGAGGACTACCTGTATTTTGAATGTTCTACAGCAGAGGTGTCAAACACACAGGCCACATGCAGCCCACAACATTCCTGAGAGTGGCCTGAACCAGATAAAATGCAATTGGGAAATATCTAACAAAATAAGTTTGCCACCTCAGCTTAACTGCAGCAGCAGGGTGTGCTTGGAACTGCTATGGGGTGGACTGAGCAGGAGCATCACGTGGCAGGAGTTCCCTCTCAGTCTGCGCTGCAGCAGCGCCAAGTGACCTTGCTACTGCAATTAACCCGAAGCAATGAGTTTGTGCCTTTTCCCTGAGACAGCAGACAGGCAGCATTGCAGTGGTAGCTGACCTGCTCTGGACCCCAGAGCGCAAGAATGAGCATCTCCCTCCAAAAAATGTTGAATTAATTTATTTCTTCTCTCCAAAGAAGGTTGAATTTCCCTCCTACCTCTAAAACAGGTTGAATTCATTTCCCCCCTCCAAAAAAAAAAAAAAAAATTCTAGTTAATATCTGTTGAGTTTTGGGCTGCATAAGTCCATGATTGTTGTTAACTTTATAAAATGTTCAATTTTTAAATTTATAACAATTAAAATTTAAATAAGTTCAGAATACATCCTGAGAAGAAGGAAAAAATGGGGAAAAAATGTAAGGGGGGTTGATCTAAATCATGGGTGTCCAACCTTTTGGCTTCCCTGGGCCACATTGAGTGAAGAGGAATTGTCTTGGGCCACACATAAAATAAGGGGCGTGGTGGCTCAGTGGGTAAAACGCCAGGCTTGTAGATCGGAAGATTGCAAGTTCGGAGGTTCGAATCCCTAGCCCCGTGTGACGGAGTGAGCTCCCGCACTTGCCCAGCTCTTGCCAACCTAGCAATTCGAAAGCATGCAAATGCAAGTAGATTAATAGATACCACTTCAGTGGGATGGTAACAGCGTTCCGCGCGTGTCATGCCGGCCACATGACCGTGGAAGCATCTTCGGACAATGCTGGCTCTTCGGCTAACAAACGGAGATGAGCACCGGCCCCTAGAGTTGGACACGGCTGCACAAATGTGCGGGGGGAACCTTTACCTTTACAGATAAAATATATAATATAGTTAATGTATATAAGTAATAAAACTTCATTTTTAAAATATTTTTATTATAAAATTTTAAAAAAGAGGGCAACATAAAACTAGTGGGATATTTGACCTTGTTTTTGTGAAACTAATACATCAGTGTCTGGTTCAATGAAAGTGGTTGCAATTTTCAGTGAGTTCTCAAGGTGCTTGTCAGAAATTTTAATTCTAATTTTACTCTTCGTGTGCTTCATCCTTGAAAATACAGTAGTTGCTCACAAATGTACGTGCTGCCAAAAAGTGATGTCATGAGTAAGGCGTAATTGTGAAGCGAGGGATATTTTTCTCTGGGAAGACAGGTCTTATAAAAGTCCAGTAGAGAGACATGATCAAATTTTTCTTTGAGTTGAATGTCTGATTGCAACTCTATGCATTTCATTTGGAAATTTGGAGGTAATGTAGTTACGTCGACTGAAAATGGAGTCAAAAATATACCAAAATATTGATGATTTTTCTGGAAATCTTGAAACCTGTTCTCAAATTCCTGTATCAAACCGAAAAACAAGGCTGCATATTTCTCGCTGTTCACAGGACTGTGTTTAGCCAACGTATTAAAATGTATAAAATTATTTTCCATAACTTGAGCTTGCCATACTTTAAGTTTCATTTCAAACGCTGTTATGGTTTGAAACATTGCAGTGATAAGTTGGTTTTCACCTTGAAGATGCATGTTTAACTCATTTAAATGAGCGGTCAAATCCACCAAAAATGCTAAATCTGTGAGCCATTTTTCATCTTCAAGTTCTGGCACAAATTTTCTTTTGGATTCCATAAACAACTTGATTTCATTTCGCAAATCATAAAATCTTTTCAGCATTTTACCCCAACTTAGCCACCTTACTTCAGAAAAGTAAATGATGTCCCCGTAATCAGCATCCATACTTTTAAGGAACTCCTTGAATTGGTGATGATTCAATCCCTTGGCTCTTAATGAAATTCACTGCTTTGATGACAATTTGCATGACATTATCCATTTTTAAAGTTTTCGCACATAAATTTTCTTGATGTAGAATGCAGTGATACTTCATCAAACGTGAGTTGCTGGCAGCACTTGCATCATCTTCTATCAATTTTGTAAGACCCTCACTTTTACCAACCGCCGCCGGGGCGCCATCAGTAGACATACCAGCTATGTTGACAATGGTTAAAGAAAATCGCTTTAATGTCAGTTTTACTGCTTCGTACAAATCAAGAGATTTAGTTGTGTCTTTTAATGGCACCAAAGAAGCCATTTCTTCAGTGACATATTTGTTATCAATACCTCTAATAAAAATGGCAAGTTGAGTAGCAAGTCTGTAGCATCAGTACTTTCATCCATCGCCAAAGCATAAAATTTGAAATTAGCAGCTTTACTCTCCAAACCTCTTTCGATAGATTTTCCTATTTCTTCAGTTCGCCTGGCTATAGTCTGGTGAGACAAACTGATTTTAGAAAAATCGCTCAGTGATTTTTTTATCAGGACAAATGATACCTGCCACGCTTTCCATACATTGCTTAATAAACTCACCATCGGTAAATGGTTCTGATGTTTTTGCAATCAGATTTGCTACCAAATAACTAGCTTTTATAATAGAGTCCTTTTGAGTTGTGACTTTTAAAAAAAAATTGTTGAGACGACAGACTTTTTTTCAGTTCCGCTAATTTGTCTTTATGACAAATTCCTTGATACGCTTCGAATTTGGCAGCATGTTTTTCCGTATAATGCCTTTTCAAATTGTAGTCTCTGAAAACTGGCACATTTTCCCTACAAATTAAGCATAGTGTCTTAGTATTTGTCTCGACAAAAAAGTACTCACCTGTCCATTTTTCGTTGAATACTCTTCCTTCATCCGCGATTTTTCTTTTTTTCTTTTCTTTTTTGGGTTCTGTTTTCTGTTGAAACGACTTTGAAGCCATGCTGGAATAAATTTATATAGGAATAATTTTTTTTTAAAGAAATAACACAAGAAGCCTATCGTAAATTGATAGGTGGGCAAATAAAGAAAGCAAAGCTTAATAATCAAATAAAAAAATTTACATGTCTACTTAATAATAATAATGATAAACGCCTGTCGTCACAGAACACATGTAGTTAGGTTGAAATATTATAACGCCAAGTGGCCACAAGCTGACGTGTGTAGCGGGCGGCGGCGTTAGCACTGCACCACCCCCTCCCCTACACAGCGTTCCATTGTTTCTACCTACGCAGTCCGTGCTTGAGCACCGTGCGATCGAGTCACGAAAAAAGTTGCAAAATGTTAAAAGTTTATGATTTTTTTGGGCTGCATTACTAGCTGTTCAGGGCCGCGGGTTGGACAAGCCTGATCTAAATGCTTTTTGTATAATGCTTTTCTTTTTTTCTTTTTTCTAATTTTTTCTTTCATTACAATATCAAATTCCAAAGAAGAAAGATAAATGCTTATAAAATATTGATTGCAGTTTATATTATAATCTGTAAACGTGTATGTGTGGAGCCAGTTTCGTGTAGTGGTTAAGGGTGTCAGACAGTCCAACACATAGTGGCAGGGTGTAAGATGCAGGTAAGAACACCATACACTAAACGGCACAACCAAGTAGCTGGCATTGTGTACAGGAACATCTGCACAGCGTATGGGCTAGACCCTCCAAAGTCCAGATGGGAGATTCCACAGAAGGTTGTGGAGAATGACAGGGCTAAGATCCTGTGGGACTTCCAGATCCAGACAGACAGGCAGGTACTGGCCAATCAACCAGACATTGTGGTAGTAGACAAGGACCAGAAGACAGCGATGGTGATAGATGTAGCGGTGCCAAGTGACAGCAACATCAGGAAGAAGGAATATGAGAAGCTGGAGAAGTACCAGGGCCTGAAGGAGGAACTGGAGAGGATGTGGAAAGTGAAGGCCAAAGTGGTCCCAGTGGTAGTAGGAGCACTCGGGGCTGTGACTCCTAAGCTGGGATTGTGGCTCCAACAGATCCCAGGAGCAACATCAGAGCTCTCTGTCCAGAAGAGTGCAGTGCTAGGAACAGCTAAGATACTGTGCAGAACCCTCAAACTCCCAGGCCTCTGGTAGAGGATCCGAGGTTGAGGAAGACACATACCACCCATAGGGGTGAGAAAGGAATTTTATAAACAAGCAAACAAACAAACATAAATATTGGAAGCAAATTGTCAAATTTGTAATAATATGTTCTAATTTTATAAATTATATCTAGTTTTTATCTGATTTTAATGTGTTACTATATTAATTAAAAATATAGAAACGTGGCTTTCTAAGTCAATATGCGGCCTGCCGGGATACTTATGTATGTTTTAGTGGCCCCCATTTGAGTTTGACACCACTGTTCTATAGCAACTTAGTTTAACATCTTAATATGTTTAAAGTATGGTAATATTATTTGATTTTTAATGTTTTGTTCCTGAAACATTTAAATAGTTATTTTTTATCCATTTATTTTTAGTAGAGTATACAAGAAACTTTAAACATCCTTCATGACACTGATAATACCATTATTTTTCTTTAGTATCAGACATTGATGGTGGCGATGGATTGCAACTCAGAAAGGAGCATGCGCTCAAGGTTTTTGCTTATATCAATTCTTGGACACAAAGGTAAATCTGTTTTTTAAGTAGTCCCAATTTATGATGCATCTATAAGGGTGTTTATGTACAGGTAATTTGAATGGTAAAAGTAATAAATATGGGGAAATTGGTCTAAAGATATTCTATTTCATTTGTTACTTCATTCAGTATTAAACAGAGAAGTCATTGTGGTTTACACAGTAATTTTTGCTTGAATAAAAAGTACAATAAAAGTACAATAGTTTGGGACTGTTAAAAGGGCTGTGATTTTTGGGAGACTGTTGCATTGTTTTCTCAGTTTGTAGGACACTCCACTTATATAAAAAAATAAGTGCTAGTATTCATGGCTGTGTTACAAATATCTGGCAGTGTAGAATTTTCTATATCTGAGCAGAACTTTCACTGCTAACAGACTGTTTCAAAGTAATTTTAGTGTCACTGTGAATTAATGTTTACCACTATTCCCTTCACAGTTGAACACATTTTAAATGAATCATTTGTATCTGTATGGTTTCAATGGAATGCTATTACTTATTGGCATGTACGTAGATTATTAGTACGTGCAGCCATCAATATTGTGGCACTGACTGATTTTCTTGTGCCTGTTTAATATAAAGAAATTGCCTTTTCTTTCCCTAGCTGATAGAAAAATCTATGTTGGGCATGGGAGATGAACCCCAATCTTTTTATTTGCAGAACGCTGAGGGGAAGGGGAATGTTGGGCTCTTACTTAATGCTAAGAAAAAGTCAAAAGTAGCATGAAATATCTCTTCTTTCCAATGTTATAAGCATCATACATGAACTGGCTCTCGTTTAGCACTTAATATTTGAGAAAGTTGTTACGAAAAACTCATTTTTTTAAAGGAAGTATCACTTGCATCCAGTGTTGTCTTGTCTGCCAATAGAAAAGCAACTATCAAAGGAATAGATTTCCATACCCCTAAAATCTACTCTTGGCAGTTTAGTGGGCCCTCTGAAGAATGGTGCGATTGAATGGAAAGGATTGAAAAGAGTTCCGTTGTATGAGCAGGTCTACTTCTGCAGTATTGGACATAATCCATATTATTTAAAGATACACAGCTTAATGTTACAGTTTTTAAAAATCAAGGATCTGAATTCTATTTGTATATTTGCCTTATTTAAAATCATAAGTATAAAAACGAAGAATCCTTAAATTATGAATATATAAATTATCAAAGCCAGATTTTATGGGTATGTAGTTCAGCAACATATAGCCCTATAGAAGCTGCTGAACCCACAAGTCCCAGCCAGCATAACCAGTAGTGAGGGATGCTGGAAAATGTAGTTCAGCAGTATCAGAAGGACCCCATGTTGTGCATCTAAAGTACTTGGTACACTTATTTGTAGAACTCTGAATTTTAATTATTATTTGCCTTTCTTTAAACAGGCAGTGTCTATGCTGTTTCAAGGAATATAAGCATTTGGAGATTTTCAACCAAGTTGTGTGTGCACTTATAAATCTAGTGATTGCTCAAGTACAGGCTCTTCGGGACCAGCTGTGTAAACATTGCACTATTAACTTAGATTCAACATGGCAAGATGAAAATAATGCATCTGATGAGCCACTGAATGTAGAAAGAGAAACTCATGGAGAGGAAGAGAATGCGGATAGACACAAAACTACAGAGAAAAAATTAGATTCTGGAAGAACTTGTATCCTGACAGAAGAAGAATCCACAGAAGGTTCTGATGCCTTTAGCATATGGAGCACTGAGGAGAAGGAAAAACTCTTGCTTTGTGTTGCAAAAATCTTTCAGATCCAGTTTCCTCTGTATACTGCCTACAAGCATAATACACATCCCACAATAGAGGTACATGTTATCCCGACTGACTTTTTTTGTGTGTGAAAATGAAGTAAAAGTTAGCTTTAATTCCTGAGTGTTGTAAAATCTGAGAATAATATTGTTAAGTATCCTTCATTTGAAGTTTGTTTGTTTGTTTATTTATTTCTCAAATTTTGCCACCACCCATCTCCCCCAAGAAGAGGGACTCTGGGCGGTTTACAATAACAAACACATTAAAACAATAAGCATAAATAACATCTAAAATATAAATACAAAATTACCAAATATAAATATAAATATAAATATAAAATCCAAGTGGCCATAAAAGATCTAATTCAGTGAGGAGACCCCCAAGAATAACTACTCCCCTTCCCACCCCAGGCGAGATGGCAGAGCCAAGTCTTCAGGTTCTTCCGGAAGGTCAGGAGCGATGGGGCTTGCCTTACCTCTGGGGGCAGAGTGTTCCAGAGGGCGGGAGCCACTGCAGAGAAGGCCCGCTTCCTGGACCACACCAAATGGAATTCTCTTACAGATGGGGTCCATAATATGCCCTCTCTGCATGATCGGATTGGACGGGTCGATGTCAGGATGAGACGGTCCCTCAGGTAACCTGGACCCATGCCATGTAGGGCTTTAAAGGTAACAACCAACACCTTGAATTGGACCCGGAAGCAAACTGGCACCCAATGCAGCTCGCGTAGGAATGGTGTCACTTGTGCCGATCTTGGGGCACCCAGAATTGCCCGCGCAGCCGCATTCTGGACCAGCTGAAGCTTCCGGATAGTCTTCAAGGTTAACCCCATGTGGAGTGCATTGCAATAGTCTCTATGGGAGATGACCAGGGCATGAGTGACTGTTCGGAGGGCTTCTCGATCCAGGAAAGGGCGTAACTCGCGCATAACACAAAGTTGTGCAAAGGCCCTTCTGGCCACGACTGCCACCTGCTCTTTGAGCAGGAGTCGTGAGTCCAGGAGGACCCCCAAGTTACGTACCGGGTCTGTCTGAGGTAGTGCGACCCCATTCAGAACTAAAGATAAATTCCTAGATACCGAGGGGCCATTAACCCACAGCCACTCCGTCTTACCAGAGTTCAGACGAAGCCTGTTGTTCCCCATATTCAGCATCTGAAAACTTTCTGCAGCTGTCCTAACTAGAGAGATGCAAGTAGCTTATTTATAGGAAGTACATATATATAGCAGGAGAAATGAAAATATTTAGGTGGTTTGAATGGAACAATCTAATGTATATCCTGCTGTGTTTATTCAAGCACAGTAACTTGTATATGTTTGAAGTCATAATTACATTTTAACTACGTAAAATTAAGCTGTAAAATTTGCTGCACTCTGGTAACATTTTCAGTGCCTAAAGTACCAGAATCTGCACGTTGGTGGTGTGTGTGTGTGTACATGTTCGCGCGCGCACACACACACACACATATATAAAACTAGCCCATTCATTTGGGTCAAGTAATATTGCAGATCACTGACCCACAAGGAACCTTTAAAATATATATGCTCTAGTCATTCTACTACGTTTTTAATAATAGTAATAGTAATAGTAATTTATTAAATTTATATGCCGCCTGACTCCTGGCAACTCTGGGCA
The DNA here is from genome assembly GCA_023362775.1 of Charina bottae. NCBI lineage: Eukaryota > Metazoa > Chordata > Lepidosauria > Squamata > Charinaidae > Charina > Charina bottae. Next base: position 85,584,146 of record JALMGJ010000001.1, on the reverse strand, counting down.
GTTTTTCTAATGTAGGCTGTTATTTGGCAATAATTCTGGCCCCTGCTTTCAGTTCTCCCAGGGGTCCAAATCTAGACTTGTACAGCTTGGGATTCAAATATCCAGAGCAGTAGAGGCAGGTATTTGAACATTTGGAAACAGAGATAGGTCCAGTGACATTTTTCAGTAATAAATTCTGCTATTCTGATTCCTTGGGGGATTGGAAAAAGTCACCATATTCCAAGGACTTAAAGGGATGATACATGTAATAGAGAAGTTGTGCTTATTTGGCTGGTTTCTAATAGAGCAACTGTTTTCAGATATACATTTTAGCAGGACATAAATGTCCCATGTTCACATACAGCTGTGAGGATGATGTCTGAAGCCTTTGTTAATCACAGGTAGTTGCATGACAGAAACAGAGTTCTGGATTTTTGCTAACTATGGTTTGTATAAATAGACCAGCATTAAACCATATTTTAAATTTGGCTTGTTTGATCCTAACCACCGATTAAAAAAGAGAAAAAGTTGATGAGCTTGAGGGAGGCTAACATTGACCATGTATTGTTATATCAGTTTTAAGTAACATTCAAGTACAGTAATTTATAATTTGTAAAGCAATGAGTATGTCTTTCTTTCCATCAGAACTACTGGACTTGTTCATTATTCATTTGGTACAAGACAGCCATTCAGTGCTGTGAAATAATGTGACTTTTTTACAGTTGCCCTTGAACACATTGTTCTTCTATCCCTGGGATAGGTTTGAATCCTAGTTTCAGTATTCAAAGGGATTTGTTTCCTTATGCTAATAACTGTTACACTGAGTAACTCACTAGTTTGGACAACATATACAAATTGAAACGCTACATTTTTTACTGATCCTAGAAGAGATACAAATTTAGCATAGAACAGAGTAAGGGAATGAAAATATATTAGATTTTATATCTTGATAATTATTTTCTGCAAGTGTGCCTTAATTATTTTTACATATTTTATACATAATTAAATAATTTATGCTTTTTTAAACAGGATATTTCTGCACAAGAAAGCAATATATTAGGGGCATTCTGTGATATGAATGTAAGTTTTTAATTTCTATTTAAAAATGCAGTTTCAAAAATTACAGCCTATTAATTTTGTTAATGAAATCATTCTATGGCTTGTGTATTGTCCTGAATACAGTTCAAATAAAAGTTTATTAAATAAGTAAGATTCTTAAGCTGCATTATACTGAATCAGTATTATTTTATATTGCCTATTTATTTCATGTATCCTCTGCCTTTCTACTGTAGCAAATACTGAAGGAGGCTAACATTAAAAAAAACAAATTATAAAAAGTGAAAACCTGAAATTAAAACTAAAGTTAATAATAAAAGGCTGGGGAAAATATATCGATCTATACAGATTATCTGAATACTGACTGGCCAAATACAATATTCAAAGGACTGCATTTTGTAGCCTGGAAGCAGTCCAAGGGAAGGCTTTCTCCTGTATGTTTAAAAAAAAAGTGGATGGTCTCTAAGAATGGAGGTATCTTTAAAAAAGCTTCTGCTACAGATCTTAGTGATCAGACAGGTTTATAATGGGAGAAGTAGTCTGTTACATATTCAAGTTCTAAGCCATTTAGTAATTTAGAGATTAATGCCAACACCTTAAATTGCCAATTACTGGCTCATTCGGTGCAGATATTTCAGTATTTTATAGTCTCTGTAGCATAGAGTGATTTTAGCATAGCTGCCTAATAGCTGCACCTGTTGAACACTCACAATGCAGTGCTCAAGATAGGGCATAATCAAAGAGTGGATAAAAATTACCAAAGCCAACCTCAGGAAGGGTTTCAGCTGGTGCCCTAGTGTACAACCTTCTGCATGACTAAATCTGGGAACATATAATACCAATTCATTTGGAGGACTCTGAGTTACAGCAGGTGGTTTTACTTTGATGGCAACAGCTGTTCAGATATTCATGCCAGACATCTTTACAGTTATACCTGAAGATAATAAGTATGCTGCTCAAAAACCATGTCATCACTGAGCTGTAACCCTTTGTACTAGTCTACCTACCCAGTATTGATTGAGTTTGTGTATTGTAATAAGCCACAATGTAGTTTTGATAATACATGAACTCAGCTATTGTGGTTTGTAAACCATCTTCTATGCTTTAACAGAATTAACATCTTTATGAGTGCTATGTAAATCTGTATGCAGCCTTGCATTTTGTGTTTGAGTTTGCCTGATACCTGTGTTGGATTAATAGAATCTTGCACCACATGATTGATTGATTGATTGATTTGTATGACCGCCCAGCTCATCTAAGCCACAGATAAGAACTATCCATAATCAATTTCAAACAACTTAATGCAAGTTTTTGGCTGTTGGATGGATGGACCAATATAGCTGCACTCTTTTATTGTGTATAGACTGTTGTGAATGACTGTACGCAACTATACAGTTATGTTCAGCTTCATGGTCAAAATATGCAGAGCTCTGTGGTATTTAGAGTTGAAGGGCCAAATAAATCTACAATGACAAATTTAAAAAAATACATAAAATGAATATGCTCAGGTTTTTCAGGGACTTCAAAGCAGTTCAGCCTTGATGTATAGATCTAAATATATGCAGAGAATATGAAATGTAAAACTACAGAAGTTTCATATATATCACAGCATTATGTAGATTTAATTCTCACTTTCAACACCTAGGTCAAAATCAATACATTGAATTGTGCTTTGAAGTCAAAAGGAAGTTATACAGACCCTGAAATCTTGCTTCAGTACGCATGGAGATAAGAGTTTAGAATAGCATATAGGAGTAATTATTTTGAATGGGAAAGGTATGTGTGGATTTTTTTAAATTCAAAAAACTGCTTTTATTTCAATAGGATGTAGAAGTACCATTGCACTTGCTTCGCTATGTTTGCTTATTTTGTGGAAAAAATGGCCTATCCCTCATGAAGGACTGTTTTGAATATGGAACTCCTGAAACGTTGCCATTTCTTATAGCACATGCATTTATCACTGTGGTTTCTAATGTAAGTATATGTTTACAGTTCTCTAATTTTAATAATGCCATGTGTAATAAAAAAAGTTTCCACCAAGAGATACTAACTTGAATTCAAATCTAAACAACTATATTCTCAAGCTGTGGCATTGATTAAATTTGTAACTCATTGTAATGCTAAAATGACAAAATTGCTGCTTTTAAAAATTGGGGATCACTTTGCTTTTATGTTTCCTGCTGTAGTCATTGGCTAAAATTCCAAATGCAGAAAAACATTTAGAAGTTTGCAGAATCTCTGTTCTATTTTCCATAACTTTCCATAACTTTTTTGCGTTCTGGTCAAGATAGATCCTTTTTAAGGGTGGGGATAATTGGGTAACAGTTGTCCAGATCTCATATGTGGAAGTGGTGACATCAGTTTTGTTAATTAACATTGATAGATATTGCTTTAGTATTGCTAAACTTTCTCTAGTTTCCATTCATTTCTTTTTTTTAGCTCTGAGTAAATCAAAGCAAAATTTTAAAATCCACATTTTTTCAGAAGTTGCCATTCTCATGACTTAACAAAGAAAGCAATTTTTCCTCTTTCTCCTGTTTCTGCTGAATTGGGGAAGTAAAGTAGTTGGACAAGCTCAACTTTCTGAGAGGGATATCTCCAAATGAACTTCTTCAGCAGTTGCTTCTGACTGACTCTTGCCTTGCATGAGTTCTACATGGCCAACAACTGCTGCCTTTACGTTTGTCTTCACAATGATTGAAAATAAGCAACCAAGAGACCTATTCATAAGCTGGATATAGGATGAGATGGGAATGGCAGAGTTCATTTCCATTGATCCCACCTTGTTTGTAGAAACTATATTTCTCATTTTGACATGATAGGATAGTGAAATACAGCTTTCACATAGAATGCTTCTTTTGGTGTGTGCTATCTGTTGGTAAAGCAATGTGACCAGTACCCTATGAATGGGCATTGATAGAACTCTCCTTTTAAATAAATAAGGACCCCCCAAAGGGGAATTTTTTATTGAATGTATTTGGCACATACCTTTTGAAATTCTTTTGTTTGCTCAGTAATGCTATCTCTTATCTTTGATGGTTACTGTCCTAAAGACAGAACTTTTGAGAGTTGGAAGGTAGTTGAAGATAACGCTCTTTTGCAAGCCACTGAAAGTAATGTGGCCCCATAGTAAGGTACAGTGAGATCAGATACTCATATAATAGATAAAAATGAAACAAGCTCAAAACCTGTCATTGAATGATAATTTCAGATAGTATTAGAATTCCTTTTTCATTTGAAATTCAGAATCAGCACTATTATAGTGCTGAGTAGAAGGGAGACTCTCAAATTAACATTTAATTTCTAAGTTTCTCACAGTCTTAACCAATCTTAGTGCAGGCTTAGTTTGTTAGTAAGTACAGGATGCCACTTTTATTCAGAAACTTCTAGAATGACCATGGCCTGTTAAATATTCAGTTGGTAATTTCTGTACAAAATTGAGTAAATTTGCATGCTAGTGACAGCAGTCCTTTAAAATCTGAATGAAAAAATTCATTCATTCATTCATTCATTCATTCATTCATTCATTCATTCATTCATTCATTGAATCTATATGGTCACCCATCTATTCATTACTCTGGCTAACAATTCACACACACACACACACACACACACACACACACACAGAGAGAGAGAGAGAGAGAGAGAGAGAGAGAGTTGGATCTGGTGGGACAGGCAGAAACCCTCAGGGAGAGATGGTCCCACAAGTAACCTGGCCCTGTGCCATGCAGGGCTTTAAATGTGATAACCAGCACCTTGAGTTGCACGTGGAAGCACACTGGAAGGCAGTGCAGCTTGTGCAACAGCAGTGTAGCATGGGTGAACCTTGGTGTGCCCAGAACTGTGTGTACTACTGCATTCTGGACCAGCTGAAACTTCCAAGTGTTTTTCAAGGGCAGTCCAATCGGGAAGTGACTAAGGCATGAGTGACCATGAGTAGAGCCTCCTGGTCCAGGAACAGGTGCAATTGGTGGATAAGATGAATTCATGCTAACTGCCACTCACCCCCACCCTAGCCACTGCTTCCATCTGCTCTTGAGCAGAATCTGTGACTCCAGGAGGACTCCCAAGTTGCGCACCAACGGTTTCCAGGGGAGTGCTACCCTGCTGAGAGTTAAAAATGAAAAATCTCTAGATCCAAGATATCCCAAACACCAAAGCTACTCCATCTTGCTTGGGTTGAGTCATACCCTCTTCTTTCCCATCCACATCCTCTCAGCCTCCCGACACTGAGTAAGCACCTTGATGGCATCACTTGTTCAACAAGGGGTAGAAATATATAGCTAATATCATCAGCATATAGATGATTTCATCCAATGCCAATGAATGATCGTACTGGTTTCATGTAGATGTTAAATTGGAGAGGAGAGAGGGCCAAGCCCTGAGGCATCCCACATAAAAGGGGTCTAGAGCTAGGACCCCTCCCCCTAACACAGATTGGAACTGGCCCTGAGGAAGGAAGAGAACCACTGCAAAACAGTGCTCCCCCGTTCTTAATACCCCAGGTTAGTCCAGAAGGATACTATAATTGATATCAAAAGCAGCTGAGAAATCCAGAAGGGCAAGGATGGATGCACCATCCCCCATCTTGGGTCCTCCAGAGGTCATCCATAAACGTGACCAGTGCCGTCTCAGTATTATAACCAAACCTGAACCTTGCCTGAAAAGGGTCCAGATAATCTTTCTCCAGGACCCTTTGAAGCTGAGCATCTGCTTCCTCCCCTGGTTGGAAATTGAAGAGAAGTTATCCAGCATTCTACCAGTACATGCACTCATTTCCATGTATGTATAACTTGCAACTTTTCACTCCATTTTTACTGTTAAACACGACTACCTTGCTTTTGAAACATAAATCTTCCATTTATTTTGTTGCTTTATCCCTATCTGCAGATTATACAAATTCTACAATATTATCTCTAATTAGGCAAAAACCATAACCGAAGAGCATCTTCCAGACCTCCTCCCCTTAATGAAAATAACTTGTCTGTTTCATGTTCCTTGTTTTGTGAACAGACCTTTGGTTTGGTTTTGGATTGGCTTTATGGATTTCTCTGGATAATCCAGCTTTTCTGTCTCTCCCTCCTTCCTTTTTGTTTCCCCCAGTCTTAGGCTTGCACACGACATAGAGTCTCCAAGTCACCACATCGCCTTTTCTGTACTCTCTCATCTTGTTCCCACCCATCTGTTCAGGTCACCTAACAAAATAGCTTTCTACCTCCAGAGCACATTCATTTAGGATGTTGAGCAGTTTTCCCCTAAACTCATCCTGGTTCTTTCATTATCACCATTCACTGGAAAACAACATATAGTAATCACTAATCTGCTTCCACACATCCCCACAATAATCTAGATGAAACCAGCTCATACTTTCTGACACGTTTTACCTTATTCATTCATAATTAAAACTATACCTTCACTTTTCTGCATGTATTCATCAACTCCCCATGATCAGATCATGTTCATTTAGATCTATTGTATCCTCCCTATTCTAGTTTCACAAACACACAACTTACCTTATTTAAAAAACACTGGTTTCTTAATTATTTTACCAATTGAAGAGAATCAATCAATACCCAGATATGCAAAGATTAACACCAAGATTAGCACCAGAGGAACAATCAAACAGCACAATATACCCTAATCAAGGAACTATTAACTCAGTCAATCAACCAAGCAGCAAACAACAGCCCAATCGAGGAACTCCTAAGGGGAGAACAACACCCCCACCAACACAAGCAGGACAAGCCATCGTATATAAACAGAGAGCAAATCCCACTCCCTTTTCACACTGAAGATGTTGCCTAGTCTGGCAATGAAACATCTGCAAGAAAACAACAAGGCTCAGAGAACACCAAGGACTCCACAGTTAATTATTTTAACTATTTTCTTGTACATTCAAATGTGCAATGTCCCATATGCTATGGTTTTCAACAGATGGATCCATAAATATTGACCACCATCACTTTGGTCAACCAACCGCTTCAGGGCATGCCACTTAAGTTGGTTGCTACCATTGGAGTCTGCTGTTCACGCACAAGTTTGTGGAAGTGAATCATGTCCCAATCAAAAGAGTGCTCTCTCGACCTAAAAAAAAAAGTTTGTCAATACTTCTGAGGCTGGATGATCCAACAGACTATTGGAACAGTATCTTGTGGGCAAATGAGACAGAAATAGAACTTTTTGACATTATTGACAAACATATTTTGAGAAAACAGAACACTGCATTCCAGCAAGAGAACATCATCCCAGCCATGAAGTATTGTGATGGGAATACAGGCAGTCCTCGACTTACAACCACAATAGGGACTGGAACTTCTGTCGCTAAGCAATGCAGTCATTGAGTTGCACCCGATTTTATGACCTTTTTTGCCACGGCCGTTAAGCAAATCACTGCAGTCATTAAGTGAATCACGTTCCCCATTGATTTTGCTTGTCAGCTGGGAAGGTTGAAAATGGTGATCATGTGACCCCAATTTACAATGTAAATTACAATTGTAAATACATGCTGGTTGCCAAGCGCCCATATTTTGATCGCTGGACCGCTGCGATGGTCATAAGTGCGAGGACTGGTCATAAGTCACTTTTTTCAGTGCTGTTGTAGCTTCGAACGGTCATTAAACGAATGTAAGTTGAGGACTACCTGTTGTCATGGTATGCATCCAAGCTTAAATGAATGTGTGTCATGCAACAGAACAATAATCCTAAATGCAGAAGTAATGCGCAACAGAATAGCTGAAAAAGAAGAAATGTTATGCCCTGACCTTAATCCAACTGAAACATTGTGGCATGCCATGGAGCAAGCAGTTTATTCAAGATAGTCTGAAAATATCAAGTTGAAGTAATTCTGCAAAGATGAATGTTCAAAATACCTCCAAGCTGATATGCAGGATTGATCAACAGTGCCAGAAAGGTTTAATTAAAGTCTGCTGCTAAAAAAGATGCAGTCAGTTACCTTTTTCAACAAAGACACTGAATGTTGGATCAATGTGTTAATAATATGACACAGTACACTGTTTTGGGAATTATTTGTTTAACCATCATCTCTTTATCTATGATGATGACTAGTTCTAAAGCTCACAAACTTACTTTCACACTATAGCCAGTGTTCTATACTGGTCAAAAGACCGAACTTCAAACCAGGAATTCCTGGTTCAAATCTTGCTTAAAACATGATCTCAGAAGATGAGGTGGAAGATCACTATACCTCTGGTCTTCATCTGCAGTAATAATGGCTTTCTTATGGAGCGGTTGTCAGGAGTATTGAGGGCAAAGGTAGATATTTGGGAGCACCATAGATTTTTGTCAAACTGGGTGGTGGAGGAACATCTTAAAGCAGAGAAATAATGCTTCAGTTTTTCCCCTGTTGGTAACATCTTTCTTGCAAGTACCTGTCTCTAACTATTTTCTTGTAATGTGATTAACTAGCATTTGAAACTCTAGATCAAATGCTGGCTAGGGAATTCTGGGAATTGAAGTCCACACATTTTAATGTTGCCAAGGTTGAGAAACACTGCCCTAGATGTCGATGAAGGTTCTCAGTCATCCAGGTGGAACAGTCTGCAGCTTGAATCATGTCAACTGGATTTCTATTTTCTCATAAAAATAGAAAATAGAAATCCAGTTGACATGATTCAAGCTACAGACTGCCCTAGATGATGATACAAAGCAGTTGGGATGAGAGGGCTATAGAATTCATCATTAAGTATCTTTCATCTTTTTATCAACTCATGCTTTCTTTGTAGCTGTTTAATAGAAACCAAAATCCCAGGCATGACCCTCCATTAGTTCTGCCCTGAAATAATACATATTGTTTTATACATTTGAATGACTAGATGCAATATGAGTTTTTTGTTGGTTGATTCTGTTATTACATGTTTCCCTTTTTCATTTCAATTTGCCACGACATTCTTCCGTAGGAGCTTCCTGTGCAAGGTTTCATATGATAGTGCTTCCTTTCTATTTCCATGGTTAGTGCTAATGGAAAAGACATCAATAATATGTTTTTAAGAAAAGTTTTCCCCACTTTCTTTAGGACATTGTTCCCCAACATGACATTCTTGATAGAGGTTGATCCATGACCCCAACCAGCATGGACAAATACATGGGGATGAGGGGAATGTTATCCAGCACATCTGAAAGATAAAAGATTGGAGAAGTCTGATTTAGGAGTTCTCCCTCACACAAGTTATCTTTCATTCTTTGTGCCTTGGAAGCTATGGCAAACTGGTCTTTTGGACTGTTCTTTATGAACATACTGTATGGTACATAAAAACATAATAGGAAAGAAAAAAAATTCCTCCTTCTAGTTGGCAAATATATGTGTCTTAAGTTTGTTGCTGTAAGGCATTTCAGTTTAAGTTGTTCAATTTTTGTTCTTTCTGCATAGATCAGAATATGGCTGCACATCCCTGCTGTCATGCAACACATTATACCTTTTAGGACCTATGTCATCAGGTAATTTTTGGAGATATTTCTAATTTCTGGGATTTATTTGTATAAAATGCACTGATTTCTAGTTGCTTTTACAATGTTTCAAATATGACACCAAATGCTAATTTATTTACTTATTGAAATGTATTAGCCGCCATATAGTATTGTTTACAATGATTTGATTAATAACAGGAGAATCATTAGTGGCATTAATCTGAGCAACAAATTTGTTGACTAATTTTTAATTACGGGTGTTCACAGACTACATGCTACCATTTTTTTTAAAAAAAATGTATCTGTCTATACACATCATGTGTGTGTACATTCTTTCTCTCTTTCTCTCTCATCCTAACAGGAAAAATAATTATGTTAATGTATGTAAAATAAATGTAAAACAATCCAGTAATTCTGAGTATTTAGAAGAATGTTGGCAATTTATGCACGTATGTATTTAATTAATCAATTTGTATGGCAACCCAATTGACAAATTTAGCCCTGGGTGGCTAACATAGGATTAAAATCTGTACAATTCCAACAGAATAGTAAAACAACAACAACAAAATGTGGCCCACAGCCACTTAATAGCAGCCATTACAGATGGGCCCATCTAACACCCTGGCCCAGGGGAAAAACCAGATTTTACAAGGCCTTACAAAAGGCCAGCATGAACAGGACTATCCAGATCTCAGGAGGTAACCTGTTCCAGAGGGCAGGTGCCACAGCAAAGAAGGCACACCTCCTGGGTTCCACTAGATGACATTATTTTATAGAAGGTACCCAGAGCATGTCCACCTTGTCAGATTTGCATGATGGGCAGATTCAGTTGGAGATAGGGCCAAATAACCCAGCACTGTACCATGAAGGGTTTCATTAAGTAACCAGCACCATGAAATGCACTCAGAAGTCTGCTGGGAGCCAGCGCAGCTCACATAACATTGGTAGTATATGGGCATATCTTGGTGCACCCATAGCTACCCACACCACTGCATTCTGCTTAGCTTTAGTATTTAAGAAGTAAAAAATTATCTGTTAGAACTGTGCAGCTCTTTGGATTAAAGGGGAAAATGTGCTTTGTAGTGCAGATGGGCATGAACTAGCACCTCTTGGCTGCTGCATAAATTGAATGTGTCTTTTTCTGGCATCATACTACAGCTATGGAAATCAGCCATGTGATCTCAGTTGTAGTTGAGTTGTCCCACCTTTTGTAACCTAGTACCCTTCACATGTATTGGACTACAGTTGCAGGAAATTTCATGGTAGTGTAATCGTTGGAAAGGCTATTCTAGAATGTGAAATTTAGACTTTATATCTCATTTTTGTATCTGAAAGCCATTGTGCAGTGGATGATGTATTGGATAGAAGAAATCTGGATTCAAGCACCCATTGAACAGAAGATTAAATCCTGTTTGAACCTAGATAAAGTCAAATTACTTCTACCAATCTAGTTCTGAGTTAAAAATGGGATAGTGGCAAGTATGGTGGATAGCATACAAATCTAAGAAATTAAAAATAATATGAAATTATTGTCACAAGTGACATGGATTTTCACATGCTTTTTGATAACCTATCTCAAATGCTTCCAGCCATGTCTTCTCCAAATGAAATTACACTTAAACTTAGTTGTATTTAACTTAAGAGTTGAGTGGTTTCCTGTGACTTACAATTCTACTATGAAGGTTTCCATAATGTTACAAGTTTTCAGTAAAAATGATGATGACTGGCAAATTAATTTGACTTGTTTTATTAATATTAATTTGAACTCCCTTGTATTTCTGCTTAGGTATTTATGCAAACTGTCGGACCAGGAGTTAAGACAGAGTGCAGCTCGTAATATGGCAGATTTAATGTGGAGCACAGTTAAAGAGCCTTTGGATACTGCCTTGTGTTTTGATAAAGAGAGTCTTGATCTTGCATTTAAGTACTTTATGTCACCAACCTTAACCATGAGATTGGCTGGACTTAGTCAAATAACAGTAAGAAGCTTTTGAATATATGTAGATATACAGATATTCAAGTAGATAGGTATATGTAAAACTGTTCTGAGACAATATTTTTCTGTTCCTCAACAATTATGATCTTACTTCCAAAGTAGGATTTGGCTCACACACAGCAGAATAAGATGATAGGTACTGAGATGAGAGAATGGGTTGTACAACTCCAGTCTGCATATAGGGGATGCTGTATCTGGGTCCTTCTCTACATGAATAACGTAATGTGGAAAATGAGATGGGCTATAATCTTTCTCTTCTTGACCTGTAGTTTTAGGACTAGGATGCCATTTAAAATGTTAATAGTCCCACCAATAAAATTGGCAGCCACTATATATATTATATATTATAGGGGCGTGGTGGCTCAGCGGGTAAGACGCCAGGCTTGTTGATCGGAAGATTGCAAGTTCGGAGGTTCGAATCCCTAGCCCCGTGTGATGGAGTGAGCTCCTGCACTGGCCCCAGCTCTTGCCAACTTAGCAATTCGAAAGCATGCAAATGCAAGTAGATGAATAGGTAACCACTTGGTGGGTAGGCAACAGCGTTCCACGTGCGTCATGCCGGCTACATAACTCTGGAAGCGTCTTCAGACAACGCTAGCTCTTCGGCTAACAAACGGAGATGAGCACCGGCCCCTAGAGTCGGACACGAGTGCACAAATGTGCGTGGGGAACCTTTACCTTTTTACCCCAACTGTGTTTATAGTTCTTAAACAATTTCTTTTTACCTTTACTGAAAATAGTGTTTTTTAAATGCTATATTACACTATGATCCCAATCTAGTTTTTTTTATAATGCTCCTTAGCTGGGTTAGATACAGTTGAGGATAGCATATAAAAATGACTACTGCTCGTAGGAAAGAAAGGGCTGATATTCTTGCTCTGTATGAATGTTTCTTCTATTGGTAGTTTCCACAATTGTAGAGAAGGAATGAGGAGAGTAAGAATGCCATAAAGCACTTACAATACTATTGCCATATAATATTGTGATAGTTGAAGGCAAAGGCTTTTGAAAATGTCCACAAAAAAGGTTGTCATTTAAGAATTACTTTTGGGGGCTATACATTGGATACGAGGAATAACAGGCCTGGGGCTAGTCTGTGGTATGCTGGACATTGTCAGGCTTACTAAAACTGCCAACTTGAGTTTTGCAGTCCCCAGTTTCTGTTGATGCTGTTGCTGTTGCCAGCTTCCTCCTATTTCTCTGGCTGGCTGGCTAGCCTTTTGATCAGCTAGCTTCAAATCAGAAAGTTACAATTTCATATGCCCCAGGATTGGATATTGTGTTGCAAGCCATAAGAAACAGTTGCCTTGCTCCCACTTAGCTTATACATGTGCCATTTCAGGTGAACTAGACAAAAGGAATATGATGGCACTGGTAGGAGCTCTACTGCTTGCCCCTGCAGGCCAGTAGGAGATGTTATATGAGTGAGGGGAGCGGGTTTGGTCAGCATGTGAACTGTGTTGACAGGATATGCAACGTCTGCAAAAACTGAGTGCTGCTCCTGAGATATAGTCCATGTAGATTCTAGCAAGTAGACTCACACAGCGCCTTTCGGTGCAATAAGTTTTATTCATAGAATGCCAGCATTGTTTTATGGTGATTTTTTTTAAATTTTAAAACCAAGTCAGACTATTAAAAATGCAAAAAAATCAATTCTGACATTCACTAAGCACTCACTGTTCATATGAAGTTAGCTCTATCCTAGATTACTCGGATATTACACTGCAAATCTACAAAATCTAGTGTATCTTCCAAAAAGTACAGTCATGTGAAGAAGAAAATACACCCCATTGAATTTTTTTACTTTTTTAACATATTTCAACATACAGATATTTGAACTTCATTTCAACAATATTGATAAAGGGGGAAATAATATACAGTAACAAATATCATGCACCATTCACATTTTGTAGTCCATTGTGTAATTTAAATAAACATAAATGCACAATTCACAGGTGGCAAAAGTAAGTACACCCCTAAGTTTATCACTACCTGAAATACCTAAAATTAGAATCATGTGCACCAGATCAGGTGCAAATGATTAGAGCACTGTTAGAGTGGATCTGGGAGAAACCTGTCTTATTTAAACCTCAGACATTTAGTTTGATTTGCTCTTTGTTGGTGAAGTGTGTGCTATCACCTAGATCAAAAGAGCACTATGAGGCCTTCAGAAAGAAGGTTATAGATGCCTATGACTCTGGGAAGGGATTTCAAAAGATCACTGAACAATTGGATATCAATCATTCCACTGTCCGGAAGATCATCTACAAGTGGAGAGATTTCAAACAACTGCCAACTTGCCCAGGCCAGGTCGTCCCACAGCAAGTTCAGCCTGAGAGCAGAACGCAACATGGTGAAGGAAGTCTTTAAGAACCTCAGAATTTCATCATGTGAGCCTCAGGTAGCTGTCACCACTACTGATGTCAAAGTGCACAAGTCCACCATTAAAAAGAAGCTGCACAAATTAGATCTACATGAGAGGTGTGCCAGGAGGAAACCTTTGCTGTCCAGAAAGAACATCAGGGCAAGACCAAAGTTTGCTCGTGAATACCTAGGCAAAGACCAGGACTTCTGGAACAATGTGCTCTGGACAAACAAGGGAAAGATAGAGTTCTTTGGCCACAGTACCAGAAGGCATGTTTGACGAAAACTAAAGACAGCATTTCACCAGAAGAACCCGATATCAGGTGTAAAGTATAGTGGGGGAAATGTTACGGTATGAGGCTGCTTTGCTGCATCAGGGCCTGGCAGCTCACCAGCATAGAATCCACTGTGAATTCTTCATTGTACCAGAGGGTGCTTGAGGATCAGAAGATTGAAGCTCAACACAAAGTGGACCTTGCAATGTAACAATGACCCTAAACATTCCAGTAAATCCACCAAGGAATGGCTGAAAAGAAAGAAAGAAATGTAGGGTTCTAGAATGGCCAAATCAAAGTCCAGATCTAAATCCCATTGAGATGCTGTGGGATGATTTGACTCAGGCTGTACGTGGAAGAAACCTGTCAAACATCGCACAGTTGAAAAAAATTTGCATGAAGGAGTAGGAAAATGTTCCTCCCAGTCAATGTCGGAGGCTGGTAAGTAGTTATAAGAAATGCCTACCTGAGGTTCTTTCTGCCAGAGGGGGTAATACCAGGTATTAGAGCCAAGGGTGTACTTACTTTTTCCACAGAAAACTACCCCGGCTGAGAAATATTTGAGTATACTTGTATGACATACTACACTTTGACTCAATGTGTGACACCTGTGAAAAAGTCAAATTCCAAGCAATGCAGCGGAACCAAAATGATCAAGGGGGCATTTTTAGCGTGCGCGCGCACACACACAAAACCAGTGAACAGCAATAAGGGTCATTTAGAAGATAGTCTATGTGCTGCCAAAGCAAGCACAGGGTCATTTGGAAGGTAAGATGGCTTCCCTTTCTCTCCTTCCCAAATTTATTTACTCATCTCTGTTCACTCTGTGAAATACCATCACAAATAGAGTAAATTTGAATTAGGGCAGATGTTTGATGTAGCACTCAAATTTGGCAAAATTTGTGGGAATAATAATAATGAAATAATCACTCTGTTTATTCAGTGTGTATTAAATTTATATTTTTTTGGGGGGGGGAGAGTAAATCTGGTTTTAAACAAAATATAGTAAAATGTGTGTGCCTCTGGGACCGAATTCACATGTTGTCATATCAAGTTTTATTTTAAAAAAATCACAATTTGCAAAACAGTTTAAACCATAAATCATGATTCCAAATTTCAGTGGCTGAGTTCACACATGCAAAGCCAAAGCCAAATAATCCATATTACAAATATTTACATGTTGGCAGACATTTTTGTCTGTAAAATAAATTGATATTTTTAATGATATATAAAATTAAAATGGTTGTAATGATGAAGATAATTGCAATAATTAAAGAAGTTTCACTACGAAAGCGTCACTATAGCAGCTAGTATATCAGTTCCTCATATATCTTAAACATAAAAGATAAAACTTTTCCTAAAGATGTTAGTGAATAATTTTGAGGTAAGAACCCATTTTGATTAACTTGCTGTTTTTCATTGGCTAAAATATATTTGTTTAGTATTTTTATTATAGAAATTGAGATACTGATTTGATTAGGCAACTTTTGAATGATACTTCATTTAAATCAATTGTATCCTTTTGGAATTTATAAATTTAAAGGGTTTCTTTTCTACTTGTAGAATCAACTACATACTTTCAATGATGTGTGTAATAATGAATCATTGGTTTCAGATACAGAAACGTAAGTATCTTTTGACTTTGGAGTAGTTTACTTAGCCCCAATTACATTGGAGTCAAGAGTACAAGTTCATTAGAATTGTACATGAACTATCATTTTGGGGTCATTCCATGCCAGATGCAAAAATGATAATTATTTTACATTTGTATATGCACAGACATGGAATTTTAACACATATTAACCAAAAAATCTCAAATCCTCTCTAGAGGGTTGAGCTGTCCCTCCAGTCTTTCAAATATAAGTCCTTTTTTCCCCCCATAGAATTTTGTTGATTTACACCAAGTGTAAATGATGATACACACTGATAGGAGAGGGCTTACACTGCTCTCGGACTAAAAAAATTGCATGTCTCTGACCTAGTAGATAATGATCGATGGAAGTTTTGCAAGTTAGTTTTTTTTCATTAAATGTTTAGCTATCAGTTACTGCTGCACATCCGGCACATGATACATCTCATGTTCAAAAAAATCATGAGTTCAAAAGTGAGGCCTTAATTGATGAAAATAGCTAATATTTTAGTTTAAAAATGGCTTTTATTTGTATGTGCATTTGTGTGTACATTTATTTTAGACGGAATTATATGTATATTTCAACAAGCATACATTTTATAACATTTCAGATAATCTATAACTTTAACAACACTCAAATGCCATTTTTGTTGAATAATCCTATTTGTGTTACATTAAATTGCAACAAGTAATGTATTTTAAGTATTTTATAACTATTCTAACCTCCAGAAATGCATAAACTCCTGAAGGAAAAATTTCATGCAGTTTTAATGTATTGTATAGACCAAAAGCATTATCAACAGACATTTTCACTTTAGCAGTAGACATGGGATTTATTTTATTAAATGTATGCTACCAACTACCATTTTTATAGTAATTTACAATATACATACTTTAGGAAGTTCCAGTGTAGCTGTCTGTTGGTTTGCTTGCTAGCAAACTTTAAAAATGATAGTTGTGGTATTATTTTGCAAATCTGCTCCCTCGCCATTCTCTCTACTTTTCTGCTGCTCGGCGTTCACATTCCTAATGAGTACATTTGCATGGCAGCAAACAGTGCTGTTCAAATTGTGGAAGGAAGAGGGAATCCCCTGCAAGTAGTGATGCCACCATAGCTTTTCTGAGGATGGAAACAAATATCTGAATATTGCTTTTTTCCCCAAACTGTTTAGGGTCAGAGGTTCTTTCTTCTTTATGAATAATTCCACTGATGCCCTGGGAGTGTTGATGGCAAACAGTTTTATCATACAGAATAGCTTCTGGGGTCCTAACCTGACCTAAAATAGCCAAGGTCAGCAAGGATCAACAAAACTGGTGTTACATGGACAGTCAATCAATGCTTGAACAGTGATCTTTGATAAATATTACACTTATCCTCTACTTTCAAATACATGAAAGAAGAGAATAGGAATCAAAGATGTGTCTCAGAATACAGTAGATCATTTTATAGATTTTTTTAACCTGTTATTTTATAATAGTTAATACAGAGGAACATTTTGATAATAAAGGCCAGAGTGAAAATAAAATTTACTTTAAAATACAGGAGTTGCAGAAAATTATCAAATTCCCATAATCTTTCTTAACTCACAATGCTTGAAATCAATACGCATTTCGCAGATAAACAGTCCATAATCTAACCCTGCATATGTTCATTTGGAAATACACAACTCTTCAATGGGATAATAGTTTCAGCTTGCCTTTATGCAAGCCTCTGGAATTATATTTTAGTTTCATAAATAATTGGGGCAAATTTTTCTTCTGCCATTGATCTCAGGCTAGTTTACCTGATTTTTTTAGTTAGCTGTATATACCATCCATTTTCATCTTGTACTGCATTAAAGACTGAATACATTTGAATTTGGAAATTGACTATCTTTTAACATAAGGAAATGCTACTGTATTTTTTTAGGGTAACCAACAAAATGTGGGCATACAAATTACCTTCTTATGCTTTCCCCCTCTTATATAGATCCATTGCAAAAGAGCTTGCAGACTGGCTAATCAACAACAATGTAGTAGAACATATTTTTGGACCAAATTTACATATTGAGGTATGTTTAATATAAAGCAGGATTGTCTCTCTTTATCATGAAGTTTAAGTTTTAATGTTTTGATTTTGACTTAATATTTTCCAGATCATTAAACAGTGCCAAGTGATTCTTAATTTTCTTGCTGCTGAAGGCCGGCTTAGTACACAGCATATAGACTGCATTTGGGCTGCAGCACAGGTATACCCTTACTTAAGAAGTTGTGCCAAAAAAGTTGTCTCAGGCAAAATAATGTTATGTTAAGAAAATAGAATATGACAAGACTTGGGTTTGGGTACAGTAGGAAATGGATTTATTCAATATGACAGGTGTAAATCTAAATTTAAATAAACTTCAAACAAAAAGGAATTTTCTGATGAAGCATGGAAAGGCAGTAGTTGGATATTAACTACTTATTGTTCAATTTATATATGCACCCAGAAACTTTGAAGCATTTTTCATATTAAAGCAGTTTAAATGTAGCATATTGGAGTGCAAATCTTTACCTTCATTAGTACTGTAAAGACCAGAATCCAAAAAATGGAAAGCAATTTCCCAAGTGTGTAGAAATGTTTCACTCTGTGTTCCCCTTCTCTGTTGTAAGACAAAGACCTGGCTCTGCCATCTCACGTGGGGCGTGAGGAGGGGTAACCAACCCTGGGGTGGTTAGCACCCTGAAGATGCTCCCGTAGATCAATAACTTCTTATTTACCATCTGTGCCTTGGAATAGATTACTTATTTAAGAACACTGTTTTATTGTACTTTAATTAGTATTTATTCTTGTTTTATTGTAAACCGCCCAGTGTCGCTGAAGGTAAGATTTGAAGGTAAAGATTTGCACTCCAATATGCTACATTTAAACTGCTTTAATATGAAAAATGCTTCAAAGTTTCTGGGTGCATATATAAATTGAACAATAAGTAGTTAATATCCAACTACTGCCTTTCCATGCTTCATCAGAAAATTCCTTTCTTGTTTGAAGTTTATTTATACGTGAGATGGGTGGTGACTAAGTTTGAAATATAAATAAAGAAATAAAGTCTCTCTTTACTCGAGTTTGACTCCATATGACCATTTTAGTGCCTACTTTTTTACTAGAGTTAAAAAAATCCTTGTAATTAGTTCAGCAGTAGAGGAGTTTTAAAGCTTGTGTTTGTGGAGACTGCTATATTAAGTTCTAATTAGCTTTCACCAACTTTTTTGCATAAAGATTCCAACCATTTTAAAAACAAGCAAAAACATAGTATGCCAAGGTCTTTGCATGGTGCTGAATTAGTATTTTTCTTGGTTTGAAAAGAGATTGTAATTTTGTTGTTGTTTTTTACTTTTTACAAAAGAGCTTATAACAAATGGGGTTTAGTTTTTATAGATAAAGCTATAAAATGTTTTGAATATAAAGGGAGGACTTGGTATATCAGAAAAATTCCAGTTGTATCATTTTGTTTTTATTTCAAACAATTTGATATTTAATAAATATCATTTTCTTGCAGTGCTAATCAGTGAATATGTGGCCAACATTATAATTACTTTTCTGAATTAGATACTTAAGTGCTAAATTAATTTAGACTTAGACTTATTTTCTCCCTTTGTTTAAAATATGTTTTACATCTCTAACTGCCATTTATGGTTTTATTAATCTTTTGTATGTTTCTATTTACTATATAACAATTTTGCAAGATATTTTAAAAGAGAAAGCAGGGCAATAATGAAAACTAAGAGTATGACAGGGTGTTCATAACATGGAAAATAGAACATATTTCGAACCCCCCCCTCAAAACATCTGGTGAGAACAACTGCAGTTTGGTCTGTATCTGGAAAACAGCCTTATACCTTTCCACATCTGGGTCAAAAGTTCATGTTTCAGATTGCGCATAAACCACTCAAAAAACCCTGCTGCTCCATGCAAAGGAATTATTTGCGCATGAGTTGATTTGCACATCCTTAGATTATACTAACAAGTTACTTATACATGCTTACTGTTAGGGGAAAAAAGCCATTTCCCTTGATAAGTCGTCTTTCTCTTTCTTTTTAAAGTTGAAGCATTGTAGCCGCTATATACATGACTTGTTCCCTTCATTGATCAAGAACCTGGATCCTGTGCCGCTCAGACATCTTCTTAATTTAGTTTCCATCCTCCATCCAAGTGCACATACTGAACAGGTAGAATTAAATTATTTTAAAGCAGTCTATTTTCTATGGCAGAATCCACTGAAAATGTATCCACATATGTTCGTTGAAGTTAAGCAAAATTACATATGAACATAGTTGTGAAAGCGAATGGCACTGCTGATCGAACAAATTGGGTGCTCTTGCTCTGAAGAGAGGAAGAGGAAATTCATTTGCATGGATAGGTTTATTTAGGCTAGAGGTCAATAATTACTTCTATGTCCTTTTTTGTTATAATAGAAAAAAAAACTTTGGGAAGATTCTATTTGAGCCCAAGAGATAATGTTACTTTGTATTGTATTTGTGAATTTATGAATAACAGTACACATTTATGATTTATGAATAACATACATTTTTCTTTTTGAGCATTGTAATTTATTTTTTTAACAGACTTTATATTTGGCATCCATGCTCATTAAAGCATTGTGGAATAATGCTCTAGCAGCTAAGGCCCAGCTATCAAAACAGAGTTCTTTTGCATCTTTACTTAGTACAAACCTACCAATGGGAAATAAGAAAGGTGAGTGTACATTTATTTCCTGGGCATCATAAATGATTAAGAACTAGATTTAAAATTTTATGGCTGAGTTTATTATAGAGAGTAATATATTCTCTAAACAGAACTTAATTTAGTTAACCGTAAGTCTCTTGTTTCATCTCTGTCCAAAAGTAGAAATAAGAGTTTCAGGGAGAAAAGGCCAGGATACTCTAGAAAATAAAGAACACAATCTAGAAGTTAGTTAATTCTTAATCACAATTTTGATATGTTACTATTGGCTATATATAATCAGTGCTATCTTCACTTTTTTTTTTCCTCTTCAGAGGAAGAAGAGCTCCGAAGAGCAGCTCCATCACCATGTAAGTTATTGCAGAAAAGTATTATGGTAGAATCAACTTCATATTTAGGAACCTCTATATAGAGGTTCTCTCATTTTGTGCATCTTTCATTTAGGTGGCAGCTGAACTAAATTAAATTTCAAGCAGTTGGTGCATTCTCTTTCTGGTCCTCGCTCTTTCACATGCATGCTTTTTATAATTTTAGACAGATTAAATTTATTTATTACTTTCTCTTATATTGCAAGAGCACCAAGTCAATTTGCAGTTACATTGTTGATGTTATTAGCTGTTAGTCTAGTTGCAGGGCAAGTCAAAGGTTTATAGCAAGAGCCGCAGCTACGGAGTAGTTTAATATAACTGAACCTATATTTAAACATTTTCTGAAATAACCTGAACAGGTTTTTTTTTTCTGAAATAGGGTCACCTGCAGCAAGCCCTCAAAGCAGTGACAACAGTGATACTCATCAGAGTGGAGGAAGTGACATTGAAATGGAAGAACAACTGATTAGCAGAAATAAACACGTCCAACAGCGACTTTCGGATACAGAGGTACAATAGTAATTTTTTCAATGATGACAACTTCAAAAGGCAAATTAAGCTAATAAAGATTAATTAATTTGGTAGTATGGAAGATGTATTCTCTCTTCGAATTATATGGCTGGGTTTATACATTGCACTGAATAATTTGATTTGCTTCTCTATATGCAATCAGTTGGGCAAACCTAGCCATTTTAGTTTATAAATTTTACCAACATTTTGGGCTAAAGATTATACAACAAATGAGTTTTTAAAAAGGAAAAAGTACGGTTAGATTTGGAATTGTCTACCTGTGCCTTGAGAACTTCATTTGAAGTCGATGAAGGTTCTCAGTCATCCAGGTGGAACAGTCTGTGGCTTGAATCATGTCAACTGGATTTCTATTTTCTCAGTAGAAACGTTTACTCTGAGTCTCGGAAGAACCTGGTCATTCCTTACATGGCTGGCGTGTCTGAAAAGATAAAACGGATATTTGGCAAACACCACATACCTGTATATTTCAAACCCACCAACACACTGAGACAGAGGCTTGTACACCCCAAAGATCAAACTCCAAAACACAAGGAAAGCAATGTAGTGTATGCAATCCAGTGCAGTGAGGAGTGCTCTGAACTCTACATTGGAGAAACCAAACAACCTTTGTACAGGAGGATGGCCCAACACAGGAGACGTAACACCACAGGACCAGAGTCAGCAGTTTATCTTCATCTAAAGGAAAAAGGACACTCATTTGAGGACATTAATGTTCACATTTTAGACAGAGAAGATAGGTGGTTTGAGAGAGGGGTCAAGGAATCCATTTATGCCAACTTGGAAAATCCTTCCTTGAATAGAGGTGGGGGCCTCAGGCACAACCTTTCCCCTATCTTCCTTCCTGCTTTGTCTTCTGTGCCTAGGAAGATTAAGACCATTTCGCAAGCTCAACAACAGCAGGGTAATCTTAATGATCCTCCTTTAGATGATAAAGGGACTTAGAAATAAACATCTCAAAATAACCATGACCTAGCCCCAGGTGCAAGGTCACACAGCCACCCTAGAAACATATTTAAGGATTCCCTTACTAACTTTACTCAGACTGAAGAAGCTCCTTGGATAAGGAGTGAAACGTTTCTACTGAGAAAATAGAAATCCAGTTGACATGATTCATTTGAAGTCCTTCTCTCAGTACTCTCACCATCTTCCTTCAGGTTGGCAACAGCCATTGAATTGGTGGTTTCAGAAAATAGAGTCTTCCAAAATGCTCTTCCTAGGATGCCCGACATAACTTGGGTGTCTTTTTGACCAAGTCAATCTCCCCCCCCTCCAAAAAAAGTTCTTTAAACCATTTTGTTTTTTGTGTAACTGATTTATATGCTGTTTCCTTTAGAATAAGATTGGACAGTGTATCATCTGTGAGCAGCATGTGACCTTCCCTGATTCTCTGATGATTCAGGATATGGATTTAGTATCTTTTTTTTTTTTTTAATAGGAATCAATGCAGGGAAGTTCTGATGAAACTGCAAATAGTGGTGAAGATGGCAGCAGTGGGCCTGGTAGCAGCAGTGGTCATAGTGACGGATCAAGCAATGAGGCAAACTCTAGCCATGCAAGCCAATCTGCAGGAAGCCCAGGCAGTGAGGTGCAGTCAGAAGATATTGCAGATATTGAAGCTCTCAAGGAAGAGGAAGAAGATGAAGACCAGAGTCATAATTCCCAAAAAAACAGTCGGAATGTAGATTTGCGAAGCCGAAAAATAGAATCTCAATCAGGCATTTGCTTGGGAGATGCACAGGAAACAACAGATAGGAGTGGTATAAGCAATGGATCTGGGAATAGCCATGTTTTTAATAGTGAAACTGTTCCACCAGTGGATAATAGAATTAGAATGCTAGATCCCTGTTCACACTCAGAGAATACTGATCATGGTATGACTGGTGAAATGAGTACTGCTCACATATCACAGGGCTCTCAAGATTCGTGTATCACACACACAGGGGATTTCCTTGGGGAAGCAATTGGAAATGAATTATTTAACTGCCGACAATTTATCGGGCCACAGCACCATCACCACCACCACCACCACCACCACCACCACCACCATCACCATCATCACGAAGGGTAAGTTATTTTCGGTGTCCGTACATTTTGCAAAAGTGAAGTCTGAATTGTTGCCAATTTGCAGCTAAATTTCATGTCTTGAAATACTGAATTGTGTGACATGAATATATTATGCAAAATTGTTACATTTAGGTATCTTTTGCTTCTTTGTATAATTCCTTACTGTTTAAAGGGAATAAAAATACAAGAAATTTTATTTAGTTTGCTGAAATTTGCTTTGCTGATACATCTTTCCACATTTGAATATAAGCAGTCTTTGGGGCAATATTAAAATCTTGTGAAATAAATAATTTATTGCAGCCTCAACTACCTTTCATTTTTAATCATGCTTGGTATTTCTGAAGCCTGATAGATATTTCTTGTCTTGTCTTACGTATATATTTTTTCCTTAAAGAATGCTTAACAATAAGTGTGGGTAACTGGACTTCCTTCAGTTGAATCTTTTAAAAGTAACATTTGTTGTTGTTCCTTGATGCACAAACTGTATTTTTCCCTTTTCTATGGAAATCTACCTGAGCACCACCTGCTTGGAAGGAGATTTGTGCTATTTATACAATGTATTGTTTTATTATATCCAAGCATGACTTATGTGGGGTGTGGTGGCTCAGCGGGTAAGACTCCAGGCTTGTCGATTGGAAGATTGCAAGTTCGGAGGTTCGAATCCCTAGCCCTGCGTGCAGAGTGAGCTCCCGCACTAGCCCCAGCTCTTGCCAACCTAGCAATTCGAAAGCATGCAAATGCAAGTAGATTAATAGGTACCACTTCGGTGGGTAGGTAACAGCGTTCCGCGCACGTCATGCGGCCACGTGACCGTGGAAGCGTCTTCGGACAACGCTGGCTCTTCGGCTAACAAACGGAGATGAGCACCGGCCCCTAGAGTCGGACACGACTGCACAAATGTGCGGGGGGAACCTTTACCTTTTTATGATTTACTATGACTACAAAAAGCAATCTGTACTACTCAAGAATAGTTAGTTGTTTGTGTAAACATTTGCACTATTTGTAGTGTATTTAAATAGTGTATTTGTAGCTGTAAGGTAAATTCTCATTGTGATTCGTAGTACTTGGAGCTAAACAAGTACTTGGATTTTCATACTGCAGTCTCAGCAAATCCTATCTTTGCAGCTACGAATGAGAAAGTAGAGTTCTTCAAAATGGTTTGAGTTTTAAAAATTTTGAGCTTTGAGCAGCCATTTCTGAGAAGAGAACATCTTGCATTCCATAATTTTGCTTCAAGATTGGGACAAAATGAGACAATTTATTTCACATTGTTTTGAGGGTTCTGACTTAAGGGTAATGTGTATATCAGAGAAACTCTTGTTCCCTAGATTTCATCCTTGGACCACAAAGGAACGTAGGATGGTAGTCCAGTTAAAACTCTATTTAATCACCTTCTGTTCCAAAATATTTTTCACAAGTACTATTGCCAAAGATATCCCTGTTTTGTACCTAATTGCATAATTTTAATGTGCATAATGTTAAAATTAACCATTATTTTCAGCCCATTGTTGTAACCCAGGGCTTTCCAAACTTTTCAGTTGGTGACACACCAACGGCGGCATGTGAAAACCCGGAAGCGCCGCGGCAGCAGGTGAAAACTCGGAAGCGCCGCCACAGTGGCAGCGCTTCCGGGTTTTCGCCTGCTACCAGCGCAGCGCTTTCGGGTTTTTATGTGTGGTGGCGGCAGCGGCAGTGTCCTGGTGTGCCGCACGAAAACCCGGAAGCGCTGATGGACTGCTGCCGCTGCATGCGGCAGCGTACCATCAGTGCTTCCGGTTTTTTGCACGGCAAACCTGGGCCCCACAGGCAACACAGTACTGTGTCGCGACACAGAGTTTGGAAAGCTATGTTCTAACCAATTAAGATCATGTTGAATATTGTCATCTGCAAATTTTAATAAGCATTCCTCTCTACCTCTTCTTCCATGTCATTAGTAAAACTGTTAAAGAGCACAGGACCCAGAACTTAATCTTGCAGCAACCTACTTTACACCCTCTAATTTGAGGCACCTTTGATGAGTAAGCTGTGGGCATACATAACTAGCTTGTGAATCAGAATGTCATGGGGTATTTTGTCAGATGCTTTACTAAATCTAATGTATTAGTTACAGCATTCCCACAATTTACTAAGAAAGCTAGTCAATTAGAAAATGAGATAAGGGTAGGCTGGCAAAGCTAATTTTTCACAAATCCATGCTAACAACTGGAAATCAGTGGATTTTTTTCAAGGTCCTTACAGAATGATTTCTACTTTAGAATCTACTTTAGAGTCTTAGCAGGTATCAACATCTAACTACCTTGTCAGTTGCTCCCTTTTTAGAATAGGGCAGTATTTGCCCTTCTCCAGCCATTTGGCACTTCAACTGTCACTAGGGTTCTGAAAAATAATATATACAACAGGAATCAAAATACAATTTTAAATTAGGCAAACCCAGACCTCCTCGTTCTTTAGCATCTTGTAACAATTTATATTTAATTCTTGGTTTCTTGCCTTGCCAAATGAATTTTGAAATATCTCTTTGCCATTCTTTAAATGGTAAATCTGTCAACAAAATTGATAAAGTCTGAAAAAGAAACAACATCCTAGGCAAAATGTTCATCTTAATCACAGATATTCTTCCCATGAGAGAGAGTTGTAATTTTCCCCATCATAACAAATCTTTTTTCACATCATACCAAATTTTAACATAATTATTCTGAAACAACATACTATTCTTAGTTGACAGGATCACCCCTAAATATCTAACTCTTATTTTTCAATCTTAAAACCTGTCTTACCCATCAGCAATTCTTGATTGGACAGGGTCATATTTTTATTTAACATTTTTGTTTTTTGCTTATTTACTTTAAGACCCACCAATGAACCTTTCCTTTATTTCTGCCTAGCATTGGACAATGGGTACATTGATCCTTCTCTTCCTTTTTTTAAAATATATGTATCTACATCTATAAAGTAGTCACTCTAGTTTTAATCAACGTTCAATAACCCCAGCTCATTCAGAACTTTAGTATTCCTGATATCTTCTTGGCACTTCTAGATTGTACTTTTCCTTGTCCTAACTCTTTTTTCATTTCTTTTATATTTTTTTTATTTGCAGATCTTCATTAAACTTTTTGTGCAGTCACATTGGTGTATTGTAACATAGCATAGTATGGCATGTCTCCCATAGTATCTGCCCGGCTGATTTGATCTTGCAGAGTTGGCACGCTCTGGGTTCCTTGTCATTTATTGGGACTCCGGAAGTGCGTTTTCTCTGTAGCAGCACCTGCCCACTAGAATGAGGTTCCCCTCAAGATCCAGATGGCCCCCATTCTGCTGTTCTTTACAAGAGCCATGAAGATCTGTCTCTTCACCCAGGCCTTGGGAGAGGGAGACCCTTGCTTCATTCCATCCAGTCTGTTGTTCTTGCTATCTTTTATCGGTTTTATAGTAATTTCTTTGATCGTTGTGAGCCGCCCAGAGTGTTTGGGAGTTGGGCAGCATACAAGTTTAATGATAGTCAGTCAGTCAGTCAGTCAGCTGTACTCCATTCTTTTCTTCATTGGAGTTGTTTGCAGTTGTGCTTTTAGTATCTCCTTTCCACCCTGAGCTCCTCTTTTCCATTACCTTCTCCTGCCATGGAATCCTATTTATCTCTCTTGTAGGATTATTAAAATCTGTTTTCTTAAAGTCCAAGAAATGCATTTGTCTACAGTTGGCTTTAGTTTCCCTTAATATGAAGAACTCCAGCATCATATGGTCACTTTCTCCAAATGTTCTTGCTCCTTCAGTTCCCTGTTTGTTATTATCAAGTCAAGCATTGCTGATCCTGTTCTGCTTTCCTTTAGCCTCTTGAGAAAATTATCAGCAGTAAAAGTCAGGAATTTCCTGTAAAGATCAGGTTTGGCAGAGTTTGTCTCCCATCTGTAGAAGGGTAATGAAAGTCTCCTATTATAATTAGTTTACTGTATGCCTCTTCAAAAGATATGCATTTTTCTTTTGGAAATCATTGTCCATATCTTCTGCTTTGTTTGTTTGGTCATAGAAGATACCAGTAACAGTATTACTTTTATTAATTATTTTATATAATTTTAATCCATATGTTTTTACAGTATTGTTTAATTAATTCACTTGTATTTCTGAGCATCTGTGTATATTTGTAGCATGTAATGGAACTCCTTTCTTTTTCTTCTATTACTTTTGAACAAATACTTTTCTGTTGCTATATTCCAATCATAAGAGTCAGCCCAAGTCTGTTATTCCTATTAAGTCATATGCAGGTAGACCTCGACTTACAATGGCAATTGGGACCGGAATTTCCATTGCTAAGTGATGCAGTCATAAAGCGTGACCGCATCACTTAGCGATGGCAATCCCTGCAGTCTCAGTTGCCATCGTGAGGCAACTTCCTGCCAGCTTCCCACACCAAAGTCAGTGGTGAAGCCAGTAGGAAGTTCCAAGTCCCAGGCAGGCAGGTAAGTGGCTGCTATCGGGTGGGGGAGGGTGCGAGGGGGTGTGCGAGAGGCACGGGTCGGAGAGGATGCGAGGGAGGGTTGGGGAGGATGCAGTTCGGGTAGTGTGCAAGGGTGTACATGAGGGTGCGAGGGAGGCGTGGCAAGGGTCAGGGAGAATGCACGAAGATGTGTGAGTGGCTGGCGTGAGCGCAGAGGGGCTGGGGCAGGGTGTGTGGGTGGGGGAGACTTATCCCAGCGACTTGCAACCTTCCCTGCCAGCTTCCCCACTGACTTTCTGGGGAAGCTGGCAGGGAAGGTTGCAAATGGTGATCACGTGATTGCGGGGCACTACAACTTGTCATAAGTGTGAGCCAGTTGCCAAGTGCCCAGAATGCAATCACGTGACCACGGGGGTGCTGGGACGGCCAGAACTCCAAGGACCGGTTGTAATCACCATTCGTTCAGTGATGTCATACCTTCAAACGGTTGCTGAACAAATGGTTTTAGGTCAAGGACTACCTGTAGTTAAACAAATATTTTTTCTGATTTGAACTGAGTGGTTTAAAATTCCCATAGGAAGCAGCAGAAGCATCGTTAAGCAGAAACAAACATTTTTCGTAGGTTGCCTACACAGTGTTCAATATTTTAAAAATATCATTTTGCCATTCTTTATATGTTGTGGAAGATAACTTTCATCATGGATTACTGCCCAACCTATTTTTGCCAGTAGAGGATGAAAAATTAGGGAGGAAGGGCTTCTTTTGAGTTCCCATTGTTCTTTATAGTGTAATTCTAAAAACATTGTTAATATTGTATTTGTTTCAAGCTCAGAATAACTATTTCGCCCATTCCATGTATACATTTACCAGACTAGAAATCTTATATAGTACATAATACAGAGTATGAATCGAAGAGAATATTTGTAGCTCAGGGTTGAACTCATCAGGCTGCAATGAACCTGTTTCTTTTGTTTCTAAAATAGTAATACAAAAAACCAAAAAACAGAACTGATGGCCTGCTAGCCACTTCAGAAATGGCTGGAAAGCCAGCTCTGTACAGGTAGTCATCCCTCAACAACGGTAATTGGGACAGGAATTTCCATCACTAAGCGATGTCGTAAAGCGAGATGTCACATGATTGCATCGCTTAGCTTAGCGATGGCAATCCTGGCAATTCCCCTTGCCGTCGTTAAGCGAATTTTACCGGTCATTAGCTGAGCACCCACCCCAATCCAAGCCATTCCGGGCTTGGATCCTCCCAGCCCCAAGCCTCAGTAAGGTAAGGGACTGTCTCCAACTCCACCCACCCACCTATTTCCCCCCCATCTCGGCCCTTTTGGCCGCCCTGCCCCCTGCCTTGCAGGGCAGGAAGCAGCCCCAGAACTGCGTGACTCTGAGGCTGCTTGCCACATCCCAGAAGGCCGTAGACGCCCCAGTCCCAGCTGCAGACACCCTTGCCACCTTGCACTCCGAGACCCCTGCCCCCTGTGCTCCGCCGCCCCAGCTGACCTTTGCTGGCTTCCTGCTCCCACTGCTGATGACGTGCCTGGCCTGGCTGCTGGGGCTGGGCCAGGCTTTGGCTGAAAAAAACAAGGCTCAAAGCAGTCCCTTTGCAGAGCTGCTGGGTGGGGCTGAGCTACCTTAGCTTAGCTTAGCTCAGCCCTGCCCTGCCCAGCAGCTCTTTGCAAGGGGGCTGCCTTTACCATTTTTTTTCTTTTCCCACAGCTGAAGCCAGCTCCAGCCCCATCCAGGAGCATGGCGAAAAGGGGCATTTTGGCACGCTGCTGTTGAGGGGCTGCCTTTAGCTGCCCTTTTTTTTCCTGCAGCCGAAGCCAGCCCGGCTGGGCATGCCTTGTCAGCAGTAGGAGCAAGAAGACAGCAAGGTCAGCTGGGGTGGCGGAGTGCAGGGCCGCAGGGGGCCAAAAAGGCATAGATGGAGGGGGGAGATAGGTGGGTGGGGGGAGTTGCAGCACCCCTGCGGACATAGGTGCAGGTGGGCAGCCAAGCGCCCAAATTTTGATCACGTGACTGGGGGCGCTGCAACGGCTGTACCTTTGGGCACCAGCTGTAAGTTCATTTTTTTAGCGCTGTCGTAATTTTGAATGGTCATGGAACAAATGGTCATTAAGCGAGGACTACCTGTAGAGGGGGTTACTACAGTAGTTGCCATCAGTGGTTTGACATCTGGGGTCTGTACTATGGGTTAGTGCAGAGCTTTCCAAACTTTTCATGTTGGTGACACACTTTTTAGACATGCATCATTTTGCGACACACTCTTACAGCAGGACACAAGGCAGGCACTAGGACCTGCATGGAATCCTGGCAGGGCAGGTTTGGAGGCAGCAGCAGCCGTGACACACCCAGACACTGCAGCCGACACACTAACGTGTCCCGACACACAGTTTGGAAAGCTCTGGGTTAGTGTGTCAGAGTCATAGAAAACTATGTTTATGATTACATGCAAGTTTGCCCATGCATTCACATGCATCATTGTTATCAAGAAAAGTTTTTCCTCTGGCCAATATACATTTTTCCCTTTGCTTATGTAAAAGTGCTATTCTTCTATAGTTTGCATGTACAAAAAGCTATAGTTAGTATATACTTGCTTTTGTGTTATAGACACATGGTTGATGATATGTTAAGTGCTGATGATGTCAGTTGTAGCAGTTCTCAAGTCAGTGCAAAATCGGAGAAAAATATGGCAGATTTTGATGGGGAAGAATCGGGATGTGAAGAAGAACTGGTACAGATTAACTCACATGCTGAACTAACTTCTCACCTTCAGCAGCACCTTCCAAATCTTGCTTCCATTTATCATGAACATCTCAGCCAAGGTAAGAACTAATTAAGTCAAGGATAATGTTCAATCAACCCCTGAAAATATAAACAAAACAAAATATAAATCAACCCCTGAAAATATAAACAAAACAAAATTGTATAACATTGGATTGGTGGAGATAGTGTCATACAAATTATTGACCTTCCTGCTACTATAATCATGGTCTTCATGTTACGGTTTTACAGGCTTGAATAGTTTGTCTGTAGAATCTAACATTGCCAGATGAAACATTTCCTACATGTATTTTTTTTAAAAAATCACTGACCTAATATCTCTATGTCCGTACTGCTAGTAAAAGCACAAGATGTGAGATTAAAACATGTAGTGCCTGTACAGAATATTGTGGGCTATTGATTTGAGCAGGTTATATGAATGATATGACTCCAGTGTTTTTTTTTTAAAAAAGGTCAACTGGTGATATAGCCAGTCAGCTAGCAAATACATTTCAAAGTGTTTGTTATGACCTGTAACATTCTACATGATTTGGGAGCAGCCTCTTAGACCATATTATCTCTTACGGACTTTATAACTTCTGGGAAAATATGACCTGTCCACCATCAGAGGGACATTTGATGGGAACATATGAGATTACCTTCTCACTGGTTGCTCTCAGGTTTTAGAACTTTTTGCCAGGGGAGCTCAGACTTCATTACAAGCCAGTACCTCTGACAGCAGGCAAAAATAGTTTTATTCAAGCAGGCCTTCAGAAAATAAGCTGGCTCATTAATGAATGGATGTTGTTAGACTTATTTCTATAAGTAATTCTATAATTGTGTTTTGTTTTTAATTTTACTTGTGTTAAAAGTTAATTGAAAAAAAGTTAATAAGAGTCCCCCTAGGGGGAGATGGAGCAGTGATATAAATCGAAATATTTATTTATTTACAAATAAATAAATAAATATTAAAAAGTTAATTGAACACAGTTCATAAGTGGAAAGGTGAAGTATAACTTGAATGACAACAACAAAATCTATAAAGAACTAAACTACTTTTTCTGATCTACCAGATACCTCTCCTCAGAATAGATACGTCCTTTATTGGAGACATGCTATTAATAACAAAAAAGTGTTTTTTCAGCAGTGGTACTCCAGTTATAAAGCATAATCTCTTGAGCAGTGCTTTCCAAAGTGCTGCCGTTGGCGACACACCAACAGTGGCAGCGGGGGGGGCGCGGCGGCGGCGGCCTCGCTAAAATGTGGAAGCACTGATGGTGCGCCGCCGCCGTGCACGCCGCCGCCGTGCGCCCCCTGCCGTGCATGCGCGCCCCCCCGAGCCGCTGCTTCGCAACACACTAAACTGTGTGTTGCGACACACTAAAGTGTCACGACACACAGTTTAGAAAGCTATGCTCTAGAGCAGAGCTTTCCAAACTCTGTGTGGCGACACATAAGTGTGTCGCCACACACAGTCTGGTGTGTCACCACACAACCCGGAAGCGCTGATCATCATCAGCGCTTCCGGGTTTTCCCGCGGCGACACACCAACTGCAGCGCGTAAAATCCGAAAGCGGCAGCAGCGCTTCCGGGTTTTTGTGCACTGCCGCAAGGACGGCATTTCCGAGTTTTCCCGCAGCAACACACCAACGCCGGTAGGTGTGTCGCCGCGGGAAAAACTTTGGAAAGCCCTGCTCTAGAGAGACATTCTTAGTACTAAGTTTCATTTTTTCTGACATCAGGCAGAAACCTTGTTTTATGAACTATTTCCTTTATTATTTAAATAAAAGTAAAAGGGTATTCCCTATCTTAGAATTTAAAAGAAGATAAAGGTGTTGTAGATTTACCTTTAAAATAAAACAAAATCATTTAACTAATAGAAGTTCTTCAGAAAGTGTAAGAAATGTATTTGGCTTTCAATGGTAGTATTTTGACTGTATTCCAGCCTATTGCCAAACTTTTATTGGGTTACTTACAATTACAACATTCTAGATAAAATTAAACTTAGAATAATTTAGGAATCACCACAATACCAAGCTTCCATTGGAAAGTAAGTATAGCATAAGGGCATTTAAGGATTGTCAAAAATATGTAGCCATCTAAAACTACAAGAAAAATATGTTACTCAAGCATCTTCTTGGACATTATCTAAAGCAGTGCTTTCCAAACTGCCACCATTGGCGACACACTGGCGGCGGGGGGGCAGCTGGGGCATGCACAGTGGCGGCACGGGGGCGCGCGGCGGTGTACACGGCAGTGGCGGCGGCCTCATGTTTTCCACTAAAACGTGGAAGCGCTGATGGTGCGCTGCTGCCGTTCTCGCTGCCGCCGCCACCATGCCGCCACCATGCAGGCCCGCGCCGCCTCTTCCGGGTTGTGTTGCGACACACTAAAGTGTTGCGACACACAGTTTGGAAAGCTATGATCTAAAGGCTGGAGTGGTATCAGGCCTACAGCTCCAAAGTTACTGCCTTGTTTTGAACTTCTGAGTGTTTTCATTATGCTTGTTTTCTGCCGCCTCCTAATTGGGGAGGGAGGGACGGAGGGATAGATATGATTCTGATTAAATAGAAATTAAGAAAAATATGTTTTATCATGCACCCTATGTTATATTTATGATTAAAGCTGCATGTAGGTTAGGGTTAGGCATGTGTATGTCCCATACATACATAGAAGAAAAACCTGTGGTTTGGATTGCAGTGGTATGATCCCATCCAGTGATCCTTGTGGATGTTGATTGCATATGGCATAATGGAATGGAGCTCTGCTGCATACAAGAAAAGATTTGGAGCATGCATGGGCCCATATGTCAGCACCTCTTTAAATATATCTTTTTCTGCTTGCAAGTGTAGAAAAAGACACAGATTGTATAAGGAGTTGTTGACAGGTGTAATGTGAATGCCCCTGTGTGCTCCATATCACCTTTTTCCCTTTGAGTCTGGATCACTGCATAGCCTTATTAATTAGCTTTTCTTGCTATACAGTGTTAGACTACAAAGTAAATCAAGTACAAAACACTTTTGCTGATGCTATTAAGATTTTCCAGTAAAAATAATTTAAATATTAATATGTTACTCTCTTTTGGTGATTTATTTTTTTCTAAAAATGAGCTGTACATATTAACCGTTGTTTAAAAACTATACAACTATTCCAAGAAAGAAAAAACACAAGAAAGTTTCATATAATGTTTGTACCATGGTGGTTCATAATAAATTTTGAAGTGAAGAATTCCCAATTCATTGTAGTATTTTTTAGTAAACAAAATTAACTGCACTATCCTGTGTTTGGTCCCCCCATGTCCTGACTTTCTTCAATTTTGTAGGGTTGTATATTAGCACTTATTTACAGCTATTCATGGACAGAGTCCACTCAAGTCAGGATACACATTCCATATTTTTAATAACACCTGTCTTTTGCTCAGGGCCAGCAGTTCATAAGCACCAGTACAACAGCAACGCAGTGACAGATATTAACTTGGATAATGTTTGTAAGAAGGGAAATACCCTTTTGTGGGATCTGGTCCAGGATGAAGATGCAGTAAGTTAAATATCACACAAGAATATTTTCCAAGGAAAAAGTAATAATAATTGTCAATAACTCTTCTCTTACTTGCCCTAGATACATCTTTCCGAAGGTTTAATAAATGAAGCAGAGAAGCTTTTATGTTCATTAGTATGTTGGTTTACTGATAGACAAATTCGAATGAGGTTCATCGAAGGCTGTCTTGAAAATTTAGCAAATAACAGGTAAATAAACTGCAGGTATTACTGCTGCAGTAATAATTTGGGTATTTTTTTTCTTTAAATATAGCTATATGATGATGTTACGAGCCAGTTCGGTGTACTGGTTAAGGCATCAGGCTAGAAACCGGGAGATAGTGAGTCCCGCCTTAGGCACAAAGCCAGTCACTTTCTCTCAGCCCTAGGAAGGAGGCAATGGCAAACCACTTCTGAAAATACCTTGCCAAGAAAGCTGCAGGGACTTGTCCAGGCAGTCTCCAAGTATTGGACACGATTGAATGGAAGAAAAAAATGATGTTAATGTAGAGGCTATAGATTAAAGACCACCATGATTCAAGATGCTGATTTATATCTAATTTTGTTTCATTCCTTAGATCAGTTGTAGTTTCTCTTCGTCTTCTTCCAAAGTTATTTGGTACCTTTCAACAATTTGGGAGCAGTTATGATACACATTGGATCACAATGTAAGTGCAAATATCTAGTCATAGCAGAAGAAGCTGAATATGGAAGTACGGGGGAGGGGTTGCTAAGGGTTCCTCTCGATCTAGAATTATATTTTAAAATTCAAACATAGATTTTTTTAAGCTCCACTCTCTTCTGACATTTTACTGTAATTTCTGTTTTAATATTTCATTCCTTATAGCTATTCTTTCCAGTGCTTTGCCATTTTTTAAAAAAATCAGTTGCCCTTCTTCACATTTCCTTTGTTCTACTCAGAAGAAATCCATAGTTAGCCATGCATATGGATTTCAAACAATCTGTATTTTCCTTGAACTTTTTCTTTTTCCTTGACATTTTCCTTGAACTGTCCCTTCCTTTTTGGTGTTAAATTATGTATAGGTCATTCATTTATATTTATCACCGCCATCTCCCCCAAAAGGGGGACTCTGGGCGGTTTACAGTAAAATCAACAATTAAAACCATAGAAAGATAAAATTACAACCAAACGAGCACTGTAAATAAAAATAAATAAATATAAAATCCAATGACGGTGAGATCTTATTCAGTAGGGAGGGCTCTATGGTGCAAGCCACCCCCAAGAGGAACTGGAAAACACCCCCCCCCCCCATCTCAAGCAAGGCAGCAGAGCCAGGTCTTCAGACTCTTCTGGAAGGCCGGGAGTGAAGGGCCCCGCCTCACCTCTGGGGGCAGAATATTCCAAAGGGCGGGCACTACTGCAGAGAAGGCCCGCCTCCTGGACCCTGCCAAATGAAATTCCCTTCTCGACGGAGTCTGTAGCATGCCCTCTCTGCATGACCGGGTGGGGTGGGTCAATGTTATGGGGATGAGACGATCCCTCAGATAACTTGGTCCTATACCATGTAGGGCTTTAAAGGTGATAACCAACACCTTGAATTTATTTTACTTATTTATTTTATTTTATTTATCATATTTATATCCCGCCCATCTCCCCTGCAAGGAGGGACCCTGGGCGGTTATTGGACCCGGAAGCATACCAATACCCAGTGCAGGTAGTGCAGCAGTGGTGTTATATGTGCCAATCTTGAGGCACCAGTAACTGCTCATGTGGCTGCATTCTGGACCAGCTGTAGCTTCCGGATACTCTTCAAGGGTAGCCCGTAGCCCCATGTAGAGCGCATTGCAATAGTCTATATGGGAGATGACGAGGGCATGAGTGACTGTTCGGAGGGCTTCTCGATCCAGGAACGGGCGTAACTGGCGCACAACCCGAAGTTGCACAAAGGCCTTTCTGGCCACAACTGCCACCTGCTCTTCGAGCAGGAGTCTTGAGTCCAGACGACCCCCAAGTTCCGCACTGGGTCCGAAGGGGGCAGTGCCACCCCATCCCAGGACCAAGGATGATAATTTCCTGGATACAGAGAGGCCATCAACCCATAGCCACTCCGTCTTACCAGGGTTCAGCCGAAGCCTGTTGTTCCCCATCCAGGCCCCCACAGCCCCCAGGCACTGAGACAGAGCAGCCACCGCATCACTTACCTCACCCAGGATGGAGATATACAATTGAGTATCATCAGCATATTAATGATACCTCATCCCGTGGTGACGGATGATCTCACCCAGCGGTTTCATGTAGATATTAAATAGAAGAGAGAACCGAACCCTGCGGCACCCCACACAAGAGGGGTCGCGGGTCGGATCTCATCCCCTATCACCACCGATTGGGAACGGCCCTGGAGGAAGGAGGTGAACCAGCGCAGAACTACGCCCACCCCCAACTCCCTGAGCCGCCCCAAAAGGATACCATGGTTGATGGTATCAAAAGCTGCTGAGAGGTCCAAAAGAGCCAGGATGGATGCACTCCCTCCATCCCGCTCCCGCCAGAGATCATCCATAAGTGTGACCAATGCAGTCTCTGTCCCGTATCCTGGCCTGAAACCTGACTGAAAAGGGGTCTAGATAATCCGTTTCCTCCAGAATCCTCTGGAGTTGTAATGCCACCACTTTCTCAACCACCTTACCCAAAAAGGGAAGGTGGGAGACAGGACGAAAATTGTCCAAAACAGTAGGGGTCCAGGGATGGTTTCTTGAGGAGAGGGTGCACCAGCGCCTCCTTATAGGCAGCTGGAAACACCCCCTCACTCAAGGATGTATTAACCATCGCCTGGACCCAGCCACATGTCACCTCCCGTGCTGCCTTTACCAGCCGGGCAGGGCACGGGTCTAGATGGCATGTGGTGGCATTTACAATCCGGAGGATCCTGTCCACTTCCTCAGGTCCAACAGGGTCAAACCGTTCCCAGATAACAGGGTAAGTACGCTCCCTCGGCATCTCCCCAGACTGTGCCTCATGCTGAGAGTCCAACTTGGAATGGATCTGAGTGATTTATCCTGCAGATGCTCAGAGAACTCTTCCGTATGGCCCTGTAAGTGGGTCACTGAATGTACTTGACCCAGAAGAGATCGAGTCATCTTAAACAGGGCCGTCGGGCAGCATTCTGCAGACGCAATAAGAGCAGAGAAATATTCATGTTTCGCCACTCTTACCACCACAAGGTAGGCCTTAATAGCGGCTCTAGCTTGTGTTCGGTCAGATTCAGTCTTCGTCTTCCTCCATTGGCACTCCAGACATCTCTTAACCCTCTTCAAAACCCTCAACTCCTCCGTGAACCATGGGGAGTGATGGGTTGAACGGGGCAGGAGAGGTTGCACAGGTGCGATCCTGTCCGAGGCCCCAGCCGCTTCCCTATTCCCGGCTGCGGCCAGGACCTCCACTGGACCATGCAGCAGATCCTCAGGTATAACCCCCAGGTCCCTCTGAAACCTCATCAGGTCCATAAGTTGCCGGGGGTGGACCAATCGAATGGGTCCTGCCTCCCTGCGGAGGGGGGTGGCATAAGAGAATCCCAGGGCCACCAGGGCGTGGTCTGACCATGACAATGGGGACAGATCTAGCTCTCCCCTCAGATCACATTGTCACTGCTCCGACAAGAAAACGAAGTCCAGGGTGAGGCCACTGTCTTGAGTCGGGTCCTGAATAATCTGGGACAGGCCCATGGCTGCCATGGTAGCCATGAATTCCCGAGCCGCCTCTGAAGCACGCCTCAGGAACTGCAGGTTGAAGTCTCCCAGAACCATAAGTCTGGGGAACTCCACCGCCAACCCCGAGACGGCCTCCAGCAGCTCAGGCAGGGAGGTTGCTACGGAGCAGGGAGGCTGGTACAGTAGCAACACTCCCAACTGTTCTCAGGAACCCAACTTGAAAAACGGTCTCACAACCAGCCACTTGCGGAGCAGCGCCCCTGAAGGCCACTAGAGACTCTCGGATGATAACTGCCACCCCTCCTCCCCTGCCCTGGTGTCTTGGCTGGTGCCACACCTGAAACCCAGCTGGTCAGATTTCCGAGAGGGCTACCCCACCCCCCGGGCCCAGCCACGTCTCGGTGATACACGCCAGGTCTGCCCCCTCCTCAGTGATCAAATCACATATGAGGGGGGCCTTGTTGTCCACTGACCTGGTGTTAAGCAGCAGCAGCTGGAAAACAGGTCCTTCAAGGATCTGCTGTCCAGGGCCTAGGTTTGAACTCGGAGGGCCGGAACATGCCACTGGTAACAAACACCGGGGGTGTCTTCCCTGAAGATGGCCTGCCCTCTGGTTCCCATCATAGCATCCCTGGCCCGTCACCACCTCGATCAAATTAACCGCCCCATTGCCCCCAGAGTTTCCTGGCCCAGTTGCCTCCATTCCCAGACCTCCAGAAAATCCTGGGTTTAGACACGGGTCCCCTCCCCCACACGTACATCCTCTCACACTGAATCACCCTTGGGTGATGGCAGGGCCCCCAGCGCACCAGCTCCTGCTCTCGGCGTTGGTAGGTCCTAACCACCCCCACACACCCTCACTGTGTTCCGCTCAACTTCTCTCACTAATCGCAGGGGGGCGCTTGAGCTACTCCTACCTACCCTGTCTCTCAGGGATAGGTACTCTTGCACAAAACCATACAGTCCTGGACCCCCCTCCATGCCTCTCACCCCCGGAGGGGAGTACCACACTCACACCAAGGGACCCCCGAAACCCTCCGCCGCCCTAAATAGATTGGGGGGTGGCCAGTCCTCCACTCCATCCACTGAGCCCTTACGATATCAAAGTCCACGGGGGTGTTGCACCAAACCATTCCACCACCCGGGTCCCATGCTATCCAGCCGGCCCCCCTACACCAACAAAGTCCATCGCACTGCCAGGTCTCACTCCGCAGTGCTGGGGCTCGACACAACATCAAGGCCGGCTCTCCACACACGGGCTCACCATCAGTCCTCAGCCAAAAAGCCCGGACAACCCCAAAAGACACCACCATCCACTAAGGCCCACAGGAGATCCACAGGAGTCCTCCGCCGCCACAAGGCCTGCCGCATTCCGTTGCTCCGCCGTTCCAGTCCGGGGGCTCCACCTGCAGGGCCCGTCATGCTCCGCCACCTCGCTGGAGCCACCAAGGTCTATCAACCCCCCCCCCCCAAACTGCCAGAGTTCTCTCAAGGCGGTAGGAATCCGCTGCGCTCCCCACCGCCACAAGGCCGCCGCGCTCCGCCATTTCAGCTGGGAGGCTCCGCCTGCGAGCCCGTCACGCTCCACCGCCTTGCTGAGACCACCCAGTCCGTCAAGGCCACCAGGTCCGTCGGGTCTACAGGGGTCCAAGGCCACCAGGGTCTGCCGAGATCTCCAGGAGGTCTGTCCAAATCTACACAAGGCTCTCCGTCGCCGCCAGGTCTATCGCGTTCTGCCGCTCCACCCGGGGGGGGTTCCAATCATCTCTCCAGCACCAGCACAGGTTCCAAAAGCTGGAGAACCAGCCCAAGTCTCCCTAAAGCCCCAACTGATAAAACGGGGGGTTAGGGATCAGGAGTTCACGGAGACTAGGATCCTCTCCCCCAGAGCAGCAGTTAGCGTCTCCTCCCGGTTGCTATCTTGGATTTTTGGAAAAATCCACTCCATTTAGTTATTTTCTTTATTCCATTTTGACTTTTGCAACATGGGAGTTCTACAAAAGTTCTTCGTGCACTGAAAAGATAATGTCAGATGCCTTGGCATGAGAAAAAGCTGTGTATTAGACCTGACATTATCTTTGCATCATTAAAGGAGGCTTGCTGTAGTAACTCCTTAATCGTAAGTAGATGATGTTAAACTTTGAATATATTACCCTTTGAATCACATACACTGATTTGCCAGAAAAAGTTTGACAAAATGTTACTTAGGGAGGCAAAGGAACATGTTAATAGGAAGAATATTAACTTAGGCATGGTAGTTTGCATTTCTAAGAATTTTTAAAGCCATTTCATTTTATTTTAAACATTCTTCAATTTGGCAAGCTCATAAACTTTGCTGATTCATTTAATTACAAATGGAGAACTGCAGGGACCAGTCCAGGCAGTTGCCAGGAGTCAACCCTGACCTAATAAAACCCTGGAAATAGTCATTGTGGTTTAAATAATTAGGTATCAAGAAAATAATAATAGGAAATTTGAAACAAGCTTGCACCTCTACCAATCATGGGTGGCACACTATTAACTTGTACTTATCCCACATTTATTTGAATTACATCCACAAGATCTTTTTGAATAATGAAAGTTTTGAAACCAGTCTTGGTAATAGAGGAAGAAGCTGTGATGAGGAATGTCATGGGTTTTTGTTCACAGGATTTGATGCTAAACACCTCTTGATGCATTTTTTTTCTCTTACTGAGATATCAAATAGCATTTACTTTCAATTCTCTTACTTTTAATTATGTTTTCAATATAACTTCTTGGTAAGAGTTATATTTACAACTAGGTTACATACTCTGCTCCACATGGTTGATAACCTGCCATGGCTCAACTTTTAAAATGCCCTGGAAAGTAGATACTTTTTTCTACTGGATTTTATTTGTTTGTTTGTTTGTTTAATCCCCGCCCATCTCCCCGAATAGGGGACTCTGCGCGGTTATATGCATTGTATGCAGCTTCTATTTATGTGGTCACTAGGAGGCAGCAACAACTTGATGGCACATAATCAGTATGCAGCATAAGTATTCTCTACCTGTGTATGTGTGCATTCTATAATGTAACTTAACTTATTTTGAAATTATCTGTATTCATTTTAGATATAAGAAAGGAGCTAAATATGCTAGCCAATATGGTCCCCAATTCTTCAATTGATCTTCAGATCCTCCCGCTCACAAATGCTGCAGGGTTCTTGCCCCCAAACCTTCCTTGAACAAACAACTCTTCAGCATGGGAACACTGCCCAGTCCAACTTAAGATCACCACCCATCAATGTTCTTTAGTACAACTAATAATAAATCTTCGACAGCCAGTGCTGATAATTACTGATTTATACAATGGGTTTTCTCTGTAATTCCCATTAAATGATATGAACTCTTATATTGAAACAGGTGGGCTGAAAAAGAACTTAACATGATGAAGCTTTTCTTTGATAATTTGATACATTACATTCAAGCAGTAAGAGAAGGACGGCATAAACACACACTGTAAGTATGATTTTGGAGGAAAAGGATCTTTTTTCCATTCATGATTTGATATTTTAAACCACCATTGTTCCTTCCCCTGGGCCTTGCTAAACTCCATTTCCACATGACCACAGTAATCTCTTGATCAACCAGAATTATTTCAGCATCTGATTTATTGATGCCTATCCACTTCCCCATTTTTCTTTGGAGCCGTACTATAGGGACTAAATAAAATGAATTCTGATGCAAAATAGAATTTGACATTTTAAGATGGCATTGACCAAATAAAATTATACTAAGGCAGTGTGCAGCTCCATCTCCACCGATATTTGCCTCTGCCATAAAATCATTATTAATTTATATCACATTTTATGCTGAGCACTGACAGCTGATTGAAATTGTCTATGTTCAGGGATGTTTATATTAGAGCAGAAGAAAGGTAAAGAGATAGTCTGGAAATTAAAGGAAAAGAATGAGGGTTTTCTGGTTGGGGTATTCAATATGAATAGAGATAGAGGAGCTTCATAGATAGGCACTACTGGGTAGAGAACAGGTAGCCAGGACATTGTATAACTGAAAAATGGTGCCACTCTTCCAGAGTTCTAAAATAGGACAATCTTGAGCTGTTGTGAGATGAAGGAGTTACCCTTTTATATTTGCACTGTTATACATGTAGTTATGCTAGCTTTGTATTCTAGCTACTTTGGGAATGCCACATGGTATTTATTTATTCTTTAAACAGCAAAATATCCTCTACGGTACTTGTTATTTGAAAAAGAATTTGTAGATTGCATGCTGTCTTTTACAATATGAGATACAAATTCAATAATAATTCATCAATAATAACTGAAAATATTTTAAATAACATTTTTTAACATTTCCATGCTGCAGTAGTGTATATTTACTTATTTAAAACATTTATGTAGCTGCCCATCTTGTACCAAACTCTGGGTGGCTCACAACCAAAAAATAGACATCTATGTACAATAAAAATATTAAAACCAAAAATACTAAAACCAGAAGACCTGGCACCATAGCTAAACTTCCCCATGCAGCCCACAACAAGTTCATTTCACCCTATCTCAGCACTTGGGCGAAAAGCCAGGTCTTGAGTGTTTTTCAGAAGGTTAAAAGAGTGGGGACCTGCTGAACTTCATAGTGATTGACTGTACCCTTAAACTGACAAAAAGTTATTTCAAGCTAATATAGTATGTTCTCCAGCTTTATAACAAAGTTTGTGCCAATAAGAAACATAATAATATTTGAAATAATAAATAAATAAAGCAAATACTCTG
The DNA here is from genome assembly GCA_023362775.1 of Charina bottae. Taxonomy (NCBI): domain Eukaryota; kingdom Metazoa; phylum Chordata; class Lepidosauria; order Squamata; family Charinaidae; genus Charina; species Charina bottae. The sequence goes on along the minus strand of JALMGJ010000001.1, from coordinate 85,541,598 downwards.
TAAGAGGGGTGGCAACTTATAGGTTACATTCAGTCTTTTTTTTACCTCACTGAACCCCCCAGTGCAGAAATTCAGCAGCAAAAATCAATACTCAGCAGAGTAATTTTTGTTTTTTTAATAAAATAAGGAAATAGACATATTTTATATTTATGCTGGTCTGCGACTGTAATAAAGATTTGATTTCATTTGATATTTTACTTTTAAAAAAATATCCCCAAAAGGAATTTTAGCTTGTCTCTTTTGGTCACATCTCTGCATTGCCACCATATATCATAATGTCCCTTGCAATCCATGGAAGCTGGAGAAACTAAAGTATTTCACCCAACCGGAAAAAACTTGCTGGTCCACGCATGGATGAAAAGAAATCTGAATGCTGTGATGATGTTTAGTTTAACTTTGATTTAAATGTTGATCTGAAAATCAGTTTTACAATTGACAAATTAAAATTCTCTTTTTGGTTTAGTATTTTTAGTTCCTCTACCTTTTTCTTAAGAAATCTGAATCAATGTCTATACAGTCTACAGGAGTCAAGCTTGACTTCAACCATTTTACCTTTTTTACATTTGTAATAATGGCTCAGTGGTTAAGACGCCAGGCTTGTCAATCGGAAGGTCGGCGGTTCGAGAACCCAAGCGCCACATGACGGAATGAGCTCCCGCACTCGCCCCGGCTCTTGCCAACCTAGCAATTCGAAAGCATGCAAATGCAAGTAGATAAATACGTACCACTTCGGTGGGATGGTAACAGCATTCTGCATGCATCATGCCGGCCACATGACTGCGGAAGCGTCTTCGGACAACCCTGGCTCTTCGGCTAAGAAAAGGAGATGAGCACCGCCCCCTGGAGTCAGACACGACTGTGCAGGGGAAAACCTCTAATAAGCATTTCTCATCTGATAATGGGGTTAGGACAACCCTCATAAAAGACAGTGAGATGTATTATTTTGATTTAATTTGAAAAAAATATTAAATTGTCTTAAGGTTTACTAAAATTTTTAATAATTTCAATGATAGATACAGCCATAGCGCAGAAGTTCAGGTGCGCCTTCAGTTTCTGACATGCGTCTTTTCCACTTTGGGATCACCAGATCATTTCAGTAAGTCTGAATGTTTTTAAAATTTTAATTATTAAAAAAAATGTATATTTTTAAAAATTTAATTTTCTGCCTTTTTCTTGAAAGTTAAAGAATATTTAATTAAAGGGAATTCAGAAGTCTTAACTGTAACTGCAAGCTTTAAGTAGTCAAACTGGAAAATATTTGTATTACTCTTCCAGGTGATTGTAATTTAGAGGATTACGATTGGTATTTAAATGCATTACAGGCTCACTTGCTATGTTTAGGGAGACCTTGTCATGTATATTTTTGTGTGTACATGTCTGTGTATGTGTTTACACATATCTTCATCAGCCTGAAAAAACTGCAGCTGTTTTAAGAGTTTCAATAAATTTAATGAATTGCCTCCTTAAAGCAACTGTGTCTTTTCAGAATCACATACATACTTGAAAAATGAGGTGTTGCTTTTATAAAAGCAGAAAAATGCTGTGCCCAAATAAACTTTTTTGAAGTTTGGACAATCCTATTTTTTTTTTAGTTCCAAATCATCTACAGTGCAAACCAATAGGCATATGTTTTCTTTCTTGAGGCCATTGTTGGAGTTAGTTAAATTTTGCAGAAGTGTATTTTTACAGTTAGACGTTCATGAGCTTTGTTGAAGTGAATCCACTGATTCTTCCCTAGGCTCATTTCTCTGGCTATTTGTGTAGGCAATATTAAACATTCTAAAAGCTGTTTAATCTTATTTGCCATAGGTATTTATTTTACTTTTATAAATTACCCTTGTCTAATTTTTCTATAGGATGGATAAATATTATTTATTATGCACTACCTAGACTACCATTCCACCAACATTTGTAGATGAAAAATAAGAGAGCAAAGGGCTATTTTTTCTTATTCTTCACTGTTCTCTATGGCAGAAGAAAATTGTTTCATCTAACAGTCAAAATGTTTTGAGGGCTCTATTTTTCCAAATTTGAAACAAAATGTTTTTTCTATTTTGTGCACACTCAACATTGCCCAGTTCGCCTTTCCTCTGATGTGTTAAGTAAAGCCAGTTTAATACAAAACAGAGATTTGTAACATCTCAGAGGCTCTGATGAAGGGGTGCGGCAGTCAGTGGAGCTTGGCAGCACCAAGAATCAGCTGTTTTTTACTCAGCTGACAAGCGGTGTTGCGCTGGCTCCTGAAGTCCTGGCGGCACAGCAGAGTGAATGGAGGGAGGGCAGGAGTGTGCTTTTCATCCTCCGTTTTGTGACTGCTACTGGAGATAGAATGGAGGTTGGTCGGGCCGGTGCAACACAGCAGGGTAGTGTGGCTGTGACACCCTGGCAGCAAGACCCCCTAGGGGAGTGGAGAACGTGGATGGCCAGGTGGCCAGCAGCAGTGGGGCGGGAGCAGGAGGAAGGTGGCAGTCTGGCAGATGAGCTGTCTTGCGTCTTGTGGCTGCCACATAATTGGCTGCTTGGTACAGTGCCATTTTGGCAGCTCCTCTCACCTTTCTGTGAGGACTTTGGACTGAGGTGGCCCAGGATCAGCATTGTGGCAGAGATCCCAGGGCAGAGGTGTTTGATTGTCATCTTGGTTAAGAGCACCCGGACTGAGAACATCAGACTGGCAGAGACTTTTTTATGGACTGGTAGGTGGTATGCAGGCAAGTTGTGGTTGGGCCTTTCTGCCACCCTTGAGTGAGAGACCATCTCCTGCCTGCCTGGCTCTCTGGGTGTGAGGCTTCTCTGCTGCCCAGGTGAGGGGGGGAGTGGGTTAGAGTGGAGGAAGGTTTGGAGTTGGGTGATCTAGATGGAGGGCATGCCCAGGTGGAGGTGCTGAATGCCAGGCCAAAGTGTCAGAGCCTGGGCAGAGCCTGTCTGTCCTTGTTTGCTTCTGAGCAGCTGGATGGATCCCTTTGCCTTGGGGATGGGGGGAGGTGGAAAGTGAAAGCAGGATGGGGAGAGGGCAGGGGAGCATTGCTATGGTGACAGCCATGGGGAGATATGGTAGGAGATGGGACTGGCCACTTTCAGGGAAGGCAGCCTCAGTATTTAAGACTGGTGCCATATTCTGGCCCCCTATAGTCAGCCCCAAGATCTGGTCTCTGGAGCTTTGGCGGATCTGGCTGCTGAAACTTAATGCCAGGTTGGCCTGTAATAAAGCTCAACTTACCCGCAACTTGATTGTAGATGTGTTAGCGCTTCAAGGAGTCCAGGTGAGAAGCACAACCATGAGTACTAACTCTTTATTCTCTGCCCATTATGCAGCTGCGGGCCTCTCTTATCTGATCATTCCCTAGGTAGCATCTCTTCCCCCCACCTCCCAAGGTCTTTCCCACATACTATTACACATTCAGACTCAAAATGAAGAGATTACAAGAGAGTAAGTAGGCATACAATGGGAAATACACTGGCTGTTTGCATAGTATGCTTGGGTTGCCCATGGGGGTGGGGGGGCTAGAAAAATTAGTCAGGCGCAAGACAACGGGTACTGACTCTAATGGTGATCACAAGACTGAGGGATGCCGAGAAGGTTGTAAATGCGGGCATTGGTCGTAAAGTTATTTTTTCAGCACCATTGTAACTTCGAATGGTCTCTGAACGAGGCAGTCAGTAATCAAGGTCTACCTGTATGTAGTCTAGAATTGTGATGATCATCATAGGCTCAAATGGCTTTTGTGGCGAGGAATTCATTTTTCTAGTGTCATCTGAATTGCCAGCTACATTTTTTTCTGGATCAGGATAGCCTGACCATAATGATCCCTTCACTGATAACCTGATGATTGAATTATTGTAATGCACTTAATGTGGGATTGCCTTTAAGACTGGCTCCAAACTCACAATTCATGCAGAAGGTTATGACTAGATTGTTGAACAAGCAACCTATACATCTGTTCAGAATAAGTAGTACTGACTGCCAATTTGCTCATGATTTAGGACAGGGCTTTCCAAACTTTTGCCGTTGGCGACACACCAACGGCCGGCGTGCAAAACCCCGGAAGCGCCGGCGGCTTCTGGGTTGCCGCCGCACTTTTGGGTTTTTGTGCGCCGTGGTGGCGGCATCCTAGAACCTGGAAGCGCTGATGGCCCGCCGCACGCGGCAGCAGTGCACCATCAGTGCTTCCAGGTTGTTGCACAACACACTTGGGGCCCCCAGGCGACACACAGTTTGGAAAGCCCTGATTTAGGATCTAGATAGTTGATAAAGTGTGTTCTCCCTTATATACCAAATCTATGGACCTGATGGACAGGGCACATAATTTTGACAATGTGTGTTAACAGAAATTCACTGATAAAAAATAAAAGCTAACTTAGGTTTTTTACTGAATCTGTACTACTGTTGTTCTTTTTGTTCTGGTTTTGTATTGCAGAGGAGGAGGGTATTAATCCAAGTTATAACCTATTTGGGGATTATTATAATCAAAATAAAAAGTGGATAGCAAATTTCATTAATAAAATATATTTGAATGTTTAGGGCTGAGTCTGGAACAAGTTGACATACTATGGCACTGTTTAGTTGAAGATTCTGAATGTTATGACGATGCTCTACACTGGTTCTTAAATCAAGTACGAAGTAAAGACCAGCATGCTATGGGAATGGAAACCTACAAGCATCTTTTTTTAGAAAAGGTAGAGTGGAACTGATCTTTTGCTACATAACCAGTTATGTTTCTGTTGAGCACAAGCTTCAAAATTATTATTATTATTATTTTTATTTTTACTTAGATGCCTCAGCTGAAGCCTGAAACAATTAGTATGACTGGATTAAACTTGTTTCAGCATTTGTGTAATTTGGCTCGATTGGCTACTAGTGCATATGATGGTGGTTCAAACTCAGAGGTAAGCAAAAGTACTGAGCTACTGTTTCATTTTTTTCTAAAATTAATATGTCTCTTTAGTTATTCACGAGATATGTTTTAGTAAGGGAATGTTTAGTGAACAGTATCATTTGACTACATCATTGCCCAGAACAATGATTCTCTGTAATTAGGTGAGAAGATTCTTATTTGAATTAACTTTTTGTGAATTATGTTTTAGAAGATAAAGGTGGTACAATTTCTATTTAAATGGTAAGAAGGATATGCAGTCATATGAAAAACACCTCATATAAAGTTTTTTTTAAACATATGTCGACATATCAATATATGTCAATATATCAATATATTGATATTGACATATCAATATCTTCATTCAAACAGTATATAAAGATAAAGGTGATGTAATTGAACAAAAAACTATGAAAAATTTACTTCAATCATTTATTCAATAAAAAATGAACAGATATGCCATTTCCTTCTGTGGAAAAAGTAATCAATAAAAGATAAAGATAAAAGATGGCAAACGCAATGAAGCCTTGGATCTAATACCTGGTATTGCTCCCTTTGGCAGAAACAACCTCAAATAAGCATTTCTTATAACTGTTGTCCAGCCTGTGACGTCGACTGGGAGAAATTTTTTCCCATTCCTCCATGCAGAATTTTTTCAGTTGTGCGATGTTTGAAGGGTTGCTTGAATGTATAGCCTGTTTCAAATCACCCAGGGCATCTCAATGGGATTTAGATCCAGTCTTTGACTTGGCCATTCCAGAACCCTCCATTTCTTTTTCTTTTTCAGCCGTTCCTTGGTGGATTTACTGGAATGTTTAAGGTTCACTGTCACGTTGCAAGGTTCACTTTTAGTTGAGCTTCAGTCTTGTGACAAATATTTTGATTTTGATTATGTGCCATCAAGTTGTTTTTGACTCCTAGTGACTACATAGGTAGATTTTCTCTATGATGATCTGTCCCTAACCTCATCTTTCAGATCTTTCAACTGTGCATTCATTGCCACTGTAACTGAATTCATCCACCTTGCTGCTGTTTGTCCTCTTCTATTTCCTTCCACCTTTCCCAGAATTAGAGACTTTTCCAGACAACTAGGTCTTCTCATACTGTGCTTGAAGTAGGATAATTTGAGCCTGGTCATTTGTGCCTTGAGTGAGAAGTCTGGGTTGATTTGTTTGATGATCCATTAGTTTGGTTTTTTGGCTGTCCACAGTATTCTCAGGAATATTCTCCAACACCAAAGTTCAAAAGCATCTTTCCTATCTTGCTTCTTCAAAGTCAGACATGGAGTGTTTCAAGGAATACCATGGCATGTACAATTCTGATCTTTGTAGGTATAGAGACATCACAGCATTTGAATATCTTTACCAAGGCCGCCATGGCTGTTCTACCATTATCCACTACTTTCTCCCAAAATTTAGTATGTATAGGACATTGTAAAAATGTGTTTTAAAGAAGCATTATCCTTATTATATCTCCAACAAAATGCTGTCTTAGACAGACCTTTTCTATTGAAACATAATGGAGTCCAATAAATTCTAAATATTATTTTTTGTTGTATAAGTCATAGTTTAAGGTCCATTGACACTCTTGCTGTAGAAGTTAAGACACTTTCCCATTGTCTAGGCCAGGGGTACCCAACCTTTTTGGCACCAGGGGCCGGTCGTGGAAGACCATTTTTCCATGGACCGGGGGGGCGGGGTTTGCAGGCGGGAGCCAATCTCGCAGACCGGGGGGCAGGGTTTGCAGGCGGGAACTAATCGCACGGACAGGGGGGCAGGGTTTGCAGGCGGGAGCCAATTGTGTGGACCACCACCGCTCACCTGCTGTGTGGTCCACTTCCCCACAGGTTGGGGACCCCTGGTGTAGGCAGTATAGGAACCTCAAATTCAGGGCTTTCCAAACTTTTCCCGTAGCGACACACCAATGGCGGCGTGCAAAAACCCAGAAGTGCTGCTGCTGTGGCGGCACACAAAAATCTGGAAAGCACCGCTGCTGCTTTTGGTTTTTGCGCACCGCCACTGCGGCGCTTTTGGATTTTCGCGCGCCGCAGTGGTGGCAGCAGCGGTGTCCTTGTGTGCCATGCGAAAACCTGGAAGTGCTGATGGCCCGCCACCGTACATGCCGGTGCGCCGTCAGCGCTTCTGGGTTTTGACGTGACACACCTGGGCCCCGCAGGCAACACACTTTTGTGTCGCAACACACAGTTTGGAAAGCTGTGCTCTAATTCTTTATTCCACTTATTTTTTAGCATCTGCATATCAAATTGATTTATTGATAACAAATATCTATAAAAACTAATAGTAGGTTTTTTTTAGTTTTAAAGGATTTAAGAAGTAGTTCTAGTATCTCAGGTGTCTCCGAAGCTGAAAATGCTGCTGGTCCAAACAAAGTTGTTAACAAATGTTGTAGCTGTAAATATTGCCATTGGGTTACATCTGATAGATCAGGGCTTTCCAAAGTTTTCCCGCGGCAACACACCAACCGCTGTTGGTGTGTTGCCGTGGGAAAACCCGGAAGTGCCGCCATTGCGGCAGCGCGCAAAAACCCGGAAGCGCTGCTGCCGCTTTCAGTTTTTGCACGCCACCGTTGGTGTGTCGCCGTGGGAAAACCCGGAAGCGCTGATGATGATCAGCGCTTCCGGGTTGTGTGGTGACACACCAGACTGTGTGTGGTGACACACTTTTTGTTAAGGTTTTTCTATGTAGAATTCATGCGAATGGATTCCTTCACTAGCTCATAAAGCTAGTATTTTTCCATTCAATGCTCCCATAACAAAAAGCAGTTTCCCATAACATCTACCAGTAAAAACACCAGGTGTGATTTCGCTAGCCAAAACAATGTAGTGATAACAGCCTTGTCCCATGAGAACAGTTCCCGGGAGGGGAGACAGTGCGCAACACCGCCATCTCATGGCGGTTTATATTAAGTACAACTGTTACTACATTGTTAAGCTGAAAAATGGCCTAGCCCAAGGGTCGGCAAACTTTTTGAGCCGAGAGCCATTTTGGTATGCTCGTGCACATTTTGAAGTGCTCGAGAGCCAGGGGGCGGGGTTTGCGGGCGGGAGCCAATCGCGTGGAAGGGGGCGCTTTGGCGCGCGCTGATTGGTGGAGGCTCAGAAGGAAGGGCGCTGCCACCAATCAGCATCTCCGTTTCTTCTCCAGGGTTCTTCTCCTGTAGAAGAAACAGGGACGCTGATTGGTGGAGGCTCAGAAGGAAGGGCGCTGCCACCAATCAGCATCTCCGTTTCTTCTCCAGGGTTCTTCTCCTGTAGAAGAAACAGGGACGCTGATTGGTGGAGGCTCAGAAGGAAGGGCGCTGCCACCAATCAGCGTCTCCGTTTCTTCTCCAGGGTTCTTCTCCTGGAGAAGAAACAGGGACGCTGATTGGTGGGGGCGCCCTTCCTTCTGAGCCTCCACCAATCAGCGTCTCTGTCTCAGCGTCTTCTCCAGGGTTCGCGCCGCTTCCGGAGACCGGCTTTCTGATGTCGGTCGGCAAAGATGGAAAAAGAGCCAGCGTCAGGAGGCCAAAGAGCCAGATCTGGCTCGCGAGCCGCCAATTCCGACCCTTGGCCTAGCCCACATAAGCCAATCAGAATGCTGAACCATGTGTATAATTCGGCTATGAACTATGGGTACTCACTCACTCGCTCATTCTATGCTGCTTTTTGACTGCTATCTACATGTTGCCATGTACTTTGTTTCTGAACTGTAACTACGCCTGGTCTTTGCATAGACCATGATTTTTCTTTCCTCACATCTGTTGATGGAACTCTGCATATGCTTTGTTTTTTCCTTTTTGCAATAATGCACTATACATCCATTATTGCCTTATGCTACCAATAAAGATATTGTTAGCCTTAAAACACGTTGTTTGGATTAATCTGCACCTGGAACCCCAAAAGCCAGCAACACCCCACACTTTTGTGTCGCGACACACAGTTTGGAAAGCTCTGTGATAGATGATATTTATCTCTTAACACAGCGTATGTTAAAAATTCATCTTCTTCATCTATCAGTTGATAGTTGATCCTAAAATGCAGAAGCTATCTACCACTTTGATATCTTCATTGCCAGTTCTAAGGCTAGTTGTTGTACCTGTTGTCATTAATTTGGTCGTCTTTTCTTTATTCCCATTTTTTCACTTTGCTTCTTAACTTTTATTCCTAGAGCTTGCAGATCCTTTTCTTTTTCTGCTATCAGATTAGTGTCATCAGCATAGTGCAGGTTATTGATGTTTCTTCCTCCAATTTTAAAACCACGGCCATCTTCTTCCAACCCAGCTTCCCTTAATATATATTCAGCATATAGGTTGAATAAATAAGGGTAGAAGATACAGCGTTGTCACATTCCTTTGCTGCCGAGGCCATAATGCAGCAAAGGACCCCCAAACTATAACATTTCCACCACCACACTTTAAAGTTGGTATCTGGTTCTTTTGGGAAATGCTGTCCTTGGTTTTCACCAAACGTGTCATCTGGTACTGTGGTCAAATTACTTTATCTTTGTGTTTTTCCAGAGCACATTGTTGCAGAAATCCTGTTTTTTGCCAAGGTGTTCATGGGCAAACTTTGGTCTTGCCCTGATGTTCTTTCTGGACAGCAAAGGTTTCCTCCTGGCACACCTCCCATGTAGATCTAATTTGTGCAGCTTCTTTCTAATGGTAGACACATGCACTTTGACATCAGTAATGGTGAGAGCTACCTGAAGCTCATGTGATGAAAGTTGGGGTTTTTAGAGACTTCTTTCACCATGTTCCATTCTGCTCTCAGGCTGAACTTGCTGGGATGGTCTGGCCTGGGCAAGTTGGCAGTGTTTTGAAGTCTTCTCCACTTGTAGATGATCTTCCAGACGGTGGAATGATTGTCATCCAATTGTTTGGTGATCTTTTGAAATCCCTTCCCAGACTCATAGGCATCTATAACCTTCTTTCTGAAGGCCTCATATTACTCTCTTGATCTAGGCATGATGATACCACACGCTTCAACAACAAAGAGCAAATCAAACTAAATGTCTGAGGTATAAATAAGACAGGTTTCTCCCAGATCCACTCTAACAGTGCTCTAATCATTTGCACCTGATCTGGTGCACATGATTCTAATTTTAGGTATTTGAGGTAGTGATAAATGTAGGGGTGTACTTACTTTTTCCACCTGCAAAATTTGCATTTATGTTTATTTAAATCACATAATGGACTATGGAAAATGTAAATGGTGCATGATATTTGTTATATTATCAATATTGTTGAAATGAAGATCAAGTACAGTATCTGTATGTTGAAATATGTTAAAAAAGTAAATAATTTCAGTGGGGTGTACTTATTTTCTCACATCACTGTATGCCTTCCTTTAGTATGAAATAAAATCCTTACCAGTGCTGCTGATAAAGATGTGAAAAGATATGGTAGATAATTTTCCTTGACTGTTGGACAGAAATTATGGACTGTCAGCTATATTAGTTTTTCTTTTTTTTTCTTTTCTTTTTACAGTTGTGTGGTATGGACCAATTCTGGGGCATTGCTTTAAGAGCACAATCTGGAGATGTGAGCCGGGCAGCTATACAGTACATTAACTCCTATTATATTAATGGTATGGGAATTCATTTCAAAATTCTGAGCTTAGAATTCCAAAGAAAATACTTTATATCATTATAAAAAGAAGTTTAAATATGTTTTTTTATTTAGGTAATTTATCTTTATAATTTTATTTAGGTCATTTATTTTTAAATATTTTAGGTAAAACAGGTCTGGAGAAAGAACAGGAATTTATTAGCAAGTGCATGGAAAGCCTCATGATAGCATCTAGTAATCTAGAGCAAGATTCTCATTCCAGCCTCACTATTATTGAACGAGGACTGCTCATGCTTAAAACTCATTTAGAAGCTTTTCGGAGAAGGTAAACTGTATCCTTGTTGTACTGTTTTATCAAAAGGTAGTATTTAAGGAAAAATGACAGGCAATTATGAACATAATTTTTTGGTGGTCTCAATATTAATTTGCTGTATTTTTTAATTTCATCTTAAATTTAGGAATTTTTAAAGAAAATTCTGTATCTCACTTTTTAAATTTTTTTTGTCACAAGTGCAAATTGGATTATTTTCCACTTTGTGCTAGGTCCTCAGTAAAACAAACAAACAAACTTGCCTGTGATATACATCATCCTAGTTTTGAAATGTCCTTGAGTTCTCTGTGTAGTGTTGGGTAATCTACTTTTAAAATAAAATAATACTGAAACATTATTGAGCTCATGAAATTAGCTTCATAGTTCTTTAGGCCCTGGCAAAAGTTCATAAACATCACAAGTTCTAAAGTACTAAGAAATTCATAGTCACCATTCCCTTGTTCTTGTATATAAGCTCAGCTTATTCAGTTGCCATTTTGAACAGGTAAATCTGTAACGTCTCCATAGATCTGCTTAGATAATTTGGTTTTTAAGGAAATGGTTTGTCATTGGTTTCCCTTTTTTATATTTTTTCTTCAGGTTTGCGTATCATCTGAGACAATGGCAAATAGAAGGCACTGGTATCAGCAGCCATTTAAAAGCATTGAGTGATAAACAATCACTACCTCTCAGAATTGTTTGTCAGCCAGCTGGACTTCCTGACAAAGTATGTTTTCTTAATGTTTTCTTGTTTTTTTGCTTCACTTCCAAATATTGCTTTATATCTTGTCTCATTTATTAAGAAATAAATTAATGTACAATGTGTTCTATTCCAGATGACCATTGAAATGTATCCAAGTGATCAGGTGGCAGATCTGAGAGCTGAGGTAACACATTGGTATGAAAATTTGCAGAAAGAACAGCTGAACCAGCAAGCTCATCTGCAAGAATTTGGCCAAATCAGTAGAAAAGGAGATTTCCCAGGTATATTTTAAAGTATTTTTCTGGCTAGGACTTGGCAATCCAATTTGAGCTTGTGTGGTAGGTTTAATTTTGTCTCTGTTCACAGACTGTGTTCATACAAAAACAGACTGTTCTAGTGTTTTTCCCAATTTAGTACATGAATGAATGAGTGAATAAAAAAATAGAAAATCTATAGTTCTGTAAAAATGATTATGTTATGTTTCGTGGATAGAGGAGAAGGAGAAATACTGAAAGCAACTTTTTTTCAATTTTAGGGGGTCTCATGGGACCTGTAAGAATGATCTCTTCTGGGCATGAACTAACAACTGACTATGATGAAAAAACTCTTCATGAATTGGGGTTTAAAGATATGCAGGTATTAATAAATATTCAGAAGAGGTGATTATAAACATTCTGTAATGATAATAATTCATTATTTATATTACCATAATACTGTATTTATCTTTAAAAAAGACTATCCTGAATTTAGGCTAACCTTCTTCCAAGAACATTGCAGGTAGTCCTCATTTAGCAACCGCAATTGGGACCAGCAACTCAGTCACTAAGTGAAGCAGTCACTAAGTGGGAAATCACATTACCACAACTGTTCTTTCCTTTTCCCCACTCCCCCACCCTTTGGAATGCTAACCCCAGTGGCATTGGGATATGCCCTGCTTCAGGCTTCAATCACACACACAGTTTCTCCTGTGATTATCAGTTTACTACTAAACTGAAGGATTACAGCAAAACAAAGGAATGTAAATGAAGCACAGGAATGTAAATGAAGCCAAGGCTTGCCTGCAAGGTTTGCTTTGAGAATAGGAGCACACTGAAGAATCATTCAGAGTCAGTCCAAGGTTTCAGAGCCAGGTCAAGTTTGTCAGCCAGTCAAAAGGTTAGAGGTCCAAGAAGTAGAATCCACACACTAAAGCCACACACAAGCCAGATGTCAAACTATCAAACATAGTTTCCAGCAAAGAGCTTGTTTTAGAGCTGCTGCTTAAATAAGGCTGCAGCCAGCTGTCAGTGATCAGACTGCTTGCTCCTTTGCTTGGTGAGTAGCCTAATAGACTTTTACTAATCTGCTCTGCATTCTACTGGGGGGAGCTGGGAGGCCTTATGTCATCCTCATCTGACTGCTCCAGCTGCTCAGATGGTGCCTGTGATTGATCAGCCTCATGTGATTCATGTCTGTGTTTCTCATGAGGCTGACATTCCACAGGCTCAGCTAGAGCAGCTGCTTCAACTTCAGACTCAAAATCTGAGTCCTGAGCCTGGGCCATGACAGGATAGCAGGCTCAAAACTGACAAGACCATTATAAACAATTAGTTTCTGGGATAATTAACAAGGGAATTAATGATTGTATTTACATTAATTAGAGAGGAAGGGATTACAAGAGAGTAAGCAGGCCCACAATGGGGAATACACATATAAAGCAATGCACTGGTACTGGCAGCCACTAGCGCACACTATGCAAACAGCCCAGTGTATTCCCCATTGTGGGCTGGTTTACTCTCTCTTAATCCCTCCTTCTCTGCTATGCGAGGGGGGAGGAAACGGGTCAGGCACAGGAGAGATTGCCTACAGAAATCACTTGTCCTCCTACACCCCCACAGAGCAGAGAGACTGGGGAGGAAGGGATTACAAGAGAGTTACCAGGCACACACTGGAGAATACACATCGAAAGCAATGTGCTAGCACCAGCAGCCAGAAGCGCCCTATGTAAACAGCCTGGTGTATTCCCCATTGTGTGCCTGCTTAATCTCTTATAATCTCCTCCTCTCCAATCTCTGCTCAGCAAGGGGAGGGGAGAAAGAAAAACAACAGGTCAGGTACAGGACAACACATACTGACTGTAATGGCAATCATGTGACTGAGGGATGCTGCAAAGGTCGTAAATGTGGGCATTGGTCATAAAGTTATTTTTTCAGCACTGTCGTAACTTCAAACAGTCACTGGACGAGGCAATAGGTAAGCGAAGACTACCTGTAAATAAAATACAGTACATCCTGTGAAAAGCTTTACCTTATTTTAGGACAACAAAGCTCTGTTAAAGGTGCAGGAAGAGACAACTGTTGATCAGCTGGAAAATGTAAAAGAAGGCAAGATGAGGTCTTGGAAATGCCATAGAACAGGGGTCGGCAGCCTTTTTTCCATCAGGGACCACCCCCGTCGGAAATTATTTTTCAAGGGCCAGGGGGCGGGGTTTGCGGGCAGCAGCCAATCAGACGGGTGGGGTTTGCGGGTGGCAGCCAATTGGACAGACGGGGCGGGGTTTGTGGGGGCAGCCAATCAGATGGACGGGGGCGGGGTTTGCAGGCCTGCCGCTCCGGGGCACCGAGGGCATTCTCGGGGTCCCCGGAGCCTGCCCTTTCAAAGGGGCAAGCTCCGGGGACCCCAAGAATGCCCTCGGTTCCGGCAGAAAGGCAAAAGCCTCACCGCGCGTGCATGCTGCTGGGCCCCTTCCGGCGCGGAGATTTTCCACACACCCCCCCACGCCGCTCAGCTGTGCAGTGGGGAAGTGGTTGGCAGCCTGCGCGTGCGCGGCACAGAGATTTTCCACCCCCCACCCCCCCTGCGCCGCTCAGCTGTGCAGCAAGGAAGCGGCCGGCAGCCTGGGCACCCGGCGAGGCTTTTGCCTTTCTGCCGGAACCGAGGGCATTCTCGGGGTCCCTGGAGCTTGCCCCTTCGAAAGGGCAGGCTCCAGGGACCCCGAGAATGCCCTCAGTTCCGGCAGAAAGGCAAAAGCCTTGCCGCGTGTGCGTGAGGCGCGTGCTGATAGGTGGAGGTGCTTCCCCTTCTGGGCCCCCACCAATCAGCTGCTACGGCTTACCCTGCGGCCCACTTCCTAATGACCACAGGTTGCCGACCTCTGCCATAGAACATATTTAAACTTAATACAGGTAGTCCTCACGAACCAGTAGATCAGTGAGTTTTTGAAGTTACGACGGCGCTGAAAAATGAGACTTATGAGTGGTTCTCAAAGTTGTGGCTGTCGCAGCGTCCCCGCGGTCACATGTTCATAATCGGGCGCTTGGCAACTGGCATGCATTTACAACAGTCACAGCATCCCGCAGTCACATGATTGCCATTTGCAACCTTCACAGCCGGCTTCTGACAAAGTCAGTGGGGAAGCCAGGAGGAAGTCGCAATTCGCAGTCACATGACATCACGCTTAATGACCTGCAGTGATTCGCTTAACAACTGCAGCTGGAATTGACATCGTAAGTTGGTGCAGTCACATGATGTCACACTTAATGACCATGCCGCTTAGCGATGGAGTTGCTGGTCCCTATTGCGGTCGGTAAGTGAGGATTACCTGTATTTTGGAAGTGAGAATTTAGAGACTGAGCCAAAAAGTGTCAAAAAGTTAAATTTTGAGGAAGGAAGTTCCCTTTTTTATTCTATAAATGATTTTTATTTTAGTTTCAAAAAACTAAAAATTATTTTGAAAGGTGCCACGCAGATCTCTAAAATAAATACATTTAGTTTTCTTATTCTATCTAATATGCATCTAAAATAGAATGTTATGCACATGGAAGTGGATCTTGTTGCTACATTGCATGTTATTTATTGAAATAACATAATTATGAGTAGAATATCTAAAACTGAAGCAAATTTTTATGGAATTCTTCAGAGATGGGCATTCTGGAGTGGACTATATCAGTCCTAGGGTCTGAAACCAGGATTTTATCTTATTAAGTAGCTAGATATCAAGGAGGAATGATACTTTCAGATCAGAAAACTTTCTCTTGGTGTTGTACATAGTAGATACAGGTAGTCCTTGCTTAACATCCACTCATTCAGCGACCATTTGAAGTTATGATGGTGCTGAACGAGGGGGGACTTACAATGGGTCCTCGTAGTTGCAGCCATCACAGTGTCCCCACAGTTGTGTGAACGCAATTCAGGCACTTGGCAACTGGGTCGCAATTACAACATTGCAGTGTCCGACAGTCACATGATTGCCATTTGCAGCCTTCACTGCCAGCTTCCGACAAGCAAAGTCAATGGGGAAGTTGGCAGAAGGTTGCAATTGGCAATCGTGACCGCGGGATGCTGTGACCACACGGGATTCATCTAATGAAGGCAATTATGACCTTGTCTCTTAGTGACGGATTACCATAGGTAAGCGAGGACTGATTTTCTTTCCATCCATCCATCCATCCATCCATCCATCCAATTTTGCCACCGCCCATCTCCCCCCCAAGGGGGAACTCTGGGCGGTTTACAATAAATGGGTTCCATTCCAGATTTCTCAGTGATAGGTGTCTTCCTCATTCGTTTGAAATGATAATATTCTGTTGTCCTGTCTCTTGTGTCCACATGATCCTCTTATAGAACTTACAGCTTCTAGCTAATTTGCCCATTGCCAGCAAGGATTTTTGTCTGTGATATTATCTTGGTCTTTGCCAGAGGATTGACTTGTACTTTTCCTTCTCTGTGCTACATGAACCGCTTTCTCGTGGCCCTAGTCAGTGTGTTGAAGGGACACTATTGCTACCAGTATACTGATATCTTAACTATAATAATAACTTCCTTGCCTTTTTAAAAATAAAATTATCTTCACTTGCTATTTCAAGATGGTGTTTGTGTCCCTGGGTGCTCCAAGGAGAGAGCGGAAGGGGGAAGGAGTTCAGCTTCCAGCATCCTGCTTGCCAGCTCCTCAGAAGGACAACATCCCAATGCTCTTACTTCTACAAGAGCCTCATCTTACCACCCTGTTTGACTTGCTGGAAATGCTTGCCTCCTTTAAGCCTCCACCTGCAGAAGTGGCTATGGAAGATAGTGAGGTAATTTTAATTTAGGTTCTTATGAAGGAATTGTGTTTTATGTAATATATACACACATGCATTCTTACACGCAGCAGGGGTCCACAATCTGTCAAGCAGCAGGCACCGATGCATAATCTCAAGACGATATGGGTGCCGAAAATAAAAATTGAACAACGATGGAATGTATAATTCAAAAGATGAATAAAAATTGTCCATGTCATCTCATGGAAAAATACACACTTGTACAATTTCTCTATTGCAGGATTTAGGCCATTTTATATTGTTTTTTTAAAAAACAGTTTGGTTGGTTTTTTTAATTTTGGAAGATGGTGGGTGCTATCCAATGGCACATCAAATTCTGTATACGTATAGACAACATAATTGCTGACTAATGCTGCAAAACATGAGACCTGTGAAAACTTAGTATTGATGAGTAAAATTGGCTTCATGTTTTTGTGATATACTGTATTTGTTTCTTTTCCATCTGAAGTTTAAATAGTGCGGTATATATTAGCCTACATTAAGTTATAGAGTGGTTATAAATAGTGCAAAATAACTCTGGAGGGAAAAATGTGTTGCACGAACAAAAACTGGTTAATCTTTCAGTATTTTGTTCGCTGAATTCAGATATGTTTTCAGATTTTCTTTCTATCAGGCAAGGTTTTTGAGAGACATAGTACTTGATACTTTGATAATTAAAAGCACAGAAGTCATACTGGGACCTCACTTGCCGTGATACTGCTTTTCCGTGTTTGACATGTCCTGGTGAAATCGTTCACCGTTCTTCTCACTATACCGAGATTGTCAGGGGAGAAAGTCCAAGAAATGAACAAGAAGTGACATGTTACATCCCATAGCTTGGTACAGCTTAATTAATACCCAAAAAGGTTTTGTGGATGCTTTTGAATGATTATCATGTAGCTTTTTCAACTTCACTTAACTCTTCATCAGATTTGTTATATTTTATCAATTATTTTATCTGACAACCTACAAAAATATCTTCCTTAATCTTAGCATCACTAATCCTGGGAAATTTATGCCTCAAGTACACAAATCCAGTTCCTTTAAGTAACCCAAGAGACCCAGTAGCCCAAGAAGAAAAAAACAGGAGTTATCTACAATATACAGTGTAAGGACTGTAGCAGCCACTATGTTTTATCCATCTCTTTAATGCAGTTTTTCATAAGTCCAAGTCTGATATGCAAAGAAGGAAGGAAACCCTTTTCAGGGTCAACAGGTTGATATTTACCACATTCTTTTTTCCTGGAAATGTGAGGTATATTTTGGCCATTCTTTCTGAATGTAATGGTTTTTCCTGTTCCTACTGATCCACTCACACCAAAAACAACAGTACTTTGTGTATCCAAGCTGCAGACCCAGCAGAAGTGCAGTGAGCTTCAGATCTCTACAGATATTCCATTTATATTTTTCATACTGGATCTTTTCTAATAAATAGTTTCATGTTATCATACAACTATTTCACATTGGCAGCATGGGCTAACTAATTTGTTTCCATTATGTAGGAGGACAGCCTTCAAGCTAGCTTTTGAGGAGTCCATGAACAAGCACCACTTTACATTGTGTTTATGGCTGAGACTCTCCATAACCAAACAAACATCTTTACAAAACAGTAGCCCATCATCTTGGGAGAAGAATTTGTTAAATTCATCATGGCGGCAACAACAACAAAAACTTTAGTATCAGAGAATATTCCAGCCCTTTAATTTTGAATCTAAAACTTCAGCCTGCTTCTTAGACAAGTTCAAAAATAAGAGCAAGATCATTCAGATCTTCTTCAAATATGCTTCACTTGAAATCCTGAGTCAGAATTAATGTTTTCCCTTTTCTGCTCTTTATATGCACCATCATAATCACCACTAGATTCAGTGTCACTAAATGTCACTAAACCTCACATTTTCAGAAGGCTTTGGTATGCCTAGTGGCAACTCCTCATTATGTGGGACTGGTCTCATTGTGGTTGGTAAATCAGGGTATTTCACAGTGTGCTGACTTTTCGAGCTGATCTCTGTTGCTTTTCTTAGGCAGAAATAACAATTTGATGAGTAGTCTTTTGGCTCCCTCCAATTCATAGGAGTAGCATATGGTGTGAACCCTTTAGCCATCCTGTTAGAAGTCTAACACATGTCACACAACAAACATGGGCCCAATTCTTATTCTTGGTCATCACTTTACAACCAAAATAAAGTTCATAGGAATTTTTGACAAGTGGGAAGTTTCATTTCTGAGACTTAAATTTAAAGTTACCACACACATAGGAGAAAGAATCAGGATGATTGTTACAGTTTTGTGGCATGATAAATGTATGTAGATAAGCAAAACACTATTACAATCAATTTAATATTTAACTTGAATACAGAGAATGTACACTTAAACTCTTTTCACTGTAGCTGTGGCACCAGATTGACTGCTCTCCAGACATAAGCTGGACTCGTGTTTAGGCATATCCAAACATGACTCAACCTGCACAATGTGCTGTTCTGTACTAGTTGTCATGCCTTCTACCTTTGTCTGGAAGTTATTTGTGCTAGAGAACAATAACAACAACAACTAGATTTTGCTCAATGATTGATACAGATATGCTACTATAGTTAAAATACTGTATGGTACTGTAATTTAACTAACTGAAAGAATAAAGAAGATGGGGTCACAAGAAAACTAAGCCTGATAGAAAAAATCTGATTTCATTTTTGAATTCAGCATGAAAAAGTCTGATTAGAACACCTATTACAATCCATGTGACAAAATTGTTGTTACTGTGATTTATTTAATTTGCTTTATATGATTAGCACGATACATTTTTACATGTGTCCTCAGAGTGCAAAATGTGAAGAACTCCACCTTCATGCAGAAAATCTATCAAGGCGAGTTTGGGAGTTGTTAATGCTGCTTCCTACATGTCCTAATATGCTTCAGGCATTTCAAAATATTTCAGATGATCAGGTGAGCAAAAAATAATCTCTTAAATATTTGTAGTTGTTGACACATGAAGTTGGTAGTCCTTTAGGATATTTTCTCCTGTTTTGAACTGCTGCACATAATTTAAACCTGGCATCACAGTTTGGAGGTTTGGGATTCAAATATCAGTTGTTCGTATGTCTTGAAAAGGAGAGGGACAGCTATTATGACTTCTGGAAGGCCTTGTGAGCTGCCAGTGTGGGCACCATAGAGGGCCTGCCCACCCCTCTGTTGCCACACAGGTATAAGGAAGGAAGGGAAAGGAAGTTGCTGGAAGGATTGAGGCAGGTAGGCCAGTGAGAAATGCTATGGTCAGACTTCCTGAGACCATTACAATAAGGAGTAAGGGCACAGGGCTTGTGGAGGAAACAAAGATTGTACTATGGAGAATAAACATAAAGGAAGAAGTGATCTTCTTTGTTTATGAAGGAAGAGGTGATCTGACTAGCCTTGCCCTTCTCATTGCATAAAATCACTTCAGAATCCCTTTGAGTTTTACTTCTGTGGCTGGTCCAAAATAATTCAGCAGAACTTCCAGAATGAGGAAGTTTGTTTTGGACTAATAGCTAATATACATTCTTCTTTTACGTATTTATGAGTCTGGTTTTTTTATATTGTGGCTGTGACTAATGTGGAAAGCCTCCATGGACTGTGACTCAGCCACCTGTTTGTTAGATCCAGGTCCCTCCTGGTTGATCAAGACCGCCTCTCATGCATGTATTAGAACAGCTTTTTAAATTAAAACAAGTGGTCATGTTTCAGTAAAGCTATAAAAGTATAAATGAAGGGATATTGCAGATACAGCAAATAATTTTTCATATCTGGAATAGCGTTGCTGAACGGGCAATCTAATTTCAATTTAATCAGCTAAACGTAAACTAAAATACAGGTAGTAAATAATGGAAATTTCAAAAACTCATCTATTCAGCATTTTCATTTTGCTTTTAATTTAGCTCTAGCTTTAGGAATCTCTAGTGGACCATAGATTAAAACAGATATTCAACATGAGTCAAATTATATTCAACAGAGGGTATAATTAAGACATGATAGTACATAAACACATGTATATATTCAAGCTCAGATTATTAGTGATCCTCTCTTATAGACTTTGCCTGTCTAATCTTTTTTATTTTTTAAAAGGGTAATGATGGATTCAGTTGGAAAGATCTTTTAAGAATAAAAAGTGCCCATAAACTTTTGTATGCCCTTGAAATAATTGAAGCACTTGGAAAACCCAATAGAAGAATAAGGCGGGAATCCACGGTAGTATCATTTTATTTTTCAAAATTTTGTTTCTTATATATGCATGAAGTGCCATTTATAACTTATCTTTCATGATAATTATGTTTTGCCACTGATTTTAGGGAAGTTACAGCGATCTGTATCCAGATTCTGATGATTCAAGTGAAGATCAAATAGAAAATAGTAAAAACACTTGGAGTTGCAAGGTTTGAAATTGTTATATAAAAATGCTATTCTGGTGGCATTTGTATCTTTGTTCACATGTGTCTGTACTTTTACTTTTTGATTTTGATTTTGATTAGAAAATGAGGTGCTGAAAAAGAAATAAGCACAGATTGCATTTTTGAATAAATCCTTCCATAAAACAGAAAAGGAATTGTTCTTTGTACAATAAAGTATTATCCATTTTTAATCTAAATTTTAATAAATTTATTACAGTCATAGACCAGCATAAGGAGGGTGGGGTACAGTCAGTTAAAAAGCATAAAAGATACATAAGACTCTAAAATATTATGAAAAGCTATAAGATATAAAAATAAATGTATTAAAACAAAGTATATATAAAAAACAAATCTAAAAGAATTTAAAAGGAGGGGTAGGAGCATTAGATATAGGGGAGCATAAAGGTTAGTATGTGGAAGACTATATCAAATTACTGGAGTACTCTAGTATGGCGATCTAGATGTCTCTCTGGGTAAGGAATCTTCCTGTATCGCCTTCAAGGACAGCTGAGGGGAGGCCATTGTGCCAGAGTAAAGGCCCTCCGGTATTTAGGTACTTCAAGTTTAAGCAAGCATGCCATAGGAGAGGCAGAGTACCTGTTGGATTCACTGGCAATAAAAGTTGGGGTTCTGACTAGATCAGATTGGTGCTCTTTGTCTGCCACACACTGTTTAATGAGTGCTTTGGCCTGGTCGTGTCCCATGCTGAGTAGAAGACCAAGGATGAGATTTTAGTTGCCACTGCCTGTTTACACGTGGATTGAAAATCATTCATAATTAATGGGGCAAGGCCAAGGGGGAAAAAAGGATAGTCTGAGCCAATAGTTGAGTATGGTCACCCACACTCTAGCCTCCACTTTCATGAGACCTGTCTCTAGTTGCAGGGTGTCATTAGAGCAGGGCTTTCCAAAGTGCCGCCGCTGGCGACACGCCAGCGGCGGTGCGGCGGCGACACGCAACAGCGTGCGGCGGTGTGCGGCGGCGACACAAGGGGCATGCGGCGGCGCACACGGCGGCAACACGGGGCATGCAGCAGCAACACAAGAGGGCATGCAACGGCGGGGGGGACGTGCGGCGACACGGGGCATGCGGCAGCAACACAAGAGGGCATGCAACGGCGCGGGGGAACGTGCGGCGGCGCGTGCATGTATGGCGGCTGCCGCTGCCACCGTGCACGCGCGCGCCGCCGCTTCCGGGTGGTGTGGCGACACACTTTTGTGTCGCGACACACAGTTTGGAAAGCTCTGCATTAGAGACATATTTTGGGACTTGAAGGGCTGATCTTAGAAATTTGGATTGTACAAGTTCTAATGGTGCAAAATTGGAGAAGGGGTCCAGCTGGGCAAAATAAAGAAGTTGTGCTTCAAATAATTTGAGTGGTGCAAGTATATAGTGATCGCCTCTTGTCTTAAGGAATTTAAGGATGGCAGGTGAGCTCCTCTGTGCATTTTCAGCAACGTAGTCCCCGGGGGCTTTCCTACTGCTGGCAAAATGGAGGACTACCCCCAGGTATTTGAAACAGGGGACCTGCTCAATCTTGTGGCCATCTATGCTCCAGGAGTGCCTCTTGGGCCTTTTGGCAAATGCCACGATTTTAGTTTTCTGATGATTGAGTTCTAGCTGGTTTTCCTTGCAGTACTGTGTTAGTGCTCTCAGTGTTCTTTTAAGACCAATAGGTGTTCTTGAAAGTATTGCTGCATCACCTGCATAGAGTAGAACATAGATGTGTCTTCCAGCAAGTTTTGGGGAGTAAAAGTTGGTGTTGTGAAGATGGCCCACCATGGAGTTGATATAGAAATTGAATAAGAGTGGGGCCAATATGCAACCTTGCTTGACACCTTTCTCAGTTTCACTGGCACTGATGAGATGGCCCTGGGGGTTACATCTTACTTTGAGTGAGGTCCCGTCATGTCGCATACATATTAAATGAAGTAAACTTTGGTCAATGAAGGCCTCCAGTTTTTCCCACAATTTAGCTTGGGATATGGAATCAAATGCTGATTTGGAGTCTATGAAAGCAGCATAAAGAAAGGTTGTATTGCAGGAGGAGTATTTTTCAATGAGATGATGGAGTACTAGGCACTGATCAGTGGTGGATTGGCTTTCCCTAAAGCTGGCTTGCTCCTCTGCAAGTATGTTTTCTTGTTCCAGCCAGTCCTGGAATTTCCATTGTAGGTGTCTTGCATAGAGTTTGCTGATTGCACTGAGGAGGCTGATTGGTCTATAATCAGCAGGGTCATTCTTTTTCCCTTTTTTATATATAGGGACAATGATCACAAGCCCCCAATCCTTGGGGACTCGGCCATTAGTTTTGATGCAGGTAAAGAGTGAGGCCAGAGTGGGGGCAAAGAATTTCTCAGTTATCTATGAGAGATTTTTATACAATAACATATATTTAGTTAGTTGCTTACTTAATTATTTTACTTGCTGACATTTCTATAATTTGATTACAGTTTGTGGCTTCTGGAGGTCTTCAGCAGCTCTTGGAAATATTTAATTCTGGGATTTTAGAACCTAAAGAACAGGAATCATGGACAGTTGTAAGTGACAAGTCATAACTGACTCATCTTAATGAGATATAAAACTTTTCTCTAATGATTCTGTAGTTTTGCTTTAAGTCTATGAAGGTTCTCAGTCATCCAGGTGGAATTTTCTGTAGCTTGAATCATGTCAACTGGATTTCTATTTTCTTAATGGAAACGTTTCGCTCCTTATCCAAGGGGCTTCTTCAGTCTGAGCAAAGTTGGTAAGGGAATCCTAAATATGTTCCTAGGTAGCTGTGTGACCTTACACCTGGGGCTAGATCATGGTTATATTGAGATGTAATTTTTAAGTCCTTTTATCATCTAATGGAGGGTCGTTAAAAACACCATGCTGCTGTTGAGCTTCTGAAATGGTCTTAATCTTCCTAGGCACAGAAGACAACACGGGGAGGAAGATGGGGGAGAGTTTGTGCCTGAGGCCCCCACCTCTATTCAAGGAAGGATTTTCCAAGTTGGCATAAATGGATTCCTTGACCCCTCTCTCAAACCACCTATCTTCTCTGTCTAAAATGTGAACATTAATGTCCTCAAATGAGTGTCCTTTTTCTTTTAGATGAAGATAAACTGCTGACTCTGGTCCTGTGGTGTTATTTCTCCTGTGTTTTAAAGTTTTGCTTTAAAGCATTCTGTTGTTATCTATCAAAAAAATTCAATGAAGTTAAAGCTGCTTATTGAATCTTCTTATTTGTAGTGGTTACTGGATTGTCTGGCTTGCTTGCTGAAGTTGATATGCCAGTTTGCAGTGGATCCTTCAGATTTGGATTTAGCTTATCATGATGTTTTTGCCTGGTCTGGAGTAGCAGAGAATCATAGGAAAAGAACTTGGCCAGGAAAATCACGGAAGACTGCAGGAGATCATACAAAGGGCCTTCACATACCCCGTTTGACTGAGGTGAAAAACAAACATCTCTTTAAAAACAACAAAAACAAAGACTTTAGGGAAATTAATTTGTCTTGTCCCCAAATTGGCAGGTGTGACACTATGTACAGTAAATGTACGTTTACGTAGAGAGTTACTTTGGAAACCCATCGTTAGAGGGAAAAAATGTTAGTTAACTATAAATGGTTAACAGGAATAACACAGTCTTACTAAGTTAACATATTTCCCAAGAAGTTATTACAATTCCACATAACTTTGATGACTGGGAATTATGGGAATTGAAGTCCAATATATCTGAAAAGCATCAGGATGGGTTAGGGGTAATAATATATAATCCTATTTATTTTCTGGATACATACATACATACCCCATGAATTGATAAGAAAGAAATTGGATCTGAGAATAGCTTAAAGAGAAGCCTGAACCATGTTTCATATATATGCTGCTTTGACACTTCAGCTTCTTCCACTGAATTTTAAATTTAGCATATACATATATATAGAGTCATACTTCATAAACAATAGTCAATTCTGGATATTCTTAATGGCAGTTTTCTAAACTGAAATGGCAAGAAATAGAAAAGCATAGAACCTTAAGGGAAGCATTATTTTTATTAAATAGTATTTTAATATATTTAGATAGGACAGTGATTTCCAAGATGTTTTAGAGGATAAACTATACCTACACCCAAAGTGTGAACTTTTTATTTAGTTTAATTATAAATTCCTAGTTGTGATTTTTTGTGTGTAATAGCATTAGTGGTGAAACAGCTTTAGGTCATTCATTTCAAAATCATTACACAAAGTACAATATGAATATATGGTAGAAGGGTATTAATCAGATTCATACACAGCATACAGTACTATACTGAATTAAATTTACAGTTGTGCTCATAAGTTTACATACCCCTTACAGAATTTGTAAGATGTGGACCATTTTGTAAGTAAACATAAGAGATCAGATGAAACACTTTTTTTATTTGTAACATGATTCAAATTAAACTATTACACATCACAGAATAGCACAATCATTAAACAATCCATAGTAATAAAGGAAATAATAAAATGGTCCTGTTCAAAAGTTTGCATACCCTTAGTTCTTAA
Source organism: Charina bottae (assembly GCA_023362775.1). Lineage (NCBI taxonomy): Eukaryota > Metazoa > Chordata > Lepidosauria > Squamata > Charinaidae > Charina > Charina bottae. Next base: position 85,516,145 of record JALMGJ010000001.1, on the reverse strand, counting down.
TATCATGTATTGCCCCCTTCAGCATCAATGACAGCTTGCAGTCTTTTGTGATAGTTGTGAATGAGGCCCTTTATTTTCTCATGTGGTAAAGCTGCCCATTCTTCTCAGCAAAAAAACTCCATGTCCTGTATATTCTTTGGTTGTCTAACATGAACTGCATGTTTGAGATCTCCCCAAAGTGGCTCAACGATGTTGAGGTCAGAAGACTGTGATGGCCACTCCAGAACCTTCACTTTGTTCTGCTGCAGCCACTGAAGGATCAACTTGCCTTATGTTTCGGATCATTATCATGTTGGAAAGTCCAAGTGCACCCCATGTGCAGCTTCCGGACTGATGAATGCAAATTTCCCTCCAATATTTTCTGATAATATGCTGTATTCATCTTGCCATCAATTTTCACTAAACTCCCTGTGCCGCTGTAGCTTGCACACCTCCAAAAGAGGAGAAATCCACCTCCATGCTTTATGGTTGGGGTGGTGTGCTTCTCTTCATAGGCCTTTGTTGACTCCTCTCCAAACATAGCATTTATGGTTGTGACCATAAAGTTCAATTTTGGTTTCATCACTCCAAATGATTTTGTTCCAGAAGTTTTGAGGTTTCTCTAGGTGTTGATGGCATATTTGGTTTGCTTCCAGTCCAATTCAAGGTGTTGGTGATCACCTTTAAAGCCCTACATGGCATGGGTCCAGGTTACCTGAGGGACCGTCTCATCCCCATGACATCGACACGTCCCACCCGGTCATGCAGAGAGGGCATGTTACAGACCCCATTTCTATCAAAACAAACCATTTAATCACTAAAACCCACAATTAAAGCTTCAATTTTTTCCAACACAAGCAAGTAGTCTAAAAGTGGTTGCCAAGTAGAGACAAATCCAGAGACATGTCGATGAAGGTTCTCAGTCATCCAGGTGGAACAGTCTGTGGCTTGAATCATGTCAACTGGATTTCTATTATCTCAGTAGAAACGTTTCACTCCTTATCCAAGGAGCTTCTTCAGTCTGAGTAAAGTTAGTAAGGGAATCCTTAAATATGTTTCTAGGGTGGCTGTGTGACCTAGCCCCAGGTGCAAGGTCACACAGCCACCCTAGAAACATATTTAAGGATTCCCTTACTAACTTTACTCAGACTGAAGAAGCTCCTTGGATAAGGAGTAAAACGTTTCTACTGAGAAAATAGAAATCCAGTTGACATGATTCAAGCCACAAATCCAGAGACAGTATTCTCTCTTATTAAAGCTGTTATTTTCACTTTTATAGTTCGTTCTTTAGTTCTATTTTCTTGCTTTTCTATATTTTCTATTTTGTATTTTAATTACGTATTTTGAAAATTAATTGCTGTGGTTTGTTAAATGGTTGTGCCATTTAACAAACAATAGTTTAATTTATATAATAAATTAAATAGTTTAATTTGAATCACATTACAATTTTTAAAAAATGTGGTTTGTCTGATCACTCAGGTTTACTTCCAAAATGGTCCACATCTTACAAATTCTGCAAGGGGTATGTAAAGTTATGAGCACAACTGTAGTACAGTACTAAATTAAATTAAAGTTGTTAACAGAATATGTGAAATGACAATCAAGCAGAAGTTTTTTTTTTAAATATCACAGAGATTCTCCAGAAAATCCAGGATTAATTCTACTGGTCAGTGTACTGGTCAGTGACCGTAATAAACTAGAATGAATGAATTCTACCACACTAGTTATTCTTTTAAATATGATAATTCCCCAGATTTCATAATTGGAATAGCAGTGTTGGAAACAGTTCTTCAACTGCAAGCCCTATTTAAATAACTGAAGCAGACACCTGGGAAATCTTGTCAATGATGAGTGTATTCTCAGCTGCACAGAAGAAAGCAGAGATACCAGTCTGCTGCTTGTTTGAAATGATCATGCTAGTACATACATTGTGAAACTGTGGTAAATGGGTGAAGAGATTCTGGTTGGCATATTTTAGCAAACTATTTGTGTATGTCTGAATATCTGATATCTTCCTTATTGTTCAAATGCTGGATTCATAAACAATGCAGTTACTTTTTATGCCTTATTTACACACACACACACACACACACACACACACACACACAACACATAGTTTTAAGGCAGCATTTGCATTAACTGTTCTCTTTTGACTTCAATTTTTTTAAAGGTCTTTCTTGTACTTGTCCAGGGAACCAGTTTGATTCAGCGACTTATGTGTGTTGCTTATACATATGACAACTTGGCGCCTAGGTACAATAACCTTTTTTTAATATCTTTGGTAAGATTTATAGTATACATACATACATATATATATTTGCATTAAGCAGCATATTGAACAATTTCTCCATTGTAGCAAGAAATGTGTAGTTACAAGTAGGCATAAGTAAAGTTGTTTTATATAGTTTCTTATTAGTGGTTTTTCTGACCTTACTAGAAATGTTCAGAGTATCTCTGATAAGAGCAGAACAATGTATTTTGAATTCAAGACAGCTGTTTGGAGCTTGAAACATTTTAAATTTGAAATACTTTCCTATAAGTCATTTTAATCCAATATTTTGCAAATACAGGCCATTATCCAGTTTTTAAAGCAGACAGAATTGCACAATTGTAGCTGAGGCCATTGCAATATACTAATATCCAAGTCTGGCTAAAAAGCCTCTTTTGTGACCTAAGGGACTTAAGTGATTGAAAGAGAGTTTACTGGATAGCCCCAAGTGGTCTAATTAATCAACATAGTATTCAAAGTTGGAGTCAAGACTGTTAGCTGATCTCCTCCATCTCCTTACCTCTCAGCCTTTTTGCAGCAAGTTCTCCATTCTGTAGTCAAGCTAAACCTATTTGTTCAGGCTAAAGAAGATAACAAGTAATGGTTAAAGAAGATAACAAGTAATAGTTAAAGAAGATAACAAGTAATGGTTAATGCCAGTCAATAATGTACTTGCCATAGCTATCTTACTTCATACATTGTGGTTAAATCAGGATGAATCAATTAGTTGTCTGTCTGGGCCAGGTAGCTATGCATAGTACCATATCTCTGTTACCATCTACCATCTGTCTACCATCTGTTTGCTCCAAAAGGAAAAAAAAATATTATGAGAGCTACTGTAGTTTGTGTAGCAAAGTGGTAGAACATTTTGAGACATTAGTACAAAATTCTGTATTAAATCAGTTTTTGGAATGTGATAATCTATTGAGAATGAATGATTTTATTCATCCGTTTTTATTATTTGAAGTAATATTTGCTAAATTGCATACTATGATTTATTTTATTATATTATATTCCTCTACAGGGTGTTGAAAGCTCAAGCTGATCATAGGTCAAGACATGAAGGTCAGTATATTGGTCAAGACATGAAAATTACAAAGTTATATGGAGTCCTCAACACATACCTTTCTTGACCTGAAATCCAGATATGTTAGATTCTCCTCATCATGCCCAGCTAACCGGGGAAATAGAATTATGAAGTTGTAGTCCAAAACATCTGAAAAGCACCATGTTGAAGGTGGCTGATAGCTAATTATGTGTCATGGCATGTTGACATGCTTCAAACTGGCTTTAGGGTAGAATGTCATCTTAAAACTTATTTACTGGAAACTTAAATGAAGAAACTCCTCTATATTCTTTTAACTTCAGATGGATTTACATTATAACTGAAAATTAACAGCTTAATTTCCTGTTTCTACAAATTTAAATTCCTTATTTTCATTAGCAAAAAGTAAAAAGCCAATTAATTACGGCCATCTTTAAGCTGTAATTTTAGAAGTGTGAAGGGGTAGTTTCATGATTGTTTTAAATTTATTTCTGTCTCTCAGAGCATTTCTGAAGACAGCTTTATTATTTTCTAAACTTAATGTTAACTTTAACAAGTATTTAATGGTTAGAACATCATGTATCATTTAAAAGAAACATCAAGGATGAGGATTATTACCATTTGATTTAGAGGTGAGGCTGTACAAATGACTTTCCACTTTGCCTCTCTCCATAGTAGGTATCTCTTCCAGTTCCTGTTCCTTTATTCAATGAAGCATGAAAGCTTCTATAGTATTTTATATATTATTAATTAATACATAATTTATTTATTTATTTATGTTTGGACTTTTATCACCGCACCATCTCCCCCAAAGGGGACTCTGGGCGGTTTACATAGTTATTAATACATAGTTAATACATTTACTAATATATAGTTAATACATTAATACATAGTTATTAATACATAGCAAAGCAATTCTTCTCTCATAGGTTACATGTCATGGAAATTATTGTTTAACTGACAATTCATATGACCTTGAAATTTCTACTATGTACTTTATATATCTTCAAGAAGAAAACTCTCCCAGGCTAGGGAGAGACACCTTCCCCAATTTTGTGAAGGCTGGCATTGTAAAGCAGAAATAAATAAAAAGCCCTTTTTGCATGTCAGTTTACATGCTGATTAAGCACATACGTATTTGAGAGAATTATTTTCTAATTCCCTTATAAATACAGACAGCAAAAGTCAAGGTAATGACAATTAGCTTAGTTTTATCTTAAAACTGCATTTTTAGTCAACTCTCTTAGTGAGGAAAAAATCTTGAAGGTGGCAGGTAAAAGCTGACTTAGCCTTATAAGGTACACATAAACTAATAATAATATATCAGTACAGCTTCATTTTTTCTTGTTATTAAAGAATTGGATATCTCTTGTGGATTGAAGCTCTTGAGATTTGGCCAACTTTGAAAGAGAAAAAAACATAACAGCAATTGATTTTCCCTCAGTTCATTTCAGTTTATGTTTAACAGCTGAAAAACATCCACAGTTCAAAAAACAACAACAGTGAAGGAATTATATTCAGGACAGACATACATGCAATAATTTAGGTCAAAGACTGGTAATCCAGTGGCAATCAGATGTTTTTGACTTGTGCTAATTAGCCCCAGCAAGCACAGTCAGTGGCAACAGATTGTGAGAATTTGTCCAAAACCTCTGGTGGAGTACCACATTGTTTCTCCCTAATGTAGACTCTGGCCTATGAAAGTGTAACTGCTTTTCTGCTTCTGGCAGGCACTTGGGGAGTTTCCTGACACGTGGGTGAATCCATTGACAGCCTAGTTCACTGTTGGCATTGTGAAATTATTCAGGCCCTTCATGAAATCGCCTCCAAGGCGACCTCTCTCTTTTGGCCAATCCGAGACGGCTTCTTGGTTTACCAAGAGCCTTCAGGAGATGAAATGACAGAAGCAATGCCTAGAGTGCCAGTGGAGAAAGTCAGAAAGTGAATCTGACCTAGCGTGAGTTCATATCCACATTCAGACCTATTACATGGTGATAAGAGAGGTGAAACATTTCTCCTCTTTTATTGCATTAGCAACTTGACATTGGGTGGTCAGTTGCCTTTTAGAAAGGCAACATTAAGAGACCCCCACCAGGTTGCTGTCATAAATTAACACATTCCACTGACAAAGTTGCCCAGATTCAGTTAAGTCTTGTCTCCATGTAGACAGGGTCCAGGATGATGACTGGTCTTGCTTAGTTACTGGGATTTTTTTTGACCTGTGGCTTCCAATGAAGTGGATAGGGTGATAAGTAAGGTGTTCTCTTCCACCTGTAGGCTGGATCCTTGCCTCTCTTGGTTCCTTTGGGCAGCTAGGTGGGAGGTAATTTCCTGGATCAGGGAGACTGTTAACACTGTGTTGTGAGAGGAGATGCTACTGGCAGCCTTGAAAGAAGCTGAGGAGTGCCCTCTTGTTAAGAGGCCCTTTCTCCATCCAGAGGTATTGGACAATTATCACCCAGTCTCAAGCCTTCCTTTTTTGGGGAATGTTATTGAGACAATAGTGGGGAATCAGCTACATAGCGTCTTAAAGGAAATGGATTATGTAGACTCTCTGGTGCCCAGACATGGAATAGAGACAGTATTGACTGCACAAGTGACATTTGTTGGGATCTGGATGGAGAAAGTGCCTCCGTTCTGGTCCTTATAGTCCTGTAAGCACCTTTCAATACCATGCAGGGGTTGGGTTGAAAATTGGGGACACTATATTGCAGTGGTTCCACTCCTTCCTTGGTGAACAGTTCCATTTGGTGGGGATGGGATGGGATGGGAGAAATCAGCCAGTGTCTATTCCTTTACAGGATGCTGCTAGGGTCAGTTTTCTTCTCCCCCCCCCTTTTTTTTTTTAACTTTTAGTTGAAGCCACTAAGAGATCATCTGAAGGTTTGGGAAGCTGCAGTTGGCTCAGAGTGCAGTGACACATGTGCTGACTAGCATTTGATGGTGGAGCACATTACACTAGTACTGTGGGCCCTGCACTGGTTGCCAGTAGGTTTCCAGGTGCAATTTAAAGCACTGGTACTAACTTACGAAACTATACATGGCTTGGTCCCTGGTTACTTGCAAGACTGCATTTGTCTGTGGGATTGGTCTGGCCAGTTCAATCTCCCTTGGAAAAACTATTAGTGATGCCCCACTTTAGGGAGGTGAGGGGGGTCAAGGTTCAATGGTGCTCTCTCAGGCTACAACAGTTCTTTGGAACAGCCTCTCAGTAGACATCCAGTTGGCTCTCACACTAAATGTCTTCCAAAAGCTGCTCAAATCAAAGCTCTTTTCGAGGGCATTTGGGTCCTGATCCCCTCATGGTTTGCTTATAATTTGGTTTGGTTAATTTAACTTTATATTTTCTATTAGTTTATGGACTTTTTATTTGTATACTATTGTTTAATGTATATTGTTTCTTATGTATCTTAGCTGTAAACCACCAGGAGTCTTTAGAGATTCAGCAGTATATAAATGATAATAATTATTACAAGAACAACAACATTTCAAATATTAGGAAATAAGATATTTTGGTTTATTTTGCATATTGTAATATACAAATTATATGAATTTTCTTTTTTAATAATAAATTCTTTATATGGATAAAAGTAATGTATTAGGAAAAATATTGTTACTGCAGCTAGTAACAATAGCTAAGGAATAGTGGACAGATTTATATACGTTTTCTTTAACTGTGGGGTTTTTCGAAGTTCGTTGTATTAATTTTTCGGCCAAAGCAATTTCTCATGCATTCAAACATAATTTATCTTAATTTTGGAAAAATACAAAATGGCATATATGTAATGTATAGTTAATGTTCTTGGTTCTTCTTTTAGTTACTCACTATTCAATGTGGCTGCTAGTGAGTTGGGCTCACTGCTGCTCTTTAGTAAAATCCAACCTAGCAGATAGTGATAATTTACATGATTGGCTGAAGAAACTTACTCTTCTAATTCCTGAGGTAAGCTTTGAAAACAATTTCCAGTTTAGTATAAGAAAGCATCCAAAATAGGTTAAATCTTTCCACTGAGAGAGACATGTTAAGAGTGGAGAAAAAGACTTCTTGTTATATTACCGATAGGGAGGGGATAGGCGGGGTATAAATATGATTAATAAATAAATAAAATAAATAAATATTAATATAGTTGTATTATTAATTTAAATATTGTATTTAGTTTCTATAACTCAAGTCTTTTTCTTTTAATGAATGGTTCGATTTTATGCAACTCAAAGGCATAATTTCAAAGGCAACTCCTACTGAATCCATCAACCCTAGCATTATCTTCTAGGTAGATATGCATAGGATTTCAGCCAAAGTTTGCTACATGTTCTCACTATCTATCTATTATACAAAATAGCTGTCCCCTCCAAAATTTACAATAACATCTGCAACTCAGTTTCCACTCTGAATTCTTTGGTGGGGTTTTTATCTTCCAAAATGTTCCAGCATCTTGTTTGTAGTATATGAAAATCATTGGCACAGATGCTTAGTTCATAATATTGACAGCAAATAGGCATATTGAAAATAGTTTATAAATAAACTAAAGAGAATAAGAAAATGCTTCTTATTTAAATTGGTTCAATTTAATTATAATTCTTCTTTCAATTTCAGACTGCAGTCCGCCATGAATCTTGCAATGGTCTCTATAAATTATCACTGTCAGGGTTGGATGGAGGAGACTCCATAAATAGATCTTTCCTGCTGCTAGCTGCCTCAACGCTGCTTAAATTTCTTCCTGATGCCCAGGCATTGAAACCTGTTAAGGTAAAAAAAATTCGTTACCTATTTCATTTATGTGGAATTACATTGCATAGCAAATGATCAAAAACGTGTTCCTCCCAGTGAAATTGTCATATATTCATAGTTCTCACATTTACAATACAACTTATCTAAGAAGGGATAGGCTAACAGCTTATAGTCAAAGAGCACAAGTTTTTATTTGACTGCTTCTCCAATCCCCAGTGGTTTATGCATCTATATTAGGTGAGCAGTTAAAGGCTTATATCCTGGTGTGATTTCCCCCTTTTTTGTAGTATTTGTTAAAGGAATAGGATAAACATCTACCACTGATGCAATACCAGGGTGACAGCGCATTGCTTTGCATATAAGATAACTTGCTTTCCTGTGTGCTATAACACCCTGTCTCACCCATGTACCAATAAGGCACATAATGGGTGGAGGTGGGGTAGGGACAAAATTAACTCTCCCCTGACATAGTCTCATAGGATATAATACTTTTTTTGCAAAAAGAAAACTATAAAAACATAAACAGAATAAAAAGGAAGGATTTTCATAAAAACCATCAGTCTTACATACTTGTTTATGTTTAACTCTGCAATTAATTTCCCATTTCACAAGTTTACTTAAACAAGAAAAAAATGGAAGATTAAACAGAAGTATTATAAGGGGAATGGATTTCTAAATAATACTCCAGTTGAGAGTGTTGATGATAGAAAGAGAAGTTAGTTTTTCAGAAAAGTGAGTAATTGAAGGAGAATGAGTATCCTTCCATCCTTGTACTGTCAATCTTTTTGCAAGTAAAAGAGCACACGGTGTTCATTTCCTTTGCTTTCATGTTCACTTCCACACTGTTGATATGTCATTCGAAAGAACATGAGTATGTACAAAATGTATATGTGAAAAAAATCTTTTAGAACTTATATGCTCTTATTTAAGCGCTGAGACAGATTCCTTTTAGTTACCTCCCCTGGAAATAATGGAATTTGCGAACTGTCTTTGATTATAAAATAAAGTGTGCGATGGTATGATTTACATAAATACTGATGCTTATTTTATATAATTTGATTAACAAATAAATAAATAATTAAAACAAAATGAAATAAAAGCAACATACTCTGGGTTTTTTTGGCATCCTAGAACAATGTAGCCAATAATCACCTTCATCTTGTTTTGTTCCTTATAACATACTATGATTTTTTTTAAATTAGCAAGTTTCTGGACCAAAATTGGGGAGAAAAAAATCTAACCCCCTTTCCCCCCCCAGATTGAGGATTATGAAGAAGAACCCATTTTACAGCCTGGCTGTAAAGAATATTTCTGGTTGCTGTGCAAACTAATAGATAATATACATGTGAAAGATGCTAGTCAGGTAAGCACAACTGATTACATGTTAAAGGTTTATTTTCCCATTTGTAAGTCTGTATTTCAGACTATCAGATCTCACCTTGCCTAGCTGGCACAAGCCCAGCAAAGCTGGATTTCTGAGACATTGTAAAGATGGTTACCAAAACAGATTTACAATAAGATAATACATTGCCCTATTCTGTAATGCTATATATTTACCAGTTAACACTCAGCAAACCACCACATGTAAGAGAGTACTTTTTAGGAACATTTAAAACATTTCAATATCAAGATGTTCCAACCTCAAAAACAGTAATATTGAGTATTCTGAGTTTTGTGTTTTTAGGGTTTAGTTTGAGAAGGAACAAAACATTGTTTTTCTCCCAACTGTAGCACAAAAAAATGGTTGTGGCTTTGTTTTGAGTTTTCTGACTGTTCCAGGCTAATTCCCAGTAGAGTTCATATGTTACATGTGTGTTGTATTGTGTTTTACTTTGCTGGCAGGTAATGCAAAGATATGTGTGTATGTTTGTGTGTGTTTGTGTTTATATAAGCATAAGCATTAGTGCGCTTCACACACAAGTGTTGGTGCCCATGGCATTGTGTAAATGCAGACTGCTTGTACAGTGTTGGTTGAGCTGCTTTGTTGAGCTTTGGGGTATGTATGTATTTTATACAAACTCATGCCTTGTATCATCCTCAGCATTTTGTTTTTTCTTTGCAGCCAGAATACTTCCTATGTATAGTAAAACCACCAGCAAATACCTACATAATTGTTTTTGCTGGGTTTGGGCCTGGCATGCAGGCTGAGGAAAATGGATGTGAAATCTGTTGTTTGTCCTTGTTAAGTAAGTGGAGGGAGAGAGTCTGTAGAACAGAATGATGTAGAAATACTTTTTTAAAAAAGTGAATCCATTATGAAACTTCATAATAATGGAAGAAAATATATTTTGTGGCTACCTGCCTGGCTCATTTATCTTCAAACTGAAAGATATGCTAATTGGAAAAATGTTGTTGAGATTGACTCTTTTATCCTGTTAATAATTTCAGTTTCAGTTTATTGCAATCAAAGATCAGCCAAAGAACTGAAAATACTTATTTGATGCAGTAAGAAGTGGGAGGGCTGACAACAGATTTTAATCTAAACTAACTTTTCACTGAATGAGGGCAGAGCTGTGTCCAATGGTTTTCCTGTAGGGATTTCTTAATGTTTTTAAAAATGTTTTCAAATTCATGCCTTTGGCCAATTTTCTAAAAGTTGGCTGGACTATAGCAGGCAACATAGACTGCCATCTTACCTACTTTTATGGCACTACAGTGAAAAAGAGAACAAGGGGCTTACTGTTCATCACAGTCTCAGTGTATCACATACATGGATTTCTTGCCATGATGCAGGCATCATCAGTACATTGTAGAGCTAAGCTAAATGTCCTCTCTAGCTCCTTCTCTAATTCTCCAATCATGGCATTTGACAGTGGGATTTGGTTTTTGAAAGTACACATAAACTTGTCTGTGATAATAAATGCTAACCCTAAACTTGGAGGAAGGAATAGGAGAAAAGTCATAAAGGCAACTGTTGATTTTGAAATGAAAGGACATATTTAGTATTTGTATGACCCAACAACAGCAGTATTTCTCTCAAAACCAGTATGCATATGCATCAACTTAATTGGCAAAATTAATTTCTCCTAAATAAACCACTAGACCTTATTTTGTGGTTGGCACAATATTTTATTTTAGAGGGGGATAAATTGAAATGAAAGAATATGACAAAAGAGTATGTTTCTGTCTCCTCTCTCATCTAAGTATTTGGCATTACTAAAATAGGAGGTAATTATGAAAATTTGCCTATGGGAGATAGATTACCAGCAAAGTTAATTAGGCACAATCTTCTCTCCAGAAGGGCAGAGTCCAAGGTCACTCTTGGACTCTGAGGATACTCTTCATCACCCCATACCGTCTCAGCAAATAGTAGCAAGGATGTTTCTAGTGTCTTCTGCTTAGGCTGACCATACGTCCCATTTTGAACGGGACAGTCCCGTTTTTTTAGCATTTTTCAACCGTCCCGTCGTTTTGATAAAAATCTCAATTTTGTCCCGTTTTTTAAACCCGGCGGGAATGGCGTGGAAGGAGGATCCGAGCTGGAGCTGCCGATTGGAGACAGCCCAGAAGAGGAAGCCCTCTCGCCTATCAGCACGTGGCAAAGGAGGGCGGGGTTTGCAGGCGGGAGCCAATCACGCAGACCGGGGGGGTGGGGACCCTGTCTTTTTCATGAATACGGAATATTACATAAGACCCCGTCCCGTTTTGCCATCCCAATGTCCCGTTTTTGTCTCAAGGAAATATGGTCAGCCTACTTCTGCTATATTGGTTGAGCTGGAAATATTGGTGGGAAGGGTGGAAAAATAAATCCCAATCCAGTAGTATGTTACAAAATACAGACTAACGATAGCAATCAAAACAGCCAGAACACTCAAACCAGCACTATTTGAAACGGCCAGTTTTTAAAGACACTGAAACTAGTGTTTTATTTCAATTTATGAACAAAACCTATAGAATATGGGTATTTTGTTCCCACCTGAAAGCAACATTTTTGAGGATGGAATATTCTGAGGTCACAATATTTTGCACATCCCTAGTGTTATATTTCAAATAAGCCTAATACTGTACATATATTTTTTCTTTAGAAATTGACTTTAGAAGCTGTGGAGAGACTATTCAGTACAATTTTAACTATAGTGTAGGCAGCTGCCAGAGAGCCAGTTCGGTGTAGTGGTTAAGGTACCAGGCTAGAAACTGGAACACTATGAGCTCTAGTCCCGCCTTGGGCACAAAGCCATCTGGGTGACCTTGGGGCAGTCACTCACTCTCAGTCCTAGGAAGGAGTCAAGGGCAAACCACTTCCAAAATCTTGCCAAGAAAACTGCAGGGACTTGTCCAGGCAGTCGCCAGGAGTCAACACTGACTCGAAGGTGCGCACACACATGCACACAGGCAGCTGCCAGTCAAAAGAAAAACGTCAAAGGAGAGTGAATTCTGAAAGAAGCATTTGGATACCAACCTAAACATTGCTTTTTAAGGAAAAAAGTGAAGGCATATAAATTAAGTATATGTGGAACATTTGATCATAGAATCATAGTTTGAAAGTTTGCATTAGGTAAGACCAGTCAAGATTGTATTTATGTGTATATGGCTTTTTAAAATGTGTTATACAACTTTTCCCAGTACAATCAGTCTTTTAGTATTTGCTTTGCATTTACAATTTCATTTTGTTTCTTTTAACTTAGACAACTTTGCTTGATTTAGATGCCTTAGCAAGACATTTGGCTGACTGTATTCGAAGGTAAGCTTTAATCTTGTTAATTTACTTAGGATATCTTTTAAATTAATTACCATCAAAAGATTATCTTAATCAACAGACATTCTGTTTGTCTTTTTACAGCAGAGAAATTCTTGACCATCAAGATGGTAATACTGAAGATGATGGCCTTACAGGTCTCCTACGTTTAGCAACAAGCGTTATTAAACATAAACCACCTTTTAAATTTTCCCGAGAGGGGCAGGTAGGAACTAAAGATCTAAACCAAGATTGAAGTACTTGATCATATATGCACCTACTATTAATTTTTCCCTCGTGAATCCTGTTGTAAGATATATGTGAATGTTTTCTTGCTACTTCTTTCTTAATATTTGTACTCCAAGTTGCAGTTTGAAAAATCACATAAGCTTGGTATTAGGAGAAAAATGTCTTGACTGTGAAGCAAATGACAGCAGTTTCCATGATAAGCATAATTTGAGCCTCAGGTACATACAGTTAATTTCGAAGCTCCTAATTGAGACAATGGTTATGACACTGATTCCACTCAGGGCAGTATTAGTTTCTCAAGATCCTTGGATTGTCAGTGTACATAATTCATATTGGCAAATGAATGTGGGAAATATGTAATAATTTGATTTTATGAATTATTCAGAAGTTATATATGAACATGGGGCGTGGTGGCTCAGCAGGTAAGACGCCAGGCTTGTCGATCGGAAGATCGCAAGTTCGGAGGTTCGAATCCCTAGTCCCGCATGATGGAGTGAGCTCCCGCACTAGCTCCAGCTCTTGCCAACCTAGCAATTCGAAAGCATGCAACTGCAAGTAGATGAATAGGTACCACTTCGGTGGGCAGGTAACAGCGTTCCGCGCACGTCATGCCAGCCACATGACCGTGGAAGTGTCTTTGGACAACGCTGGCTCTTCGGCTAACAAACGGAGATGAGCACCGGCCCCTTGAGTCGGACACAACTGCACAAATGTGCGGTGGGAACCTTTACCTTTACCTTATATATGAACAAGATTTAGGGAGACAAAGACTTTGGAAATGAGAGATTTATGAAGATATGATGTCATTTGTTCACAGTTCCAGAAGCTCAGGGCTACTTCTTCCCATTACTATGCCTAAATTTCCCCTCATTTCAGATGTGTTGTTCTTTATGTAAATTTCAGAACCTTAATTGGATTAATAGATAATTAGGTAGGTGTGATTAGCCTTCATTCTTTTCACCTTTAAGAAGTGAATTAAGGCCTTTCTATTCAACCAGGCGTTTTTAGTTGGAATTATAGTGATTGTAGCCACTAATTATATAGTTTAATTAGATTTTAATTGTTTTATGTTTTGGGATTTGTATTTGTTTCTGTGTCAGTTCTCTGTCTTGAATGGTTAAATATGGATACAAATTCAAATAATAAATAGCAAAGTATACATTATTGTAAGGAAATTGATCGCTTAACTCCTGTGTGCTTCTGTGGAACTTTGGCATGCATGCTTTTCTCAGTTGATACTAGAAAATATCCAACAGTGGATTAAGTTATGCTGTTGTCTACAGAGGCAGAAATCACATGAACAGAATTCACAGAGACAACCAGTTATCCTATATTTATTATGTTTAAGACAGAACTTCCCCCCCCCTTGCTTCTCATGCTTCCTTTCTTAAGCTCTTTAATTTCATCCCTCTTACCTTTAATTTATTTATAAATCTGTTACCTACAGCTCCATGAGAAAAGCAAGTGTTAGGTCTCCCCTCCTCCCCCTCCAAAAAAGGACAGCCTTGTGTCCCCTGCTTGGGCAGATAAAGCTCAATGCTGTCAAATGTAAGCATGAGATCTCTTCCAAGGAAACTGAGGTGACTTGCTGCCTGCTTCTGCTAAAACTATTTCTCCAAGGAGAGCTCATAATATCAGCTTCAGTCACAGCTGCCATCAGAGCTCAGTGAACAAAAACTCAGAATGAAATGCCAGGAACTTAAAGTTTATTGAAACCCACAATGGCTTTGGTGTGACTGTTTTGATAACTAAAAAAACACATCAATCTTAACCCAGGATACACCAAGGAGGTCCCTCAGATCATTTCCTTTTCCAGAAAACCATTCTTAATACAGGTGTCTGGAAACATTAACAATTTATTCCTGGAATGGATTTAAAACTTACTATTTAGCAAAAGAGCAATGACCCTCCTTTTTCAGAGTTTTCTTTAAAAAAAAAAGCATCTCTTCTTAGCCTTTCTCTAGTTTACTTGCTTGCTTGCTTGCTTGCTTGCTTGCTTGCTTGCTTGCTTACTTACTTACTTACTTACTTACTTACTTACTTACTTACTTACTTATTGTATGGCACATTCACATCGCGTTACAATAAAAACATACAGCATAATAAATATGAAATATAAAATATAGACAGGAAAATTACTAACATATGTCTAGGTTACAAATATAGTTTTTTGCTTCAGTTGTCACAGCCAGGAAATCAGCAAAGTCTCCATTGTTTACTATTTCATATCTTTCTAGTTTACTAACTATTTATTTATTTGTTTGTTTATTTGTTTATTTATTTGTTTCATATCTTTCTAGTTTACTATTTCATATCCTATAGGCTCTCCGATTATTTATTCCATATCTTTCTAGTTAACTATTTCATATCCTATAGGCTCTCCATTCTGCTAAATTGAACTACTCTTTAAAATCTATTTCACTATGACATAATTTTTTTTAATAAGTTGACATTTCCATTGGGTAGAATTTCTGCCACAAAGAACTCTAACCTAATTCCTTTCTTTGACTGAATCTCTTTGTTTCATATCCTCTATCCATTCATACATTCTGAGCTGTAGTAAAAGATAAAGACTTACATAGTTAGGAGAGCAAATCCCAAAGCTTGCTTACTTTACTTCATAAACCCTAGCAGTAGCTACCTATATCTTTTCCTCGGTGTTTTCCTTTCAGAAATGTGTAGTGCAACTGTATATTTTTATCAAATATTTTCTCTAGACATTACATGTTAGATACCTTTATTCAAGTGGAAGCAGCAGTCACTGGAAGAGCTTTAGCACTGAAAACTCAACTGACTACCCTTGCTAAGAATTAAGCTAGATAATCCACAAGTTCTTGGATATATTTTTATACCAAACTTAGAATAACAGTACAGGTGGTCCTCATTTAATGACCACTCGTTCAGTGACCGTTTGAACTTACACCAGCACTGAATGAGTGGTAGTTACAAGCAGACCTCGCATTTATGGCCATTGCAGCAGTCACATGATCGTGATTTGCGACCTTCCTTGCCGGCGTCCCACAAGCAATGAGGAAGCCGGCAGGAAGTTGGAAGTTGCAATCACACGAGGTCCTCACTTAATGACCCACGCAGCCCTTGCTTAACAATGGCAACCGGGACTGGTAGAACTGCCTTTGCTAAGCGGGGCGGTCACATGGTTTTTCAACTTATGACCACGTCACTTAACGACGGAGTTTCCAGTCCCAATTAGTGGTGTTAAACAAGGATGACCTGTAAGCATCCTTTTGGAAGTTTTGTTTTGTTTTGGTGTGACAGAGGCATCCAAACCCGTCCTCCCAATGTGGCTGAGTGCTTATAACATATTTTTCTAGTATTTTCCCCTTGTTTCTATACTTTTTCTGCAGCAGTTCTCCATTTACTTTGTCTAAAACTCTGCCATATGTCAGAACTAGAAATGAATCAAAGGACTTTCAGCATTATCTCTGTGAATTTTAATTACATGATATTTGCCTTTTCTAGGCAATAAATCTGTTAATAGAAGTTTGGATGCTGAATCAAGAGTGGTAGATTCTTTCTGAGGAATAACACAGACCCACAGACAAAAAATGTAGTTTTTTCCTTCTCTGTTACAAGGGAGATTTTATACAAAAATAACAACTCTTACTTAAACAAAACAAAATTGATGATATGTACTTATTTCTAATATATATCACTATACCTATAACTATTTATCTATGTGAATATTTTTATATGTGCTATGTGCCTAATTTTAAGGATTCTTATCTACAATGTTGTGAGAAAATGCTCACTTTAAATCTCTACAACAGTTTTCACAATCTTCTTTCTTTTCCCCCTTCTCCTTTACAGATAGGTTTGAATTGCCTACACTGTATAAAGTAGTGGGCTTAGTTAACCATGTTCTTGGCTGCTGTCTTAGCTTCAGATTCTGGGGAAAACTTTTCAGCTGGAGTGTTAGCCACCTTTTAGCCAACTTAGGTTTGGCTAGCTTTGTTGCCAGCTGGTGTTTTAGCATTTTCAGCCAAGTACCAGTTGCTGCTGTCCTGAATTGTTACAGGACTTGGTGAGACATAGTGTCTCACAGTTTTTCAGTCTTTGGCTGGGATGACATTACAAACTGCTGTCTGGCTGTTGGTTGTCACATTTTTGAGGAGTTTAAAGTCCTGGGAAGGGGAAAAGTTTTAAAGTTTAAAGTCCTGGGAGGGGGGAAAAGGGAAGGAAGGGCCTATAGTGGACCTTCAGATTCCAATATTATGTTCTCTGTAGAATACCCCACCAAGTAGATGTTGATGTCAAACTTCTATATTTCCCTTATTTTATAGGAATTCTTGAGAGATATCTTTAATCTTCTGTTCTTATTGCCAAGTCTAAAAGATCGACAACAGCCAAAATGCAAGTCGCATTCTTCAAGGGCTGCCGCTTATGACTTACTGGTAGAAATGGTAAAAGGTTCTATAGAAAACTACAGGCTGCTCCATAACTGGGTTATGGCACAACATATGCAGTGTAAGAATATTTTTTCAGATTTCTCAACATTCTGTGAGTAAGCAGATATTTTCAATTTCTTCGTATTTTTCCCTTACGTTTAGAAATGTATTAAGATGTTATTGTACCCTTGTAAAAAGCTTACCCATCCTTGAATGTTCCTAATTAAAAAGTGTATTTACAACTGCTTCAGCAGCCAGGAACATTTAGATCAGAGCTTTCCAAACTGTGTGTTGCAACACGTTAGTATGGTGGCTGCAGTGTCTGGGTGTGTGGCGGCTGCTGCTGCCTCCGAGCCCTGCCAGGATTCCGCGCAGGTACTAGTGCCTGCCTTGTGCCTTGCTGCCTCCAAACCTGCTGTGATTCCGCGCAGGTCCTAGTGCCTGCCTTGTGCCCTGCTGTGAGAGTGTGTCGCGAAATGATGCCCTGTAAGTGTGTCGCGAAATGATGCATGTCTAAAAAGTGTGTCACCAACATGAAAAGTTTGGAAAGCTCTGATTTAGATGGTTAAGTTGCTGTCATCTATTGCCCCATCATGAGAGGTTTTCTCTTAAGTTTTTCTGACCATAATATTAGAAAATACTGGTATTCATTTTGTTGGTTCTTTTGTTCCATGTTCATTTGCAATTTTGATTCATCATAAACATTTTGATATGCTTTAATACATGTCAGAATCACATTGAACTTTTGAATTGACAAAAGGTGTTTTTCCCCCCATTTAAGTTGTTTTATTTTTATATGAAGCTGATGTATAATAGGATTTGCTAAAGCAGATAGGTACCTATGGACCATGAATGAAAGATAGTTGATAGGACCTCCACTTTAATCTCAAGTTTCTTCTTGGGGCATCATCCTTTACCATAGCCAAGTGAAGAGAGGAAAATGGTTCATATCCACATTGCAACAGATCAGAAATAAGTTTTTCCTTTTCTCTCAACATTAAGAACTGGTCCCTTGCTGAGTACTGGAACACGGAAATGACACTCTGTATTCTATGTGTCTGAGAAGTGTCACTTTTCATTCCTCTGGGCAGAAAAGAAAGAATTTGCTTCCCCCACTCAAACAGAAATTGGGAGTGCTCCCTCCCTACCTCTGAATAGTGTTGTAGAAAAATATAAATCAACACTGTTAGAAAATAAGCTCAATACAATTACTGTTAAGTGAACCATTCATATGGAATGAAGGACATATAAGAAATGGTCATGTAGGAAACAAAGAACAAAGGAGAGGTGAACTAAATCAGTGTCTGTATCCCAGCTCTATCCACAATTGCTGAGTTATTTTATGTAATATACACTGCTCAAAAAAATAAAGGGAACACTGAAACAACACAATGTAAGTCCAAGTCAATCACACTTCTGTGAAATCAAACTGTCCACTTAGGTAGCAACACTGATTGACAATCAATTTCACATGCTGTTGTGCACATGGAATAGACAATGGGTGGAAAGCATAGGCAGTTAGCAAGACATCCCCAATGAAGGAGTGGATCTGCAGGTGGTGACCACAGACCACTTCTCAGTTCCTATGCTTTCTGGCTGATGGTTTGGTCACTTTTGAATGCTGGCGGTGCTTCCACTCTAGTGGTAGCATGAGACGGAGTCTACAACCCACACAAGTGGCTCAGGTAGTGCAGCTCATCCAGGATGGCACATCAATGCGAGCTGTGGCAAGAAGGTTTGCTGTGTCTGTCAGCGTAGTGTCCAGAGCATGGAGGCGCTACCAGGAGACAGGTCAGTACATCAGGAGATGAGGAGGAGGCCGTAGGAGGGCAACAACCCAGCAGCAGGACCGCTACCTCCGCCTTTGTGCAAGGAGGGACAGGAGGAGCACTGCCAGAGCCCTGCAAAATGACCTCCAGTGGGCCACAAATGTGCGTGTGGCTGCTCAAATGGTCAGAAACAGACTCCATGAGGGTGGTATGAGGGCGCGACGTCCACAGGTGGGGGTTGTGCTTACAGCCCAACACCGTGCAGGACGTTTGGCATTTGCCAGAGAACACCAAGATTGTCAACTTCGCCACTGGCGCCCTGTGCTCTTCACAGATGAAAGCAGGTTCACATTGAGCACATGTGACAGACGTGACAGGGTCTGGAGACGCCGTGGAGAACGTTCTGCTGCCTGCAACATCCTCCAGCATGACCGGTTTGGCAGTGGGTCAGTAATGGTGTGGGGTGGCATTTCTTTAGGGGGCCGCACAGCCCTCCATGTGCTCGCCAGAGGTAGCCTGACTGCCATTAGGTACTGAGATGAGATCCTCAGACCCCTTGTGAGACCATATGCTGGTGTGGTTGGCCCTGGGTTCCTCCTAATGCAAGACAATGCTAGACCTCATGTGGCTGGAGTGTGCCAGCAGTTCCTGCAAGACGAAGGCATTGATGCTATGGACTGGCCCGCCCGTTCCCCAGACCTGAATCCAATTGAGCACATCTGGGACATCATGTCTCGCTCCATCCACCAACGCCACGTTGCACCACAGACTGTCCAGGAGTTGGGGGATGCTTTAGTCCAGGTGTGGGAGGAGATCCCTCAGGAGACCATCCGCCACCTCATCAGGAGCATGCCCAGGCGTTGTAGGGAGGTCATACAGGCACGTGGAGGCCACACACACTACTGAGCCTCATTTTGACTTGTTTTAAGGACATTACATCGTTGGATCAGCCTGTAGTGTTCTTTTCCACTTTAATTTTGAGTGTAACTCCACATCCAGACCTCCAGGGGTTGCTTACATTTGATTTCCATTGCTAATTTTTGTGTGATTTTGTTGTCAGCACATTCAACTATGTAATGAACAAAGTAATTAATACGAATATTTCATTCATTCAGATCTAGGATGTCTTATTTCAGTGTTCCCTTTATTTTTTTGAGCAGTATAGTTTGACCACCCTTTCCAGTAAAATCAAAATGTTAATTGATATCTAAAAGATTTCATGAACCAAAGCTTAAAGGTCTCAGGAACACCAATACAAAATGAAACCCAATATAATAAGCTCAAAACTAAGTGGATGCCTAAAGTTTATTTTGATTAGTATAATAAAGCTTTCAAGCAACAGGAGCCTGAAGAGAAAAATATACCATACTTATTTTAAAGAGCAAGTTAGAGGTATGATTTCAGAATCTTTAATCTAATTGGTACTGATGCAGAAAAGAAAGTTCCAAACTGTAACATAACTCCCAACTGCTACCCTTATACTTTTTGCCTTCAGAAATAAATCAGTGCCTTTTTCAACAAGCACAATGGTCAACTGGAGTTCCCAGAATTGGTAGTGATGGTGGTGGTAATGGTAATGGTAATAATAATTATGATGATGGTAATACTAATAATGATAATAATTTGGTTCTGAACCAAACTCAGTTGTTGAGAATCATTCTTATGGTAACGCATACATTTCAAAAGGACTTTTTTTATTCCCAGACTTACAGGTATTACTTTTAGAGATGGCTCTGTTATAAATAATAGTTCAGGTTTTCTATAGCAGTGAGAAGGATACCTGGATGGGGGCTTCCTCAAATCAAAATCCCCACCAAGTGCACTGCAAAAGATAGAATCTGATCCAGTTCCCTGTCACGGCAATAATGGTTATGTAAATGTTCATCACAGTGCTGTACTATGCTGGTTTTATACTGGTTTTATTCATCACAGAAGATTAAATAATTATTATTTCAACATAGAAATAAAATTACCTTATTGTCATAATTTCAGCTTCTCATGCACCTTATAAGTGGGATTATTGGCCACATGATGATGTTAGAGCTGAATGCAGGTTTGTTGGATTAACCAACCTTGGAGCAACTTGTTACTTGGCATCAACTATTCAACAATTATATATGATTCCAGAAGCCAGACAAGCCATTTTTACTGCAAAGGTATGGCATTCCACTTTTAACTTGATAACATTTTAATATTTCAATTAATATGATCACTATAAAATCAGTAAAAATCAGTTGGCTGTAACAACAGTTTTAAGCAAAGTTTTCCCTGCAAATACCCATCCTGATAAAAGAGACTCTGGTAAAGCTCTCTGCCTACCTGAAAAAGATTTCTGGGCTAGATAAACAGACAATAACCTAACCTATAATAAGGCAACTTTTTATGTTCACATACTTTACCATTTTAAAATTAGATCATTTGAATACAGCACTATCAGAGTGGTACTGATTCTAGTGTTACCTAGTTAATATATGGAGGCAAGAATAAAAAGTGGGAGTATGATTTTTGAAAATAGGTATCATGCTTGCTCTTTGAGCAAAGGGAAATTAGCATATTTTTAATTCATTGATACTCTTAGTTTCCCACTTTAAAATTCGGGGAGATGGGCAGGGATAAATAAAATAAATAAAATAAATAAATAATGCATTTCCTAATTGTGTTTTATTATAAAATTAAGTGGAGGGGCTGTATCATAAGTTCACGTTTTAAACTTTCTAGAATGGTTTTAAGTAGATATCTTGTAAAATGCTGTAATCTTATATTTTTTAACATTTTAAATAAAAGATTCTTTAAAATTACCACCAACTTCACAAAGCAAAATTAATGTATTTTCTTTCCGTTTCCACCCTTTCCTTGTATTATTTTTAAAAAAGTATTCTGAGGACATGAAACACAAGACAACTCTTTTAGAACTTCAGAAAATGTTCACACATTTAATGGTAAGTTTTAAAAAGCTTTTCATATCCCAGATAAGTATCTTAATGGCCCTAATAGTTAAACCGTTGACTTTCTGTAATCCAAGCATTAGTGAGCTCTCCCTTAGTCCACTATATGGCAGATTCTTTGAAAAAATATTTGGGCAGGATAGGAGACCTCCATCTAATCTCCAAGTTTGTTTCTGTATTGAATGCTCATAGATTCCATGCCTGGTCTGTTCTGTTGATTTTTGTTTTGTTTATGTGAGTTGTCTCTTCTTGCAAGGCAGAAAAAGAAGGAAATAAGGAAACAAAAATTAAAGTTAAACCTTGTTGAACTGAAATTATAGAACTTGAATGGCCCATTGCAGTTACTTTTTATTTTCCTATCCCTTTGTGCATGCAGAACATTCATGCAGTTTCCCCTTTTCCCAGTACTGGAAGCTTCCAATTTTTTTTTCCTATATGGAGGCAACCATTGGTGATGCAGCATGAGCATTGAGAAAAAGCCAGTTGTGCAAGTTGTGTGTGGTGCATGCAAAATAAAGACTCAGGGAGAGGAAATTATGCTCCTAGAAGAGGGATTTCACTTGGAACCACAACAATATTTATTGTGAACCGCCCAGGGTCCCTGATGGGGGAGATGGGCGGTAATATAAATTTAAATAAATAAATAAATATTTCATAGGAGCTGAAATATTCCCCATCAAGACCCAGGTGTTGAGTACTACATTGACATGTGGGCTGGGCTCAGGAAACACTCCAGGGAGAGAAGAAGTGGTGGTGGTCTAGCAGCTCACTTCAGCCCAGCCAAGGCCAGTGGGTTCCAAGCAACAGTTGGGCTTGGTCGGGTAGGCTGCATAGTTGGCACTCCATGGCCTCTTGCACTATGCAGCACTGCTGCCCAAGGAACTCTGCTCACTTTTATGCTCTGTAGCAGCCTCTGCTTCTGAGACTGTCCCGGTCTCTGGGCACTATGGAGGTAAAGATTGGTCAGAGACGATGGGCCAGGATCCTGGGGTTTAGAAGGAAATAGGAGGAGGACTGATCACTCTGCTATGAAAGGTCTCTGCTGGGCAAGGAGTGGGAAAGGCAGCAAGCAAGATCTTACTGCTAGGCAATGAAAGGAAGGACACACTCTGCAAGGCAGAGAGGAAGAAAAGGGAAAGCAAATGAGAAAAACAAGGCAAGGGGAGAGAAGAAAAAGACTTGCAAGAAAAGAGAAGAGAAAAAAAGTTGGGCAGCTCTTAGGGGAATGGGTGTACTAGATTATATTCTCCTATAATGATTCTCAGAAGCAAACAAGTATACTGGTGCATGGTTCTCAATTTCTCACATCGATTCTACTATCAGTAGAAGTTGCTAAACAGTTAAAAAGCCCCATCCTTTCTCTAGTTGATTGGTCTTCCACATGCCAGAACTATAAACCAAGAGCATTTCTTATGTTATTATTGTCTTATTATGAGAGGAGCTATGTTAATATCTTAAATTACTTTGCCAAACAGACCACAGATTAAACTTCCTACTTCATTTTATTCCTATGGCAAACAGGAATATCAGAAGCAGTTCATAAGCAAACTTATTCAGTCATACTAACCATAGTTTTGAGAAACGCATGAACCACCTCTTGTGTGTTCTTGAAAATTAATTGCTTGTTTTGCTTGCTTCCAAACAAAGGAAAGTGAATGCAAAGCATATAATCCAAGGCCATTCTGCAAAACCTACACCATGGATAAACAGCCACTAAATACTGGTGAACAAAAGGACATGACAGAGTTTTTTACAGATCTTATAACAAAAATTGAGGAAATGTCTCCAGAACTGGTAAGTCTACAGAAAGATATTTTTTAAATGGGCTTGAAATATTTTCCCCTATTTTGACTGAAATAAATTCATTCATCCACAGAAGAATACTGTGAAAAGCTTATTTGGAGGTGTTATCACAAACAATGTTGTTTCTTTGGTGAGTTAATAGTTTTACTGTCCATTGTTCCCTCCCACTAGGGTTTTTTTGGGGAAGGGTGCAAGTATTGGCTTTATATTATCAGATTCCTATTGATATTTCTGGTTTGGTCTGTTATGGCTATTATTATTTAGGACTGTGAACATGTTAGCCAAACTGCTGAAGAATTCTACACAGTAAGATGTCAAGTAGCAGATATGAAGAATATTTACGTAAGTAGAACCATAGCAATAACATTTCAGATCTCTTGGCTAACAAATCGAATAACATTATATTGAACTAAATCGTTATGCTTTTTAATGATACTGTTTGTTTTGAATGGCAGTGCCTCCAAAACCTCTGTATATGCTCTTTCTCAGCATCCAGGAACATAAGATGTTGCCTTCTTCTGAATCAGATCATTTTTTCCATCTAGGCCAGTATTGTCAATGATGAGGGCCAAAGCGCTCTAGAATTTCAAGCAGGATTTTTTCCTCTCTACCTTCAACTGCTGTCAAGTTTGAAGCTATATCTGATTTTGCTATTTAGCATAAAAACAGCATTGCAGTGGCAGACTCAGTTGAACATGTTTGTGTCAGTGGCTTTATAATGTTTTCTTCACCCTAGAAACTATATGTGTTGCTCCTTAAAATTAATAATTTAATAGCACTTTTGTTGTTAACATTTATTTAAGAAAATGTTTTTAATAGATACATAATAAATTATTATTGTAAACTCTGAATGTTTAAATGAACTTTCCCTATGTATTATATATAGGAATCTCTTGATGAAGTTACTATTAAAGATACACTAGAAGGTGATAACATGTATACATGTTCACACTGCGGGAAGAAAGTACGGGCTGAAAAAAGGTAAAATTGAGGGAAGACAGCTTTGAGCTTTTTCTGGTTTAATTTGCTAAACATTACTTGTTTAAATACATCATGTTTCTAACACCATGTACTTATACTATGTAATATTTTGAAAGTAGCACAAGTTATTTAAGGCATTACAAAAGGAGTATTTTCTTCTGTTTCTAGGGCATGTTTTAAGAAATTACCTCGCATCTTAAGCTTTAATACAATGAGATACACTTTTAACATGGTAACAATGATGAAGGAAAAGGTCAACACGCACTTCTCATTTCCTTTACGTTTGGATATGACACCTTATACTGAAGATTTTCTCATGGGAAAAAATGACAGAAAAGAAGGTATTTGATTTTAATTTATTTTCAGAGTTTTGCCACTCAGTCTATTGGCCATTTTAACCAAATTGCATGACCAATTTGGGTGGCCATATAAATTAGATTAATAAATAATTAGATTAATAAATAATATTGTATAATTGCCATGGTTGGGAAAGCAAGTGTCCTATTGATTTTTTTTTAAAGCTGGTACTTTCTGAGCTTTTGGTATGAGTATTGGAAAGCTCAATAGATTATCATCTCTCTCTCTCTCTCTCTCTCTCTCGGCTGGCATCAATGAAGCAGTGATTAACTTTCAGGCTGAATGGCCATGGTCTCACTCCTCCTCTGAAGATGCCAGCCACAGCTGCTGGCCAAACATCAGAACAAAAGAAATATAAACCATGGTCATTCAGCCTGAAAGCTCATAACTGCTTCAGGGTTATAGTGCAGTTTGGAACCACTGCAACTGGAATATACATTTGAACAGCTCTACTTAAATTATTGGTTCATCCTTGTTGTATCCTGGTTTGCATGATCAATTATGCCATGCCAGGTAGTGGAATGGGACCCCATATATAGGCACTTGCACCCCAACAGCAAAACCATCACTCTTTATCATACTGCTGTAACTTTTGCTCCTTCCCCTGTCACTTGTACTCCTGTTGCTGATACTGTTGTTAATGTGCATCTGTTCAATGACACCATTAGTATTAGCAGCTGCTCTAGCACTAATTCTGAGTATATCGGAGAGCTGTTAAATGGAGGAACTGTTAATCCTCTCAGGGCTTTGAACACCACCACCACCACCAGCTGCTACTATACTTCACCAGCAGTGGCAGAGTAAGGAAAGCAGCAGGGGGAGAGAGAATTATGAACTCCTGTGCTGGACCACCAAGCAGATATTTGAAAGCCTCTGGTTTCCCACATGTTCTAAAGATAATAGAGCCATTACACAGTCATCCATGTTCTTTCAGCTGTTAGTACTGATAATAGAGATGGATCCCTTCTTCAAGGAATGAATTGTAAACATTTTTAAAAGACAGTCTGAGCCTTGGCAGCTTTCTTTCATTTTTCCCTTCTGCCATGCTGCAAAATGGGGATCCTTTAGAACTACACACATTGTGCCAGTTATTATTTGTAAGGAAGGGGATATATTTTGCTCGTTGGTATCTTTGTACATAGCCTAAGGCCTGGGTTCCTAGAAGCAGTAATTTGTCTTTGGTTTTCTCCCTTGATGTCTGCTAGATTTTACCTGATTTTATTTTATCTTTTGATTCTTTAAATTTAAAAAAAATCAATAAATAGGAAGCTAACATGTTGCAAAGTAAAGCACCACAGCTGGTGTCATCTCAGGCTCCAAGAATACCTTAGTTCCTACATAGGTCTAAAGGCATTTTTAGAAAATAAAAATGGTGGGTATCTGCAGTCTAGGGCTTACTGTGAAACTATGCCTACCAACCCAGAAAAAAGAGAAAGACAATTTGAGGTGATAAATCATATCTTGGGAGGTAAAGGAAATGACAGGGACTTACCTTGCTGATTTGCATTCTGTTTAATGGGTATTTTTTGACAGCCATTTTGCAATATTGTCCAGTGTGTCCTTAGAATTCTATACATATAGAATTCCATGGTATATAAACAGAGAGCAAGTCCCACTCCCTTTTCACACTGAAGATGTTGCCTAGCCTGGCAATGAAACATCTGCAAGAAAACAACAAGGCTCAGAGAACACCAAGGACTCCACAATTCTGTACATGCCCGCTGTTGCAAATAGGCTGGGAAGCCTTCACTCAAGAACTGTGCCCTGATAACAGTATATTTAAACCCTCTCTTCAAAATATATTGTGAAATAAGCCTTACTTGTTCTAAGGGCTGAGATAATAAGATACTAACTATTGTGATACATTATTTTAGGTTTCAAGGATGATGGCTCTAGTTCAAAGGAGACGAAGAGTTATGAGTATGATTTGATAGGTGTAACCGTCCATACAGGAACAGCTGATGGGGGGCATTACTACAGTTTTATCCGAGATATTGTTAACCCTCATGCTTACAAAAACAACAAGTGGTAAGTTATGAATGTTTAGTAAATAATGGGTTAATGGCAGAGCATAGTTTGTCAATTATTTTATCTCAGAAAATGAGAGGTTTATTTTTGTTGCTGGATAAACTTATTATATCTTTACAAAATTAGTCACCAACATTACTTAATCAACATTACAGGCATTTATTCTGTCCCAGCTTTAATAGCATTGGCTGAAATGTTTAATCTTACTAGTAGATGAGATTGCACTTAGTTTGCTTGTATTTTGTTCCTTCTAATATCATAGCAAAATTAAGGACTTCACTGAATTTCACCTTCATTTATCTTCAGTGCAGTAAATATTTTAGTTTAGTGTAAATCAATCCAACACCCAATGTTTTGCATTTTCTAGGTATCTGTTCAATGATGCGGAAGTAAAGCCATTTGATTCTGCTCAGTTGGCTTCTGAATGTTTTGGTGGAGAAATGACAGTGAGTTGTAATATTTTTAATACTATTAAAAAGGATCCCTGTTAATATTACCTTTTCCACTGTAAGTTTTGATATTCTGTCACCTAATGGCCTTTTTCATTTATTCATTGTATTTTTATATTGCCAAATGCTGAGGTTCTTGATAATTTATGAGTAAAAACATTTAGAAAAAACACTTAAGTTAAAACCAGACAAAAAAAACCTTGCAGATATCTAGGAGCCAAGCCATGTACAGCTTTAAAGGTTAAAAACAGCACTTTAAATTGTATCTATAAACCTACTGAAAGCCATTGCTCTGCCAGCAATATAGACCAGGCCTGTACAATATGCAGGCTGCAGGCGGCCTCTCAAGCAGTTTTGTGCAGCCCACCAGCATTTTTGAAAAATAACCAATCCACTGCTACCAAACATCAGCACCACCAAGAAGAATCTACCACCGCCTAGATTTTTGCAGCCACTTCCACCCCGAAAGACACACTGCCAAGCACCTCCAGGCCTCACGGACGCTTCAAAATCCATCACCGCCACCACATCACTAGCCGCTGAACACTGATCAGCGCCCCAGCTATTCCTTTGTGGCCCATGATTATTTTAAGGTATTAATCTGGCCCTTTCTCTTGTACAAGTTGTGCAGGCCTGATACAGACATTACATGTATACTATACCAACTGTAGTTTCCAAGAGGCCTTCAAAGGTAGTCCCATGGGGAGCAAATTGCAGTAGTCTGCTCTGATGGTGATGAGGGCATGAATCACCAGCCCCAGGTAGGGCCATGATTGGCAAATTAGTCAAAGTTGGATAATGGTCTCCCTGGCCACAGTGTCTACATGCACATACAGCAGCAGCTATGAATCTTCCCCAAAAAGGTAATCTGGAGACAAAGCAGCAAACCACCTTCAGGAGGGGGTAGAGTGGTGTCTCCTTAAAGGCATCTGGCACAAGTCCTTTCCCTAGGGCAGGGGTGGGGAAACTTTTTTATGCCAGGGGCCATTTTGACATTTATAACATCACTCGAGGGCCAGGGGGCGGGGTTTGCGGGCGGGAGCCAATCGCGTGGAAGGGGGCGGGGTTTGCGGGCGGGAGCCAATCGCGCACACTTAGGGCCTGCTGCCGCCATGCCCACCATGCCCACTGCAGTGCCCGCCGCCATGCACACCATGCCCGCTGCCGCGCCTGCCCCCACCATGCCTGCCGCCACACCGGCTGCCATGCCCACCATGCCTGCCGCCACACCGGCTGCCATGCCCACCATGCCTGCCGCCACACCGGCTGCCATGCCCAGCATGCTTGCCACCACGCCCAGCGTGCTTGCCATTGTGCCTGCAATGTGGAAGAGCCACACTCAAGGGGCCAAAGAGCCGCATGTGGCTCGCGAGCCGTGGTTTGCCGACCACTGCCCTAGGGGAACATTGACTACTTATGGATCCAGCCACATGTCCATTTGGATCCATCCAATGTCTGGGATGGAACATCTTAATTGGCCCTCCCATATTGTGGAGGTCCCAGATGGCACCTAATGTGACCATGGCAAAGAACTCAAAATATCCTCCATTATAAATATGTCTATGAAGGTTCTCAGTCATCCAGGTGGAATTGTCTGTAGCTTGAATCATGTCAACTGGATTTCCACAGAGAAAATAGAAATCCAGTTGACATGATTCAAGCTACAGACCTCCATTATAAAGTTCTTGACTACTCCACTTCCACAGAAGGCAAGATTCTTCCAGAGTTTCTTTACCAAAACTTATTGGAATGAGGATGGGAAAAGGTTCCAGAGATAGCAGCAACAATTTTTTCCCTTTAGAGTTCAATTTATCTCCCAGGTTCCTAAGGCAGAAACTTTCTTAGTCTCTTGCTCATTGCACCTGTGTAAACTTCTAAGGAGAATGTTTCCTTAATTGATAATGGAGGAATGTTAGTTAGAATGTAAATCTCTCCTTGGTTGTAAACATACTGTTATATTGAACTTCAGATCACTTAGCAACTGCTCTGAAGCAGAAACAAGGTCTAATTTATGTCTGCCCATGTCAGTCAAGTCCAGAGTTACTTGGGAGAAGTCCAGGGAAACACGAGCTTTTGAGCCCTGCTGGACCTTCTCCCCAGGGCATGGAACTTGACACCGTCCAGTACCTCGAACCAGGGGCATTACAACATCAGCCCAGTGATAAGATGAGCAGCTCAGGAAGGCCTTCAGCTGGACAGCAAGATGTATAAACAGGAGCCCCAACCTATCCTTAGCACCCAACTTAATCCACAGATATACACACACCATCAATTCCAGGCAGAGACCCTGCCCACAGGTAAACCTTCTTTGAAGATCATAGCCATCACTTCCCGTTTCCCAGTATTGCAGATAATGCAGTACCTGAAACCAAGGAAGACAGATCTCTGAGAAAGCGACATCCCTGCCTTCATATAGTCAGGTCTTAATAGTATGCACCGGATCCACCTGTTTATCCTCTTCCAAATCATGGGATGAACATCGATTTTATACAGATAGACCGGGCATTTATCAATAGCAGCTTGAGACTGCAATCACCTGCGATCCAGACTCCTAGATCCAAGAATGATGATGTAGGGATAGAAGAAAGGAGAGGCAACAAATTTCCAGAGTCTCTTCCTCTGTAAGAATCCATCCTGCACTTCCCACCATATATCCTCCTTCCCATGAGAACCAAAATCTGTTCACCCCTCTATTCCCCCTCTAAATATCTAGAGGCATCCACCAAACCCTGGCTGTAATTCAAATTCTCCACTGTGTCGTAGCTGTGCTGAGCCATTCCGTTCTCCCACCTGAAAACCACTCACATACCAAGCAACCTAACTTTCCTAAACCCCACATACACCAGCCTCCTCCCAGACCCATTTAGAACTAAATGCATCGGCAACCTGGTGTACCAGCAATCCAGTCTGGCACATGGGTTCTACCCATGTCTATTCATCCACATACTCTGTCACCAAATTCCTTCTCATCCAATCCAGTTTTTCCTTACCTTCCACTGGAACTCAGTTAATGAGGGGCAAAGAACTTCTCCATTCTCTAGAGGGCCCAATTACACTATTCCCCATCTTTCATCTAGAGCAGGGGTGGGGAACGTCCGGCCCGCAGGCCGTATAACGCCCGCGAAATCATTTGGTCTGGCCCTAGGAGCTCCCGCCTGCAAACCCTGCCCCCTTCCATACAATTGGCTCCCGCCCGCAAACCCTGCCTCCTTCTGCGCCATTGGCTCCCGCCCGCAAACCCCGCCCCCTGGTCCGCGAATGATGTTACAAATATCCAAATGGCCCTTGGCAGAAAAAAGGTTCCCCACCCCTGATCTAGAGAGTTAAGCTTTAATGGTACTGGGAGTCCAAGCCCAACAGTTTTGCCTCTGCTTTTGATCACCCAGCCCAAAGCTGCATAGCTCCAACAGTGGCCCTTCCTAAGACAAGCAGTTCAAAAAGAATTCCATGAGCTTTTGCCCCTGTTCTCCCCTTTATCCACTGCCTGTCCAGGGGGTGCATCTGCTGCCTCACTGATCCCTCTCTTCCTTTTGACTGATATCACTTCTGGTTCTCCATCAATGTAAGTTCTTTCCTTCAATCCAATCTTTTACTTCTCTCATTTGGCTCCTTGTTTTTCTCCACCTCTTCTTTCAGTCCAACAGCAGTCCTTAGTCTCTTAGGAAACCCCATCAACTTCTTGTGGAGCCCCAGGGTTCCGTGGAACCCAGTTTGAAAACCCTGTTGTACAATCGTCTCCTCCTCACTATTTCACAGCACATTTGTCCACCACAGTCAGCAACCAGCTCAGAAAGCCTCTGGCTTGACAACAAGATGCCATCCTGACATCATCTGTAAGGGAGAGAGGATAGAGATGCAAACAGAAAATTACAAAATAAGGTTGTAAATTTAAAAAAAATCTACCCAAGTATGATGCAATGAGGCTTTAAAGACATCCTTGATCAAAGAATATGGAACTGAGATTCCAGTACACACTTAAAAGATATTAATCTGTTCTTTGACTGTAATAATGGATAATAATCTATTATTATTCAGTTAATCACATTTCCATATATTACTGTTGCAACCATTTGCAGTTATAATTATATGTGTAAGCAGCCTTATATAATATTACCATACCACTGTATTCAGTACTACATTGTAGAAAATTATATGTATCAATTCCAACAAGAGTTGAATTTGCAATAATGTGTAAGTGTGAAGTAGTGTTGATCTTTGTACAGTTATCAGAAAGTAACATTACAGAGAAAATTTATTCCTTCTAAGATATTTTTTTTTTCCAGACGAAAACCTATGACTCTGTCACTGATAAATTTATGGATTTCTCTTTTGAAAAGGTACTTAATTTCATATGTTAGTTTAGATAATAATGTCTTTCAGTTGTCTTCCTCTTTTCTGGTTTCATTAAAGTGTTGACTTTTTGTTTTTCTTCTCTCAGACTCACAGTGCATACATGCTCTTCTATAAACGAATGGAACCTGAAGAAGAAAATGGCAAAGAGTATACATTTGATGTTTCATCTGAATTGCTAGAAGTATGTGCTTCCTAGAAGTACAAATTATTATACTTTAAACAACACACATTTATAATGACACTGATTCAAATTTCATCATTAGATTGTCCAAGGAAATATTGATTGGCTGTTGTGGGTCTTCCGGGCTGTGTGGCCGTGTTCTGGAAGTTGTGGTTCCTAACGTTTCACCAGCATCTGTGGCCAGCATCTTCAGAGGGCAGGAGCACAGATAGAAGCAAAATGAAAATGATAGAAGATGCTGGCCACAGATGCTGGTGAAACGTTAGGAACCACAACTTCCAGAACACGGCCACACAGCCCGGAAGACCCACAACAGCCATTGAACTCCGGCCGTGAAAGCCTTCGACAATACATTGAAATATTGATTATTTGTCAGACTTTGTGATATAGAGTAATATACCAGGACTCTTAAACTTTTAATTGTCTTATTGTACTCAGTGCTCCACCCATTTACCTTTAGTTTTTGTTTGCATTTTCTTTTTTGTTTTTCTTTGCTTTGGTACCCCACATGGAACATTATATAATAAATTGGATGAGACACAGAATCATGCTGTGACCGCTAGATGTATAATGGACAGAATTCAGAGTTTGGGCTAGCTTGAGCTAGTTTTCATTGTACCAAGATAGTATCATTTTTCAAAAAGGAAATACTGCTGTGTAGATCTGGGGAGGGGGGAAGGCTTTATCTTTCATAAGTCATGTTTATTTCATTAAATTATTAGTAATAGTAATGCTATTAAGTGGATAATTAATAATTACTAATTATTAATAATATACTATCTTATACCCTTATTATATAACATACAGCATTTTTGAAATGGAAAAGTTAGGATTAAAATGTGAATCAAAAAGTATTATTGTTCTGTTGTTGGGATATTTCATTTAGATAAAATACATAGAGCCTATAATTCATTAAATCAGTAATAAAACATAAAGTCAGTTGGCTAAATGGAACTTTCCTTGATCTTCAATCTCAGTTCTTCATCTTTAAGGGAGAACCTCCAGAGCTTATTTGGGAGAGTATGGAATGGCTGCTGAGATCCACCAATGAATGCAGCTGTTTTGAAGTACAGTTGGATACAACCATATGTTGTATCCCAAAGGTCACGTTTTCATTTCTTGCCATCCCCAGTTAAAATATTTCTGGGTGCAAGACTGAGGAAAACTCCTAAGAGATGAACCCTGACAGCACAAACAAATCTGAGTTAGGTGCATCATTAGTTGTCTCAGTACATAATAGTTTCAGGTAGTCAGTATATTATACCTTGCATTGTAAGATAAGCTAAGGCCTGCTGCAAAGGAGAATGAGACCCCTCACTTCATCACTCTCTTATCTTTATTTTTTATTTTTTATTGATTTTGTTGTAATTTCTTTGTTGATTGTTGTGAGCCACCCAGTCATTGAGAGTCAGGTGGCATACAAGTGTAATAGATTGTTATTGTTATTGTCTTCAGATGGGTAGGAACCCTCCCAAACAGTTTGGAATAGGATACAGGGAATATTGTTTACTTAGGATGCTTTTTATTTTTTAAATGAAGTTTCTGTGAGAGAGTATACAAGTAGCATTTTACATAATGACTAATTTTGAATTGTGTTACATTTAAATAGAGGTTTGTTTGTTTGTTTGTTTGTTTATTCCATTTATATAGGTTAACAGGTTCTTATATGAGGCAGTGACTTATTTTTCATTCATCCCTGAATTAGTAAATGGCTTTATCTGATTTTTTCATTTTTCTCTTCAGTGGATATGGCATGATAACATGCAGTTCCTTCAGGATAAGAATATTTTTGAGCATACGTATTTTGGGTAAGGTTTACATCAATTTATAGTTTGTTTAACAAATAAACTCCAGGTTTTTAAATACATTTTTAAGAATGTATGTGTATAAAAACAAGTATCTGTGTATGTGTTTGCCCTAGATTTATGTGGCAGTTGTGTAGTAGCATCCCCAGCACATTACCAGATCCAAAAGCAG
The DNA here is from genome assembly GCA_023362775.1 of Charina bottae. Classification (NCBI taxonomy): domain Eukaryota; kingdom Metazoa; phylum Chordata; class Lepidosauria; order Squamata; family Charinaidae; genus Charina; species Charina bottae. The sequence continues at coordinate 85,481,950 of JALMGJ010000001.1, read as the reverse complement.
TTTCTCTGATGACAGCCAAGGTAGAGTATTTTACTGTCAGATTACTTTTTAAAAAAACAACAGTGTTTTGGTGATTGTTCTGGATAGTCTGTGACTATCAATTATTGTCTTACAGTTAAGCACTTCTTTTGTCCTTGAAACATTTATCCATTCGAAAGAAAAGGTATGTGCTTGGATTTCATATAACACATAGTTTACATTTCTAACATTGATTAAGATAAACAGCAAACCTTTGCTTCACTGACTGAAAAATAAAGAAAAATTATAATGAAATTTCAGTTCTTTTTAAGCTATGTTATTTCATATTCTAAATGAACCCTTTGAGCTAATACAGGTAGACCTCGCTTACCGTCTGCCTCGTGCAGCAATCGTTTGAAGTTACGAAGGTGCAGAAAAAATAACTGCAACCAAGGCGTGTGTTTACGACCTTCACAGCATATCTTTCTCAGTCATATGTTTGCCATTACAGGTAGCCTTCGGGTTACAACTACTTGTTCAGCGACCGTTCAAAGTTACGACGGCACTGAATGAGGGGGACTTACGACTGGTCTTCAAAGTTCTGGCCATCGCAGTGTCCCCAGGTCATGTGATCACAATCTGGGCGCTTGGTGCCCAGCTCACAATTACAACGTCACAGCAAGCAGCAGACACACGATTGCCATTTGCAGCCTTCCCTGCCAGATTCCCACAAGCAAAGTCAATGGGAAAGCCAGCAGGGAAGGTTGCAAGTCACTACTGTAAGTTGCTCCCACTGCTTTTTCTCCTGAGGAGCCCCACTATGGAGTACAGGTAGTCCTCGCTTAACAACCACAATTGGGACAGGAATTTTGATTGCTAAGTGAAGCAGATCTGACCCAATTTTACAACCTTTTTTTGCTATGGTCATTAAGCGAATCATGTGGTTCCTCATTGATTTTGCTTGCCAGAAACCAGTTGGGAAGGTCGAAAATGGCAATCATGGGATGCTGCAACAGTCATAAATGTGAACCGGTTGCCAAGCACCCAAATTGTGATCATGTGACCGCAGGGAACACTGCGACAATCATAAGTGTGAGAAACAGTCATAAGTCATTTTTTTCAACATTGTTGTAAGTCCGAACTGTCACTAAACAAATGGTTGTTAAATGAGGACTACCTGTACGAGAACCCGGGGATCTTGCGTTCCATAGTAACCCCCCACAGTCTGTAGCGCCCGCCCATGGCCCTGCCAGCCCACCCACGCTTAGTAGCGCCCACCCACAGCATCACCTGCCTGCCCGCAGCTCTCGCCAGCCTGCTTGCCTAGGACTCCAGTCATGTGAGGTTCCCTCTTAACGACCCGCGTAGTCTCTGGGTTACGATGGCAACTGGGACTGTTGGGATTGCCATTGCTAAGTGATGTGGTCACATGGCGTTGCACTTTACGACTGCATCGCTTAGCGATGGAAATTCCGGTCCCAATTGCCATTGTAACATGAGGACTACCAATACAGTCAGTACGCATTGTTCTGTGCCTGACTCATTTTTTTCCTTCCCCCCGTCACAGAACAGAGAGATTGGAGAGGAAGGGATTACTAGAGAGTAAGCAGGCACACACTGGTGAATACACATTGAAAGGAATGCACTGGTGCTGGCTGTTTGCCTAGAGCGCTCAGGGCTGTGAGCTACAAGCATGCTAGGCAAACAGCCGGTGTATTCCCCCTTGTCTGCCTATTTACTTCCTTGTAATCCCTTCCTCTCCAATCTCTCCTGTGCCTGATCCACTTTTTTTCTCCTCCTCCTCCTCCTCGCAGCCCCAAGTGCAGTAGGCAAACAGCCCACGCTAGTGCACTCCTTTTGATGTGTATTCTCCATTGTGTGCCTGCTTACTCTCTTGTAATCCCTTCTTCTCCAATGAATGTAAATACAAACATTAATTCCCTTCTTGCTAATTATCCTAGTGCCGGGGTGAGCATTCCAAAAGGCAGGGTTGTTGGGGGGAAAGGAAAGCTGAAGTAAAATCATAAGCACAGTTGCGGTCACGTGATATTCCACTTAGCGACCGAGTTGCCTGTCCCAATTGTTGCTAAACGAGGACTACCTGTATGGACAAATTTGATTTCCTTAGTCAAGAACAGGACATCCTAACTTTGACAAATTAACCCATATGTAACTTCAGATCTTATTAATCTATAAATAAATATGATACAATGCTGTATGTCATCTTCAAACCAAGTAACTTCAGATGAGTTGAGGATGTAAGACAAAGCCTTTTATTAAAGCTCAAACCAAATCACTAACCATTTTGTGGGCCTGTGGGAGGTGGGAGGGTACTGCTGAGATCATCATTGCGTCATATCTGTTGCTTTTAATGTTACATAAGTGGGGGGGAAAATACGCGCTTCAGTTTGAATATTTGCTTCCTTTAGCCCACAATGCTTCAGTGGATTGAACTGTTAACCAAGCAATTTAACAACAGTCAAGCTGCTTGTGAGGTAAGGCAGAAATGAAGAATTCAGTGAAATGTATAAATTAGCAAAGCACATCCTTTTTGTGTTTCCTAACTTAGGAAGGATAAATTTATGGATTTGGTAATATGGTAAAGATACTTGTGCTATATAAAATATGAGAAAAGTGGAGAGTGCTTCATAAACCATTCAGGTCAGGCAGAGAGGGCATCTTACGGACCCTGTTCATGAGGGGTTGCCGATTGGCAGGGTCCAGGAGGAGGGCCTTCTCTGCCGTGGCACCCACTCTTTGGAATAAGCTACCCCCGGAGGTAAGGCAGGCCCCCACTCTCCTGGCCTTCTGGAAGGGGTTGAAGACCTGGTTGTGCCACCTTGCTTGGGGTGGGAGGGGGGATAGTTATTCATGGGGGTGGTTGGCTCCTTAATGGGGCCAACGAGAAGGTCTTTACCGCCATCTTGAATTTTAAATTTTATATTCTGTATTATATTTATATAGATCTATACTCATATTTATTCTGTATTATTTTAGTGATACTATTTTATTGTCTGTAAACCGCCCAGTCGTACATGAGATGGGTGGTAAATAAATATGACTGATTGATTGATTGATTGATTGATTGATTGATAGATAGATAAATAAATAAATGTCTTGTTATGATTTTGTATTTGTAATGTACTTATAAACTTTGAACAATTATTTTAATAGTAAATATCTTGTTTTCGGGATTAAACATGGTGAATTCAGAAAGAACGTGGCCTCCTAACAGCCTGTCTCTTCAAAATTTGAGAGCCCCATAATATTGCAATACTTACTTACCTTCGTTATTTGGAGCAGATGCTTTCATTGCTACGTGATTGCCTAAAAGGAAAGGAATTTTTGATTAATTCATAGATAAAACAGCTATCTATAAGAACTGTGTTGACCTTTTGATTAGGTTCCTATTTTTTATTTATGTATGAAGAATTCTGAAAAGTTACACAAATATTGGCATGTTTTGTCATAATTTGTCTAGCATCAACAGTTTCTCATTGGTAGTATCCTTCAGTAATGTTGTATAGGCTTTCTTTATTCTATCCAAACGACATGAATCTAGAAGGCAGGACAACTAGCACCTTGGCCTTCTTTTCTTCAAACAGCTGTGAAAAGCTGCTTTCTCTCATTCCCAACTATGCAGATATTTACTGGATTACTTTACATAAATTCTTTAATTTGTGAAAATAAAATATGCTATGAATGTGTAGTAGAATAGGAAATGCTTTCATTGTTAATGAATGCAAGCTAAAATGTTAACCATGTATGTTCTTTTCAGTGGTTTCTTGATCGTATGGCTGACGATGACTGGTGGCCTATGCAGATCTTAATTAAATGCCCCAATCAGATTGTAAGACAGGTAAGATATAGCATGGTATGTGTCATTTAAAATGTTGCTTAGAATTAGGCTGTTAAATTCATAGAATGAATTTTAACCATCAAACCCAACATCATAGATTGCAGTGCCCTTGATATTATTGCACATATTTGAGGTGTTCTTCACATTCTTTGAGGTCTTCAGCTCAAAAACAGTATGGCAGTTTTTGGAATGATTTCTGGCAAAGAATTATAATAAATTCTAAGTGTACATGTGGGTCTTGGAATTTAGTCTGCATACTAAAATAGATTCACAAAGATTTCTTTAGGTGCATTTTTACTTGAGCATAAGGGCCCTATTACACATTACAAATAGCGTATATCCTGCATTGGCCACGCCTAGAGTGTTCCATCCTGTTTGAACACCACATTTTAGAAAAGATATTGAAAAACTGGAATGTATTTAAAAGAGAGCAGTCAAGATGATAAAGGACTTAGAAGAAAAAAAACCAAGAAATGGTTGGAAATGTTGGGTATGTGTAGACTGCAAGGACACACGATAGCTCTCTTCAGATATCTGAAAGGCCATCAGGTAGAAGACAATTGTACATCAGGAGAAATATCCTAATAGTAAGAGCTGTTATACAAAGGAACTGACTGCCTTAAAAGGTAGTGGACTCCCTTTCAGTGGAAGTGTTCAGAAATATTTTGCATGGCGATTTGTCAAGGATGCTATAGTAATAAATTCCTGCATTGAGCAAGGGGTTGGACTAGAAGATATTGAAGGTCTTTTCTAGTCCTTAAGGTTCTACGATTAAGTGATTTCAGGTATATTCTGTATAAAGTCATCTTATATGTGTAACATGAAGGCAAAATGTCGATAATTCAGTGATGAACATTTCAACCAAATAATCCATGAACACTGTGTTTCTGAAGCTTTGTTAAAGCAAATATTTCTGTAACCCCAAGGTAACCTTAAAGCTTATGACTTTACAGATGTTTCAGCGTTTGTGCATTCATGTGATTCAGCGGCTAAGGCCAGTCCATGCTCATCTCTACCTACAGCCAGGACTAGAAGACTGGTACGTTTTCTTAAAATAATTCCATCTATTTCAAATATTTATTTCATAACACTAATTTATTATATAACAGTATTAAACAAATATATTGGGGAACATTTCCATTAGTCTTTTACATCAGATAACTTTTTCTGTTACTCTGTGGTCAGAAAATAAACTGCAGTACAGTAAATTATAAACAATTTCTCTTGGAGGATTATGGCATGCCTTTTCATGATACTATTATTTTCAGTTAGGCCATGTAACTGAGAAGAGTATACTCATGCAGGTGTATCCTCAGCATTTTTATTCAATAGAACATGTACAATAATAAAAATAAGCACTGTTAACCGTTTCACATACTATCCTAAAGATAGTGTAAGAGGTTGGAAAAACCTTTTAGATTGATTTTGAATCATTTTGCCTTCATTGGCCTCAATATACACTGATGCACGATGAAATGTATTTTCAGTTCGGATGACATGGATGGTCCTGTGGAAGATATTGGTAGTCGCTCATGTGTGACTCGTTTTGTGAAGACTCTGTTGTCAATTATGGAACATGGTGTTAAACCTCACAGTAAACATCTCACAGAATACTTTGCCTTTCTTTATGAATTTGCCAAAATGGGAGAAGAGGAGGTGAGTGTAATTCACTTTTGATTTTGTATGAATTCTGCTATTTATATTTATTCATTACTAAGTTTCAGTGCCATCAACATTTTTGTTCTTTAAATTTTGCATTTCTATGTTAATTATAAAAATCAATTTAGGGAGGAAAGCAGAATATAATCAATTATTACTTACATATTTTAATATTCAATTATTTCCAGAGCCAGTTTTTGCTTTCTCTGCAAGCAATTTCAACAATGGTTCATTTCTACATGGGAACTAAAGGTCCTGAAAATGTAAGTCTGGAATAACCTTTTATAGAAACATAAATGTTTATATTAACGTAATTGAAATAGATTTGAAAATTGAGAATATAAAAAGAAGTCTGGTCCTCCAGAGTCACAGAGGACATACCATGACTTCAGGATGATGTCTCTCTTGAGCTTATATATCAGGCCATGGTTGATTTTATTCCCCAGCAAGTTGTCTCAGTCTTCTTCAACAAGACAGCACATGTTCCACTGTACACCTGCAAAGAGCAGGATGAAGGAGCACAAGCAAAAGTTGAAATTAATAGAAATGTGGGCAGGAAGTCGTTTAAATAAGTTTAAATTTTTTTTAAGAATTTTATTAAGTTTCAAAAAATGATAAAAGATACCGAAAAACAAAAAACTACAAAAAAACCTTAAAAAGTGTAAAAACACAAGAGAATTTTTTTTAGATAGATTACAAAAAGAAGTGACTTCTGACTTTAAACAACAAGGATATACAGCAATTTCCCATAATCAATCCCTTATTCTATATTAAACCAAAATCACATTATTTCTACAAGTCAACCCCTTAGCACAGTGCTTTCTAAAGTGCCGCCGTTGGCGACACACCAATGGCGGGGGTGGGGCGTGCACGGCAGCGATGCGAGGGGGTGCATGGCAGCGGCGGCGGCCTCCGCTAAGACGCAAAAACACTGATGGCCCCCCGCCGCCATGCACACCCCCGCTGCCACTTCCAGGTTGTGTGGCGACACACCAGACTGTGTGTTGCGACACACTAAAGCAGGGCTTTCCAAAGTGCCGCTGCTTGCAACACACCAGCGGCGGCGGCGGTGCGCGCGCGCATGGTGGCGGCGCGGGGGGGGCGTGCGGCGTTGCGCGCGCGGTGGCGGCGCAGGAGGCGTGCGGCGGCGCGCGCACGGCGGCGGGGCGGGCAGCGGCGGGTGTGTGCACGGCAGCGGTGGCAGCCTCCGCTAAAACGCGGAAGCACTGATCCACGCCGCTGCTGCTGACACCGTGCACGCGCGCGCCGCCGCTTCCGGGTGGTGTGGCGACACACCACGCTGTGTGTGGCGATACACTTTTGTGTCGCGACACACAGTTTGGAAAGCTCTGCACTAAAGTGTCGCGACACAGAGTTTGGAAAGCTGTGCCTTAGCACATTATAAAAATCACTAAATACCATTGCTCCCTCCCTTTATATTAAAAGAAAAAAAAAGTATAAATCACCTAATCAATTCCCCCCCCTAAAATAACAATTACTTAATTATTCCCTCCCTACGACTATTCTATACATTCCTGTCTACTATAGTAAAGATGTCAGGATGGAGGCTGAGTCCGATGAGTCCGATTTCGAAGTAGAAGAGCCGTTAGCATTTGAAGCGGGAAAGGACGAGTATGGCGTGAAATTTGAATCAGCTTCTAGACAGCTGATTGGAGGCAGCCCAGAAGGAGACTTGCCTCCACCTATTGGCGCGCGAGAACGGAGGTGGGAAAGGCGGGCAGAGCAACGCGAGGCGCGATTGGTCCCCACTCACAAACGGCACGAAAATCAAAGGGATAAATGGTGAGCGCAGCGGGCAACCGTTGCCAGAGACAACCGTTCACATTCCGTACCGCACCCCAAAGTGAATATGAGTAATTGCAGTCACATGGTGGCTGCCTGCGTGCACGCCAACTGAGAACGAACCACTGTAAGCCACATGAACTCTGAGCACCTTGTGACACTTGTTTCTCTAGTTATATTTGTGCGCCTTATTTGTAAATAAAGACTTATTCCACACCTTCCCTGCTTCGGGTCTTAGTCGGGACAGGATAAAAGATCAAAAATAGAAAAGCATATAAATTGTCTACCATTATAGTTAATAATACAAAAAACATGAATAAGAAAAAACCTTAATAATCATAATCCCAGTCATTAACAATAAGTAAAATCATCCAAAGTCAAAAAACCCTCCAGATAAATATTTTTAGTCCCTTAACCCACTTCAAAATAAACCAAGACATTTACATATCCCCATAATAGGCACAGAGCTATTTTCTTAAAGAAATCAAGCAGCCCAACTGCCCTCACAAACACAGACTTCTTTTAAAAAAACTTCCCATACATAATAACCCCTTCTTTTCCATAACATTCCATCAGAAAGTCAAATTCACTCATATCTTGCAGCTCAATTTCTCCCTTTACGTTCTTCAATTCAGCATTGCCAATTTCATCCAGGATTTCAACAGAAGCCCGAATCTCACTCTTGGGAGAAACATTTCCATCGCTGTTAGATTCTTCAGGTTCATCTACATCATCCCCAATCAAATGGCACATTTCAGACCACATATTTTCCACAATGCTCCGAATATCCTGCACAACAGCTTGGCAGGAATCAGGAAAAAATTGCTTAATATCTGCTTTAATATATCGGCGAAAATCGGAGAAAGCCTGGTTAAGATCCTCCATTCTGAAGCAGTAAGTTAAAGTGCTGCACTCAATATGCCAACAAATTTGGAAAAGACAACAGTGGCCACAGGATTGGAAAAGGTCAGTTTACGTTCCAATTCCAAAGAAGGGCAATGCCAAAGAGTGTTCAAACTACCGTACAATTGCGCTCATTTCACATGCTAGCAAGGTTATACTCAAAATCCTACAAGCTAGGCTTCAGCAGTATGTGAACCGAGAATTACCAGAAGTGTGGAGTCCTTGGTGCTCTCTGAGCCTTGTTGTTTTCTTGCAGACGTTTCATTGCCAGGCTAGGGCAACATCTTCAGTGCGAAAAGGGGGTGGGACTTGCTCTCAGTTTATATATCATGGCTTGTCCTGCTTATGTTGGTGGAGGTGTTGTTCTCTCCTTGTTAGTTCCTTGATTGGGCTGTTGTTTGCTACTTGGTTGATTGACTGAGTTAATAGTTCCTTGATTAGGGTGTATTGTGCTGTTTGATTGTTCCTCTGGTGCTAACAGTTCAACCCTGAGCTACAAATATTCCCTTCAATTGGTACTACCAGAAGTGCAAGCTGGGTTTCGAAGAGGCAGAGGAACTAGAGATCAGATTGCCAACATTCGCTGGATCATGGAAAAAGCAAGAGAGTTCCAGAAAAACATCTACTTCTGCTTCATTGACTACGCTAAAGCCTTTGATTGTGTGGATCACAACAAACTGGCAGATTTTTAAAGAGATGGGAGTATCAGACCACCTTACCTGTCTCCTGAGACAGGGATCGGCAACCTTTATGGCACCAGGCACCACTTCCCTCGGAAAATTTTTTCCAAGGGGTGGGGTTTGTGGGCAGCAGCCAATCGGATGGATGGGGGCGGGGTTTGCGGACGGCAGCCAATCGGACTGATGGGGGCGGGGTTTACAGCCCTGCAGCTCCGTGCAGCGTTTTTTCCTGGCACTGGGGGCATTTTTGGGGTTCCCGGAGCCTGCCCTTTCGAAGGGGCACCCCAGCGGGGCACAGGGCGGACTTTTCCTCCCCCCCCCCCCACTTTTGCTCCCCATGGTTTTTTCGGCCCCTACCGGGTAGCTCCATCACACCTCCGCTTACCCGCCTCACAGATGATCGGCGCTCCGGTGCACCTCCGCTTCCCCACCGCACAGCTGATCGGCGTGGAGATTTTCCACCCCGGGGAGGGGGTGAGGAAAAGTCTGCGCCGGGGTGCCCCTTTGAAAGGGCAGGCTCCGGGGACCCCGAAAATGCCCTCGGTGCAAGGAAAAAAAACTGCACTGAGTGGCAGGGAGGCAAAAAGCCTCGCCACACATGCACGTGCACACTTCCGCCGCGAGGGGATGCTGATTGACGGGGTGCTCCTTGGCCCGCCTCCGCCCTTTGCTGTGCGCTGATAGGTGGAGGTGTTTCCCCTTCCGGGCCCCCACCAATCAGCTGCTCCGGCTCACCCTGCGGCCCACTTCCTAACAGCCTGCGGCCCACCAGTGGGCCCCGGACCACAGGTTGCAGACCCCTGTCCTGAGAAACCTGTATGCGGGTCAAGAAGCAACAGTTAGAACCGGACATGGAACAACCAATTGGTTCAAAATTGGGAAAGGAGTACAACAATGCTGTATATTGTCACCCTGCTTATTTAACCTATATGCAGAGTACCTCATGAGAAATGCCGGGCTGGATGAATCACAAGCCGGAGTTAAGATTGCCAGGAGAAATATCAACAACCTCAGATATGCAGACGATACCACCCTAATGGCAGAAAGTGAAGAGGAACTAAAGAGCCTCTTGATGAGGGTGAAAGAGGAGAGCGCAAAAGCTGGCTTGAAACTCAACATTAAAAAAACTCAGATCATGGCATCTGGTCCCATCACTTCCTGGCAAATAGAAGGGGAAGAAATGGAAGCAGTGACAGATTTTATTTTCTTGGGCTCCAAGATCACCACAGACGGTGACTGCAGCCATGAAATTAAAAGACACTTGCTCCTTGGGAGGAAAGCTATGGCAAACCTAGACATCATATTAAAAAGCAGAGACATCACCTTGCTGACAAAGGTCTGTATAATTAAAACTATGGTTTTCCTAGTAGTAATGTATGGCTGTGAGAGTTGGACCATAAGGAAGGCTGAGCGCCAAAGAATTGATGCTTTCGAACTGTGGTGCTGGAGAAGACTCTTGAGAGTCCCTTGGACTGCAAGGAGGTCAAATTAGTCAATCCTAAAGGAAAGCAACCCTGACTGCTCATTGGAAGGACAGATACTGAAGCTGAAGCTCAAATACTTTGGCCACCTAATGCGAAGAGAGGACTCACTGGAAGACTGAAGGCAAAAGGAGAAGGGGACGGCAGAGGATGAGATGGTTAGATAGCATCACCGATGTAATGAACATGAATTTGAGTAAACTCCGGGAGACAGTGGAGGACAGGAAGGCCTGGCGTGCTATGGTCCATGGGGTCACGAAGAGTTGGACACAACTTAACGACTGAACAAAGATACTTAACCAGCAGAAGTAAAAGGTAATGGAAATTTTCCGAACTGAGTTAAGATAAGATCACAGACAGTTCCCAGAGAAAGTAGCGGCAGGAAAGTGAAAGTTCAGAACGGGAGATTCAACGTGTAGGAAAAATGCTAAAATCCTCAAAATCAGCACAGAAATAATAACAGGGAGACAATAACATACTCTCAACCCTCCTTAGTATTGGATGGAAAGCAAAATCCAAAGCTTTAAAAACAATTTTTTTTAATTAATCACAAAAATAATGATAAGCGCCAAGAGAGATAGTTTCTCCTTAATGTAGAAAGCCTCTCTTAGGGTACGGATGCTTAAAGAAAAAATAAATTGGGTGCTTTAGAAATGGGGTGGCTGGACTTAATGTCCCTTTAAGGCTACAGCGTGGCTCGGAAATGATGTCTTCCCAGTCTCCTGGTGAAGTCTTACCCATCGATTGCAGACACTGTTTATGATCTCCTGGCTGCAACTTGCCGGCCGGAGGACGAATGGGTCAATTCCAAGCATTTTCCTTGATCCGGAAAAACGCTCTGGGCTTCAGGAGAAACCTGCCTGAGCCCGAAAAAACTGCCACAATGCCAGTTCTGCCCGCGGATCTTGCGGGCACAGCTGTTCAGTCTGCCATTTCCCACCGGAAACCGTTCAAGTTTAAATCTTCAGAACCTGAGTAACTCCATGTTAGAATATTGAAGGAAAGTGATGATAGTCTGGCCAAACTTTTAAACCTAAACTTTATGAAATCTTGGAGAACTAATAAAATGTCAGGTTATTGTGTTAGAGGAGGGCAAGTGTTGTCCCTGCCTTTAAAAATGAATAAAGGGAAGTCTAGGAAATCTGTAACCACCACTTTTAATTGGCAGAAGTCAGCATGAATTTGTAAAAAATGAGTTTTGCCAGACAAATCATGTTTTCATTGGGGAACTTCCATAGTATATTGTGAGAATGCTGTAGATGTACTGTATCTTGATTTTCACAAAGCCTTTGACAAACTACCTTATGACATTCTAATAAGCAAGCTATTTAAGTGGGGCTTAACAGACAGATATAAGGTTCTTGAGTTAGGAAGCAAAACTAATACAGAATTATAGAATAGGGAATAATGGGCTTGGTAATGCTACTTGGAATTACAAGCTGAATACGGGTAAGTAGTGCAATAATTGTAAAAAAGCAAATGTAATTTAAGAATACATCCACAGCTACAATTTTCAAGTGATGGGAAGTAATGGTTCCATTAGTCTTTGGTGAAAATCTACCACAAATATTGTACTGAACTCTGGTATTATTTTATTTTATTTTATTTTATTATTTTATTTAATTTTATTATTTTATTTTAATTTAATTTTATTATTTTATTTTAATTTAATTTAATTTTATTTTATTTTATTTTATTTTATTTTATTTATTATTTTATTTTATTTTATTTTATTTTATTATTTTATTTTATTATTTTATTTCTGCCCATCTCACAATAACAACTCTGGGTGGCTTACAATATTTCAAAGCAATACAATAACATAACATAAAACACAAACATCAACTAAAAAGCCAAATCAGTCTAAATAAATAATAACCATACTAAAACAGATTCAGAGAAAAGCAACAAGGATGATTAGAACTAGAAATTAACTTCTGTAAAGAGAGATTGAAGGAATTTGGAATATTTCTTTTCACTTTGAGAAGAATAGATACAGAGAAGATATAATAAGACTGTTCAGATAACTAAAAATATGTCACACGACGGAACATCACAACCTATTTCCCATCATTCCAAAGTGTAGAATATGAAAACATGGATTCAAGTTACTAGAAGGCAGATTCCACTTGAATGTTAGAAAAACTCTTAACAGCAGAAATAGTTTGACAGTTGAACCAGTTATCTAGAGAAGCTCTGGGTTCCTTTTTGCTATGTGTATTCCAGTGGAGGCTACATTACCATTTGTCCTGGGTGTTTTACTTTGAATCCTTCACGAAACAGGTTTGAATTTTATTGCCTAAATGGCCCTTCCTGCTCTATTTCCATGAGAAGCCATGTCTTCCCAGACTGTCTTAGCTTATTGAGCCAGTAGCTCAAAGTCTGAACAACTACCCTTAGAAATTCAGTTCACAGTTGCTGGATTTTTTGTTTTATTTGTTCCTCTTTATTTTGTGTTTCCTTCTTTCTCTTTTTCCCGCCCCCACCATATCTTTTTGCAAAGTCTTTGATTATTGCCTTCAGTAGAATGGCATGGGAAGTTCTGGTTTTTCCAGGGCCTATTATCTCTCCCACAGAATATTGAAGCAGCTCCTGCTTCTCTCCTTAAGCCTCCAGAAAAAATGGATGTCCAGCCATTAGAGGGAAAACAGTTTCCAGCCATAGCAGGACCTGCATCACCCAATTGACCAGTCGTCATCGTCATCATAGAGCCTGAAGCAGCCCTTCACTTCATTATTTTTCTGGCTTGGCATACCAGTTAAAGCCAGAGAAAAACAGGAAAAGGCAGCTGGAAAATGCTGCAGAGTTACAAAGAATCTATTTCTGTGTTTTTCCAAGGGCAGGAAATAATAGTCTTTTAGCGCTAATTAGTCTGTACCATCAGATTGGAAAAAATCAACTTATATCCCCATACCAAAACAGGGAAACACTAAAGAATGTTCAAACTATCGACCAGTGGCACTTATTTCATATGCCAGTAAGGCAATGCTCAAGATCCTACAAGGTAGACTCCAGCAATTCATGGAGCGAGAATTGCCGGATGTACAAGCTGGGTTTAGAAAAGGCGGAGGGAACTAGAGATTATTGCCAATATCCGCTGGATAATGGAGAAAGCCATGGAGTTTCAGAAAAACATCTATTTCTCTTTTATTGACTATTCTAAAGCCTTTGACTGTGTGGATCATAACAAATTGTGGCAAGTTCTTGGTGGTATGGGGATACCAAGTCATCTTGTCTGCCTCCTGAGGAATCTGTATAACAACCAAATAGCAACGGTAAGAACAGACCACGGAACAACGGAATGGTTTAAGATTGGGAAAGGAGTACGGCAGGGTTGTATACTCTCGCCCTTCCTATTCAACTTGTACGCAGAACACATCATGCAACATGCTGGGCTTGATGAATCCAAGGCTGGAGTTAAAATCGTTGGAAGAAACATTAACAATCTCAGATATGCAGATGATACCACTTCAATGGCTGAAAGCGAGGAGGAGCTGAGGAGCCTTATGATGAAGGTGAAAGAAGAAAGTACAGAAGCTGGGTTGCAGTTAAACCTCAAAAAAACCAAGATTATGGCAACTAGCTTGCTTGATAACTGGCAAATAGAGGGAGAAAACATGGAGGCAGTGGCTGACTTCGTATTTCTAGGCGCAAAGATTACTGCAGACGCTGACTGCAGGCAGGAAATCAGAAGACGTCTACTTCTTGGGAGGAGAGCGACAAATCTCGATGAAATAGTTAATAGCAGAGACATCACACTGACAACAAAGGTCCGCATAGTTAAAGCAATGGTATTCCCCGTAGTAACCTATGGCTGCGAGAGCTGGACCATAAGGAAGGCTGAGCGAAGGAAGATAGATGCTTTTGAACTGTGGTGTTGGAGGAAAATTCTCAGAGTGCCTTGGACTGCAAGAAGATCAAACCAGTCCATACTCCAGGAAATCAAGCCAGACTGCTCACTTGAGGGAATGATATTAAAGGCAAAACTGAAGTACTTTGGCCACATAATGAGAAGACAGGATACCCCGGAGAAGATGCTGATGCTAGGGAAAGTGGAAGGCAAAAGGAAGAGGGACCGACCAAGGGCAAGATGGATGGATGATATTCTGGAGGTGACGGACTCGACCTTGGGGGATCTGGGGATGGCGACGGTCGACAGGAAGCTCTGGTGTGGGCTGGTCCATGAAGTCACGAAGAGTCGGAAGCGACTGAACGAATAAGCAACAAAAGTCTGTACCAACTAAGAATGGTGGTGACGGTCAGCAGATCTCTTGTTCCTTAGGTAGTGGATGTAAAGCCTAATCTCTCATTGGCACTTTCATGGATCACGTCCAGCCTTTCAAAGAGGTATGTCATGCCTACTCTCATCTCTCGTCCACAAAAATTTGTCTTTAACAAATTTATCATGGTCTACAGTCCACTTCTGTTCAAAGTTTTTCCACACAGATTATCTCTATCCCTAGTGGATGTTTATTATTATCCCTAGTGGATCTTTATTATTTTCTCATTTTGATTATGAAGCTAGATTTGAGTTTGTTTGTTTGTTTGTTTGTTTGTTTATTTATTTATTTATTTATTTATTTATTTATTATTTCGATTCAAGCACCACCCAACACCAACTGACACTGGGCAGCTCACAATATAAAACCATAAAAACCCAATACCACAATTTGTGCAGTTCTACAGTTTAGCATGATTAAACACACACACACACACACACACACAGTTGTGTTATCTGTCCTTGGTCACTTAGCAAAATAAGTCCTTTGACAGAGATCTGTAGTGAGAGAGAGAGAGATTATTTATCTTTTTGCTTTTTCTTCAGCCACAAGTTGAGGTGCTGTCAGAAGAAGAAGGAGAAGAGGAGGAGGAGGAGGAAGACATTCTTTCTTTAGCAGAAGAAAAATACAGGCCTGCTGCACTTGAAAAGATGATTGCTCTGATAGCTCTTCTGGTAGAACAGTCTCGATCAGAGAGGTAAGGAGTGTTCTCATACAGCAGGGTATTTATGTATTGCATTTATTATTCTAGTTTTTAACACTTTTTGTGTTATTTGACAGTGTAAGCCACCCTGAGAAAACTTCCAAACAGGGCCCTCATATATGATTTGCTTAAGGCAGCCTTTCTCAACCTTTTGACCCTGAAGGAACCCTTGAAATATTTTTCAGGCCTCGGGGAACGCCTGACCATTCAGGCTCAAATATAGGCCACAAGTTACAAAATTATTATATTTGTTTCATGTGTAGGCCTGTATTTATGCATTAACAGTGTTCTTAAACTAAAAATAAAGAATGAAATTTACCTCTTTAATGTGAAGTTGCCCAAATTTGAAATAATTTTTTAAATAAAAGTTGATCTCCCAGGGAACCCCTAGTGACCTCTCGTGGAACCCTAGGGTTCCACGGAACCCTGGTTGAGAAACCCTGGCTTAAGGTGTTACATATATTGTATATACTTGCTGATAAGCTGAGAATTTTAGGTGCCAAAATACACCCCAAATTGGGTTCAGCTCATCCGCCAATATATATGGTAAAACTTTTTTAAAAAACCTATATATCCCTTATATACTCATGGATAAGCCCATCCAGGCATAAGCTGGTTGATTTATCCGCAGGTGGCACATTTTCCATTGTATTTTGGTTTGAAATTTGAGGGTCAGCTTATCCGCAGAAGGGGTTATTTGCAAGTATATATGGTATATGTCCCTTTTCCTTTGAAATACTGAGATAATACCACATTGGGCATCTCTAACATTTATCCTTTATTCAGTTTGTTTTTAATGATGAAAAAGTAGAATATAGTCTCAGAGTGGTAGAGTTTATTTTGATGATACATGTCTGAACCAGTGCAAAATCAGTGGATTTGGCAGGGCCGCAGATTACTAGTATGTCTTATATTCCGTATGCAAAAGATCTCAGGTTTAATTCCTGCCATCTCCAAGTAGAGCTGTGAAAGACTTCTATCCAAAATCCCAGAGAACTGCTGCCAGGCATTGTTGATTAAGGGAACAGAAAATATGATCCATTAGATTGCACCATCTGAATCATCATTTTTCATCAGGTGGCCTAGGCAGCTTGAAAAGCTAGATGTTTGTTATAAGGGCTATAAAGGAGCTTTCTTCATGATGTCACCTGATTCACAGGAGTGATTCTGAGGAGTGTTCTGACTTTGGGGCAATTTCCCCCCCAGACCTGAGCTATATAGACTAATGGTTTACTGTGTATTCTCATGTATTCCTCCTCATTTATGTCAATACTATCTGAACTACCAGTAGAACTGCTAATAATTCATTAATGTTAGCATTCTAGGCTGAGAGTAAATTGAAGCTATCAGCCATATATATGACAGCACCCAAAGGGAAAAAACAGTTGCTTGCTTGTAGCCCACACATATCCTTGCCATTAAAATCACATTTATCATTTTGTTTCCTGGTTTTGGGTCCAGAGCTATGGAAAGAAAAGCCTCTTTCCTTGTGTGACTCCCATTCCTGATAAATGGAGATCAAAGTATCTTAACTTTTGACATGCTTGAGCTTCCTAGCATTTGTCAACCTGGTTGATTTCCTGAAAGTGTGGCTTTACATGGACTACTCCAAGAAAAAACAGGAAAGCAATTTTATTTTTACTACTTGTTTGATTCGTGAAATAAATTGGTCCATTCTTTGTATGTGTTTTAGGCACTTGACTTTATCCCAAAATGATATGGCAGCATTAACTGGAGGCAAGGTAATATATCTGGACATGAAAAACAACAGCTAACAGTTTTAAAACATGTACTTTTAAAACGTCTGCTGCAGTAACACATTGAATTTGTTCCAGGGTTTTCCTTTCTTATTCCAACATATTCGAGATGGAATCAACATTAGGCAGACCTGCAATCTTATTTTCAGCCTTTGTCGGTATAATAACAGACTTGCAGAACATGTAAGTTACTAGCTCTTATTAGTTATATCCAGTCTGAGAGCTTAACTGGAATATTTTCACTAGAGTTGCATATGATCAAAGGATTTCTTCCTCTCTTACAGATCGTATCCATGCTTTTCACATCTATAGCCAAGTTGACTCCTGAGGTATGTAATAATAGTACAGTATTTTGCTTCTATATATTAAATTATTTGATGGTCATATTCAAGATTGTTAAAGTTATCTGTCCCCAATATAATGATTCTGCAGTGAAATATGATCCTGCATTGTTTTATGGTCTCATTGTGCTGTACCTGCACCTTCCTCTGGCACAGATACACACAGCCTTTGCACTGAGGCAGTTCGTTTTTGCTGGAGTGAGAAACCAGATAAACATACCGCCACACAAGTAATTAAATCCATGGCTTTGGGCAAGTAGAAAGGGGTAGGAGCATTAAGGTCACACTCCACTTAGTCTCAGTAGTCAGAACTTCATGAGAGGTATTAGTTCAGCAGCCCTTGAATAGCACCCTTTATTCAGCTTTGTTATACAGTGGTGCTTAAAAGTTTGTGAACCCTTTTGAATTTTCAATATTTCTGCATAAACATGACCTAAACCATGATATGTTCTCCACACAAGTCCTAAAACTAGATAAAGAGAACCCAATTAAACAAATGAGTCAAAAACATTATACTTGGTCATTTATTTATTGAGGAAAATAATCCAAAGCTTCATATTTGTGTGTGGCAAAAGTATGTGAACATTTGCTTTCAGCAACTGGTGTGCCCCCCTTGGGCAGCAATAACTGCAACTAAATGTTTCCAATAACTGTTGATCAGTCCTGAACATTGGCTTGAAGGAATTTCAGCCCATTCCTCTTTACAGAACAGTTTCAACTCAGGGATGTTGGTGGGCTTCCTCGCATGAACTGCCCACTTCAGGTCCTTCCACAACATTTTATAGGATTAAGGTCATGACTCTGACTTGGCCATTAACTTTCTTCTGCTTTAACCATTCTTGGTTCGTACGACTTGTGTGTTTTGGGTTGTTGTCTTGCTGCATGACCCACTTTCTCTTGAGTTTCAGTTCATGGACAGATACCCTGGCATTTTCTTGTAGAATTTGCTGGTCCAATTCAGAATTCATAGTTCCATCAGTGATGGCAAGCCGTCCCAGTCCAGAGGCAGCAAAGCAGGCCCAAACCATGATACTGCCACCACCATGTTTCACAGAAGGGATAAGGTTCTTATGCTGGAATGCAGTGCTTACTATTCAGCAAACATACTGCTTTTCATTCAAGCCAAGTTTGTTTGCTTATCATATTTCTTCACCGCCCATCTCATATACAGTGGGGCAAAAAAGTATTTAGTCAGCCACCAATTGTGCAAGTTCTCCCACTTAAAAAGATGAGAGAGGCCTGTAATTGACATCATAGGTAGACCTCAACTATGAGAGACAAAATGAGAAAACAAATCCAGACAATCACATTGTCTGATTCAGAAAGAATTTTTTTGCAAATTATGGTGGAAAATAAGTATTTGGTCACCTACAAACAAGCAAGATTTCTGGCTCTCACAGACCTGTAACTTCTTCTTTAAGAGGCTCCTCTGTCCTCCACTCATTACCTGTATTAATGGCACCTGTTTGAACATGTTATCAGTATAAAAGACACCTGTCCACAACCTCAAACAGTCACACTCCAAACTCCACTATGGTGAAGACCAAAGAGCTGTCGAAGGACACCAGAAACAAAATTGTAGACCTGCACCAGGCTGGGAAGACTGAATCTGCAATAGGCAAGCAGCTTGGTGTGAAGAAATCAACTGTGGGAGCAATAATTAGAAAATGGAAGACATACAAGACCACTGATAATCTCCCTTGATCTGGGGCTCCATGCAAGATCTCACCCCGTGGGGTCAAAATGATCACAAGAACGGTGAGCAAAAATCCCAGAACCACATGGGGGGACCTAGTGAATGACCTGCAGAGAGCTGGGACCAACGTAACAAAGGCTACCATCAGTAACACACTACGCCGCCAGGGACTCAGATCCTGCAGTGCCAGACGTGTCCCCCTGCTTAAGCCAGTACATGTCCGGGCCCGACTGAAGTTTGCTAGAGAGCATTTGGATGATCCAGAAGAGGATTGGGAGAATGTCATATGGTCAGATGAAACCAAAGTAGAACTGTTTGGTAGAAACACAACTCGTCGTGTTTGGAGGAGAGAGAATGCTGAGTTGCATCCAAAGAACACCATACCTACTGTGAAGCATGGGGGTGGCAACATCATGCTTTGGGGCTGTTTCTCTGCAAAGGGACCAGGACAACTGTTCCGTGTACAGGAAAGAATGAATGGGGCCATGTATCGTGAGATTTTGAGTGCAAACCTCCTTCCATCAGCAAGGGCATTGAAGATGAAACGTGGCTGGGTCTTTCAGCATGACAATGATCCCAAACACACCGCCCGGGCAACGAAGGAGTGGCTTCGTAAGAAGCATTTCAAGGTCCTGGAGTGGCCTAGCCAGTCTCCAGATCTCAACCCCATAGAAAACCTTTGGAGGGAGTTGAAAGTCCGTGTTGCCCAGCGACAGCCCCAAAACATCACTGCTCTAGAGGAGATCTGCATGGAGGAATGGGCCAACATACCAGCAACAGTGTGTGCCAACCTTGTGAAGACTTACAGAAAACGTTTGACTTCTGTCATTGCCAACAAAGGATATATAACAAAGTATTGAGATGAACTTTTGATATTGACCAAATACTTATTTTCCACCATAATTTGCAAATAAATTCTTTCCGAATCAGACAATGTGATTGTCTGGATTTGTTTTCTCATTTTGTCTCTCATAGTTGAGGTCTACCTATGATGTCAATTACAGGCCTCTCTCATCTTTTTAAGTGGGAGAACTTGCACAATTGGTGGCTGACTAAATACTTTTTTGCCCCACTGTACCAAGTTCTATTTTGGTCTCACCCATCCATAGAACATTCTTCCAGTAGTCTTCTGGTTTATCCACATGGTCTTTCGCAAACTGTAGATGGGCAGCAGTGTTCTTTTTGGAGAATCTCTTGATCTAGTTTTAGGACTTGTTTGTCAAATTGTCAAATCTTCTCAAGTCTCTTTGCAATCCTGCTTGATTAACATCTTCTGATAGGCCTATATTCTATATTTCCCACTGTTTAATTAAGCTAGCAGTGATTTGTGACTTTATCAGTTTGTTTTTTTTCACCAAACCAAGAGCAGATTTTCTTATAAATTCACCATCCTCTTCCTGTTCTCTTTCTCCCTTCTTCCTTCTGTGACCAGAAAAAGAAGGGAGAAAATTCCTGAATAGAAACTCTTCTCTAAGTTTACACTCCATTTCTACACCTGATGAAGATATGGTATATGTCTAAATATTGGTTTCTTCAGAACAGTATTTATTTATTTTTATTTATTTATTTAATTTTTATCCCGCCTTTATTATTTTTTTTATAAATAACTCAAGACGGCGAAACATACCTAATACTCCTTCCTCCTCCTATTTTCCCCACAACAACCCTGTGAGGTGAGTTGGGCTGAGAGAGTGTGACTGGCCCAAGGTCACCCAGCCGGTTTTCATGCCTCAGGCGGGACTGGAACTCATAGACTCCTGGTTTCTAGCCCAGCACCTTAACCACTAGACCAAACAGTAGCAGTTCATGTGTGTATTTGGTTCATACAACACATTGAACTCTAACCCTAGATTATAGAAATTCAACAAATAAATAAATAAATAAATAAATAAAGTATAGTTTATATCCACATATCGGGTGATGCCCAAACAAATAAAATGTATAATGGGTTAATGTTGACATACGTTAAGACAGAGTCTGGATTCCCACATCACACTGAACCACAGACTACCCAGACCCATTTTGGCCTAGCTTAACAAGTTATATGAACCTAGCCACAAAAAAGTTGCACTTTGATCTGATTATAATAGGTGAAAAAGGTAATGTACTGTACTGGTCACTATTGAACATTTTTCTGCCTTATTTTCTAAAACAGTGTTCATGTGCTACCCTGCATGATTTCAGTTCCCATAATCCCCAGCCAATGTATCACAATCACTATGTATCTTGGTGACACCCAACACATTTGATTGACACCAGACTGGAAAAAGTTGTCTAAAGCAATTTCCAGTTTGGGTCTGTAACCAGATTCTCAGAAATCCAGACTCTTAGGGAAGGATATTGTCTGAATCTATAGCAAGCATCAAAGTAGTGATGGAATAATTAAAGCAGAATGAACTTACCCCCTGAGAGTGACAGTAACAATAAATGATTAAAGCACTAAGAGAAGAACCACCTTCTGCATCTTGTTGGCTAATTCTGGAGCTTCTGTTTTTTGTAGAGAGTAAAACTAATCCAAAGAAGGATCTGAATTAGGGTATAATACATGCAGTTGCAATTGAAATTATTCAACCCCCATTGCAAATCAGGTTTATTGTCAAAATTTACAGACTTTCAGCTGTTTGCAATGAACAAATCAAACAAAAGCAATTGAAGTAGCTCAACACAACAAATGCTTCAAGTGGTTTCCCCAAATTCAACTGGAGATGCAACTTATAATGACTTATCCAGTCTCAAAATTATTCAACCCCCTGAATAGAATCCGTCACAATAGCACACATACTGTACAGTATGCAAAACAGGTGGTGTTTCAAGCACACCTGATGCAACTAATCAAGGGCTTCATTAGTTGCACCAGGTGTGCTTGAGCTGGAACACATGAAATGCCTGAACTGGCTAGGGGTTTGTTGAGTGTCACGTTTGACTGCATGTTAGAAATATGGCTAAGTCAAAAGAATGGTCCAAAAAGGTAAGAGAAGAGATCATTGCCCTTCGCAAACAAGGAACAGGATACAAAAAGATAGCGAAGGCACTGAATGTACCTAGACACCCCGTTGGAAGCATAGTTCGCAAGTTCAAAGTTAAAGAAACTGTGGTTACACTACCTGGACGGGGCAGAAAAAGGAAGCTGTCAATGGCTGCAACCAGGTTTCTGAGAAGGCAGGTTGAGAGAAACTCTCGAGTGACTGCAAAAGACCTGCAGCAAGACTTGGTGGCAACAGGCACTGAGGTTTCAGTGAGCACAGTAAGGCCTGTACTAAACACAGAAGGTTGCCATGCCAGAACTCCAAGATGTACACCACTACTGACCCAAAAGCACAAGAACAGTCGGCTCCAATATGCACACAATCATATAAATAAGCCACAGAAGTTTTGGGATTCTGTTCTATGGAGTGATGAAACAAAACTGGAACTCTTTGGCCCGATGGATCAGCGGTATGTCTGGAGGAAGAAAAATGAAGCATACACTGAAAAGAACACTCTGCCTACAGTTAAGCATGGTGGTGGCTCAGTGATGCTCCGGGGCTGCTTTGCATCCTCTGGCACTGGAAACTTGCAGCGTGTGGAAGGCAAGATGGATTCATTGAAATATTAGGAAATCCTAGGAGAAAACTTCATGCTGTCTGTAAGGAAGCTGAAGCTTGGAGCGTCATTGGACCTTCCAGCAGGACAATGATCCCAAGCATACCTCAAATTCCACTAAGGCTTGGATGCAGTAGTAGTCCTGGAAGATTCTACAGTGGCCATCACAGTCACCTGACTTGAACCCCATAGAAAAAATCTGGTGGGATTTGAAGAAGGCAGCTGCAGCACGCAAACCCAAGAATATTACTGAACTGGAGGCCGTTGCTCATGAGGAATGGGCTAGGATTCCTCAGGAACGCTGCCAGAAGCTGGTGTCTGGCTATGCATCTCGTTTGCAGCAGGTCATAACAGCAAAAGGGTGCTCTACTAAGTACTGAAGATGCTTGCCATGAAGGGATTGAATAATTTTGAGACTGGAGAAGTCATTATAAGTTGCATTTCCAGTTGAATTTGGGGAAGCCACTTGAAGCATTCGTTGTGTTGAGCTATTTCAATTGCTTTTGTTTGATTTGTTCATTGCAAACAGCTGAAAGTCTAAATTTTGACAATAAACCTGATTTGCAATGGGAGTTGAATAATTTCGATTGCAACTGTAGATCACTGCCTATAATGGATAATCCTTCATATCTGATATCACATTAGAATTAGTCCAGGGTTTTAGTAGTAGCTGGTTTTGCAAGATTTATCTTTTTTCATCTGTTGGGCTATAGTAGCTGTTTCTAATCTAGGTTCAGTCCTCTTTATAGCCATGTACCCTTTCTGACAGAATATTCTGGTTGAAACAAAAGGAAAAAGTTAGGCTGATGCCCTTAATCCAAAAGAAAGGTAACAGACAACTAGATGTAACTATCACTTCTTCTGAATCAGCAGGAGTGAGCAACTATCAAAGAAGGTTTTTATAGAGAGCTTCAGTCAAGATCTTGGGAGAAGTTTCAGCCATCCCCAAACTCAGGTCTTCATAGCTTAGTCATAATTCAAAATGCAGAGAATTACTTTAAGATAAGCCAGGTTCCTTTGTTTAACTTCTATGATTGTCTTACATTTTTCTCCTGAGTATTTGACCATGTTGCCACTCAGAGAACCAGTGTGGTATGTTGGTTAAGATGTTTGACTATGACTGGGATACCCCAGTTCAAGTACACCTTCAGCCATTAAAAATCACTGGATAACTTGGCCCAGGCTTTCTGTCGCATCAGCCTATCTCACGGGATGGTTGAGGGGATGAAATGAAGGGAAATCTGTATGTATGTTGCACTGAACTACTGGAGAAAAATGGGATATAAATCTAACACATTAATACAAATGTTGTGCCATGCAGGATGTTGCTTGGACAATTCTAGTATTCTTTTTATTACACTGTATGTTATAAGCCCAAGCATCTCTAGTTCAAAGATCAGGTAGTTGGTAAAGTCATATATTGTTCTCTGTATGAAGCCCTGTAGATCCATAACCAATCAGAGTAGACACTGGCCAGAATGAACAAATATATTGTTATAAGATAATTTTCTAATGCCAGAGTTTTATTACATCAAGAAATAGAATCGGGGGTGGGGGAGAGACAACAACTGAATATACTTTTTTTTCTGTATAAGAAATGGTTGCCTTGAAGTGAATTCAGTAGTCTCTTGAATCTACATGGAGGCCAATGTTCCTCACTGCAAAAACTTGACATGGACTCTGACCTTCATTCTCCTTATAGGCACTTTTCTGGACCTTTTCATCAGAATGCTAGTTCTAAATTATCTGTTGCATATGATTGTCTTTCTTCAGTATAGGCAGGCATAACATTACTTCAACTGAAAAGGTATCAGTCTGGTGATTTATGATACCACAGTTTGACTAAGGATCACTGACAAATATCTGGATTTGTTTTTAAATAATTTGCTTTGTAAATCCAAACATGAAACTAGACATTATATACTTGCTGCTAATTCCAGAATCCAGGCTTAAGGTTTAGGATAAATGCCTCATCTGGACAGGTTGCACTTCCTGGTAATGACCAAGTTCCTTTTTTTTTAATAAGAATTTTATTAAGTTTCAAGCAAAGATAAAAGCTACAGAAAAACAAAAAACTACAAAGAAAAAAAAACTTTAAAAAGTATGGAAACACAAGAGACATTTTTTCAAAATTACAAAAAGAGGTGACTTCTGACTTTTAACAGCGAGGATATACAACAATTGGTAATGACCAAGTTCTTAAGTTGGGATCCTCTTGCTTCCTACATTGAACTGAATCTCCTCATTATATTACACTGGTGGCAAGAGAGCCTCTTTTCTGAAGAAAAGAGTCCTGGTGTAATTAATGCTTCTCTGGCAACCTGAAGTTTGGATTATTGCAGTGGCCCTTGAAAGTCCAGAAACTTGAACTCGCCTAGAATATGGCAGCATAGTGAGTACTGCTTCCAGAAGATGCCATATCATCCTTGTGTTGAAGCATCTGCATTGCTTATCAGTTCCTTTCTGAGGTTCTGTTCAATGTTCTTGGATATTTTTGGGGTTCCAGTTTTAGGACTTGCCTAAGATAAAAATATCAGTAACTAATTCTACCTCATCTATCATGTGGTATAGATTATACAATAACTAGTTCTGGAGATGAGGCTGCTTACCTCCTTGTTAGACTTTGGAAGAGGGCTTTATTTAAGTCTTTCTAACTTTTTAGATTGCATTTAATGATGGTGTTGTATGTGAATATTAGTAAGCTGCTTAGAGCCACAAACAGGAGTGGGTGGTGTGTATGTGTATTTAAAACATGTGCTTTGAATGCACAAAAATAAACCATTGAATACAATCAGTTATGACTTAGACGTTGTTCTTTAAAACCTATTTAGGGATTCCTTATATGATATACATAACCTTTTCTTGTTTTTTACTTCAGGCAGCCAATCCTTTTTTCAAGTTGTTGACTATGCTTATGGAATTTGCTGGTGGACCTCCAGGAATGCCGCCATTTGCATCTTACATTCTCCAAAGAATATGGGAGGTAAAGTATGCCTAAATTAAATAAATTCAAAGACATATTATTGAGAAAAAATAACCAGGGTAATATCTATGCTGTAAAGATTATTAGACTTAATTGTTACCCCCTGGACTGTGGAAATAATAGCTATTGTCTGACAAAGAATCTAGTACCTTTGGGCAGAGCCTTCTTGCATCAGTCAGATAAAATTAGTAAAAGATTCAGCCGTACCTGTTGATTTTCTTACTGATCTTTCTTTGGGGCATTGATTTATAATTAAAAGATAAATAGTTTTAGTTAGCCTATGAAAAAGCTGCTGGTGGCATAAAACTAATGGTATTGGACTAATTCTATGGGACAGTGGCATTTCAGCCTTCACAAGTGAAGTTCCTTGTTTGACTGTCTTCTGCTATGTTTGTGGAGTGTGATCTTCAGGCATAAAGTATTTTAAACTGACTATGCCACATGTAAAGACTCTACTTCCTCTCAACTATTAAGCACATTTAATAGCCTTCATACAGTTTACTAGCTGAGCTGTTGATATATAGAGTGCTATCCAATAGTCTTGTTTTTGTTTCATGTTTCATGATGTTTCTCCATTTTCCCAATATTTTTAGGTGATTGAGTACAACCCATCTCAGTGTCTGGATTGGCTAGCAGTGCAGACACCACGAAATAAGCTTGCCCACAGCTGGGTCCTGCAGAATATGGAGAACTGGGTAGAACGCTTTCTTTTGGCTCATAACTACCCTAGAGTGAGAACCTGTAAGTTGTTAAGCAGAAGAAAATTGGCTCCTTAATTTCCTATGAATAAGTTCATTGTTTAATTGGTATGTGTGAAAATGTGGACCCTGTTGTTCTGTTTATTTCACATACAGTATTTTAGTGACAAAATTTAAAAGAAAATGAGTGAAATATTTCCAAATATTCATTTCAATATTCAGAATTGCCTGCAAGAATTTAGAAAGACAGGAACTGAAGTCCCAGCACTGCTTGTTTTTGTCATCTCTCTTCCAATAGCTATATTTCTCTTTTATCAGTTGTGTCATATGATCAGAGTGTTTTGTGAAAATCAAATTTTAAACAAAAAACACAAATCCTATTTTAAAGTGAATATGCACAGCCCAAAAGGTTTAGCTGTTTTATTTACCTGTGTTTTTATTCTTTTGCAGCTGCAGCCTATCTTCTGGTCTCTCTTATTCCAAGCAATTCATTCCGGCAAATGTTCCGATCCACTCGCTCACTACATATTCCTACTCGAGATCTTCCCCTTAGTCCAGATACTACAGTTGTTCTTCATCAAGTTTATAATGTGCTGCTTGGACTGCTCTCACGAGCCAAGCTTTATGTTGATGCTGCTGTTCATGGGACTACAAAGCTGGTACCCTACTTCAGTTTTATGACTTACTGCTTGATCTCCAAAACAGAAAAACTAATGTTTTCTACTTACTTCATGGATTTGTGGAACCTTTTTCAGCCCAAACTTTCTGAGCCTGCTATTG
Source organism: Charina bottae (assembly GCA_023362775.1). Lineage (NCBI taxonomy): Eukaryota > Metazoa > Chordata > Lepidosauria > Squamata > Charinaidae > Charina > Charina bottae. The sequence goes on along the minus strand of JALMGJ010000001.1, from coordinate 85,454,787 downwards.
CTACCAACCACAATAAGCAGGCTCTGCTCTCTTTCTGGTACAATGTCTGTGTTGACTGCCCTGAGAATGTGCGCCTTATTGTGCAGAATCCAGTGGTGACCAAGAACATTGCCTTCAATTACATCCTAGCAGATCATGATGACCAGGATGTGGTGCTTTTTAACCGTGGGATGCTACCTGCCTACTATGGCATTCTGCGGCTATGCTGTGAGCAGTCCCCTGCGTTTACCAGGCAGTTGGCTTCTCATCAGAATATCCAGTGGGCATTTAAGAATCTCACACCACATGCCAGCCAATATCCTGGGGTAAGTCAAATTCATACAGGGTGAAAGACAGAAAAAGATATTTTTCAAAAGAACAGCATTAAAAACAGCAATATGGAAATGCCAACTTAAAGGGGAAAAAAGATGGTGGGCAAGAGTATTCACATGAACAAAGTGTCAGAAAATAAAGCTGTATATCTTTGCATTTCTTTGCAATCTCTTTGTATTTCTTGAGTTCAAGAAGCAAACCACTCTTTGCTCTTTTAATAGGAAGAATGGTATCGAAATAAAATAGTTCTTATGTACTAAATCCAGTTTTCAGTAATGTGCCCTTTTGTCCACTTCAGCATAGAGTAAAACCTTGATTTAACAGACCCCATTTAGTAGATTCAGAATACAGTGGACCAGATTTTCTTCCAGATATGCCCTTGAACTAATAAGCAAGTCATGATTCATCCAAAGGAGTCCAGATGAGGCAGTTACATTTATGCTAACTATAACTTAATTTTATCTGATTTGCAAAATGACATAATTATGTAACTAACATACTTTCATATTTAATGGGTCTTTGGGAGCAGTGGACACCCTCCCCCCAATTGGTCCATTAAAATGAGGATTCACTGTACTTATTTGTATTAGTTTGGTCCATTTTTTCCTTCCGTTTTAAACATAGTTCAAGTTGCAGAGCTGGAAGAGGAGGTATTATAGAAAAGTGTAAAAGCTCAAGAGCATGTGAAACCAAGAGTATATTTTTTAAGATGGCACTACAATATAAATATAAAGAGTATACCATGGTAGAGATGGGCGGGGATAAATCCAAATAATAAATAAATAAAATAAATAAATACCTTTGGTAAATTCATTAATCGTCTTTTAAAACCATTTACCTTATTGTAAACAATAACTGGAACTTGAGAATTTTTCCAGTAAGCCTTATGATGTTTCTTCTCTTTATTTAGGCAGTGGAAGAGCTGTTTAATCTCATGCAGCTCTTTGTAGCTCAGAGGCCTGATATGAGAGAGGAAGAACTGGAAGACATTAAGCAATTTAAAAAAACTACCATAAGCTGTTACCTTCGCTGCTTAGATGGACGGTCATGCTGGACTACTTTAATAAGGTATTTCGTGTTTGGAGTATTGCTATAGAATAAATGTTAGAGTTCATAGAGTGATTTTGGTGTTTTTCTGAGCATTTTATTCTTGCAATATGCTACAGCTATAGAAACAAATCTTTGTTAATTGTTGGGGATAGAAGTTGTTATAATGCCTGTTATTGTTAAATGCTCTCTAAAATGGGATATTCTTGATATTCCTATATGGAGTTTGTAATTGGGAAAGGAAATTTGGCAGCTTCTGTATCCCTTGCCATAGGACTTATTGGTGCCTTTATCATATCAATTGGCATTGCACCAATCCCATTTCATTAACTATTTGTATTGTCCAGAAACTTTTGTTTGTCTGTTACCCATCTAGCCCACTTCAGTGTTTAGCTTTCTAGGAGGGAACAGAAGGTCAGGTCTTCCCACCCCCAAGTGAACACCACAGAGATCTCACTGAAATATATAGGTTTGTTTTTTCTTGGACATTTAACATGCCCCTTCCTCTATTATATGTTTTCCTAGTAAGGATAAAAAAAGTATAGTGATGGTATAACGTCAGCTGTGGAAATCAAAATGGTATTTTAATGTTGAGTATTCTGTTTAGAATGCAACCACACATTTTAGCTCAAAATACCAGCACAACTCCTATTTCTATTTTCAGAACAGTTAATGAAGAATGAAGAAAAATATAAAATTTTTGAAAAAGAGTCCCTTGCATGGGAGATGGGCGGGGAATGAATGAATGAATGAATGAATGAATGAATGAATGAATGAATGAATGAATGAATGAAATACATTACAATGTGTTATCTGTGCTTTGAAGATTAAGATACTAGAACTGTGCCAATATTAAGACAGATTTTAACTGTACAGTTATTTTTTCTTTACTATTTTCCCCCAAGTGCCTTCCGAATATTATTAGAAACTGATGAGGATCGGCTTCTTGTCATATTTAACAGAGGCTTAATCCTGATGACTGAGGTAGGAATATTATTGCTTTTATTATTTTAGCCTTCTTGGAGGGGTATTGCAAAATAAGGTAAATTAGGACATACTGTATGTAGAATGCTTTCTTTTTATGTTAGTAATACACTGTATAATTTAAAATATATATTTTGGCAGTCCTTCAATACACTGCACATGATGTACCATGAAGCCACAGCTTGCCATGTAACTGGAGACCTGGTAGAGCTTCTGTCCATATTTCTTTCCGTCCTCAAATCCACCCGGCCATATTTGCAAAGAAAAGGTTTGGATTTTATGTATTAAATGTAAATTTTTATTTTTAAAAGTAAAATATATGAGAACCAAAGCCACTATCAATCAACTGTTTATATGGCAGAGTTGTAAACTGTGTTAATTTGGTTGTATATTTTCAGATGTGAAACAAGCACTTATCCAATGGCAGGAGCGGATAGAATTTGCCCATAAACTTTTAACTTTGCTAAATTCCTACAGTCCTCCGGAACTTAGAAATGCTTGTATAGGTAAAGTATTAAACTTAATGCACTTTCTTTTTAGCTCAATTTATCAGTCACATCAAAGATAAAATAAACAAGCAGTCTTCCATTTCTGATGTAATTATGGTTGATAGAGTTAAAGAATAGGGCTTAAACAATTGATTGATTGATTGATTGATTGATTGATTGATTATGTGCTCTCTAGTCATTATTGATCCTTAGCAACCACATAAATAAGATTTTGTCTTTTTATATAGTAATTTTATTAAAAATTACAATTACAATAAAAAACTAAAACAAACTAAAAGAAAAAGAAAAAATAGAGTCCATCCATCTTGCTGCTAGTTGTCCTCTTTTTCTCTTTCCTTCCACTTTCCTAGCATCATTTTTTTTCCTCCCAACCATAAATCTTATACTCGCAGTTATGTTCCTTCTCAAGAATAATAGTGATTTCATGCACAGGTCCATGTAGCTTTTTTGGCAACAGGATGGAAGTAGTTTGCTATCTAGGTGTTTTCTTCACTTTCTCAGTTTAGCTTACAGGCCTGGTAGTTCCTGGTGGTCTCCCATTCAAGTATTAAGTAAGTCTGACCAAGTTTGGTTAAGTGCTGCCAGCTAGTTGGGCTCTGTTCAGAGTGAAGGCATAAGTAGCATAATAGTTAACTATGTCTTCAGGCAATGGCAACATTTCTTGGTGAGCTCTGACCAGAAGTATGAGTTGGATAACACACTTGTAAAGAAAGCATAGGTAGCTGATTTGCAATTTGCCCCATTCACCAGAGGAGCTGATGGCAATAGGCAGATGTTCTTGTTGCAACCAGATGTGCTGGTTAATCATGAAATGGTCTCTGAGTTGGCATTTAAAGATGCATTTGTAGCTCCTGAGCCCTGCTTGTTCCCATCACAACTAGCCATTTGAGAAAGTTAGCAAGGGATCCTCCTGAGCAATCTCTGACTCAATACAAGATGCTATAGATAAAATTGCATATAAGAAATGTGCTTAAAATCTATAGACAAATTGTACAGTAAAGCAAACATAGAATGCTATATTCTGTAAGCTGCCCAGAGTCACCGTGTGTGAGTTGGGTGGCCTTATAAATTTGTTTAATAAATAAATAAATATTGGTTGCAATATTTTCTTTTTGTAAATTCTTACAACATCCTTAAAGTAAGTGCATAATACTGAAGGTAGGGATGGCTGAATAACATTTCTGTAAATCATGAACCAGATTTTAATATCATGCCTAAATTACACAAAGTAGCAAATATTACAGGTCAGATCATGTGCAGGTAGTCCTCAACTTATGACCATTCGTTTAGTGACCACTCAAAATTATGACTGCTGAAAAAAGTGACTTGCTCGTCCTCACACTTATGACTGTCGCAGCATCTCCACAGTCACATGATCAAAATTCAGGCGCTTGGCAACCAGCATGTATTTACTACGATTGCAGCGTCCTAGGGTCACGTGATCGCCATTTGCAACCTTCCCAGCTGGCTTCCATCAAGCAAAATCAATGGGGAACTGCGTGATTCACTTAATGACCACATGATTTGCTTAACGACCACTGCAAAAATGTAAAATCAGGTGCAGTCATGTGATGCCTCACTTAATGACTGCACCTTAATGACAAATTTTCCAGTCCCTATTGTGGTCGTAAGTCAAGGACTACATGTATATGGTTTTTCCTACTCTACATTTATACAGTTTGCAGAATTTATTAGAGTGCAGATTTCTTTTTAAGAGCATAGCCCTGTTGCCATGGAGCACCATATAAGTCCAGTAACTAAATAATTAAATACAAAGTCTTTTTGTTTTTTTTGCAGATGTCCTCAAGGAGCTGGTGCTATTAAGCCCTCATGATTTTCTGCACACTCTAGTTCCATTTCTCCAGCACAACCATTGCACATACCATCATAGCAACATACCAAGTATGTATTTTCAGATGACAAGGGTATTTATACTTTTATATAGCTATATTAATTTACAATATAATAAAACTGTTTTGAGATTACCGACTTACTTTGAGGCAGAAAGTAGTTTGAGAGGTGAGATGGGAAATTCAGTTGAACTCCAAAGAATCTAACTAACGTTAGGTGTTCTTTTATTGACAGATGTTCTAAGCTTATTGCTGGCCTCAAAGTACTCTTCTCAATCAGAAAAACATATTTCAGGCAGCCTAGAGTGATCTGCATACTGTCAAGGCATTGTTCCTTGATGCAAAAATCAAAATGCTATCTAAATAAATAGAAAAAGAGAAAGTCCCCTAATACACAGGTGGTCATCTGTTCTTTTTCATAAACATAGGAGGTTCCAAGGCCAGCTCAAACAATAGTGATCTGTTCTAATAGTAGTCATTGTGTTAGAAATTGAGGAATTTTCTATTATGTTTCCCTACTGAAACAGAAAGGTAAGTCTTTGTAACAGCCATTGAGTCTAAGAAGTTTTGCTTGTGGATAATAGTCAAGTTTGTTTGTTTGTTTGTTTATAATACTTATATAATAACCCATGTTATGCAGCATAACCCTGGGCAGCTTACAAACAATAAAAACAGTAAAAAATATTATTAAAAAAACTCTGAGTTGCCCCAAAAAACAAAACATCCCACATCTCAACGAACAACTTTACTGGGCTACAGCCTCATACTACCCCAATGCTTGTGAGAAAAGCCAGGTCTTCAAAGCATTCCAGAAGGCCAGGTGGGCAGGGGCTTGCTGAATCTCAGGGGGGGAAGGGTGTTCCAAAGAGCAGGGGGCACTACTGAGAAGAATACTGCCTAGGTCCTGCTAGATGGCAACATTTAAGGGTAGGGACCTAGAGTGTGCCCACCTTATCTAACCTGATGGAATGGGCAAATATGCTCAGGAGAGATGGTCCCACAAATAACCTGGCCCTTTGCCATTCAGGGCTTTTAAAGACGATAACCAGCACTTTGAATTGCACCAAGAAAGAAAATGGAAGCCAGTTACAGGTGATCCTCATTTAATGACCACTCATTCAACAACCGTTCAAACTTACAACGGTGCTGAACGAGTGGTAGTTACAACCAGTCCTCAGAGTTCCAGCCATTGCAACGTCCACATGGTCATATGATCGTGATTTCTGACATCCTGGGACTTCCAGAGAAGAAATGGTGAACTGAAGATGGTTCTGCTGAGAGCAGAGCCGATGACCACAGCAGAATGAAGAGCTGGTGATGGACCGACAGTTGGCGCTTTCTCTCCAGATAAGGAGAGGACTAGGATCACCCACAAGTGCTCCAGACAGCTGCTCCTCATGAGGAGACCACAAAATAGCGGTCTCCGGCAAGTTTAGAGCGCTGAGAGACGGGGGAACACCATCATAGCCCAAACAGCAGTTTGGCACCTTTAGAAAGGACACAGGGTTCTCATACTTCCTTAATCACTTTTGGAAATTGCTTGTTAACTGCTTTTTGAATTTTAGGAACCTTCATAACAGCAAATTTTACTACACTGGGTGAGTTTCCTTCAATCCTTAGCAAAAGACGTTTTATACAAGTTTAAGGGCTTAAAAAAATTTTTTTTGAGTGATTTCCAACAGCCTCTGCCTGCTTCCCACAAGCAAAGCCAATGGGGAATCCAGCAGGAAGTTGGTATTCACTGTCACGTGAGGTCCTCTCTTAATAGGACGGGGACGGGGCTGCTGGAACTGCCATCGCTAAGCGGTGCGGTCACGTGACGTCGGTTGTACAACTGTGTTGCTTACCAATGGCAATTCCAGTCCCAATTGCCATCATAAACTGAGGACTACCTGTAGTCTTTCCACTTTTATTGTCTTTTTCCCAAATTGTTGAACCATTCAAATATAGAATAACTTATGTCCACATTCTTCTGAGATGCCAAAAATAAGATAGAATGGACTCCTGCTTGAGGTGTCCTTTTGGCACTTCCTCTTTCACATTGATTTCAAAGAGATGGTTGATGGCCTTACAACATTTCTAATGCATTAATGCCCATTTTGAAATCAAAGCAAATCTCACATACAGTTTTAAGAACACTGTCTCCCTTATTCACTATTATATGGAATCAAAGATGGGGAAATTCCTATAACCATTTCTTGATGGATCCCTGCGTGGATTTGACGTTGTGCCAGGATGGCTTTTTGTGGCTTCTAGAAAATTTGGAAGCTGATAGTGAATTAGAAGTGGATTCCTGAGGACCTGTGATTTAGACCATTTAGACCTGCCCCACAAATGTTGGGGTAGAATGAGGCTGGAGCTCAGCAAGATGGTATGTTGATGTATGGAAGAGTGTTGCTCTGGGACAAAATGAGTTTTTATTGTGATTGTTGGGGGTGGAGTTGCTCTTTTTATTGTCTTATGAGCTGCCCAGGGTTGTAGTTACAATATGGGCAGTTATACGTCTTTTTAAAATAAATAAAAATAAATAAAGCTTGGTCTGGAGCTTTCTTTAGAATGGTCTGGGTGTATGTCATTTGGAAAGGAAAGAAAAGTTCTTGGTTTATGTTCACCTGTTTTGTCATAGGAAGATCATTTTTAAATCTTTTGTTTCTACATCAAGTAAATGAAGTGGTCCCCACAAAAGGAACTGATGGTCAGCAAACATGGAATCTTGCACTCAAAATCCTCCTAATTACCACATTAGAATCCATGAAATATGCCCCAAATTGAAGCATGTCCTGTAGAAAATCTGCCCCAACAGTAACTACACAGATTGCATATGCCTGCTATTTCCTCTGTCCACCTACGGGTTATGGTAACAAAGAATTTGCACTTGAAGTGTGAAATGCCAGTGCCGAGGCCTCAAACCCCTTGTGAAGTATTCTCTGCCATTTTATCACAGAGGTCCTCCTCCCTGGAATAACTGTGGAGGCTTTGATGGCTGCTAAGATATATCAGCCAAGGGAACTATTTAACTGTCATAGTTGCCCAAATTCACATTGCGTTGGGAGAGCTGCCTTAGTATCACTGGACAAAGGGGATGGGTTTTGTGTTGTGTGGTATGGGTTATCTATGCAGCAAAAGTATGGTAAAGAATAGCAGTTATTGGACAACCTTGTCATTACTACTTTTAACTGGTTTCAGCTCTGCTTTTTATCTTAATTTCTCTCCTCTTCTTTCTCCCTCCCTTCTTGAGCCAATTGCTCCTCTTAAAGAATTGCATCATCTTCATATAAGCGAACATGTACTTTACTTACAATTCAGACAATACCAATGTTCATAAGGAAGTAGGAGAAAAAAAATCAAACCATGAGGAAAAAAAAGACTGAAGAGAAAAGGTAAAAAGCAAAAAAGAGTTGAGGTTAAGAGAATCTTCCAGAATCTCACAACTATGAAGGGACTATCTAACTTACACACATTAACAAGATACTAGCCACTACATTTAACCCCTTTCTGAGCATGTAGGATTGTTTAGCCCAACATTTTGTCCATCTATTGTCTATTGCTGTGAACCATCACTGTAAGCATCCTACAGGCCGTGGCCAAAAATAGACATATCTGGAGCCTCCAATCCCTCCCCATAAAGTTACCCTTCCTCCAGGCTCTCAAGGTTAGAAGAAATGTTTGAATTGCCAAGTGACACAGGAGGAGAACTGTGTTTATGGTAACCGAAATCAGTCTGGTGGCATCTTTTATGAGTAACATTTAATTATAAGGCATAAGCTTTCACAAGCTACATCATCTGCCAGCAATGCCCCTCTGGATTCTATGTATAGGGAAAACAGGACAAAAGAATTAATGAATACAAAACTTAGCACAAAAGAATTAATGGATACAAGTTTGAGATCAGGACTCAAATCAAGGATAAAGTAACACCAGAGCATTTCAGCCTCCCAGGCTTTTAACAGCACAAATAAGCAAGAGACTGCTGAATTCACATCAAAAGGATTTAGGCTATCTCAAAAGATCTCAATAAACACAGCGTATTTGTAACACATTGCAGTTGTTAATTGATAAAATACTTGTAATCTGTCTCACATGTAACATGCATCTGCATAACCAACCTGTCTTCCCCTCCCTTCACCCCACTCCCAGTACTCAACCCAATTTAAATCCTACATCAGTTCAGCCATTCCACACATCTGATGAAGTGAACTCTCTTGAATTCTCTTGTATCACTCCTGAAGATTGTTCCTGACATCTCTGTAAGCTCTCTTCCTTCCAGAGTGTTTCTTCTTGCAGTCTTACTGATGTACAGAGGTCCTCCTCTGGCTGGGCAAATCCCTTCTCTGCTTCCTGAGATACCTGCCTTTCCACCTTACTACTTCACTTGGAGCCAAGATCTGGACTCAGTTCCTCCACTCCAGGTGTTTCCCATTGGAGGCTCAGAGTGATCCCTTGCTGTCAGAATCAAGAGGCAATTTTGGCTGACTTCCACTCCTTTGCTGCTGGTGGGAGGGTGTTAAATCTTCCCTGAATAAAGATCAATAGCAAACTCCTTCTCACCCATGGGTTTTAGACTCAGCCTGGTTTATTTGATGCTTCTCTTTGTAACAGTCTCTTTTGCAAAGAACCACTTACATTTCAAGCATCTGGAGTCTGTCACGAAGCCCCTGGTGGTGGGTTGGAAGCACTTGACATGGTGTAACTGGTGCTTGGTAGGGTGCAGTTGGCATTAGACTTGGAGTAGTCCCTGGGGAAACCCTGGCCAGATTTCCTTTCACCTCTTGAATAACTAGGTATGGTCATGGTGATACATTTCCACTGCCTCATTAGGTCTGGATTCCACATTTCTAGGCCATCTCTTCTGTTGTCTATCTGATCTTGGGTTCCGTTAGAAATAACTGATCATAGATCTGCTCTTTGACTTCTTCAGTGTTCTGGTTTATGTATTGTCGAAGGCTTTCACGGCCGGAGTTCAATGGCTGTTGTGGGTCTTCCGGGCTGTGTGGCCGTGTTCTGGAAGTTGTGGTTCCTAACGTTTCGCCAGCATCTGTGGCCAGCATCTTCAGAGGGCAGGAGCACAGATAGAAGCAAAATCTCTGTGCCCAGGTAGAGTGGCAATGTTCTATTTATAGAGCTAAATTATAGGAGATTAGGTGGGGTTTTTTGCTGTGTTGAAATGTTAACGAGTGGCTGATGAGCGTGATTAGCATGTTCATTGTGAGAAGTATTCCCATGTATACTTCTCACAATGAACATGCTAATCACGCTCATCAGCCACTCGTTAACATTTCAACACCAACAAAAAACCCCACCTAATCTCCTATAATTTAGCTCTATAAATAGAACATTGCCACTCTACCTGGGCACAGAGATTTTGCTTCTATCTGTGCTCCTGCCCTCTGAAGATGCTGGCCACAGATGCTGGCGAAACGTTAGGAACCACAACTTCCGGAACACGGCCACACAGCCCGGAAGACCCACAACAGCCGTTCTGGTTTATGCTTTTTATCTCAAATATTATATGTCTTGTCCACTTTGTGAGCAAAGGCCTGATAGGAATCACATACCTTCTGCTGTAGGGACCTGAAGTGTCAGTTCTAGCCTGAACTTGAGGTGTCAGTTCTAGCCTGAACTTCACCATGGTCTTGAAAATATACTGTTAATCATAACTTGTACAGTATGGCCAATGGATCCCATTGCAATATTTGGTTTGCTGGCTCTGTTGGAGGTGGGATTGCACTACCTATGTCAGCCTCTAGCATGAGAGTCTCAGAATTTAGCATGCCCCTCAAGATGTCTTCCACAGGTTGGATAGACAGATATCTTTCTGCTCAGTAGTATACAAAAGTGTTCTGCCCCCTATTTTAAGCTAGCTAAGGAAGCTAAAAATAATAATGACCTCTCTGGGTGGAAGTCACTGTCTCTGCTAAAAAGAATATAACAAAAAGAAGAAAAAAGGGCTGGGAAAGCCTGTGTACCTGCCTTAGGTTAGATTCCTCCTTGTGTGCCAGGCACAAAACAGTGCCTCTTCAAAACTTTCAAGAAGAAAGGAAGGAATGTTTTTGACACTGGGCTGCCTCCTAGTGTCCAGTTGATCTTAGCCCTGGTACCATGAGGTAGCAGGGCTGAGCCTCGAAGATGAAAGGCTGGAAGTTTCAAACCCCATCTCCCAGAATCCCTTTGGGACTACACACATAACTGCCTCTTACTGTGGTGTGTGGCTTGGTAGTTACATCCACTACCTCTCTTCCAGATGATGCTTTACTTGGCATATTCTCTCTGGGGTGAGAAGGGGGGTTCCCATAGCCTGTGTGCATTACTGGTGAGAAAAATAAGTGATTAAAAGGAAATAGATTCTATAAAGCCTTCTTCTGTAGTGTTGAAGCATGTGATTAGGGAAATCAGCTCCTCTCACCTCTTCTGTAGGGAAGAAAAATCTTACAGGGGAGAAACAATCAAGCTTTTATTTAATGAAGTAGGAAAGGTAAAAATTCCTTTTTAACTTAAGTGCTCACTTGCAAAACATTCAGTTGTAGAGGAAATAAAAATAGAGAGCTATGACAAACAAAAGATGGCATCTCTAAAGAACCTGCAGTAGAAAAATATACAGGAAACATGTATTCAGTATCTTGTAGCTTGCAACTTTTTATCAGAGGCTGAGGAGTGATGTTACTAGCTCTGCCTTAGAGGACCCCAAAGCTTTTTCCAATAAAAGAAAGAAGCTTGGGCCTTCTCCCTGCCTTTTTCTATAATATGATCCTCAGTCATGCCTCAGTCAGAATATAATTAAAATACAGAATATAGAAAAGCTAGAGCATAGAACTAAAGAAAAAAGAAAAAACTATAAAAGTGCAAGCAGATAGAAAACAGAAACAGAAAGTGACTTCTGACTTTCTCCAATACAGATATGAATACATTTACAAATATAATCTCTTACCATTAATTAAACCTTAGTAACATTATTTCTATCAAATCAAATCATTTAATCATTAAAACCCAAAATCAAAACTTCATTTTTTGTCCGACACAAGCAAGTATTCTAAAGGTGGTTGCCAAGTAGAAACAAATCCAGAAACAGTATTTTCTCTTATTAATGCTGTTAATTTAGCCATTTGGGCCAAGTCCATTAGTTTAATAATCCAGTCTTCCACTGTAGGTATTTGTGAATCTTTCCATCATAGTCAGATTAAATGTTGATGGTTTCAGCCTGCCTGACATGAGGGGTTGGGAAGGGACTACTCTTACAGCAGTGGCAATTACATCCTCACGAAGAATAGCAGTACCATCAGCAGCAGAAAGTAAAGGGTAGACCATGAAGTTAATTGTTTTGCATAAGTCTTTAGATATATTACAGCTGTTTCTATATTTTATGTTATGTTAGGTAAATTAACAGTGGTTGGTTGGTTTTCTGAGCAACAAAAAAGCAATGGGTGAACTATATAGCTATTTGCTTTTTTTAACTTTCGGTTTAATATTTATCCCTGTGTTTGCATTTTCGTTTCCTTTATCCTATCTAAAGCATGAAGAACACATTTTTTTAAAAAAACGTTATGATTAAAATTATCTATTATCTTAATTTTGGAGTTAATCAGTATGGTTACCCCTTGTAAAAGTGAAGTGTATGCATTTGATTAATGCCTCTCCTTTCTCATCTCCACTACAGTGTCTCTAGGCCCTTATTTCCCATGCCGTGAAAATCTGAAGTTGATAGGAGGCAAAAGTAATATTCGCCCACCTCGCCCTGAACTTAATATGTGCCTCTTGCCTACGATGGTAGAAGCTAACAAGGTATATCTATTAGGAAAGTAGATGTTACCTTTAGGACAGAGCTTTCCAAACTTTTCATGTTGGTGACACACTTTTTAGACATGCATCATTTCGCGACACACTCTTACAGCAGGGCACAAGGCAGGCACTAGGACCTGTGCAGAATCCTGGCAGGGCAGGTTTGGAGGCAGCAAGGCACAAGGCAGGCACTAGAACCTGCATGGAAGCCAGGAGGCAGCAGCAGCGGCGACACACCCAGACACTGCAGCTGACACACTAATGTGTCCAGACACACAGTTTGGAAAGCTCTGCCTTAGGAGTATGCCTTCATTGGATGAGTCTTCAGAATAATTGTGATTTGGTTGTTGGTGAAGGGAGCTGGACTTCTGAATGTATTTTGCGTTTAATTTATCGTTCATGGGTCTGATTTATCATGCATGTAACAAAATTCCAATGGCTGCTTTGTTATAGTAGTTTTTATAAGAGAGAAAGTTTCTTCAGAAGGAGCCCTGTCTGAAGAAGAAAAATGCCTCTACCTATTAGTCACATCCTTAATCCCAAAAAATCCATACAAGTACTTTGGGTCCCAGATATGTTCAATCTTAAATTGAGAGTTGGAAAGTGGCAAGCAAGGAAAAGGTGCATTCTTTTTAATATCTTAGGTTTCTTACACATTTGTGTAAGTTTTAATAATTCCTAAACCAAGGTCTATAGCAAATAATTCCTGAACCAAGTTCTGTAGATATTTTTTACCAGTAGTTTACCATAGTCCTTTGAAGATTGTTCACTTTGTAACATTTTAGATACTGCACTTTTCATGTTTTTATTTTGTAAATAAAACTTTCCTTAAATCTTCAGGGTAAAGATGAGGTTTATGACCGTATGCTACTAGATTACTTTTTTTCATACCACCAGTTCATCCATCTCTTATGCCGAGTTGCCATCAACTGTGAGAAGTTCACAGAAACTTTAGTGAAGATGAGTAAGTATGAATTTGTACCATGCTTAAAAGATTCTTTTTCAAGTTAACAAGCATATTAGTTGACAAGGCCTGTTCTTTAGGGCATAGGCCAGTGCTTAGTGCCTTTGTGTATGTGGAAGAGAACAGGTAGTCGTCACTTAATGACAATTTGTTTAGTGATGGTTCAGATTTATGACGGTGCTGGAAAAACAAACAGCCGGTGCTCACACTTACGACCGTCGTAGCGACCCTGCAGCCACGTAATCACAATTTGGGTGCTTGACAACCGGTTCGCATTTATGACCGTCGCAGCATCCCATGGTCACGTGATTGCCATTTTCGACCTTCCCGGCCAGCTTCCGGCAAGCAAAATCAGTGGGGAACCACATGATTCGCTTAACGACCATGTGGTTCGCTTAACAGCCACAGTGATTTGCTTAATGACTGCTGTAAAAAGGGTCATAAAATTGGGTCAGATTCACTTAATGACCATTTCACTTAGCAACTAAAATTCCAGACTCAATTGTGGTTGTTTAGTGAGGACTACCTGTAAATTGCAGCATCATAATTAATAAGGATTTAATTTTTAAGTCCATTGAATATAAATAGATGCTATTAATGAATGTTCTAACTTTTTTTTAACTATCTGAAGAGTTGCTTTATTCAGTTTTCCAGCTGATTTGCTAGAATAGTAAATTGGAATTAAATGAATTAATATCTATCTTTTTAGCAGAAGCCTACTTATGTAAATTCAAGGAAGAAGAATTTTATTTAAATGCTGTTACATTGCCAACTAACTGTGGAATAAATAAGAAAGACGGGGGTAATTATTTGCTTATTTATCTGAGAGTAAGCCCTGCTAAACATAGTGAATTTGAGTAAACATATGTGGGATTGTTGTATTGTAAATTACTTCGATTAAACACAACATGACTTTTGAATGGAAATTGGAACAAATGACCTTTGTCATTTGGGCTCTGACTATAGACAAGATTTATTTTCTTTTATTTTACATGAGTTGTACTGTAGTTTGTGCCTTTTTATATCTATTATTTATTTAACCAGCAACTCCCATGGCAGTTTCCATTGCTCATGACACTCAGCTTTCCTCTTAAAGTTAAGGAACTGTATCTCTGGCATATGTATGCCTTTATAATGTTAAGTAATTAATTGCATTTTCCTTTTTAAAATGTAGGTGTTCTTGTTGCATATGAAGGCTTACCTCTTCATCTAGCTTTGTTTCCCAAACTTTGGACTGAGCTTTGTCAAACGCAGGTACAATTAATTTATCTCTGAAAGTGATATCTTTATTTGGAAAGTAAAAGTGTGTGTTTGTGTATGTGTAAAGAACAAGGCCATAGTTTAGTGACAGAACTGCCCCTTTGCATGGAGAAAGTCCTAGCTTCAATTTACAGTATTTTCAGTTCAGGCTTTGTCCTGCAGTAGCCTTAGACCTCTTTCTAAAAGTTGCTGGACAATATTGGTCTGGCCAGAAAATAGCTTGACTTGATATAAGCCTCTGTAGCATATGAGATTCCGATAACCTCAGATGTAAAAGTATATTGGTGAGCAGCACAGTAGAGGTTGATTTTACCAATTATTTTATTAATAAAGGACAAGCTGAAAGATGTTGAGGAATTGTTACAGACTGGTGCTATATATACTCTCTTAGATTCTGAAAAGTTCAGTTCGAATGAATGACTTACGCATAACATCTCTATGTTACAAATTGGAGTCACATATCCACAGTGATTCAGATGGAATACAAATTCTGAAGTTCTGATCTCCTTTCTCTTTTCAGTCTTCCATGTCAAAGAATTGCATCAAGCTCCTGTGTGAAGATCCTGTGTTTGCAGAATATATTAAATGCATCCTAATGGATGAGAGGACATTTCTTAACAACAACATTGTTTACACTTTCTTAACCCATTTCCTTCTCAAGGTATGAGAAATCGTTACGCCTTGGTCAGAGGTTCGGGTATTCTCATATCCAAATGCTGCCCCATTGTCCTTCAGGTCCATTGAAGAGTTCAGTGACTTTTATGAAATGGCCCATCACCACGTGTTGTATGAGTCAAGGAGAAGTACACAGGGCTGAGGTTAGGGAACTTGGAAGTTGTTGGTGATCTAATGTATGCTGAGTTGTTTTTTTTAAGATACTTTAGTAATTGGTTTGTTTGAAGGAGAAAACTGCTGCCAAATGTCTTTTGTGCCTCTCCAGAAGTGAAAGAAAGTAGGCACTTAAAAAGGTGGATAACTTTATGTGTATGAAGAGTACAAATATTTTGCTGGCAAACATTACATAGATATTCCAATTTGCAGTGTGAGAGAATATACACGTACACTTGTGAATTAAATAATGTAAGCATTGGTGCTTTTAATGTGATACACTTGACAAGTGATACAGATCTGTTTGTACAACAGACATTTACTCTCTGCCTCTCTTTCTCCTCTTTCAAACTTCCACATCCATAGTTCTGTTTGTAGTAGGAAATAGTGCTGTGATTAAATTATTTCAGAGAATTGCAAATTAAGTTTCAAAATTACTTATTTTACAGGTACAAGGACAAGTGTTTTCTGAAGCAAATTGTGCTGGAATAATCAATAATCTGATTACAAATTTGATCAACCAGTATCAGAATCTGGAATCAGAATTTGCCAATCAGCGAGTTGAGATTTTTAAAGCAAGCTCCACTTTAAATGGGGTAAATTATCTTTATTTTCTCTTTAAATACTGTATTATTTTATCTAAAGCATTTTTATTCCTATTCCTCAGATGAAAAAGGTTCAAAAAGACAATCCCATAGTCTCAGGCTTTAAACGTAAAAAATATATATAAAAATTATTGGAGACCCCCAGATGAAAAAAAGGAAATTCAGTTGCTAGTTTTTAGCTTCTGGATAGAACACCCATGCCCAGAGCAGTTCAAAACTCACAATTCAAAAATAGGCACCTGTATGCTTCAAGGAATAGCTTGTATTCTGAATTACTATTATTATTATTAATATTAATTTATTATTATTAATTTTAATTTATTATTATTAATTTAAATTTATTGGCCACCCAACTCCAGTGGAATCTGGGCTGAGTATAAAGCTAGAAAAAACATAAAAACATCCAGAAACATAAAATCAGACAGACAGGCTAGACTAAAATGATTCAATAAACAACAAAATCAACAAAACAAAACGGGGGCCTTAAACAAATGATAAACATCAACACCAGGCCTGGGACCAAAGGCAGGTTTTCAAAACTTTCTGGAACCCTAGAGAGAGGGCGCCGTCTTTATCTCTGGGGGATGCTGTTCCAGAGGGTGGGGGCTGCAACAGAAAAAGTACACTTCCCTGGTCCCACAAGATGTTTTATGGAGGGGACCTGGAGTGCATCCACTCTGCTGGAATGTACTGAGTGGGCAGACACGATTGGAGACAAGCGGTCTCTCAGGTATCCAGGCCCTCGGCCATACAAGGCTTTGTAGGTAATAACCAGCATCTTGAGTTGCATTCAGAAGCTGACTGGCGGCCGATGCAGCTTGCATAACAGTAGTGACACATGGGTACACTGTGAGGCGCCTGTTACTGCTCCGCTGCTACACTTTGAACCAGTTGTAGCTTCCGGGTGGTCTTCAAGGGCAGCCCCATGGAGAGAGTATTGCAATAATCCAACCTCACTGGAAGAGTTTCAGTGCCAGAACAGCTACTAAATTCAGCAACCTTCCACTGATAACTTGGAAGTCTGAGAGGCAATGACTGTCAAAAACAGGTTGTTGTCAGAGAGATAACTGGTGAAGAAGAATGGAGCTACCTCCGGGGGGATAAACTCATGTGCAGTACTGAATCGCTTTGCTTTCATTGTAAGAGGCTGAGGGTGGCACCGTCCTAATTTCTTGGGCCCTTTCTCTGAACATTACTAGTTCATTTTAGTTTAGCTGGATTCTGTCTAGCAGAGTAGAACAATAAAACACTTGAGCCTGTACACCAAGTCTCAGCATGTTCCTTCACTCGAAGTCAGGACAGTTGTCTAGTTAAAGGTCCTTGATGTTGTCATGTGTTCCCGACATCAGTCAACTAGTAAAGGTAAAAGTTCCCCCGCACAGTCGTATCCAACTCTAGGGGCCGATGCTCATCTCCGTTTGTTAGCCGAAGAGCCAGCATTGGCCGAAGACGCTTCCGTGGTCATGTGGCCGGCATGACGCGTGCAGAATGCTGTTATTATTATAATATAACGCTGTTATGTTATAATAACATCAGTCAATTGTTGTTGTTGTTGTTCAGTCGTTCAGTCGTGTCCGACTCTTCGTGACCTCATGGACCATAGCACGCCAGGCCTTCCTGTCCTCCACTGTCTCTCGGAGTTTACTCAAATTCATGTTCATTACATCGGTGATGCTATCTAACCATCTCATCCTCTGCCGTCCCCTTCTCCTTTTGCCCTCAGTCTTTCCCAGCATCAGGGTCTTTTCCAGTGAGTCCTCTCTTCTCATTAGGTGGCCAAAGTATTTGAGCTTCAGCTTCAGCATATGTCCTTCCAATGAGCAGTCAGGGTTGATTTCCTTTAGGATTGACTGGTTTGACCTCCTTGCAGTCCAAGGGACTCTCAAGAGTCTTCTCCAGCACCACAGCTCGAAAGCATCAATTCTTCGGCGCTCAGCCTTCCTTATGGTCCAACTCTCACAGCCATACATTGCTACTGGAAAAACCATAGCTTTAACTATACGGACCTTTGTCGGCATGGTGATGTCTCTGCTTTTTAATATGCTGTCTAGGTTTGCCATAGCTTTCCTTCCAAGGAGCAAGCGTCTTTTAATTTCATGGCTGCAGTCACCGTCTGCGGTGATCTTGGAGCCCAAGAAAATAAAATCTGTCACTGCTTCCATTTCTTCCCCTTCTATTTGCCAGGAAGTGATGGGACCAGATGCCATGATCTGGGTTTTTTTAATGTTGAGTTTCAAGCCAGCTTTTGCACTCTCCTCTTTCACCCTCATCAAGAGGCTCTTTAGTTCCTCTTCACTTTCTGCCATCAGGGTGGTATCGTCTGCATATCTGAGGTTGTTGATATTTTTCCCGGCAATCTTAACTCCGGCTTGTGATTCATCCAGCCCGGCATTTCTCATGATGTACTCTGCATATAAGTTAAATAAGCAGGGTGATAATATACAGCCTTGTCGTACTCCTTTCCCAATTTTGAACCAGTCGGTTGTTCCATGTCCGGTTCTAACTGTTGCTTCTTGACCCACATACAGGTTTCTCAGGAGACAGGTAAGGTGGTCTGGTACTCCCATCTCTTTAAGACTTTGCCACAGTTTGTTGTGATCCACACAATCAAAGGCTTTAGCGTAGTCAATGAAGCAGAAGTAGATGTTTTTCTGGAACTCTCTTGCTTTTTCCATGATCCAGCGAATGTTGGCAATCTGATCTCTAGTTCCTCTGCCTCTTCGAAACCCAGCTTGCACTTCTGGTAGTTCTCGGTTCACATGCTGCTGAAGCCTAGCTTGTAGGATTTTGAACATAACCTTGCTGGCATGTGAAATGAGCGCAATTGTACGGTAGTTTGAACATTCTTTGGCATTGCCTTTCTTTGGAATTGGAACGTAAACTGACCTTTTCCAATCCTGTGGCCACTGTTGAGTTTTCCAAATTTGTTGGCATATTGAGTGCAGCACTTTAACAGCATCATCTTTTAGGATTTTAAATAGCTCAGCTGGGATACTGTCTTCTCCGCTAGCTTTGTTGTTAGTAATGCTTCCTAAGGCCCACTTGACTTCACTCTCTAGGATGTCCGGCTCAAGCTCAGTGACCACACCATCGTATTTATCAGGGGTATTAAGATCTTTCTTGTATAGTTCTTCTGTGTATTCTTGCCACTTCTTCTTAATCTCTTCTGCTTCTGTTAGGTCCCTGCCTTTTTTGTCCTTTATCATGCCCATCTTTGCACAAAACGTTCCCTTGATATCTCCGATTTTCTTGAAGAGATCTCTAGTCTTCCCCATTCTATTGTTTTCCTCGATTTCTTTGCATTGTTCATTTAAGAAGGCCTTCTTATCTCTCCTTGCTATTCTCTGGAATTCTGCATTCAGTTGTTTATATCTTTCCCTTTCTCCCTTGCCTTTTGCTTCCCTTCTTTCCTCAGCTATTTGTAAAGCCTCATCAGTCAGCCACTTTGCTTTCTTGCATTTCTTTTTCTTTGGGATGGTTTTAGCTGCTGCCTCCTGTACAATGTTACGAACCTCCATCCATAGTTCTTCAGGCACTCTGTCTACCAGATCTAATCCTTTAAATCTATTCCTCACCTCCACTGTATATTCATAAGGGATATGATTTAGGTCATACCTGATTGGTCTAGTGGTTTTCTCTACGTTCTTCAATTTAAGCCTAAATTTTGCAATAAGAAGCTCATGATCTGAGCCACAGTCAGCTCCAGGTCTTGTTTTTGCTGATTGTATAGAGCTTCTCCATCTTTGGCTGCAAAGTATATAATCAATCTGATTTCGGTATTGACCATCTGGTGATGTCCATGTGTAGAGTCGTCTCTTGTGTTGTTGGAAAAGAGTGTTTGCTATGACCAGCCTGTTCTCTTGACAAAACTCTATTAGCCTTTGCCCTGCTTCATTTTGTACTCCGAGGCCGAACTTGCCTGTTATTCCGGTTATTTTTTGACTTCCTACCTTAGCATTCCAGTCCCCTATGATGAAAAGGACATCTTTTTTTGGTGTTAGTTCTAGAAGGTGTTGTAGGTCTTCATAGAACCGGTCAACTTCAGCTTCTTTGGCATCAGTGGTTGGGGTATAGACTTGGATCACTGTGATGTTGAATGGTTTGCCTTGGATTCGAACTGAAAGCATTCTGTCGTTTTTGAGGTTGTACCCCAGTACTGCCTTTCCCACTCTTTTATTGACTATGAGAGCTACTCCATTTCTTCTAAGGGATTCTTGCCCACAGTAGTATATATAATGGTCTCCTGAATTAAATTCGCCCATTCCTGTCCATTTTAGTTCGCTGATTCCCAAGATGTCGATGTTCAATCTTGTCATCTCATGTTTGACCACATCCAGCTTACCTTGATTCATAGTTCTTACATTCCAGGTTCCTATGCAATATTGTTCTTTACAGCATCGGACTTTCCTTCAATTAATCAGTCAATTAATGATAGCTAAATCCAAGCGAATGGCAACTTGCAGTGTAGGCTGAAAGCCTGGAGTGAAGGTGAAAGGCATCCTGGTTTGACTTGACATTTTCCCTTGCCCTATACACCCTTTGCCTCTCTGAAAGCAAGCTTGGCCTTAAGGAGATGCAGGCAACATTATTGTCCTGACTCCTGGAAACAGTGGGAGACTCTGCTTGGGGTTTGCCTAGTACCCAGTCATTGGTAGTTTTCCCTTGCAGAGTTGCATTTAAGACAGGTTGACAGGTGGGAAGGGTGACACCAAAGAGATTCTTCCCTCTGAGAAGGTGAGGTGGTCAGGTTCTTTGGCTTTCAAGGGGATAAATATGAGCTGTTCAGGCTGGACTCAAATAGGTGAGAATTTTCCAGAAACATGCTGAGAGCTGAGCCAGGAAAACAGTGCCTCAGGTGAAAACTAAGCCTTGTTCCTAAGTACTGATGAATGGGTTTTTTCTTTCTCTCAGGTGTGCTCACCTGTAGAATTGGGAGGGAGGGGATTCACATATGTGTTTGCTTGGGAGTGGGGAAATGTGCCTGGACTGGAGATGGGGAAGAGTGTGCGCCAACTGGGAATAAAGTCATGTAGTATGGTTGTATCAAGATTTGATCATATTTTCATATCTTGGTATGTTAATGATTCCACAATGTTTGAGCTGGGAACAATCATTGTTAATATACCAAGACTTAAAATTACATGATCAAATCCTGTCACAATTGTATTATGTCACTTTGCTCCCAGTTAGCCAAAATAAAAGCATTAAAACTAAGCATTTTGAAGAGTTGAGAGAATATAATGCAAGTTTTGTTAGTCTGCTAGCTTTTTTAACAGTTAAAACTGTATTTAACAATAATACAGCATATATAGATGGAGACAGATAAATATATTTATTTTCCTCTTTTAAAAGATACGTCCACAGTACTTTCTGCTTGTTTTATTTTTTTAGTCTTATTATAATCTTTATTTTATTTAAAGCAAAGGTGTATTTTCAAAAAAAGATATCATCTATGAATTAACAGATAATTGCCGAGGTTATACAATTATTGCTCAATATAACATTAGTAAAATGATGTTATATTATTTTATGTTAGTCTCTGATGACCTTCAGGGGCACTGCTCCACAAGTGGCTGGGTGTGAAACCCTGTTCTTCAAGTTAGGTTCTCGAGAACAGTTGGGAGTGTTGCTGCTGTACCAGCCTCCCTGCTGCGTGGCAACCTCCCTGCCCGAGCTCATTGAGGCCGTCTCAGGGTTGGCAGTGGAATTCCCGACTTATGGTCTTGGGGGATTTCAATCTGCCTTCCCTGGGACAGACCTCTGAGACAGCTCAGGAGTTCATGGTTACCATGGCAACCATGGGCCTGTCACAGATTATTCGGGACCCGACTCGGGACAGTGGCCTCACCCCGGACTTAGTTTTCTTGTCTGAGCAGTGGCAATGTGATCTGAGGGGAGAGTTACATCTATCCCCATTGTCATGGTCAGACCACGCCCTGGTGACCCTGAGGCTCTCTTGTGCCACCCCACTCCGCAGGGAGGCAGGACCTATTAGATTGGTCCGCCCCCGGCGACTGATGGACCCAGTGAGGTTTCAAAAGGAGCTGGGGGTTATACCCGAAGATCTGATGCACGGTCCGGCGGAGGTCCTGGCCGCAGCTTGGAATAAGGAGGCGGCCGGTGCCCTGGACAGGATCGCGCCTATGCGGCCTCTCTTGCCTCGTTCGACCCATCACTCCCTGTGGTTCACGGAGGAGTTGAGGGTTTTGAAGAGGGTTAAGAGACGTCTAGAGCGCCGCTGGAGGAAGATGAGGACTGAATCTGACCGGACACAATCTAGAGACGCTATTAGGGCCTACCTTGTGGCGGTAAGAGCGGCGAAACGTGAATATTTCTCCGCTCTTATTGCATCCGCAGATTGCCGCCCGACGGCCCTATTTAGATCTCTTGGGTCACGAAGATACGGTGACCCATCTACAGGGCCGATCAGAAGAATTTGCTGAGCATCTGCAGGACAAAATCGCTCAGATTCATTCCAAATTTAACTCTAAGCGTGAAGCACAATCTGGAGAGATGCCAGAGGTTCGTACTTACCCTGTTATCTGGGAACGGTTTGATCCTGTTGGGCCTGATGAAGTAGACAGGATCCTCCGGATTGTAAACGCCACCACGTGCCATCTTGACCCATGTCCCTCCTGGCTGGTGAAATCAGCTCAGGAGGTTACATGTGGTTGGGTCCAGGGGATGATTAATGCATCCTTAGCGGAGGGGGTGTTTCCAGCAGTCTTTAAGGAGGCGCTGGTGCACCCCCTCCTCAAGAAACCTTCCCTGGACCCCACTGTTTTGAACAATTTTCGTCCTGTCTCCCACCTTCCCTTTTTGGGAAAGGTGGTTGAGAAGGTGGTGGCGCTGCAACTCCAGGGGATTCTGGATGAAACGGATTATCTAGACCCCTTTCAGTCAGGTTTTAGGCCGGGATATGGGACAGAGACTGCATTGGTCGCGCTTATGGATGATCTCTGGCGGGAGCGGGATGGAGGGAGTGCATCCATTCTCGCTCTCTTGGACCTCTCAGCAGCTTTCGATACCGTCGACCACGGTATCCTTTTAGAGCGACTCAGGGAGTTGAGGGTGGGCGGTCTAGTTTTGCGCTGGTTTACCTCCTTCCTCCAGGGTCGCTCGCAATCGGTGGTACTAGGAGAGGAGAGATCCGACCCACGGGCCCTTCTTTGTGGGGTGCCGCAGGGTTCGGTTCTCTCTCCTCTCCTATTTAACATCTACATGAAGCCGCTGGGTTAGATAATCCGTCATCACGGGATGAGGTATCACCAATATGCTGATGATACTCAGTTGTATATCTCCATCCCGGGTGAAGTAAGTGTTGCAGTGGACACCCTATCTCAGTGCCTAGGGGCTGTAGGGGCCTGGATGGGGAACAACACGCTTCAACTGAACCCTGGTAAGACGGAGTGGCTATGGATTGATGGCCCCTCGGCCTCCAGGAAGTTATCATCTTTAATTCTGGATGGGGTGGCACTACCCCGTTCAGACTCAGTCCGGAGCTTGGGGGTCCTCCTGGACTCACGACTCCTGCTCGAAGAGCAGGTGGCAGTCGTGGCCAGGAGGGCCTTTGCACAGCTTCGGCTTGTGCGCCAGTTGCGCCCCTTCCTGGATCGAGAGGCCCTCCGAATAGTCACTCTTGCCCTTGTCATCTCTCATATAGATTATTGCAATGCGCTCTACATGGGGCTACCCTTGAAGAGTATCCGGAAGCTTCAGCTGGTCCAAAATGCAGCCGCTAGAGTGGTTATGGGTGCGAGAAGATCAGCACATGTAACACCACTGCTCCGCGAGCTGCATTGGGTACCAGTTTGCTTCCGGGTCCAATTCAAGGTGTTGGTTATCACCTTTAAAGCCCTACATGGCATGGGGCCAGGCTATCTGAGAGACCGTCTCATCCCAATTGCATCTACCCGCCCCACCCGGTCATGCAGGGAGGGCATGCTGCGGACCCCGTCAACAAAGGAATTCCATCTAGCGGGGTCCAGGAGGCGTGCCTTCTCTGCAATAGCGCCCGCCCTGTGGAACATCTTGCCCCCAGAGGTGAGGCAGGCATCCTCCCTCTTGGCCTTTAGGAAGTCCCTAAAAACCTGGTTCTGCCGCCTGACGTGGGACAAAGGTAGAGATAGTTCCTCCTGGGGGTGGTTAGTTTAATAATGACCTCCTTTTAAGATCCTACCATCCTCTGGATTTTTATATTCTTATTTATTGTACTGTTTATTGTATTTTAATGATTATTGATTTTTAACTTTAATTTTAACATTTGTTGTAAACCACCCAGAGTCTACCGTGGTAGAGATGGGCGGTGATAAATTTGATTAATAAATAAATATTGATATATGATATAAAATGATATAATATATAATAATATATCTATTATAATAATTATAATAGATAAATTATATTTATAGTAAAAGATGCTGTCATCTTTTTTCCCCATCTGAGCATAATACAATACTACTACTTAAACATTGTTAGATTTACAGCTGTGGCTCACTGTTGTTAACACCTTCCACTTGCCTCCCTCTTGATTAAAGTCAAATACATAAGCAATACATAAGCAGGATAAAAACAGAAGATCCAAGTATTGATAATGCCAATGGAAAATTATTTTTTAAACTGACATGTAAAAAGGAGTCAGAATTCTCTTCTGCAGGAATAAAGATATGTGCGATTTTTTGGTTACTGTTTATATGTCACTACATACATGCACAGAACAAGTTTAATTTATGAACTGCAACTTCATTAAATGCATTGGCCTGAATTTTCTTTTACAGGACCTTCGAGCCCTCACATTACTGCTTTCTGTGCATACCCCCAAACAGCTGAATCCTGCCCTGATACCTACTTTGCAAGAACTACTAAATAAATGCAAAACTTGTGAACAACAGAAAAGCTCATTGCAGGAACAAGAAGCCAAAGAAAGAAAAACTAAAGGTTTGTTCTTGGGTCATATTTAACCTTTCCTTGCTGAACCCTGTCTGAAGCTGTCTACTGATTTTTCTAACAAGTGTTCAGCTGAAAATATTCTGGGAGACCACCCTGTTAAACTGACACAGTAAAATCACAAATTCTTGTAACATCTTGAAAACTAAATATTTCTGTGTGTGTTGACAGGAACCCAGTTCATCGTATACATTGAATAACAAGATGGTGATAATCATCTTAAAGCTTGAATATACAGTATAAAATAACTCTGGCATTGATAAGTTAATTAAACAGATAGGAACTTATTGACAAATGATTGTTTACAAAGTTTGAGTTGAAATAACTCATTTTTAATCTAGAAATGTTTCTTATATCAAATGGCTGGGAAGCATTTCAGTTGGACCCAGGATTTCTTTTCACCAGCAAGAATATTTCTTAAGCAGTGGGCTCCAGCCAGCAGGAGGGAGAAATTAGGTTAGGTTATTCTTGAGGCTGTCAAACATTTCAAAGCACATTTGGGAAGAGAGGAGGGAAGGTACTTCAGGGAATGAGGACAATAAAAAGAATGCAATATCTTCGTTCTGCCAGCAAAAATAGTCCGTTATAGCAAGTTATATCTGTATTGTTTCACCAATTCCTATTTTAACTGTACAGATGATGAGGGAGCCACACCAGTAAAAAGAAGACGGGTTAGCAGTGATGAGGAGCACACAGTAGACAGTTGCATCAGTGATTTGAAAAATGAACCTAGGGAAGCCTTGACTCCAACAAGCACCTCAGATAACGAGACAAGAGACTCCTCCATCATTGACCCAGGCACTGAACAGGACCTGCCTTCCCCTGAAAATAATTCAGTTAAGGAGTACCGTATGGAAGTTCCATCTTCATTCTCTGAAGATATGATGCTAGCGACTCATCCACACCATGGGGAGGAGCAGCTGGCCAGTGGGAGATTTGAAGAATGTAAAGATCTAAAAGAGCCATCAAGCTCCAAGGATTCTAACATTATTGAGGATGATACGGAGTTCCCCTCCACATCTATTTCTGCTGTTCTTTCTGACCTCACAGATTTGAAGAACTCTGAAAGTCAAGCTTCCCAGGACCCTGAGTCTGGCTTATCCCTTGGTTGCAGCCATTCCAGAGGACTGTTGAGTCACATGCAGCAGCAACACCAAGACATTTTAGAAATCCTTTGCAGGACCATTGAATCGACAATTCATGTGGTTACGAGGGTATCTGGCAAAGGAAACCAAGCTGCTTCTTGACAGTAGAGGAGCATGTGTGCTTTTAAAGTCTTTTTTTTTCCTCCCCTTTACAAATGTTGTTTGTATAAGTTCTGCTTATTTCTGTTTTGTGCTTCAGTTTGTCCAGTGCTTTCTGCTTGAATGGCAAGATGAAATTTATATGCTTAATTGGTCAGGCAGAACTTCAAATTAAAAAAATGATTTAGCATCTACCGTATGTTTTCTTAAAGGGCAATCAGATAATGAATATGTTTTATGTAATTCAAAGCTCACTGTAGTGGCTTTCATTTAATATGCCTGTCTGGGAGAGCAGGGTCTCTTTGCCCTGTATGATGTAATTGAAACTTAACTGCATTTTTACTGTGTATAATATGGTGTCCTCTGTGCCAGTTTTGTACCTTACAAAAGAGGCAGATTGCCTCCAATCGCTGTGGTTCTTATTATCAAAATTAAGTTTACTTGTATACTAAACAACCACAAGAAATTTGATTCTATAAAGAATCCTCTTTAGCTGTGGCCTGACGGTGTATGTATGTGTGTGTGTGTATACACACACACACACACACACACACACACACAAACATATATATATAAATATATATAAATATATATATATATATGGTGCTTTATTTAACAGAATACCTGTGGTGGAAATAAAGCACACTTGATGTAAAATTAATTGTTTTATTTTTATTGACATGACCGATTGCTATTCTGTGCACTTCATTAAACTGATTGTGATGACTTTTCATTTGTTTTTATATATGTTGCCTCTGTAGTCCATTTTTTTCTTGCCAGAGATAGGAGCTGAGAGAGATGTGTGCACACTTGACAGCTGCTCTTCCCTGACATCCATGATCTATTAAAGAATGGACAGGGCTATTTAGAATACCCTATAGCTCTCCTACATATTCTCGTGAAGTCCCTAGTGAAGCCAGTACTCCTCTGAGTCTCACATGCGGTGATATATTTTACATTTTGGATACTTTTTTCGTCTTTACCTATTTTTTAATAAAGCAATGAATAGTAACATCTGAGTGAATGTCAAAGGGATGTATCATGCATTCAGAAGAAAAAATGGAAAATTAATAAAAGATTACAAATACACATTTTACAGGAATTGCATTAAATGTCATGAAACAGAGAACTTCAGAATGAAAGTTAAATATCAGATTATGATAATACTAAAAGTAGTAGCAGTGTATTTTTAAAATACAGGGTTCAAAACTGATCAAGTGCAGATTCTGAAGGGGAATATATAATGTATGTCAGTTCAGTTCAATATACTAGTGGTTAATGTGTGTATACCTAAAAATAAGCATAATTCTATTATTTTAAAAGGTATCCAGATTTGAAGCCAAGAAAATCTTCAGTGAAGATGTAAAAGAGACTAGGGGGAGTGAAATTAGACGTGAGAGGCGCTTTAGCAGCATAATATACCAAAAGTGTTTTAAAGAGTTCTTGAATACTTTAAAAAGATATTTGGATATTTATAAATCAAGAGAAAATAGTTATCTTTTTCTTACTGGAAAAGTGGATAAAATGGTAAATAGAGTGCATGAGAGGTTAATGTGCATTTTTAATAAGATTTGTTTAATGCTCTGAATTATTAAAAAAAATCTGTCAAATAAAATTGAATAAGAACATCAAAGAAAAAAATACTTTGTAGTCTTTATTTTAAAAAGCCTAAGAAACTAAATTGGTTTATAAATTACACTTTATAAAATAGACATGTTGAATTTCAGGAAGTAATTAGAATAATCCATGATGGGTAGTATGCTATTAATAAATACTCAGAAGTGTTTGAAATGATAAAATCAAATAATCCTTCACTGATTAAAGGAAGCATTCAAGTAAGAAATTCCCCCACCCTTAGCTTGGAAAAGCAAGGGTTATGTGTGTCTATGAAGGTTCTCAGTCATCCAGGTGGAATTGTCTGTAGCTTGAATCATGTCAACTGGATTTCTATTTTCTCTGTGGAAACGTTTCGCTCCTTATCCTTATTTACTCAGACTGAAGAAGCTCCTTGGATAAGGAGCGAAACGTTTCCACAGAGAAAATAGAAATCCAGTTGACATGATTCAAGCTACAGACAAGGGTTATGTGATCAACATTACTAGGCCTGCCCTTTGTCTCCCAATTTTACTGCTGATTTTGCCTATGATAAAGTAAAGGTAAAGGTTTCCCCTGCAGTCGTGTCCGACGCTAGGGTCCGGTGCTCATCTCCGTTTGTTACCCAAAGAGCCAGCGCTGTCCGAAAACGCTTCCGCGGTCATGTGGCCGGCATGACGCACGCGGAACGCTGTTACCTACCCACCGAAGTGGTACCTATTAATCTACTTGCATTTGCATGCTTTCGAATTGCTAGGTTGGCAAGAGCTGGGGCGAGTGCGGGAGCTCATTCCGTCACGCGAGGCTAAGGATTCGAACTTGAGATCTTTCGATAGATAAGCCTGGCGTCTTACCCGCTGAGCCATCGTGACCCCTTTGCCTATGATAGTGTGCTCTTTATCTTTCCAAGCACTGCATTTTCTTTCAAAATTATATTTTCAGCTGTAATGGCCAAGCGACTATAGCAGCAACCAAAAATCATGCCTCCAGTGGCTGTTGCCAATAGGAAGAATGGGTGATGCTTTTGTTCAGAACCCATGATTGGCAAGACAGCCACTAGCCATGCCTGTAGTGAACCATATCTTTCTGAGAAATTAGAGATTTGTTTCAACTTTTCCATTTCCTTTTTAAGTTCTCTCCTCTTGGTTCTTCAATCTGATCATTTTTTAGCTTTGTCATAGATCAAAACTAGAATAGGAACTGAAAAGTGGTGGCGGTCGTGGCTAGGCGGCCCTTTGCTCCACTTTGTGTTGTGCACCAGTTGTGCCCTTTCCTGGATCGGGAAGCCCTTTTCTCAGTCACTCCTGCCCTGGTCATCTCCCGTATGGAGTACTGCAATGCACTCTACATGGGGCTACCCTTGAAAAGTATCCAGAAGCTGCAGCTGGTGGAGAATGTGGCATCACGGACAGTTATGGGCACCTCTAGGGCTGTGCATGTAACACTGCTGTGTGGGCTGCATTGGGTGCCGGTGTGCTTCCGGGTCCTATTCAAGGTGTTGATTATGACCTTTGAAGCCCTTCATGGCATGGGCCCAGGTTACCTAAAGAACCGTCTCATCCCAATCACATCGACCCGTCTCACCCATCCAGCAGGAAGGGCATGTTATAGACCCTGCTGGTTAAAGAATTCTGGCTGGCGGGGTCTAGGAGAGCCTTTTCTGCCGTTGCCTCCACCCTGTCGAACATCTTGCCCCATGAGTTGAGGTTGGCCCCCACTCTTCTGGCCTTCAGGAAGTGTGTCAAGACCTGGCTCTGCCAACTAGCTTGGTGATCCAAGAGTGGTCTGGGGGTGGTTGGTGGTTTGAAGACACTCTCTGCCTTTTAGTTTTCCTCCTTTATCTTCCTTTATTTTTTGTATTTTTATAATGGTATTTTTATGACTTTTTTATTTGTAAGCCACCCAGAGTCATTTTTATAGTGAGATGGGTGGTGTATACAATTAATTAATTAATTAATTAATACATGAAAGTCCAGCACTGTAAAACCAACAGGCAATCTGCCGTCCACAGCATGTCTCTGAACACCTTTTTAAAAACCATCTGTGAAATCATGCTGTCTCAACAAAATGCTCATAAATGGAGAATTTGTTGTAAAATATAAAATGTGTTTAATACAACTTGAAACAAAATCCTTACTCCCAAGTACCACCTTCTGAAATCCTGTCTGGTTGCTCTCCTGCTGCAGCTAAAGCCCCCCCCCAACAACCTCTCTGTCCAGAAAAAGTAGCCCTAGCTACCTGAAGCTTGTAAAACATTGCTCATGCGATAGCGACATTCATGGATGATTGATTGATTACACAATTTATTTATTTTCTATCCCTTTATTATTTTTATAAATAACTCAAGGTGGCGAACGTACCTAACACTCCTTCCTCCTCCTATTTTCCCTACAACAGAGCTTTCCAAACTGTGTCGCGACACAAAAGTGTGTTGCCACAAATAGTCTGGTGTGTCGCCACACAACCCGGAAGCGCCGATCATCATTGGCGCTTCCGGGTTTTCCTGCGGCGACACACCAACGGCGGCGCACAAAAACCCGAAAGCGTCAGCAGCGCTTCCAGGTTTTTGCGCGCTGCCACAACGGCGGCACTTCTGGGTTTTCCCGTGGCGACACACCAACGGCGGTTGGTGTGTCGCCACGGGAAAACTTTGGAAAGCCCTGCCCTACAACAACAACCCTGTGAGATGAGTTGGGCTGAGAGAGTGACTGGCCCAAGGTCACCCAGCCGGCTTTCATGCCTAAGGCGGGACTAGAACTCACAGTCTCCTGGTTTCTCCTGTTTTCCATTGCCTTAATCACTAGACCAGTGCTTTCTAAAGTGCCACTGTTGGCGACACACCAACGGTGGCAGCGGCGGCGGCGTGGCGTGCACGGCAGCGGCATGGTGGGGTCGTGCATGGCGGCAGTGGCAGCCTCCGCTAAAATGTGGAAGCGCTGATGGCGCGCCGCTGCCGCCGCCATGCACACTCCCGCTGCCACTTCCGGGTTGTGTGGCAACACACTAAAGTGTCGTGACACACAGTTTGGAAAGCTGTGCACTAGACCAAACTGGCTCTCTTAATTCTAGTTCGCTGTCTTATGGATTTCTTGGAATAGGGGTAGGTCAGGTTTGCTGTACATACTTAGTTGGGTTCTCTGGGCTTCTCCAGGGTTTTTTAACACTTTTTTTTTTTTGCAGATGTTTGTAGCAACCAATCAATTGATACCTCCCAGGAAGCCTACAATCACTAACCAGCCCCCCTGAGTTCAAATCGTACACAGACTACAAATACTGCAAGGCAAGCCCCACTTCTGAACTGGTTCACTAAGGAACCCACACTGAGATGTGGGGTGATACATCTGCAACTCACCCCCCCCCCCAATCTCCCAAAGCCCAGAGAAATAGACTACTAAGTTTGCTGTCTGCTGCCAAAACTAAAGGAATTTCAGCAAATGTTCTATGTTATATTTTGGTAAAGTAGAGAAGATTGAAGTATCCCAGCACTAAATGCTTCAGTTACTAGATTAAGTTTATATTGTAACATGAGCTTACATAATACACATTTCTCAAATCAATGCACAAACTAAAATATAGACCTAATGTAGTGTTCTAATGGAGTTCTCCAATTAAAATGTGTGTATTAGGAAAAATAAACTTACTGTATATATGGAGGATGTGCATATGTGTGTGTGTGTATACAGTATGTGTGTGTGGGTAGGTGTGTGTATACAAAGGCTGGAAAAACAGAAACCAATCCCCACCCAAAAAAATGTGCCAAAAAGAAACAAACCTCTGAGGTTAACTGGATTTTGTCAGCTCATATTATCAAACTTACTTCAGTTAATGAAAACAGTTACACAGGGAATATTGTTTTCATAGGTACCACAGAACTGTTATTTTTATTTAGCTAGGAAATACAGAGGTGTATTCATGAGTGATGTTAGACGTTACATGAAAAAACAAGTGAAACTATACTTAAAGTTTACTGTCATGTATTAAGTGCACTCTTAGAAATTCCTACCTATAGACATTTCTGTTTTCATGAAACATCATCTCTGTATAATAAACTCTTATTTTATCATGCCCTGTGAGAATGTTTCTATGCATTGTTATGTAGTATCTGGGGAAAAAAATCTTATCTGTCATTAACAATTTGTTAGGAATTAATTCTCTCAATTCTTTGTGGAAGTGGAATTAGATTCTGCATTTTTTCATCATGGTCTCTTAGAATCACATCTGGATTTTATACCTGCACAAAGCTCTGTTTGGAACCTTTTCAAGCTTATGCAATTGTTTGGCTAACATTCATCTTTTAATTGATAATCTTTTTTAGTATTTTCTATTTTATTTCTTATCTTTGCTAAAGTGTAGTTCATCATGACATCCAATCAGAGAACAAGCTCTGAGGGGGGCAACTCTAAAGTTGTTTAACCCTCTTGTCTTCCTCCAAGGCTCTTAACTTGTCCCAGAAGTTGCCACTCTAAGAGGTCAATTTAATTTTTCATCTACTACAGGGAATCTTTATATTTCTGCTGTACCATTATCAGCACAGAGAAAATTGTTCAGTAAGGCAAATCCCATTTAATTCCAACCAGAGTGAAAAGGAATAAAGGCCCTGTTATGATCCATTCTTGGCTCCAACAGCCCCAAGTGCCTCGCCACACTGGCCACCTACAATTTGCTGCCAACAGTACTGTGGTTGCTGTTCTCAACGATCTATAGTATTTTATTTATTTATTATTTAAATTTATATGACCACCCAGTATCTTCACCAGTTTATTTATTTATTTTCTATTCCACCTTTATTGTTTTTATAAATAACTCAAGGCAGCAAACATACCTAATACTCCTTCCTCCTCCTATTTTCCCCACAACAGCAACCCTGTGAGGTCAGTTGGGCTGTGTGTGTCACCCAGCCAAGGTCACCCAGCCAGCTTTCATGCCTCAGGCGGGACTAGAATTCACAGACTCCTGGTTTCTAGCCCAGCACCTTCACCACTAGACCAAACTGGCACTCCTTAAAGTTCCTTAAATTCAGAATTCAAAGTTGGAGAGATTAGGGACTGATCTCTCACTTTCTATGGACTGAGATGGTGAAGACAAAGCCCTTCCCCATCATCCATCTCAAGATCATCCAAATCATAATAGGTCACCTCCTGATTACTTAGGAATATCATTTTTGGTTCTGTACCATCTCTTTCTTCCAAGGGGGATCATTGACTCTGATGGCACCAGATTTATCATAATACATATGATACATAATCCTGATCAGTGGACTCGTATTCCTTGGAGCAGCCTAAGGTATGGAGAGGCAACAATTCCACACATTCACTTTTCTCTTCATATTTTTCTTAGCTTCCACCTCCCAAGTGCGCTCCACGACCAAGCAGGTACAGATTCTGACAGTCTTGTGCTTTCATCTTCAGGATTCTCCTGTTGATCTCTTAAGACATACCTAACATCTGAGTTCTAGCCAGCATGGATTCTTGTCCAAAGTTCAGTCTTCCCTTTCGTCAGGTTCATATTTGCAGAAGTTTCTTGACCTTAGACCAGAGCTTTCCAAACTTTTCATGTTGGTGACACACTTTTTAGACATGCATCATTTTGCGACACACTATAACAGCAGGGCACAAGGCAGGCACTAGGACCTGCGCGGAATCCTGGGAGGGCTCGGAGGCGGCAGCAGCCGCGACACACCCAGACACTGCAGCCGACACACTAACGTGTCCCGACACACAGTTTGGAAAGCTCTGCCTTAGACTTTCACTGCTGCCACTGAGCCACGGTCTGCCCATTTCATCACCTAGTGAGGCTAGGAACAATGTCCCTGAAAGTGATTACATCTCTGTTCATCATGCCTCTGATACTTCATTTTACTTGGCTTCCTCTTTAACACGGTCAGCTCTGATACTCAGATTGTAGTCCAAACTACCAGCATTCCTTTGGAAAGCTCCCATTCCTATAATTATCAAATGGCCATTTTAGCACCATCTCTTGGCCTAAAGGTTCAACAACCCTTTCAAATTCTGCTGCTGCATGTAATACCGAGACTGGATGGACACAGAGTGGTTGTCCTCTCAGAGATGTGCCCTCTCAGGTTTTGGGTGTGGCACCAGCTGAGACCCCAAGGCAGGAGTAGTGGAGTAGCTATGGTTATCAGGGACACCCTAATGGCTTTTAGTGGCACTGGTCTGCAGATGACTGGGTGTGAGACAGTTTATTAAGCACCCCAGGATCAAGCCCATTTTAACCTGGCCTCCAGGTATATCCAGTCCCAACAATCCAGGAAGCAAGAAGAGGGCTGTTGATTTTTCTCTTCCCCAGCTGTCACCCCATGATGATCCAGATTGCTTCACTCCATTTGTATCTATCCCTCCATAGATGACAAATCCCAAAGTTCCATAACCACTCTCCTCTAAATAAAATAGTCTTCAGGGATGGGACGGGCACATAGTCAGCATTGCTACAGCTGCTGCATCATCTTCCTGGATTCAATGGCAATATGGTGGGGCAAGGTGGCCATCGAACTGCAGCAGGGTGCTGCACAGAAGGCACAGAACTCCCAGCTGGACTCATAACATCACCAGCCTGCTTCTGCCTCTGCTGCGAGCAGTCCAGCACTGACATACCACCTCTACCAGTAGGGGCCCACTGTTTTTAGATCTTTTGCAGCTGCTTCCCACCAGGAAAAGAGAGTTGCCCCATTCTCTGCCACCTGCTCAACCTACTCCAACTTTGTCCCTGTGCTGTACTTCCAGCTACTAAATACCTAATTGGTGCACCAACTACAGGGACCCATGTTAAGGAAAGAAAAGGGGGAAAATGTAATTGGTTGAGTGGTTATCAGTGAATTCACTCAACCTGACCTACCCTGTTTTGTGTCAGACAACCTTACTGATCATCTGGATCTTTTGCAATGGTAAGTATGAACAGAAGATTTCTGCCAAACAATTCTGTAAATCATAGGTTCTAGACAGGGCACTGCACATAACCTCTGTGTGAATTCACATATGCTCACTCAAACAATTGCAATTACAGATGAGTTCTTATATTGGATGCAGAAAAGGCATTTGATAACATTGAAAGGGAAATGTTTACATTAGAAATATTTCAATCTTGCAACATTTAATCGGATTAAGGCACTATAATACTGGCTTTAATAACAAAAAGCCAACAATCTGACAGCCTCCCTCCAGGTAAATCAAGAACCATACATAACTGCATATGCTAGTAATGTAGCAGACTAGCAGTTTGATTATAGAGCAATCCTACTTGTGGCAGAGGAGGGCTCCTCCACTGAAAGCTCTAAAGAATCCAAAGCCCTATTGGGTTTGTACTGATAGGACAGAAATGGTGAGAAGTAACAATTTAACTCTTTTATATCTGTATACACATATCCTCCCTCCTATTATTTTCAGTGGCACGGTTATACCTTTCACTATGACCTTTTTCCTTCAGATACTGGAATAAACTCATCATGAAGGCTTTTAGTGTCTGGAAAGGCTTTGAGGTGAGTCTGCATGAAAGTCTGTTAATGCCCTTAATACTTTGCAGGATGACATGTTTTATACCTGTCAGGCTTCGTCAATTGGTGTTAACACTAATTAAGTGATAGGGCTACACAGAGATCCAGATTCAAAGGTCAGAATATAATTTGGGGCATGCATGTAGCAACTCTCAGGAACATGTCAAATCATGTGTGTGTTCTTCTGTAACTGTGTGTCAGCTAGAGAGGCAGCCACACAAGCCCAGGAAAAGATGCAACTACTTTAAGGTATTTTCAACAGATGTGCACACATGCTCCCAATCATTTTTAAAAGTATGCTTAAGTTTTTAATCAGCAGGGTTCATATACAGGAATTATTTTAAAAAAAGAAAATAGCTGTTATTGTACCAAGGAGATTAAAATGACCCTTATAAAAGAACTCAAGCTTAAATGAATTCCATTATGCTACTTGGCCAAATAAAAATGAGAAGAATAAAAACCAGATAAAATACACTGACATAAATACTGTGTTGAGATCACTGCATTTTTAAATATATTTTTTATTAAGAATGTTGATTACAATAGTAAAAACTAATACAAACTAAACTTAAAGAGAAAAAAAGAATAAAAAGTGCAGGAAAAAAGAAAAAGAAAATAAAGAAAGAGAAAATAAATATATAAAGTGACTTCCAACCTTCATCACAAGTATAGAAAAATTTAGTAACTCTTCACCCCCTATAACAGATATCTCTTCATCTCATACCCCATCCGTTATCTATAAAGTCTATAAAACATCAACTTTTCAATCCTGTTGTCAGCAAAAAGTCCAAAAAGGGTTGCCAGAACTTTCCACAAAAATGTCTTATTTTAACCTTGACAAAAATAAATCAACTTTATATTCCTTCCTTTTACTTGTAACAGTCTTAATCTTTAATTCAATCAAATATTGTTGTAGGATTTGATTTCTCTTCAATTCTTTTTTATCCCATTGCAGAGATTTCTTCAAGGCTTTAACAAGCCTCTATTGTAGATCCAATAAGAAAACATTTTTCAGGTCTTTCTTTTGGTTTATCATTTATATTTCCCTTTTAATTTTTAAAACTTCAGCCATTTTCTTTTGTATATCCAGTAAAGCGTCCTTTTCCAAATCATTCTCTTGGCCTGTCATTTGTAGTTCCACTTTCAGTACTTTCTCTGTCTTGTGAGATAAAATTTGTTCCACATCTGTCATTCCTTCAACAACATCTTTTGGACATAGCCTATCCATAGAAGCTGACATCATAACTGACACTGTTGATATTGTAGTTACTAATTTCTGGCTCCATTCTTCAAACATCTCCTTTAATCTTTCCAATGTTATGTTTTGTGTCATTTTTTAAGTCCCAGTATTTTTTTTTAATCCGTTCAATTGTGTCCGATTCTTGGAGACTGCCTGGACAAGTCCCTGCAGTTTTCTTGGCAAAGTTTTTCAGAAGTGGTTTGCCATTGCCTCCTTCCTAGGGCTGAGAGAAAGTGACTGGCCAAGGTCACCCAGCTGACTTTATGCCTAAGGTGGGACTAGAACTTATGGTCTCCCGGTTTCTAGACTGATTTGCTTTTACCCAGCATTTGGAGGGAAGCCCTGTACCCAGTGATGTTCTGGCTGTCAAGTCAAGCACAATATCCTAGATAATCTTTGCCAGTCAATCTGGAATCAACCCCCCTTTCTCTTGATAAGTGGGCTGAAGGATAGTAACAACCAAACGACAGAAAAAAGTCTAGAAGAGCAGAGCGAACAGATCAAAGGAAGCAATCTCCATTCCAGAGACACAAGTTAACTTTGTAAGTATAATTATGCCTTTATTTTCAAGACAGGTTTCCTGAAGGGCAGGTTCAGATCTACCAGATCTTACCTGTTTCCAGGGTAAAGGCAAAAAGGGTGGACAGGGGACACTGCCCAGGCAATGTTTGATTCTCCTCTATCCTCTGCACAATAATACCTTTTTTGTTTTTAAAAAAAGGGAGGTGGATATCATATCTATTAATACAATATTGGAGGAAGATAAACATACTGTAGTTATTTATATAACACTGAACTAGTCCTAGCACGCAGACATGGATTTCTCACTGAACATCTCTTATGGTATCAACCAATATTTTGTCATTTCTTTTCTGTAGGAATAAATATAAATATGTTGTTCACTGGATTTTTTTTTCTAGTCTTACATAATACTATCCATATTTTCTGGATTTTGCAAAATCACAATTGTTTTCATATACTTTATTACAGAAATCTACTCTCCTCATAGGATAGCCAACATAGTTGCAAGGGGCATGTTGAAATGCATTTCCTGTCTTGATTTTAGAAAGGGAAAAAGCAAGTAAATTCTCATGGTCTCAAAAGAAAACTAAAATATTTTAAAAAGAAATCCTTTAAAAAGTTTAATCTCATAAGATATTCTATCACCCACTTTTCATATCATTGCTTGAATTGTTCAACATACAAGCAGTCCTCACTTACCGACCACAATTGGGACTGGCAACTCTATTGCTAAGTGCTGTGGTTGCTAAGTAGAAAATCACATGACCATGATGGACTTATGACATCACTTCCCATTCAGTTGTTTAGTGAGTCACTGTGGTTGTTAAGCAAAATATAATGTGACTGTGACTTGTGCTTTTACTTCTGCGTTCTGCATTAACTCTGCTTGTCGCAAGCTGGTTAGGAAGCATGCAAATGGCAATCACGTGACCATGTGACCCTGTGACAGTCGTAAATGAGCGCCAGTTGCGAAACACCCAGATGGCAATCATGTCACTATGGGACGCTGCAATGGTCGTAAATGCAAAGATTGGTTGCAAAGCTTTTTTTTTACACCATTGTAACTTCAAACAGTCACCAAATGAGGCAGTCAGTAAGCGAGGACTACCTGTGAGTGGGAAAGGTAGCTGCAAAATCTTGGTTGATCAGCTGGAAGAGATCTTTCTTCCCTTAAAGCTCTTACAAGGAATCCTGCAGGTGCTTCTCCAAAATACTATTTATTCTTTGCAGTGGATGATTGCAGAAGAGATATGCTGAGGTAGGATGGCGCATTATAGCTCTTTAGCCTCCTTCATGAATTGCTCTATCTTTACAGCATTTCATAAAATTCATTCCTGCCAAAAAATGTTTACTACATTTAAGAAATGGATAACTTCTATTCTTCACCTCAAAATCAAGGAGCAGGTTGACAACTTGAAGCCTCCATGCACAAACCTTTCTATACAAAGATTAATTTTGCAAAGAGATGTAGACATATTTGTATAACACAGGAACAAAAGTAAGTTGATTATGCAAAATCCAATAGATACAAGTGTGGACTTTCATTCTCTTCTTTACCACTGGTCATATTTGGCACTTCAGTGCAGAAAAAGGCTGTAGGTTTGTCTATACCCATAAACTACTGGGGAGTTTTTTTAATCTTAACTGTATTTTTTATTTAAGCATTGAAGAAAGGAAGTTTGTTTGGAAGCACCTATTAACATGCAGACCCTCTCACTGAAAGAAAAAAATTGTAGAGAGAAAAACTTACTGGCAGAATAGTAATAGGATCAAGACTTTAAACAGGATGCAATGGCATTACCACTTTACTTCTATACAACTAAATCATTACAAGTTAATATTGTTGCCAGTCTGGTGAAGTGCACGATAAAGCACAAAGTATATAAAAGGGCCAGATTTGACCCTTACTAAAAATTGATAGCATAGTATGAAATTCATAATTTCATTAGCACCACTTCTTCCACCCTCAGTTAAATAAGGGTTTTACATTTATTTTGCAGGCTTATAAATGCACCATCGCTTAAGAGAAAATGCACTTGGTTTAATATAAGAAATGGTGTATTTACAACTTACTATAGATGAAAAATCGGTATTAATTCATTAAAACAGAATAATTAATTAACATGGCAGACAGTAGGAAGAAGCATGCCCAGGCTCTGGAATCCAGTGCAGTTGCAGAGGGCAGAAAAGTGCTTTGGCTTCAGCGCGGAAGATCCGTGTTTTGTTTTTAGGTTGGGCGGCTTTGGCCAAACCGAGTCTTTGTCCTAAATTGATAGAAATACATTGGAAAAATTACAACAAAAGTTAACAGTAACAAGTCATCTTAGTAATAGTAATCAATTACTTCAGTTCATTTGCTGCTTCAGCTAGTTCTAAGATTCAGCTTAAGCTATGCCTGAACATTGCACTACCAAACTAGAAACCATGAAATATGACCTCTCATTCTTCAGTGGAGTATGATATGGAACTTAATAGTCCCGCAGATACCCACCCCAATTGGTAATTAGATACAGAGTGAATCAATGCAAAAAAAGGTAAGTATAAAGTAAGATTTCCACATTGAATCCAATAATTGGAGCTCTAAACCAGTTCTTAAAGAGAATGCAACTGAATCAGCTCAGAATATTCTGGGGCATGTTATTTCAAGGTGACATACTCTATATAAAATCTATCTGCTGTTCTATAAATCCTTATATGAAAATTACCAATGATAATATTCCTCTTCTCTCTCCCTCCCCTATTTTATTTAATATTTACCTTATAATTTTTTCAGGGATGTTCTGACGAATATTGACTTGTGCTGCTGCCCTGATCTGAGCTTCAAGTCTTGCATAAATTCCAGCTGCAGACTGAAAGGACAGAAGTCAAATAATCACATAGTTTACAGATAAGTGCTTTATTTCTTACTACACATACTGTAATGGAAGATGGATTGGGCCACCATACCATTATACACATAGCCTTTGCCAAATGTTTTCTTCTTGTCCCAAGGAGAGACACATTAAAAATTGAACTGTGACTATACTGTAATACCCAGATGTGCTACACAGTGGGAATAAATCAGTAAGCTTTTTGCATGCTTAAATGGAAGAACACTTGTATGCCCAGGTTACATAGCTGTCCTGAAGATGTGGGTAGGAAATGGTGATTTGTTTTAATGTGATGGAATGACCTAATCACATCCAATACGGCAATGTGGCATCATCTCCAACCACAGAGGAAGACAAGAAAATAACTAGACTTAAAGCATCAGGCAGCTCACAGTTGGGGAAGCCAAGTGGGGGACAAGCAGATACTGTACAACCATTTATTTATTAGGAATCATTAGTGTACCCAGCACTCAATCTGGGGTTTACTGGGAAGGCAACAAATAATAATTTAAAGGAAGGAACAAAAAGAATCAAATGCATAGCTAAAATACATCAGTGATATTAAATTAGTACAGCAACAAAGCTCACTTCTTTGTTTTCTTTTGATTTTATGCGATCAAGTTCCCCCAGCCTCATTTTTATTAGATGTCCTGTTATCTCAATCATTCGCCGCTGATCTGCAAAAAACACAGAAGAGAAAGAGAAATGCCAAACCCTACAACCTTTTCACTCTGCAGGGATAACAATTACTTTACTTATGGTCAACGATCAAACCCAATAAAGACAGGAAAACACAATAAAACGTTAGTACAGTAAGAGCCAAATAATTAATAAAATGAATAACAAACCATATCTAGACAGATATAAATCAAACAATAAATATTAGTATTAAACCCATGGCCCTTTTTCAACAATTATAACCACAAAATTTGGAAACCTCCTATATGTTTCTAGGGATTGATCCATTATAAAGATCAAGAATTCATCTCTTCTGGATAACCTAAACAACTGGCTAGGAAAGGTGTTATTAATTCATAATTCTGGCTTTGTACGTGTATAAATGGGGTCTCAGTGACACCAATCAACAGGGGCACAGGCAATCTTGGGCTAGATGGCAGAACATGAAGTCTAGCCAGTTAGAACTCTTTAGTATATGAGTCAGAGAGGTTTTTATTAAAGTAGTTAGGTAATGTAAAAGATCTACTTCTGAGTCCACCATTACAGTAAGAAGGAACATTCCTCCTATCTCTCTGTAGATCCAGGTTAAGAATTTGCTCCTTTGTTTCTAAAATAGCTCTCTAAAAGGTCATAAAGAATTAGGACGAGGGACCAGAATAATTTAGATCTGCTGTTACGTATTTCTTCCAAGAAGAAACAAAGTTATTAACTAGGATTAGCTGCAGCAAAAGTCCTTCCATAGAGGTTTATTTTAGCTAGTATTTTAATCAAATTAAACATAAATACTGCCAGGCAAAAAAGAAAACCCTGTTTATAAAGTGGATTTTCAAACATACAGTATTTGAAACATTGCCAGAAAGGACAAAGACTATACCTCAAGGTTTACAAGTGTGTTTACTGTAAATTGAAATAAAACAAGATATAAAGTTAGCTAATGTTTTAATAATTTTCCTATCTGTCACATTAAAAATTAAGTTTCGGAACAACTTTTGGAGAGTTTCTGAGGTCAACCTTCAAGACTGGGGAATGCATACAGCCCTGGGATGCAAATTATGCGCATCTTCCCAGGAGTATTTGTTGATATTAAGGAGTTTCATAATTATTAAGCAGAAAGATGTAATTCCTATCTCACGGAATCTTGGCCATTTACATACATTTATGCAGGTATGGAATAATACTAGCATTATTTTCTCTATTAAAACCGTACAAGCTAAGCAGGTACACGTTACCTTCTTCTCTTTGAGCATCTTGGTTGAATCTTAGTGATCTGGAAGGATCCCACTTACTCTGCTGCATACTCATGCTAATGAAAAAACAGATAAGCCATGAGAAATAAAAGAGAAGCAAGTGATCAGTCCTATTCTTTCTAAAATAATGCAGGGCACTGTTGGCATTTTTGAAAGGGGTGGTTATCTGCCATTGCTGGACCCAAGGGAACTGGATAATTTTAGGGCAGGTTGTCAAGAAGATGGTTGGCTTGCAGCTCCAAAGGAAGCGAATAATTTGGATCCTTTAATTGGGTTTCAAACCTGGTTACAGCCTAAGACAGCATTTCACCTGTCAATGACCTTTGGTGGGTGCAGGATAGGGGTAGCACCTCCCTCCTGACCCTTGAGCTCTCAGCAGCTTTTGATACCATTGATCATGGTATCCTTCTGGACCAGCTCAGGGGATTGGGAGTGGGAGGCACAGTGTTACAGTAGTTCTCCTTCTTCCTCCAGGGCCAGTTTGTTAATATTTATTAGCGGGCAGAGATCAAGCCTGTGGCCCTTGTTTTGTGCACTTCCTCAGAGCTCTAATTACTCCCTTCTCTTTAACATCCATATCAAGCCACTAAGGAAGTCATCCATTGACACAGGGCAAGGTATGATCAGT
Source organism: Charina bottae (assembly GCA_023362775.1). NCBI lineage: Eukaryota > Metazoa > Chordata > Lepidosauria > Squamata > Charinaidae > Charina > Charina bottae. The sequence continues at coordinate 85,412,180 of JALMGJ010000001.1, read as the reverse complement.
ATGCTGATAATATCCAATTATATATCTCTGTCCCGGGCTAACAAAGTTATGCATCTTTATCTCTGCATGGGGCAGCACTTCCCCAAACAGAGTTGGTGTGCAACTTGGAGGTCCTTCTTGAAGAATAAGGTAAAGGTAAAGGTTCCCCCTGGACATTTGTGCAGTCGTGTCTGACTCTAGGGGCCGGTGCTCATCTCTGTTTGTTAGCCGAAGAGCCAGTGTTGTCCGAAGACGCTTCCACGGTCATGTGGCCGGCATGACGCACGCAGAACGCTGTTACCTACCCACCGAAGTGGTACCTATTAATCTACTTGCATTTGCATGCTTTCGAATTGCTAGGTTGGCAAGAGCTGGGGCTAGTGTGGGAGCTCACTCCGTCACGCGGGACTAGGGATTTGAACCTCCGAACTTGCGATTGCAAGCCTGGCGTCTTATCCACTGAGCCACCACGTCCCTTTCTTGAAAAATAGCTCCTGCTTAAAGAATAGATGGCAGCTATGGATAAGAGGGCCTATGCACAGGTTCATCTTGTGTGTCAACTGTGCACATTCATGCAACAGGAAGCCCTGCTCATGGTACCTCAGATCTTAGCAGCCTCCCAGCTGAATTGCTGTAATGTATCCTACATAAGGCTACCCTTGAAGAGCATTCAGAAGCTACAGTTGGTCCAGAATGCAGTGGTGTGGGCAGTTTGGTGCACTTCATGATATGCCCATGTGACATCTCTGCTTGACCACCTAAACTGGCACAGTTGCATGCTTCAAGTCCCTTCCATTAGGGACCTAGGAATTGTGCCTTCTCTGTATCAGAATCTCTTCTATGGAACATCATACCCCAGAGATCAGGATGGCCCTGACTTTTTTGGCCTTTAGTAAAACATTAGAGACCTGGATGTTCCTCCAGGCCCTGGAGCTGGGAGGTTAAGCCAGCCTGTTGGTGGATTTGTTGTTTCATCTGTATGGATTAAAATTGGATTTTTAGGCCTGGGCATATGTTATGTCATTGCCATCATTGTCGTTTTCATCTTCGTCTTCTTCTTCTTCTTCTTCTTCTTCATTATTATTATTATTATTATTATTATTATTATTATTATTATTTTCTTCTATTGTTATATGATGCTTTGATGGTTTTAATCCTATGTGCTGCCCAGAGTCACTGCCGTTAGATGGACATCTATATAAACTGTTTAAATGCATGAAAAAATGAGGTTGCCATTCCTTGCTACATTTACTTAACCTGTTTTGCAATGAAAACCTTCTGAGTTTGGGGACAAAGTCGTAACGCCAAAATCAGAAATGAGCATTATGCTCATATACTTATGTCACATATGAAAACTACAGTAAACTACAATTTATGCTCTTCCTCCAAACCAAAAGAGCAAAATCATAGGGTGAAACTGATTTGCAGGGAAATTTCAAACCAGTTTGCCAGCTCAGTTATCAAGAGCAAATTTGTTTCTAGTAAAATAATTGGGCATATGAAGGGAGGAAGAAATGCATAAGCATTAAGTCTCTTATCTACAGCATTAAAACTATGGCTTGACATATTGTATTAACCAAATTAGTACAGGTAGTCCTAGCTTCCCTACCACGCATTCAGCAACCATTCAAACCTACGACGGCGCTAAAAATAGAGACTTACAACCAGTCCTCAAAGTTGTGGCCATTGCAGTGTCCCCACAGTCACGTGGTCACAATTTGAGCACTTGGCAACTGGCGCACATTTATGATGATCACAGCGTTCCACGGTCACATGATCAACATTTGCAACCTTCACAGACCTTTTCTGACAAGCAAAATCAATGGGGAAGGCAGCAGGAAGTCACAAGTCGTGGTCACGTGGTGTTGCACTTAACGACCTGTGGTGATTCACTTAGCGACTGCAGCTGGAACTGACATAATAAGTTGATGAGGTCACGTGACATCACATTTAACGACTGCGTCGCTTAGCGACAGAGTTGCCAGTTCCAATTACTGTCGTTAAGCGAGGACTACCTGTAAGTGAGAAGGATTTATTTTTTCACAGAAGCACTTTTATCACTCTAGTGCTGGATTCCCACATAGTTGCCAGGAAGAGATGTGCAGATCTGAATACATAAATTTCTTTACTCTGGCTTGCTGTGGTGCTGTGCCTTCGGCTGAATTAGAGGGCTGAGATAATAAAAACCCTGTCATAAAATGGTCAGGTTGAGACAAATGAGCATGTTCTTTTGCATTGTCAGTTTTATAGAGATATTTATTGTGCTCTTATTTTTCCAGTTCTAAGATGACAAGTCACTGAAATAAATTTTACTTGTTTGCCTTAATCTTACATGCTGCTGCACATGTCATATGAGATTTGTAGGGTACTATCAGATAATCTCACTGTTGGTATACAAATACATTTGTTTAGCAGCTGTTAAAAGAATATTTCTTGTACAGTAGTTAATATTTATAACCTTTATATTATTTTTAACACTTTTTACCCTTCTTATACTTTATTTTTTTTTCTTATTTTCTATTTCTGCTGATATTTTTATTTATTTATTTATGGAATACATAGACCACCTTAATCTGATATGACCCATAAGATATTTCTATCTTATGCTGGTTAAAGACCATAACAAAATTTATGATTTAAATTTATAAAATGCTGAATTCCTCTAGTGTTCAGAGATATATCCTCCTAAAGAGGATGTCAAGTGACTCTCGAGCCAAAAGCTATTGTGAGATTTATCTTCCAAGGATTTGAAATTTTCTTCTTTATTAAAACCATCCAAAACAATTCTTAATTCATATTCATATTCTACACTATTGCAATGCACTCTGCATGGGGCTGCCCTTGAAGAGAATTCGGAAGCTTCAACTGGTGCAGAATGTGGCGCCATAGGTAGTTAATGACGCTGGTTATTTGGCACATATGACACCACTGCTTCAGGTGCAATTCAAGGTGCTGGTTATCACCTTTAAAGCCTTTCATGGCTTAGGACCGGGTTACTTAAGGGACCGTCTTTCCCTGGTGGTTTCTACCCATCCTATCTGGTCTGGCAGGATGGGCGTGCTCCGTGTCCTGTTGGCTAATGAAGGTAGGCTGGTGGGGCCCAGAAGAAGTGCCTTTTCTACCATAGCACCTGCCCACTGGAACATTCTACCTCTGGAGATTAGGTTGGCCCTGACCCTGCTGGCCTTTCATAAAGCCCCAAAGACCTAGCTTTGTGCTCGGGCCTGGGGCCTTGAGAGAGTGAATGAAATCATCTCCTGGCTATGTGAATGAACTGTTGGTCTTCTCAGCTGCTTTGTATTTTAATTTTTGTATATATACTTCTTTTATAGGCTGACCATACGTCCCATTTTGAACGTGACAGTCCCGGGTTTTTTAGCATTTTTCAACCGTCCCATCGTTTTGATAAAAATCTCAATTTTGTCCCGTTTTTTAAACCCGGCGGGAATGGCGCAGAAGGAGGATCTGAGCCGGAGCTGCCGATTGGAGGCAGCCCGGAAGAGGAAGCCCTCCCACCTATCAGCGCATGGCAAAGGAGGGCAGAGAGGCAGAGAGGAGGGTGGACCGGGGGTGGGTGGGTTTGCAGGCAGGAGCCAATTGTGCAGACCGGGGGGCGGGGACCCCTGTCCTTTTCATGAATATGGAATATTACATAAGACCCCGTCCCGTTTTGCCATCCCAATGTCCCGTTTTTGTCTCAAGGAAATATGGTCAGCCTATTCTTTTACTTTTATCATTGTCCACTGCCCAGAGTCATTGTTGAGATGGGCAGCTATATAAATTAATAAATAAAATATTAGATACTGCCTTAATGGCTTTCCTCTAAATTTTAGCAAATACTTACATAAAGGGAGATATGTCTTGAGAGTTAGACTGTCAAGTAAAAGAAAAACGGAATACAGTAAAAACAATACTAAGAAAAACCTTTGATCACATTTTCCTTACTTAGACTATGCAAACTACTAAACCATGGAGGATTTTTCCTGAAGTTACATGATTTAGGCTTAGAGAAACAAAAACAAGAGCTAGGCTATATAGTATTTATGAAGTCAGATTTTATATATACTAACAAAGCTAGTGATGGAAAGAGAGTATAGCTAACATCATTCACTATGACTGGCTTGTCTCATTTAATTATTGGGACTTAACACTTAATCTCGATCTATCAAACAGAAGCTCCTATCTTAATCTAATTTTTCAGGGTTGGGCTGAAAATAACATCAAAGTTGTTGCTACTTTCAGCAAAATAACAAAGACCTAACAGAAAGCAAGGTTTCTATCACAGCAAATTTTTATAATATTTTAAGTATTTCAGATTTACCTTCTCCAATGTTTTTTCCTTCTTTTGAATATTAGGTGAAGACACTTGCTTCTTTGGATTTCTGATAATTTTTTTTGGCCTCTCTTTTCTTCCTGTTAATTATAAATACTTTAATAGTGTGCACAAATTATCAGTATATATTATATTAGGCACCCTTCATTTATCATATTCAAATAAGCAACAATGAACTGAAGCATATATTTAAGTAGGGAATCTAAAACGTTTCATTTTTTTTTTAGTGCAGCAAGCCAGAGTGATATTCTGAACAGTGACAGATTGACATCTGGTCTTTCTAGGTAGTCAAAATGAAGTTATATTTCCACACACAGTGGCCTTCATTATCAGAATCACAAGTCTGAGAGAGAGAGATTCTGTAATGCAAGAATACAAGATAAGAGCCCAGAATAATATATCTCAACATTCAATTACATTTTATATATAACACTAAATTAGCATAGCTTATATAATCTTATATAAAATCCAATATTGAGATGGCTCCAGTGTAATTAACACCTGATCTTTGCCTAATATTTTTTATTTTTGTGCTTTTATAATTTTAAAGTTTTTTAGTAATAATAATAATAATAATACTTATTTGTATATATTATTTTTAGCTTTGTTGAATGCCCCCCCCAGTCACTTGTTTGTGAGATGGGCAGCCATATAAATATGAATAAATAAATAAATAAAATAGTAATTCATTCCTCTGAGAAGTCAGTATTTGAATTGTATAATTTTTCCCATAAGTGCAATTGACCATACTTTAGCATGCCAATTATTCAATGATAGGTTATCTAGAAATTTCTACTTTTGAGCAATTCTTAATTCTGCAGCCAGGAGTAAGAAAACAATAAGCTCCTTTTTGTTTAGAGTTATCTCCCTAAAACATGTACTGTATAATAATCCCAACTCTGGAACACAGTCTACTTAGTGTTTAGATATTATTCTAATTTCTTTGAATACTGCCTTCCAATAAGACACCATCTTTTCACAAATCCACCACTATGAAAAAATGTTTCCCTTCCGATTACAAGTCCTGAAACATCTTGATGAATAATTATGAGATATCTGTGCTAGTTTAGTTGGAGTTAAATGCCAGAGATGTAATATCTTCCACTGCATCTCTTGTATGGGAAACTGATAGAGAACTACCTGATTTTCAAACTGTTTCCACTTTGTCTCTTCCATCTGTTTTCCTAAATCTGTATCCTAAGCTTCTTTTAAACCTAGGGGGTAATCCACTTCCCATTCTAATAATACTCCATACATTTTTGAGATTGCTCCTTTGGATTAGGAAGGGTACCTAATATTTTTTTTCAAAAACAGTTAAATGAGATTCTGCCTCCTTTATATTTTTCTTATTCAAAAAGGATTTAAATTAGAGCCATGGTAGCCAAGATAGATAGGAATTTATTTGTAACTCAACTCAAGATGCCCTGGTCATCTCCCATATAGACTATTGCAATGTGCTCTACATGGGGCTACCCTTGAAGAGTATCCGAAAGCTTCAGTTGGTCCAGAATGTGGCCGCGTGGGCAGTTATTGGTGCCTCAAGATCGGCACATGTGACACCACTGCTGCGTGAGCTGCACTGGGTACCAGTTTGCTGCCGGGTCTGTTACCTGGAATTTTTAGCTTCATTATTAGCTTTTTAATAAAGGTGATATTAACATTTAAGCATGGCATCCATGCCTTCTTTTCAAGTTCAAGAAACCATGTTTTCCTTTTACCCAAAACCCTTTCTTTCTTTTATGTACAAAAACTAGCCTTTTCAGCATCTAAATAATAGAGAACGTATTCTGAAAGTCCTTGAATACACTTGCAAGTTTTAAGATGATACAAACCCCGCTGGGAAAGGGAGTGACATAGCCCATGGATTTGCTACTTGTGGAATGTTACCTAGAATCAGTGTTTTCTATTGTTCAATTCTCACATGTAATCAATGTCTTTTATTGTTTACTTGCTTTATGACGTATCACATATACCAAATGTATGTATCATTTGTCTCTGTACCCTATAAAAGGACTTGACCCCCCTTAATAAATGCTTTTTGCTTTTGCCTGAAATACTTTGTGATTTGTGTTTTCAGGTAGGCAGAAAGCCACCTTTGCAAAGGTTAAGTTGTTTCTCTCTCAAATTCAGGGACCAAGTTTTTATCAGCTCCATGCCAAACTCGGGGTGCCTGAGTTTTTAGGCAACAGGTCCAATTCAAGGTTTTGCTTATCACCTTTAAAGCCCTACATGGCATGGGGCCAGGCTACCTGAGGGACCATCTCATCCCCATAACATCGACCCGTCCCACCCGGTCATGCAGAGAGGGCATGCTACGGACTCCGTTGGTAAGGGAATTTCATTTGACGGGGTCCAGGAGGCGGGCCTTTTCTGCAGTGGCGCCCGCCCTTTGGAACATTCTGCCCCCAGAGGTGAGACGGGTCCCGTCACTCCCAGCCTTCCGGAAGAATTTGAAGACCTGGTTCTGCCGCCTTGCCTGGGATGGGAAGGGCAACAGTTCTTCCTGGGGGTGGCTGGTGCCGTAGTGTCCTCCCTACTGAATGAGACTGTTTCGTCACTTGGACTTTTATTTATTTATTTATTTATTTATTCATTCATTCATTCATTCATTCATTCATTCATTCATTCATTCATTCATTCTCTATTTATATCTTTTGCTGATTGTAATGTTATGCTTTTATTGTTTTGATTGTTGATTTTATTGTAAACCGCCCAGAGTCCCCCTTTTGGGGGAAATGGGTGGTCATAGAAATGTGAATAATAAATAAATAATAAATGTAGTGTCTTATTATTGTAGAAATTTCTTACAGTACTCTATTGCTGCTGAAATCTCTCCAGGGCTTCAATTGAGTTGACCTGTCCAGATTATAGAATCCTGGGTATACCAGTAAAGGTGTTGGAGAGATTTCTTAAAATTTTTTTTACTTGTGAGCTGCCCAGAGTCATTGGGAGTCAGGCAGAATACAATTTAATAATAAAACATAAATACAAAATAAAATCTATTTTTATCTCTTTAATTTCCTTATTGTTACAAATAGTTAATGTTTCTATAATGAGGTTAAATAATAAGGGGGATAATGTATAACCCTGCTTGGTACCTCTTGATACTGGGAATGGTTATAAATTTGATTTATCAAAGTAATTGCCAAAAGTAAATCTTTTAAAAATTAGTTTTAAAAATAGTCCTTCTGCACCTTTAAAAATACTTAAATTAATGAACATATCAAGAAAGAATTCATGTTAATTTTACAAAAATGAATAATATTTAGTAATTTTCTGATGGGCTAGATATATTTCTTTTTAGAATAAAGGCTGATTGATTAGATGTATAATCTTTCCAACAATTAATTTAAGATGGTTGGCTAATAGTTTAGTATATAATTTATAATCAAGATTAGGAATAGAGATAGGCCCATAAGAACAGGTCTTTGCCTAGTTTAGAAATTAAAGTTATTTTAGAATTGTGCCAAGATAACGCAAGATGGCCCTGATGCAGTGCATTGCAATAATGACAAAAATTCAGGTATAAGAATATCTTTAAATGCCTAATAGAATTCATTTGTTAACCTATCAGCGCTTGGAGATTTTCCATTTTTTATGTTTTAAAAAACTTATTCAACTTCTGATTGTGAAAATGGAGAAATCAAGTATTAAGTACCCATTAAAGATAATTTTGGGAAATTCAGTTTACCTAGCTACTTATTTATTTATTTTTATTGCAGGGTCTTAGAAGTATACAATTCCTTAAATAAATTTACAAAATGTTTACTTATAGACAGTACCAAAAGTCAAGCCCTATAGACAAAGTCAGGCTCCATAGACAATGCATTATATATAAATAATATAATAATATCAATTACAATAAACCAGGGTCTCCCAAACTGTGAGGTGTAGCTCCCTTAGGGAGGTGCAGACAGAGTCCAGGGGAAGTGGGAAGAACCTTTTACTTGTACCCCTGTTCTAAACACTTCTTTATTCATTTGACACATGACCTTTGAACATTTGGAAGTATAGTAACATTTTCTTTTTTTAAAATACTGATTAATAAAATATACTGTGATTGGACTATGAGGTCTGACTTTTGGTACACCCAGTATATTGCCTTGAAATAGTTCTTTTCTTTCACTTTTTAAAGCTTATTATTTTTGTTTTAAGAATAAGATTTGGGCTGACATTTATAAAATATCAAGCACTTTTCTTTCTATAATTGCACACACACACACACACACACACACACACACACACACAGAGATACATACATACAAACCTACAACCAACTTATGAGTCTCATAAACTGAAGGATCCCATTGTTGTACCTTCTTATAAAGTTATATTAGTTTTTTAAACCTCAAAGCTTGTTCTTTATCTATTCTTTGTAAAGCAAACTTTAGGTTTAAGACTTTGTTCATATCTGGGAGTGTAGAAGTAATCTTTCTTCGTTGTGGTTGAAATACAATTAGCTTGAAAGGGAACCACCATTTATATCATATAAAGCATTGTCAAAATGAATATAATTCCTAAGATATTTTATATTTTGCATGGAATTCATTCATACGCACGCGCGCACACACACACTCTTTCAAAACTCAGTACATTGTTCTGTAAATTTCTGTGGGGTTCTTCAGTTCTGAGGATACTTTGGAAAAAGATCCAGTTGTCAGCTAAACGTGAAAGCCTTGTTTCCTAAATCCTGAATTATACCATTATGCATATCTTTTGACTACAGTATACCAAATTTTGGATTGCTTCACTTAATATGTATTCCCTTTCCTGGGTCCTTTTAGAGCAGGGGTTGGCAACCTTTTTTCCATCAGCGACCACCCCCGTCGGAATTTTTTTTTCCAAGGACGGGGGGCGGGGTTTGCAGTTGGCAGCCAATCGGATGGATGGGGCAGGTTTCCGCCACTCAGCTGATGTGCGGGGAGAATTTCCACCCCGGCCCTCATCAGCTGTGCGCACAGTGAAGCTTTCGCCTCCCTGCCGGAACCGAGGGCATTTTCGGGGTACCCGGAGCCTGCACTTTTGAAGGGGCAGCAGCAGCAGCGGAAAAGGCAGGCTCCGCCCCCCCCCGAAAATGCCCTCGGTTCCGGCAGGGAGGCGAAAAGCCTCCCCGCACGGGCACGCTGCCAAGCTTTCCGCCGCTCAGCTGATGCGCGGGGAGAATTTCCACCCCAGCCCCCATCAGCTGAGCGGTGGAAAGCTTGGCAGCGCACACGCGCGTGTGGGGAGGCTTTTCGCCTCCCTGCCGGAACCAAGGGCATTTTCGGGGGCCCCGGAGCCTGCCCTTTTGAAGGGGCAGCGGCAGCAGCGGCGGCAACCCGGAAGCAGTGCCGCCGGCATTTCCAGTTTTTGTGATGCACTGGCCGCGGCGCTTCCAGGTTTTTGTGGGCCGGCCGTTGGTGTGTCGCCAACGGCAAAAGTTTGGAAAGCCCTGATTTAGTCAATAAAAACAGTATTTCAAACTTAATTGGGCTGCATTGCATTTGTATAGGAAAAAAATGAGTAAATAATCATGCTGTTGGGGATGCATGAGAATAAAGCTTCATCAAAATATTTTTTTGCAATGCCCTAAAGTTGTTATATTACAAGAGTAACTAATTACACATATTAATTTGACTTTGGGGCCGAGTTTAATATTTTCAGACATCCATATTCTTTGGAACCATATACCTATTACGTAGAAATTGATAACTAGACAATGGAAATGGATTCCCTGCACCTTACTTATTGCTGAGGGATTAGTCTTTTAATGTTGGAAAGGTATATTTATGACCCCAATTACTTGCAATTTATGAACAAGGTGCTTACAAATGTAGACTATGTATGGATGATTACAGTGAAATATGGTAATCTTTTCTTGAAACTATTGTGTAAAACTTATGAGAAACACTGAAATATATATAATTTCGTTGTTATTTTGCTCTTTTTTATTGATCCTTCCCCCCCCTTTTTTTCCATTGATGTACCTAGCATATATGAAATCCAAAGTGGATCAGGGAGCTGAGGAGCCACCACAGGATCCAGGCTGGCCCACCCACACCATCACCAACCTGTCCTGCTCCATCTCTGTTGCTGAGCCACATTATCAACAGCCAAAGAGCCGACTGGTGCACCAGCAGCAGTTATCCAATTTCACACCCTCCACTGACCCTCCAGATAGTGTCCTTAGAAAACATTTATTTATTTATTTATTTATTTATTTTATTTATCGAACTTTTCCACCGCCCAACTCGTGTATGACAACTCTGGGCGGTTTACAAGTAATAAAAATAACATATCACTAAAATCAGGGGTCGGCAACCATTTTTCCATCAGGGACTACCCCCGTCGGAATTTTTTTTCCAAGGACCGGGGGCGGGGTTTGTGGGCGGCAGCCAATCAGATGGATGGGGGGCGGGGTTTGCGGGCGGCAGCCAATCGGACGGACGGGGTGAGGTTTGCAGGCCTGCCACTCCATGTGTTTTTTTTGGGAACCGAGGGCATTTTCGGGGTCCCTGGAGCCTGCCCTTTCAAATGCCCTCGGTTCCGGCAGGGAGGCGAAAAGACTCACCTTGCGCGCGCACGCTGCCGGGCCACTTCCCTGCCGCACAGCTGATCGGTGCGGGGTGGGCAGGGGTGGAAAATCTCCACACCGATCAGCTGTGTGGCAGGGAGGCGGCGCAGCGAGGGCACTTTCGAAGGGGTAGGCTCCGGGGACCCCGAAAATGCCCTCGGGTCCTGGAGGGAGGTGAAAAGCCTCGCCACACGCACGCATGCTGCCGGGCCGCTTCCCTGTCGCACAGCTGATCGATGCCGAGATTTTCCACCCTGCCCCCCCCCACGCTGATCAGCTGTGCAGCAGGGAAGTGGACTGGCAGCGCGCGCGCGCAATTTTCATCTCCCTGCTGGAAAGGGCAGGCTCCAGGTACCCCAAAAATGCCCTCAGTTCTGGCAGGGAGGCGAAATGCTATCGCACGATAGGTGGAGGTGTTTCCCCTTCCAGGCCCCCACCAATCAGCTGCTCCAGCTCACCCTGTGGCCCACTTCCTAATGGCCCGCGGACCACCAATGGGCCGCGGACCACAGGTTGCTGACCCCTGACTAAAACGATACAATATACATATACTGTAAATATAAATATATATAAATATAATATAAATATAAAAATACAAATATAAAATTTTATTTATTTATTTATTTATTTATCATACTTATATCACCGCCCATCTCCCCCCACAAGATGACAAATCAAAATCTTATCGTTGGCACAATCACCGTGCCAACCACCTCCATGAATGGCTATCCCCCCTCCCACCCAAAGCAAGATGGCATAACCAGGATTTAACCCTCCTTTTTTAACCCCCTTCCATAAGGGACCACGGTGGCTCAGTGGTTAAGACGCTGAGTCAGAAGCCAATAAGGCTGAAAACTCGGCAGTTCAAAACCCGAGCGTACTGGAGAAAGCTCCCGGCAATTAGTAAGATCAGTCCCAGCTTCTGTCAACCTAGCAGTTCAAAAGCATGCAAATGCGAATAGATAAATTAGGTACCACTTCAGTGGGAAAAATCACAGGGACATGAAAGGAGCCTCCTTGGGCATTGTCCGGGCAATGGTGATGTCACCGGCAAATCCTTTCACTACAGAAGCGAAAGCTTCTGACACGAAAACAACAACAATCCCCTTCCTGAAGGGCAGGAGAGTGGGGGCCTTTCTTACCTCCGGGGGTAACTTATTCCAAAGGGCGGGCACCAAGGCAGAGAAGGCCCTCTTCCTGGACCCTGCCAATCGGCAATACCTCATGGACAGGGTCCGTAACATGCCCTCTCTGCCTGACCGGGTGGGACAGGTCGATGTAACAGGGGTAAGGCGGTTCTTCAGGTAACCTGGACCCATGCCATGTAGGGCTTTAAAGGTGATAACCAACAACTTGAATTGGACCCGGAAGCAAACTGGCACCCAGTGCAGCTTGCGCAGCAATGGTGTTATGTGCACCCTCCTTGGGACTCCTAAGACTGCTCGCGCAGCCGCATTCTGCACCAGATGTAGATTCTAGATACTCTTCAAGGGTAGCCCCATGTAGAGCACATTGCAGCAGTCTATACGGGAGATGACTAGGGCATGAGTGACTGACCGGAGGGACTCCCAATCCGGGAAAGGGCATAGCTGGTGCACAACACGAAGCTGCGCAAAGGCTCCCCTGGCCACGGCTGCCACCTGCTCTTTGAGCAGGAGCCATGAGTCCAGGAGAACCCCCAGGTTCCGCACCGGATCTGTCTGGGGCAGTGCAACCCCATCCAGAGTCAAAGGTGATAAGTTCCCGGATACCTGGGAGCCCCCAATCCACAGCCACTCTGTCTTACCAGGGTTCAGCTGAAGCCTGTCGTTCCCCATCCAGACCCCCACAGCCTCCAGGCACCAAGAACAGGTGGTCACAGCATCACCTACGTCACCCGGGATGGAGATGTATAGTTGAGTATCATCAGCATATTGATGATACCTCACCCCGTGGCAACGGATGATCTCACCCAGCGGTTTCATGTAGATGTTAAAAAGGAGTGGGGAGAGTACCGAACCCTGCAGCACCCCACAAAAAAGGGGCCGCGGCCCGGAACTCTCGCTCCCTATCAACACCGATTGGGACCGGCCTCGGAGGGAGGAGGCAAACCAGCGCAAAACCACGCCACCCACCCCCAACTCCTCAAGCCAACCCAAAAGGATACCATGGTCGATGGTATTGAAAGCCGCTGAGAGGTCAAGAAGAGCCAGGATGGATGTACTGCCGCCACCCCGCTCCCACCAGAGATCATCCATGAGTGCGACCAAGGCTGTTTCCGTCCCATATCCGGGCCTGAAACCTGACTGAAAAGGGTCCTGATAATCCGTTTCATCCAGGACCCTCTGGAGCTGCAGCGCCACCACTTTCTCAACCACCTTCCCTAAAAAAGGGAGGTGGGAAATTGGAGAAAAATTGTCCAGAATGGTGGGATCCAGTGATGGTTTCTTGAGGGGGTGCACCAGGCCTCTTTAAAGGCCGTTGGAAACACTCCCTCCTCTAAGGATGAATTCACCATCGCCTGAACCCACCCACACGTCATCTCCCAAGCTACCTTCACCAGCCAGGAGGGACAAGGATCTAATTGACAAGTGGTGGTGTTTACAGACCCAAGAACCCTGTCCACTTCCTCGGGCCCAACAGGATCAAACCGTTCCCAGATAACTGGGTAAGTACGCTCCCCAGGCATCTCCTCAGACCCTGCTACATGCTTGGCATCCAACTTGGAATGGATTCGAGCAATTTTATCCTCCAGATGCCCGGAAAACTCCTCTGCATGGCCCTGTAGGTGGGTCACTGGGCCCACCTTCCCCAAAAGGGATCGAGTGATCTTAAAACAGGGCCGTCGGGTGGCATTCTGCGGATGCAATAAGAGCAGAGAAATATTGACGTTTCACCGCTCTTATCGCCACAAAGCAGGCCTTAATAGCGGCTCTAGCTTCTGTTTGGTTGGATTCGGTCTTTGTCTTCCTCCAGTGGCGCTCTAGATGTCTCTTAATCCTCTTCAGAACCCTCAGGTACTCCATAAACCACAGGGAGTGTCAGGTTTGATGGGTCAAGAGAGGTCGCACAGGCGCGATCCTATCCAAGGCCCCGGCCGCCTCCCTATTCCAGGCAGCAGCCAGGGTCTCTGCTGGACCGTGCAGCAGATCCTCAGGTATAACCCCCAGCTCCCTCTGAAACCCTTCCAGGTCCATCAGTCACTGGGAGCGGACCAATCGAATGGGTCCTGCCTCCCTGAGGAGGGGGGCGACATAGGAGAATCTCAAGTTTACCAATATTCCCCCTTATTGCCTGCACTTGGGGGACCACTCTCATTGTTCTGCTCTTGGCATGCCACTGTCTTTTTCTATTCTGTTTAAATAAAGGCAAAATGAAAAAAATAAGGTTGTGGAGTTTGAGCACAACTTTTAATTTGCAGCTTTCAGATATCAGTAACCTAATCTGGGGATACAGTAGACAGGTTAAAGGTGCAAATGGGAAAAGCAGCACATGGATTATGCTTTTAAATGAGATAACGAGATCTGTGGAATCACGAGGATTTCTGTTTACATTTCCCCCATTTTCATATATACTCTAATTTAATTGTTAATACAATAATGGATACATATTAAAATTCTAGGAGATATACTGATTTGTGAAGAGATTTTTCACCTTCTCACATTCCTAATTGCTATCATATTTAATATTACAGCCAGGAAAAGAAAATACCTGTTTTCCTGGACACTTCTTCTTCATCACCTACTTCATCCTCTGTGACTTCAGACCCAGTTGTGTATTCATCATCTTCTGAAAGCAACAACTGTTGTTTCTATCATAGCCGGGGGATAGGGAGGAAATTAATGAATACCACTCCTATCTCCAAACAACAATAGATTGTTAACTAACAGGATTTACACACTAAAATAGAAAGAGAAACTGATTAGTTTAAAAATTGAACTTTCTGGTCTCTTAATCTGGTATATGTCTTTGAAAACCATTCCGCATACAAGTCTTAGGTAATCTTGGGCTTGTGCATTACTCACAGAGCTCTAGGTTTCACTTTCTTGTTGTTTATTCGTTTATTCGTTCAGTCGTTTCCGACTCTTCGTGACTTCATGGACCAGTCCACGCCAGAGCTTTCTGTCGGCCGTCACCATCCCCAGCTCCCCAATGGTTGAGTCCGTCACCTCCAGAATATCATCCATCCATCTTGCCCTTGGTCGGCCCCTCTTCCTTTTGCCTTCCACTTTTCCTAGCATCAGCTTCTTCTCCAGGGTATCCTGTCTTCTCGTTATGTGGCCAAAGTACTTCAGTTTTGCCTTTAATATCATTCCCTCAAGTGAGCAGTCTGGCTTTATTTCCTGGAGGATGGACTGGTTTGATCTTCTTGCAGTCCAAAGCACTCTCAGAATTTTCCTCCAACACCACAGTTCAAAAGCATCTATCTTCCTTTGCTCAGCCTTCCTTATGGTCCAGCTCTCGCAGCCATAGGTTACTACAGGGAATACCATTGCTTTAACTATGCGGACCTTTGTTGTCAGTGTGATGTCTCTGCTCTTAACTATTTTATCAAGATTTGCCATTGCTCTCCTCCCAAGAAGTAGATGTCTTCTGATTTCCTGGCTGCAGTCAGCGTCTGCAGTAATCTTTGCGCCTAGAAATACAAAGTCTGTCACTGCCTCCACTTTTTCTCCCTCTATTTGCCAGTCATCAATCAAGCTCGTTGCCATAATCTTGGTTTTTTTGAGGTTTAACTGCAGCCCAGCTTTTGCACTTTCTTCTTTCACCTTCGTCATAAGGCTCCTCAACTCCTCCTCGCTTTCAGCCATCAAAGTGGTATCATCTGCATATCTGAGATTGTTAATGTTTCTTCCAGCGATTTTAACTCCAGCCTTGGATTCCTCAAGCCCAGCATGTTGCATGATGTGTTCTGCGTACAGGTTGAATAGGTAGGGTGAGAGTATACAACCCTGCCGTACTCCTTTCCCAATCTTAAACCAGTCCGTTGTTCCGTGCTCTGTTCTTACTGTTGCTACTTGGTTGTTATACAGATTCCTCAGGAGGCAGACAAGATGACGTGGTATCCCCATACCACCAAGAACTTGCCACAATTTGTTATGATCCACACAGTCAAAGGCTTTAGAATAGTCAATAAAACAGAAATAGATGTTTTTCTGAAATTCCCTGGCTTTCTCCATTATCCAGCGGATATTGGCAATTTGGTCTCTAGTTCCTCTGCCTTTTCTAAACCCAGCTTGTACATCTGGCAATTCTCGCTCCATGAATTGCTGGAGTCTACCTTGCAAGATCTTGAGCATTACCTTACTGGCATGTGAAATAAGTGCCACTGTTCGATAGTTTGAACATTCTTTAGTGCTTCCCTTTTTTGGTATGGGGATATAAGTTGATTTTTTCCAATCTGATGGCCATTCTTGTGTTTTCCAAATTTGCTGGCATATGGCATGCATCACCTTGACAGCATCATCTTGCAAGATTTTAAACAGTTCACCTGGGATACCATCGTCTCCTGCTGCCTTGTTATTAGCAATGCTTCTTAAGGCCCATTCAACCTCACTCTTCAGGATGTCTGGCTCTAACTCACTGACCACACCATCAAAGCTATCTCCAATATTATTATCCTTCCTATACAGATCTTCCGTATATTCTTGCCACCTTTTCTTGATCTCTTCTGCTTCTGTTAGGTCCTTACCATCTTTGTTTTTGATCGTACCCATTTTTGCCTGGAATTTACCTCCGATGTTTCTAATTTTCTGGAAGAGGTCTCTTGTCCTTCCTATCCTATTGTCTTCTTCCACTTCCGCACATTGCTTGTTTAAAAATAATTCCTTATCTCTTCTGGCTAACCTCTGGAATTTTGCATTTAATTGGGCATATCTCCCCCTATCACTATTGCCTTTTGCTTTCCTTCTTTCTTGGGCTACTTCCAGTGTTTCAGCAGACAGCCATCTTGCCTTCTTGGTTTTCTTTTTCTTTGGGACGTTTTTTGTTGCCGCCTCCTGAACAATGTTGCGAACTTCTGTCCATAGTTCTTCCGGGACCCTATCTACTAAATCTAGTCCCTTAAATCTATTCTTCACCTCCACTGCATATTCCTTAGGAATATTAGTGAGCTCATATCTAACTGATCTGTGGGTCTTCCCTATTCTCTTTAGTCTGATTCTAAATTGTGCAATAAGACGTTCGTGATCTGAACTACAGTCAGCTCCAGGTCTTGTTTTTACCGACTGTATAGATGTCCGCCACCTTTGGCTGCAAAGGATGTAGTCAATCTGATTTCGGTGTCGACCATCTGGTGAAGTCCATGTATAAAGTCGTCTTTTAGGTTGTTGGAAGAGAGTGTTTGTTATGCACAGTGAGTTGTCTTGGCAAAATTCTATCAGCCTATGTCCTGCTTCATTTTGTTCTCCCAGACCATGCTTGCCTGTAATTCCAGGTGTCGTTTGACTACCCACCTTAGCATTCCAGTCTCCTGTAATGAAAATAACATCTCTTTTTGGTGTATTATCTAGTAGGTGCTGCAGATCCTCATAGAACTGATCTACTTCTGCTTCTTCAGCATCTGTGGTTGGGGCGTATATTTGGATCACTGTGATGTTAAATGGCTTACCCTGAATTCGAATTGAGATCATTCTATCGTTTTTTGGATTGTATCCAAGCATTGCTTTAGCCACTTTATTATTAATTATGAAGTTTCATAAATTAGAAAGTTTCACTTTCTACAATATCTGAATTTTAAAAATTCTAATTTTCCCATCCTATTTATGATGGAATGGAAGTAGTGTAGAAAATGCTATATTCTCCACTCCCCAGTCTCCCACAAGCAGTCCAGCAATCTCATTCCACACTAGTTGAGGTTCCCAAGCTAGCATTTAAAAAACAGTACTATACAGTGCATTAAATAGCAGTGATGTAGGTAGGGTGAGAATGGCAGGTTTTCTTGTCAATAGTACTTTCTTATCTGAATTAAATATTAGTTTCTTTTTCCATCACCAATCCCAGACACACCTTCAACCTTATATAACTTTCAGGATTAGTAGGTCAAATGAGAGAGTTTCATGACATTCTTAAATTGACACTTTTGTCCAAATCTCCTTCACATATGTGTTAAAAAAACAGAGAGACAACAAAGAACCTCAGAACATCACCAGAACTACTGGCCATCTGATGAAATAGCTCTTTGGGTCTGGAGCTAACACAATACTGTGCTCCCAGACTAATCTCAGATACCAATCGAAGAGATACTCAGCTCAGAAAGATGCCATGATTGAAAGTACGGAAAGCTGTTAAGGGATTCAACAGAACTAACAGAGTTGCATTCCAGATGTTAATGATCAGGTGTAAGTATCCACCAGGATAACCAAGGCGGTCTCTGTACCCTAAACAAGGTCAGAAACCAAACTGGAAATGATCTAAAGAACAGAATGCTTGTCAATAACCACGTTTTTTTTTCAATGGTTATCAATGCATTCACACAACTGAGGTTCTGTACCTATGCAGATAGTTGTTTAGAATATTTCTAGCATTATGTATGCTCTAGGACAGGGGTCGGCAAACTTTTTTTGCCGGGAGCCATTTTGACATGCTCGTGCACATTTTGAAGTGCTCGAGAGCCAGGGGGCGAGGTTTGCGGGCGGGGGCCAATCGCGTGGAAGGGGGCGGGGTTTGCGGGCAGGAGCCAATCGCGTGGAAGGGGGCGGGGTTTGCGGGCAGGAGCCAATCGCATGGAAGGGGGCGGGGGAGGTTTGGAAGAAGAAGGGAAAGAGAGGCTCGACTGCTTCGGCGGCGGTGCTTCCAGGTTGTCGCTACGGCGGCAACGGCTGCCCCTTCGAAAGGGCAGGCTCCGGGGACCCCGAAAATGCCCTCAGTTTAGGCAGGGAGGCTGCGCGCAAGCTGCCTCAGCTGTTCTGCGGGGAGAATTTCCACCCCAGGGCAGCGTGTGCATGTGGGGAGGGGAGGTTTCTGCCTCCCTGCCGGAACCGAGGGCATTTTCGGGGTCCCCGGAGCCTGCCCTTTCGAAGGGGCAGCCGCAGCAGCAGCTGCAGTGCTGCCCCTTCGAAAGGGCAGGCTCCGGGGACCCCGAAAATGCCCTCAGTTTAGGCAGGGAGGCTGCGCGCAAGCTGCCTCAGCTGTTCTGCGGGGAGAATTTCCACCCCAGGGCAGCGTGTGCATGTAGAGAGGGGAGTGCCTGGAAGTGCCGGCGGCGCAAAAACTAGAAGTGCCGGCGGGTGGTGCTCCCGGGCTGCCGCTGCTGCTGCTGCCGCTGCCCCTTCGAAAGGGCAGGCTCCGGGGACCCCGAAAATGCCCTCGGTTCCGGCAGGGAGGCAGAAACCTCCCCTCTCCACATGCACACGCTGCCCTGGGGTGGCAATTCTCCCCGCAGAACAGCTGAGGCAGCTTGCGCGCAGCCTCCCTGCCTAAACTGAGGGCATTTTCGGGGTCCCCGGAGCCTGCCCTTTCGAAGGGGCAGCACTGCTGCTGCTGCTGCCGCTGCCCCTTCGAAAGGGCAGGCTCCGGGGACCCCGAAAATGCCCTCGGTTCCGGCAGGGAGGCAAAAATCGCGCATGCAGGCTGCCGGGCTTCCCGACGCACAGCTGATTGGCGCGGAGAATTTCCACTCCCTTCAGCGCTTCCGGCTTGTCACGCGACACACAGTTTGGAAAGCCCTGCCCGTCGTCAAGATGGCTGCCGGAGACAGCTGCCAGGTTGCCAGGGGTATGCCCACAGCAACGCACACCATGCCCGCTGCTGCGCCTGCCCCGCCACACTCGCTGCCGCGCCACGCCCGCCACGCCTGCCTGCGGAAGAGCCACACTCAAGGGGCCAAAGAGCCGCATTTGGCTCGCGAGCCGCCATTTCCGACCCTTGCTCTAGGACATAGCTTTCCAAACTGTGTGTCGCGACACTTTAGTGTGTCGCAACACACAGTTTAGTGTGTTGCAACACAACCCGGAAGCGGTGGTGGGGGCGTGCACGGTGGCAGTGGTGTGCGCGGCGGCAGCTGCTGCCGCACACACACACACTGCCGCCACGCACGCCTCTGCCGCCGCACGTGCCGCCATTGATGTGTTGCCAACGGCGGCAGTTTGGAAAGCACTGCTCTAGGAGATGCCTTCATCCATCTCCTAAGTTCCTCAATTTCTAGCCATACTTACTTTTAATGATAATGGTACTAAGCCAAGAGGATGTGTGGAGCCAGAGAATGGGTTGTGTAAATGAAAAAACGATTACCTGAAGAAATTACCCTTGCTGGGTAAGCCCCTGAATGGTCCCCTCAGATAACCTCCTTACACTGGATTCCAATTCACCCAATTAGGCTTCTCACTCCAGAATTTCCCCCCTGCCCCTATTCCTGAAACCACTCTCCATGTTCTGTCCCCATGCCTTCCCAATGGTCACTCAGTGAAGGGATTTTCACCCCCATCACAGGGTTCTTTCTCCATCACCCTTGGTCTATTCATCAGCCACTCCAGCAAGAGCTTTCCTTGCCCATATCTCCAGAAGCAACCACTAACTTACAAATATGAGTGTTGAACTCCTTTAAAATTGATGAATACTACAACTCCACAGAATTATCCTCTCCTTGTCCAATTTGTCCTTCTGGGAATGATGATTGCCAAACCACTTCCTCTTCCATCTTTATGCCCCCTTCCATCCTTAACAACGGCAGGAAATTATCTGCAGTTCTTATCCCAATTGTTCCTTGACTAATCTTCCTCTCAGAATCCTCTTTCAAACCAGCCTCATTCACACCTTGTTTCTTAACAAGAAACCATCCACAATCTCTGTATCTCTCTTTCTACCTATTACAATATTCTTCACTCACCATCCAGCTCCACCCTCTCAATCACCTCCACATTCTACTCTACAACATTGGTTCCTGTTTACCCATTCCTTCTTTCCAATCTATTTCACCTTCTCATACCTTTTCCAGCTTAAATATTACACTTCTCCTACAGCCTTGTCTGCCACAGTTCCCACTTTGGATAACTCCTTACAGCCATCTGCAGCCACTCTCCCTTCTGCATCACAGGTCAGAACCAGCAATATGTTGAAAAAGCAGCAAATTACAGGGTCCATCAGCAAATCCTCCTCTTCAACAATAACTTTTCAGACTTTTCACATAAGGTATATGATTCCGTTCAGGGTGCCATTCAGATCTTAATACAGAGAGACTCACTCGCCATAATGGAATGTGCTCAGTAACCATGATGGGAAAAATCCTTACACAGATTTACACAGAATTTTGCACAGGCACAGAATCCACAGAGGTGAATCATACAGACCATGATGAAGAGTCAACTAATGTTTGGTAGCTACTAGAAGACAACTGTGATATAAATACAAATCCTTTGAAAGCATAGGTATACAGCCTTCAGAGCCATGAACTTCATGAAAATAACAAAGTGCTGTGGAAAATTCAGATATGAGCATTTGAAGCTGGAAATGGAAGACGCACAAGTGATGATGACCAGCATGGATGGAAATGTTAAAATAATAGATATTTCACAAGGCCACTGATGCAAATCAATCTCCTGGATGCCATAGTCAAAATCTTAAAGGCCATCATGTGGCATTTAGTTTGTCAATTAAGGTGCCTCAACCACTTATTCTGTTACTGCAGAGATGGAGAGATGGCCTGGATTGCTCCTGCATGTAAAAGCTCTTGGATTTCCATTTCCAAAGTAGGGCATGGCTGGGATATTCTAACAAAATCCAAATGGGGACACGGCAAAAACTCCAAGGAGTAGCCAGCCCAAATGATGGTTAACATCTAATAATTTGAGTTTATTGCTCTTAGGAAGCTGCATAGCATTGGAATCTAGGGTGAGAAAAATCAGGCATTCAGACAAAAACGCTGCACATTTATTCTATACATGTCATATCATGGCAGAAAACTACAGTGCGGATTATCTGCTGCACTACTGGTTAGTGATTCTTGCAGTTTGGCAATTTAGATGAAATAGAGAAGGCAGACCACCCTACGCCTGGGAGTTCTGACAACAACGTTGGTACCACTAAAAAGAGTGGAAGTGCTGATGATTCATTCCTATATGACTTGTTGTGTTTCTTATTCTTTTGGATTCTGCCTAGCAAAACATCTGTTTACTTATGCAGTCACCTATTTTAGAACTAAACAGCCCTCATCATCAAAAGGAAAAGCCTCTATCTTCTTGCACTACAAATCTCAACCAAGTGTAGTGGCTCAGTGGCAGCAATAAGCAACATGTTTAGAAGTCCTATTATGTTTCAAAACAGCCTCTCTCTTGTCCAAATATATGTGGATTAGGAGGGACACCATTTCACCTAGTGAAATCCAATGAAATTATACTGGTAAAATGTAAAATTGCCACCTTGAGCTCCTGAATGAAAGGCAGGATATAAACCTAAAAAATAAATAAAAATGCAAAGGAAAAAAACAAAGAAAGAGAACAAGACCAATAAAGTCGAAATATTCAAGTATAAGTCATATGGAGAACCATACAGTATGGCCATCACCACCGTAGCAGTTGAAAGAAAATGCAGATGATACCTTCTAGAGCACTTGGGATGGTGTGAAGGAGATGCCTTTAAGCTCAACTAGCAACTTTCCAAATAATGTTATGACTCTAACCTTTCCTGCCCAAAACTTGCAATTTTTCACAAATTATCTACCATATTTCTATCCTAATATTTGCTAAAGACAGTGGTTTAGATTAAGTTTCAAAGGGGTTTCCATGAAAGCAGGACCATAGTGTCACACAAGTAACTAAACATGCAGAATACTGAAAATGAACAAATTTTATGTCATGGAATTTAAATAACTAAGATAAACATACCAGCTGGAGAGTCCAGTTTTTCAGAGAAAGGAACTAGAGAAAAGAAAGAAAAAAAACCAGAGCAGAAGTGAGAGTTAGGGAATGTGGCAAGTATACTGTTAGCATCTTTAAAGTGATACAGTGCATGCACAAAGGACAATTCTCCTGTTCTAAGACAAAAGAACAGTAATGATACAGAACACCTCCCCCCCAAAAAAAGGAGTGGTATAAATCAGCAGTTCTGGGGAATGCAAGGATTTGATAACTGGGAAAGATACAAATTCATAATATGCTGTATTAAATTGTTATTTGAAAGTTCACCTTGAGCTGGATTTTGTTCTTTGATACAAAATCATCTCAAGATATAAGGTACACAAGGAAGTAATATTCCTCAAAATTCAAACTATTTTTTTTAACTTTATCAACCAAATGGTATCACAATCCTGTCTGCAATGGTGATGATATGGTGTCACCCTACATACAATGATCAAATTATGGTTTTTCAGCAATTGAACAATTTGTGCTTCACTCACCTTTTCACGGTCTGCTTTAATGAATTATTTTCATTTGCAAGCAAGCCTTCATTACATCTAACATAGTATACAGTAGTTTCTGTGAAGGCAGCTAATAAAAGCAGAGGACAGAGTGTGGGAAGGGAACAGAGGGCGCTCATTCACATACAATCAGTTTGGTATTACACAATAACCAATTTCTTCAGCCCAAGACTTGGGTCTCAGCAGCTTTTCCTCCTTGGAAGGAACTTGGCCAATCCAAGATGAAAAGCAGAAAGAGACAGGCATCTATGCATGCAAACTGGCATCCAATTTATTGATTTGCCAGAAAGAAAGTATTTGCCATACCTACTGTACTTATTCATTCCTTTAAAGACACCAAGGTCAATGTGCTTCTCTTGAAGTACAAGTGAGTATATCTGCAATTCTCCAAATATTACTATATTACACTATTCTTGATTGTTGCTCAAACTTGATGGGAGATAGAATTCAACAACATCTGGAAAGCCACAAATTCCATACATCCGTCTTAAAGAAAGTGTCTCTCTGAACTTATTCCACTAAGTTGGAATAAGCAGAGTGCTATAACTAAATGGAAATTTAAACATAGGGGAAAAAACCAAAATTACTCACAGCATTAATTTCTCCTGCTTTGGGCCCCCATGATGAATTTGGCTCCAATAAAATATCATATTCAATACCTTTCTCATCATTCAGCCCTATTCCAGAATTGCTTCAAAAAACAGAAACAGCTATGTTATTCTAGTCAGAATTCTGCAGGCAGATGAGTGTCCAAAACAGAACATATTATAAAAAAGGCAAAATATGAAATCAGCAGAAAAAAACAGTTCATTATGCTTTATTATGCATAATAATGCTATGGATTACAGAGAAGGTTATTTAACTGGTGGCATAAGTCTAGACATTATTTTACATAGATAAATAGTAACATATACCTATTTTCTTACCTGTTCTGGTTTTTTGAAAAAGGCAGAACAATAATATTTCGGTGCTGAATCAGATCATTCAGTATTTTAGTTGTCTGATAGGGTACATTATCCCCACCTTCACCTCCAGCAGGCAAGCCAATCACATGATCCCTTACTTTACATCCCTTTCATTAAAAAAGAACCAAGAGTGACACCCAGTGAGACAGATTACTTGCTTAAGGTGGACGTAATCACAAAATCTTTAAAAACAAAAACAAAATAATTTCTCAGTGGCATAGTGGTTATAACACTTGCTTAACATGCATAATATCCCCAGAACCCAGCAGAAACATGTTTTGGAGAGCCAGTGTAATGCAGTGGTTAATGTGTTGGACTAGGAATGAGGAAAACGAGGTCAGTGACAACTGCAGTGGGGGGGGGGGGTAGGGGGCAAAGGGGGCAGAATGATGAAAGTAGCAGTGCAGCATCACGACGCAAGCCTTTTAATATATGTGCTGTTATATTGCACTCACATATCAACAGGACAGAACTGATGACATGAAACTGCTTTTATCCTTTTGACAAAAGCAGCAAGATTCTGTGGAGATCCATGTTCCAGGTTCTAGTCCACCCTCTGCCACAAAAGCTTACTGGGTGTCTCTCAGCCCAACCTCCCTCACAGGGTTGTTGTTGTGGGAAAATAGGCTTTGTACTGCACTTAGGTATCTGTGCGTATTGAATAAAAATACTAAATATTAACGCTGATATACTCAGTGTTTCAGATTCTAGTTTAGGTCAATTTTTTTTTGGTATTAGGAATCATGCCTCACCACAAGATTAGTCATTGTAAACCAGTAAAATAAATATATAAACCAAATTTGCATACTGCTTGGATACCATTCATTTCAATAAATCTACAGTAGCTCATTAAAATTGCATCAAAGCCTTGGGGCTAGAGTGGAGAGGAAGGGTATAAATTGGTTAAACACTAAGAGGCAGGAGCAGTAAGATTTCAAAAGGTTTCTTCCAAATACGTACTTTTGGAATAGGAGCGGGATCAAATCTAAGAACCTTTTGATTACAGCAGGGATATATTCCAGTGCCAGTGGAACCAAGAGAACTTGCTACACCAGGATAGAGGACTGGCTGAGGATGGTATTGGCAATGTGAAAACTCAGTGCACAGGAAAGTCTGCAAGAAACACCCAATAGCAACAACATATATTACTACCACTCCCCTTTTTGAAGTCTGTACTTTTTTGTTTAAAAGAGAAGAAAAGGTTTTCAGGCATGCTGCACATCAGACCGGATGCCATGATATATTGAACCGTTCTTAAAAATATATAATTTTTCAAAAATGCTACTATATAAACTTTAAGACAACTGGAAATATCCTGAGGGGACTCAAACATACTCACTTGATTACACCTTGAACAGGTCAGCCAATTAATAGTTCCCCAAAGACGCCAGTATACATCTCGCCATGATTTTAATTCTTCAAAAAGACTCAGGAGATACTCATGGATATCCCAAGATTTATCTCTGTACAGAAAAATGAGCAACCATTCAAGCAGATTAGATGATTTAGTTTTTAATTCTGACTAGTCACTGTTGCACAGGTTGGAAAAAATAAATTCTTTCATCTTTCACCTTTTCTCTCAGTGAATCTCATTGTATTAATTTAACAATTGGCAATGTTTAATTATTGAATTAGATTACTGTTCAATTACATAAGAATAACATAAGAATATTTCTGTTGATCAGGCGAAGGCCCATTTTGTTTCTCATAGTGGACAACTAAATGAAAGAACAATGCCTTTTTTTTGCAGAGTGGACATACATGTTCTAAAAAATAAACTTTTTTTCTGAAGACATTTTCTTTCTCATATGCAAGTATATGTAACTTTATTAATTAGACTAAATACATTTTTTTTTGCAGTGATAGCCTTAATTAAAGTAAAATATTTTAAGACAGCAGTCTCCACTTGGTAGTTTTCTACATGTATCTGGCATATGTAAAATATTGTAAGAGCAATGCTTTTGTAGCCACTCAGAAACTGACTGCCATTCAGAAAATATAGGGAGGATTTCCTCTCTTTACTCCCATTTTTTCTTTCTCAAATACAAGAATAAAAAGGAACAAACACAAGACAACGTGAAAAGGTGTTTTTCTGTATGGCAAGTTTTTTCCCTATGACTGGAAAAAAATACTTTATTAAGATGAACAAGAAGAAACCCTTTCTGTAGAACGTTGACTCAGCAAGCCTATTTTCAGCAGTTGCGTATTTTTGGCAGCAGAGGATTTCCTATTTTATTCATTGATTTGAGATTCAGAATACTTTCACTCATCAAAAAAAATGTACTGTATCGCTTCTTCTAAAATCCCTGTAGTTTTAGTGGAAGAAGAATTCTATTTGTCTCCTATTTTTTCTCTGGGTACTTTTTTCCTCTCCCCCCCCCCCCAAATTCGAGAAGGCATTGCTATAGTCATCTCCACTGGAGAAAATAAGCTGGCTAGTATATTAATAGGACTTGGCAGGCAGAGAAGCAACCACAGGCCCCAGCCAGAGACTGCAGATCTAAGGCGTATACTTGAAACAGGAGAAGGAAACTTGTAGGCCATGTTGGGCCATATTAAACAGAACTAAATGATTAAGAAATCTGAATTCTAATTAACAAACTCACCTATCTAAATTGGCTTTTAAAAGCTAAAGTTGAAAATACTAAAGAAAAGGAAATTTTATTTTTCTAGATATTTAACACGAGTTTTTAAAATTGCTTTACAAACACTACATTTTCAGAATCAGACTAGATTGTAAAACAAACACATTTCACCTGTATTCTGCTATCATAATTTCTTGATGATTGCTATAGTGCAGGGAGTAAAGTACAAACTCTGAACTGAGCTTAGGTTCTAATAACCTCATAGGCATATCAATATAATTTATTTGACAACAATCTATCTATCACCCATCCATCCATCCATCCATCCATCCATCCATCCATCCATCCATCCATCCATCCAATTTCATCACCGCCCATCTCCCCCAAAAGAGGGACTCTGGAAGTTGTTTACCACTGCTTTCTTCCAAGGAGTTGTTTTGACTCCCCAATCTAGAAGAGAGCCCTGGCATTTCCCGGTTGTCTCTCATCCAAAGAGTAACCCAAGTGTGACCCTGCTTAGCTTTTGTTGTCAGCCAAGGTAAATTTCATATCTGGGCCAGTGCAGGGATTACACTGATCTGCAAAATTATTTTATTAATTAAGCTATATTTCAAAAGTCATTGTTCCCTAGTCAACTGAGCACCTGGTTAAGATTGTCAAGACCTGGAATAATAGACGGAGGATAGTTTATGAGCTAAAACCTTGCTATAGCATATATTAAAAGAAGTCAAGATAAAAACTCTAAAAATGTTGCTACAAAATGATTTGTGAAGCACCTTATGTGAATATAGATAATATTTCCATATTGATCCACGTTAATCTTTCCAGGAATACATGGGATTTTTCTTTCAGTGTCCTTAATAAGAAGTTTCTTACATAAATAACACCTGCACAAAAACAAAGATATGAGAATGATACGACAAAACTGCAATGAGCTATGGAACATATACCAAGGAAATGCAAATCAATGGAGAGTTCTGTACCTGTACAGGGTTGCAGCATTTCCCTTAGAATCTGCATTCTGATACTCTGGATCAAACAGTCTTTCTATCTTCTTACAGAAAAGTTTGCTATTAGTTGCAAAAAAAAAAAAGGCTCATAAAAATGAGCTACCAACTATTTCGCTCTTATTCTAAATGTTACTCAGTTCTTAATTTCTGATAGAGATAATTATCTGAACTCAGTTACATACGTCACATGGTTCTGATGGGGCAAGGAATTTGCACAGATGGCTCTGAGCATTAGCTGGGAACTAAAGAGTGGCTCTGTCATATTCAAGGGATCTGAAATTGCCCAAATGCAACAACAACAAATTCACAAGCTGACAGTGGAAGTCCACTCAATATCAAATATAGTTTGGTACGGAGGCTGCTATTCACAAACGTTTAGCTCAAATGGATTCCTAACCATTTAAACTTGGTACAGTTTTTGTTAGTTTGCGCAAGATACGAAGAAGGCCATTGTGAAATTGAAAAGAAAAGAACACAAAGCACTATCAGTTTGCTTACTAGGCAAAGACATCTGTTAAAGGTTGTCTAAGCCAGCAAAATATTAACATTGCCTAAGTACAGGTGGGTTTTTAGAAAAGAGAAGCAAGACATATTTTAGTATCATAGAATCCTTTGACTCTAGCAACTACTCAAGGCGCGATTCCAGATTAAACCATCTGGGAGAAATAGCTGTCTGGTCCCTGCATGAACACACCCTGAAGTGGAGCCTACCAACTCTCTGGGTAATTGGTTGCAATGTCAAACTGCTCTTACTCTAAGGCAGTGCTTTCCAAACTGCCGCTGTTGGTGACACACCAATGGCAGCGGCGTGGGTGCGGGCGCAGGGACGTGCACGGCAGCAGTGTCCTCCGCTAAAACGTGGAAGCGCTGATGGCACGCCGCTGCCGTCGCAGTGCACACCACCACCACCACCACCGCCTCCGGGTTGTCTTGCGACACACCAAACTGTGTGTCGTGACACACTAAAGTGTCACGACACACAGTTTGGAAAGCTATGCTCTAAGGAAATTTTTTCTATCCTTCAATCAAAATTTGTTTTCCTGAAATTTATGTCCACTGTTCAGTGTCCTGCACTCTGGAACAAGAGTGAACAGGCCTTGACCTTCTTTGTGACATCTTTTCAGATATTTAACATCCACTTCAGCCATCTTTTTTCAAGGCTAAACCCTCCTCCTTCAATTTCTTTTCAGGGCTTAGATTCTTTGATAATTTTTGCCGACTTTCTTTGAGTCCGTTCCAACTTTTCAGAATCCTATGAAAGTGCGGTGCGCAGAACTAGTCACAATAAAGGTGTGTGTGTTGGGGGGGAATGCTGGGGGGAAATCTGACCAAAGAAGAATAGAATATAGAATTAATAGTTCATTGTGCTTGGCCCATCAGGTGATTGTGCTATACGCAAGCCAGGGAAATTTTATTTATTAATTCATCTAATTTCTATGATTTTGCTGAAGCCCAAACTTGGTTCTGGGAGCTCAATCATAATTAACGAAATATTGGTCTTAATTGCACAGTTAATGATATTTCTTTTGAACTAGATGATGTTACAAATACAAAAGAATAGGAGACAATGGTAGGGTTTTGTTTTGCTCAAAAAGTACCTCTTAAATTTATCTCTCTTGTCCTTCACCTCTTCTACTTCATTATGTGTGAAAAGATCGGTTATGCGGGTTAGTAGGTTAGCGTTAATGCAGTTCATATTGCACGGCGTGGCTACAATTGTACTCATATTCTTGTGGCAATAATTAATACATTTTTCCACCTAAAAAAAAATATAACTCGCTTATTAGTGAATAGTCATACAAACATTTCTTTCAGTATTTTCATATTCCAAGAAAAGCATCAGGACAATCCAGTGACCACTGAAGATGAATCACTCAGACACTTTTACACACACAGATACAAATACTTACTGTTACATATTAAGGCTGGAATAGAGATGGGGAAGAACCTGTTGGATAGATGAGGGTGAGGCTAGGAGTGGGTGGAGCCACTCCTCTTTTTCTGATGTATATGCACATGCAGACATGAAACATTTTTGGTGGTTTCTGCAAAATTTGGGTTTGGTGAACTAGCAGTCAAAGAATTTAATTTTCCCATTATCTATGAAGTACGTAATTAGTAGGATGACCAGATCTCTAAAACCAGAAATACATTCATTTGTATTTAACTTAAAAAAAAAAGTTAACGTTTGGAAGGACTTCTCTAAGGAAGCAGTTTTAAATATTCCATACATTTCCTGTTCCCTATTGTGCTTGTATGATTTCCAGGTGAAATCAATTAAAGGATGCTTAACAAGCAACAGACCTTTCTATCAGGAAATAGAGAACTCCCATCTCCCATCCACCATGAGGTACACCCAAACTTGAATGAAAGAAAACTCAAGCTGTATCAAGAGAGCCTGATTACCTGATGCCATTTCTGTCAGGGTTGCTACAGTGCAAGCCGCGCCATGCTTGTTGAATTGTATTTGAGAATGGATTATTCACAATGTGTGTCAGTGCAAAGGATTTCAAGAGAAGGGAGGGGAAGAACGCTGAGAGTGAAATTCCAACAAGACCGTTGAAGAATGTTTACAGCTGGTCAAGTCCGTGCACCTGCACCGCTTGGTACTGAAAAGAAATATGCTGATGGGAGGGGGAGCATGGCTGGATGGGAAAAGTACCGGACAATGCAACATCAAGGGAGGAGTGACACGTATGCCATATAGTCAATAAATAAATGAATACATTTTAAAGTTTCCTCATGGGTCCCTGTCCGCATTCTCACAGCCTCGGTGTTTAATTAATCCGGCCATAGTGACTGGACTGGGGTTGAATTCTACACCAAGGCTGTGAGAATGCGGATAGGGACCCATGAGGAAACTTTAAAATTTATCGTGGCACCCATAGCGAACCAATTCCTGGTGCTGGGACTAACATGGCTTCGAAAGAGGAACCCTCAAGTGGACTGGATTTCAGGCTGCCTGAAATTCACTGATGGGAGTTATGAGGGTGGGAACCGACAGCCGCTAGTCTCTAACTTCGAATCAGCAGCAGCTGAAACGGAGAGCTCAGGGGAAAAGCCACAGGAAGAAGAAAGCATCATACCTGCCAAATATCAAGACTTAAAGGAAGTCTTTGGAGAAGCTGAGTCAAATCAGCTTCCACCCCATAGAAAATCAGACGGCCTAAACCAAAGATGTATTCCATGACTTACAAAGAAACAGGAATTAAGGAAGTTTATAGATAAGAACTCCAGTAAAGGAGATCATTACCTTGTCGTGGTGCTGGAGCTTGAGCACCTCAATGATGCCATGAGCTAAACCGTGAAGGGACACCCAAGACGGGAAGGTCATGGCAGAGAGGTCAGACTAAATACGATCCCTGGGGAAGGTAACGGCAACCCACCCCAGTATTCTTGCCGTGAAAACTAAATGGATCAGTACAACCAGAGATATGTTGGTATATATATGTCAGGATGGGAATGGGAACAGTTTCTCTTGGGGATGGCTAGTCCCATAAAGCCCTTTTAAAAGAACATCTATCGCCTACTAGATTTTATATTTAATTTATTAGTACTGTAATGGTTAGAATGATATTTTAAATTGTAGTTATATTTAAAAATTTTAATTGTTGTATTGTAAACCGCCCAGAGTCCCCTCTAGGGGAGATGGTGCAGTATTAAAAGTTGAAGAAAGAAAGAAAGAAAGAAAGAAAGAAAGAAAGAAAGAAAGAAAGAAAGAAAGAAAGAAAGAAAGAAAGAAAGAATAAATACCATCGGAAGATGGGACTCCCAGGTCGGAAGATGGTCAAAATGCTACTGGGGAGGAACAGAGGATAAGTTCAACTAGCCCCAGATGTGAGGACGCAGCTAGCTCAAAGCCGAAAGGACGGCCAGCGGGCGACGGTGCTGGTGGTGAATAACGAATCCGATGTTCTAAAGATCAACACACCATAGGAACCTGGAATGTAAGATCAATGAGCCAGGGCAAATTGGATGTGGTTATTGGTGAGATGTCAAGATTAAATATAGACATTTTGGGTGTCAGTGAACTGAAATGGACTGGAATGGGCTACTTCACATCAGATGACCACCAAATCTACTACTGTGGACAAGAGGACCACAGAAGAAATGGAGTAGCCTTCATAATTAATAATAAAGTGGCTAAAGCAGTGCTTGGATACAATCCAAAAAACGATAGAATGATCTCAATTCGAATTCAGGGGAAGCCATTTAACATCACAGTGATCCAAATATACGCCCCAACCAGAGATGCTGAAGACGCAGAAGTAGATCAGTTCTATGAGGATCTGCAGCACCTACTGGATAATACACCAAAAAGATATGTTATTTTCATTACAGGAGACTGGAATGCTAAGGTGGGTAGTCAAACAACAGCAGGAATTACAGGTAAGCATGGTCTGGGAGAACAAAATGAAGCGGGACATAGGCTGATAGAATTTTGCCAAGACAACTCACTGTGCATAACAAACACTCTCTTCCAACAACCTAAAAGACGACTTTATACATGGACTTCACCAGATGGTCGACACTGAAATCAGATTGATTACATCCTTTGCAGCCAAAGGTGGCGGACATCTATACAGTCGGTAAAAACAAGACCTGGAGCTGACTGTAGTTCAGATCACGAACTTCTTATTGCACAATTTAGAATCAGACTAAAGAGAATAGGGAAGACCCACAGATCAGTTAGATATGAGCTCACTAATATTCCTAAGGAATATGTAGTGGAGGTGAAGAATAGATTTAAGAGACTAGATTTAGTAGCTAGGGTCCCGGAAGAACTATGGACAGAAGTTCGCAACATTGTTCAGGAGGCGGCAACAAAAAACATCCCAAAGAAAAAGAAAACCAAGAAGGCAAGATAGCTGTCTGCTGACACACTGGAAGTAGCCCAAGAAAGAAGGAAAGCAAAAGGCAACAGTGATAGGGGGAGATATGCCCAATTAAATGCAAAATTCCAGAGGATAGCCAGAAGAGATAAGGAATTATTTTTAAACAAGCAATGTGCGGAAAAGGAAGAAGACAATAGAATAGGAAGGACAAGAGACCTCTTCCAGAAAATTAGAAACATCGGAGGTAAATTCCAGGCAAAAATGGGTATAATCAAAAACAAAGATGGTAAGGACCTAACAGAAGCAGAAGAGATCAAGAAAAGGTGGCAAGAATATATGGAAGATCTGTATAGGAAGGATAATAATATTGGAGATAGCTTTGACGGTGTGGTCAGTGAGCTAGAGCCAGACATCCTGAAGAGTGAGGTTGAATGGGCCTTAAGAAGCATTGCTAATAACAAGGCAGCAGGAGATCCCAGGTGAACTGTTTAAAATCTTGCAAGATGATGCTGTCAAGGTGATGCATGCCATATGCCAGCAAATTTGGAAAACACAAGAATGGCCATCCGATTGGAAAAAATCAACTTATATCCCCATACCAAAAAAGGGAAGCACTAAAGAATGTTGAAACTATTGAACAGTGCCACTTATTTCACATGCTAATAAGGTAATGCTCAAGATCTTACAAGGTAGACTCCAGCAATTCATGGAGCGAGAATTGCCCGATGTACAAGCTGGGTTTAGAAAAGGCAGAGGAACTAGAGACCAAATTGCCAATATCCGCTGGATAATGGAGAAAGCCAGGGAGTTTCAGAAAAACATCTATTTCTGTTTTATTAACTATTCTAAAGCCTTTGACTCTGTGGATCATAACAAATTGTGGCAAGTTCTTGGTGGTATGGGGATACCAAGTCACCTTGTCTGCCTCCTGAGGAATCTGTATAACGACCAAGTAGCAATGGTAAGAACAGACCATGGAACAACGGACTGGTTTAAGATTGGGAAAGGAGTACGGCAGGGTTGTATACTCTCACCCTACCTATTCAACCTGTACGCAGAACACATCATGCAACGTGCTGGGCTTGATGAATCCAAGGCTGGAGTTAAAATCACTGGAAGAAACATTAACAATCTCAGATATGCAGATGATACCACTTTGATGGCTGAAAGCGAGGAGGAGCTGAGGAGCCTTATGACAAAGGTGAAAGAAGAAAGTTCTTCTTTGCAAAAGCTGGGTAGCAGTTAAACCTCAAAAAAACCAAGATTATGGCAACTAGCTTGATTGATAACTGGCAAATAGAGGGAGAAAAAGTGGAGGCAGTGACAGACTTTGTATTTCTAGGCGCAAAGATTACTGCAGATGCTGACTGCAGCCAGGAAATCAGAAGATGTCTACTTCATGGGAGGAGAGGAATGGCAAATCTTGATAAAATAGTTAAGGGCAGAGACATCACACTGACAACAAAGGTCCGCATAGTTAAAGCAATGGTATTCCCCGTAGTAACCTATGGCTGCGAGAGCTGGACCATAAGGAAGGCTGAGCGAAGGAAGATAGATGCTTTTGAACTGTGTTGTTGGTGGAAAATTCTGAAAGTGCCTTGGAGTGCAAGAAGATCAAACCAGTCCATACTCCAGGAAATAAAGCCAGACTGCTCACTTGAGGGAATGATATTAAAGGCAAAACTGAAGTACTTTGGCCACATAATGAGAAGGCAGAATACCCTGGAGAAGAAGCTGATGCTAGGGAAAGTGGAAGGCGAAAGGAAAAGGGGCCAACCAAGGGCAAGATGGATGGATGATATTCTGGAGGTGACGGACTCAAATGTGGGGGAGCTGGGGATGGCGATGGCCGACAGGAAGCTCTGGCGTGGGCTGGTCCATGAAGTCACGAAAAGTCGGAAGCGACTGAACGAATAAACAACAAATAGATAAGAACCTGGAGCGGGGTTTCATTTGCCCTGCCAATTTGCTGATGGCGGCGCCAGTGTTTTCCTGAAAAAGAAAGATGTGTCTTTAAGACTGTGTACTGACTATAGGGTTTTGAATGCAATTTGTACCTCGAACCAGTACCCGTTGCTTCTGATGAAAGCTATGTTGGCACATTTGTCGAAGGGGAAAATATTTACTAAACTAGATCTGAGGGAGGCTTATTTCAGAGTATGCATCCGAGAAGGAGACGAGTGGAAAACAGCATTTAATTGCCAACTTGGTGTTTGGCTTAAAAGGAGCCCCCGGAGTGTTCATGCACCTGATAAACGAGGTGCTTCATGTATTTCTATACAGAGGGGTATTAGTGTATCTGGATGATATTTTGATTTACTCAGAGACTTTAGAAGAGCGTGTGAAATTGGTGAGAGAAGTGGTTAAAAGACTGCTCAAAGCCTAATTGTATGCAAAGTTGTCCAAGTGTGAGTTTCATAAAGAGAAACTGGATTATTTGGGCTACAGGGTGTTCAGTGGAGGGATTGAAATGGATCCCGCGAAAGTCCAAGACGTATTGGGCTGGGAAGCCCCAAATACTAGGAGGCAATTGCAAAGTTTTTTGGGTTTCGCAAATTTCTATCGGCAGTTCATACCTATTTTTGCCTAAATCGCTTTGCCTCTAACCAATTTATTAAAAACCAAAGACAAAGGAGAGCCGCAGCAGGCAAAAAGACCGGGGGCGGTGCTAAAATGGACAGTGGAATGTCAGGAGACATTCGAACGGCTAAAAACCCTGTTTACCGCAAAGCCAATTCTAAAGCACCCCGATCCTTTAAAGCCATTAATAGTACAGATGCCTCAGATGTGGCAATTGGGTCAGTTCTATTACAGCATGATGAGAATGGGGCATTAAAGGCATATGCTTACATTTCCAGGAAATTCTCAGATGCAGAGAGGAGGTGGCATGTTTGGGAAAAGGAAGCTTTTGCTGTAAGGCATGCCTTGGCAACATGGAGACATTTATTAGAGGGATCTCCCCACCCATTTGAAGTGGGGACCGATCACAAAAACTTGGAGGCTTTAAAATCACTCTGAAAGTTGGATCCCAAACAGCTGAGGTGGACGGAATTCTTTAGTCGATTTAATTTAACTCTGAAGTACTTGCCTGGGGGGAAAAACTTTTGGCAGATGCACTGTTGAGGTTGCCTCAACATAATAGCCAACGAGAGGTGGTGGTAGACTCTGTGATTTCACTCCAACAGATGGGATTGTTGGCAGTAACACGAAGTCAGAAAATGGAGGCATCCCCGGATTTAAACGGGGGAATACTCCAAGAACTGAAAGAAGAGTTACAAAAAGATGAGTGGTTAAAAGGAAATAAGCAAACTCTGAAGGAAAACCAAGGGCTTTGGTGGATCGGGGATAGATTGTACATTCCAAAAACCATGAGAAAAAAGAGAGAGAGAAGCCATGATTCTAAAACTGTCGGCCATTTTGGGTTCATAAAAACTTTGCATTTAATGAGACAGCAGTTTTGGTGGACCTCAATGAGAAAAGATGTGGGAGCGTATGTGAGCAGCTGCCCCACTTGTGCAACAGCCAAACAACAGGGAGGCAAACCTAGGGGCTTACTACAGAAAGTAGCAAACCTCACTAATCCCTGGAGGCAGATTGTTATGGATTTTATAGTTGAACTACCTGAGAGCAAGAAGACAGTAATTTGGGTGGTCACTGACATATTTTCAAAGCAAGCTCATTTCATTCCATGTGCCAGCTTACCTACAGCAGGTCAATTAGCCAAGTTGTTTATCCAGCATATCTACCGGTTGCATGGGGTCCCAGAGCGAGTAATTAGCGACCGGGGGGGTCAAGTTTATTTCAAAATTCTGGAAAGCGTTCCTACAATTGATAGGGGCAAAGCAAGGATTAAGGTCCTCCCATCACCCCCAGACGGACGGGGCGACAGAACGATTAAACTCCGTGTTAGAACAATACATAAGATGTTACATCAGTTATCAACAGAATGATTGGGTGGACATACAATAATGCAGTGCACCAAAGTACAGGATTTTCGCCTTTCCAAATTGGAAATGGACAGGAATTTGTGGCTATTCCAGAATTACCACAAAAGAACTCTCAGAATCAAACAGACTCAGTCTTAGCTGATGAATGGATACAAAAAGTAACCAGCAATTGGCCAGTCATGTTGAAAACTTTACAGGAAGCCAAAGAGACTTATAAGAAATTTGCTGATTGTAAGAGCGTCAGAATGGCCAATGACAGTGGGCGAGAAAGTTTACCTATCCACAAAGTTTCTTAAGTCCAACCAGCCCTCCAAGAAATTGGGACCTAAATATGTGGGTCCTATAGTCAAAGTTATGAGTCCTGTAACTGTACAATTGGAATTACCCAAAAACATGAGGAAAATTAATCCCGTTTTCCATTACAGCCTGTTAAAGCCAAGCCAAGAGTCTTCAACCTGGCATCCAGAAGACCCTCCCCCGGCGCTCACGATGATCGAAGGGGAGCAAGATTTTGAAGTACAAGATGTCCTAGATTCAAGACGCTGTAGAGGCCAGTTGCAGTACCTGATTCACTGGAAGCATCTACCCAAAAGCTTCAGCGAATGGGTTGATAGCAAGCATGTGCGAGCTCCTGCCCTGATGACTAAATTTCATGCTCAATTCTCTGATAAAGCTAAATAACCTGCTTGTAAAAATTTGAAATTGACAGGTTTGACTTTCCCTTTTTCTTACAGGTTTTATGAGCTCAGTTTTCACTGAATAGTTAACTTGCTTAAATTCTGGGAACATTGTATTTTTTGGGGAAGGTGTCGGTATGTCAGGGTTGCTACAGTGCAAGCCCTGCCATGCGTGTTGAATTGTATTTGAGAATGGATTATTCACAATGCGTGTCAGTGCAAAGGATTTCAAGAGAAGGGAGGGGGAGAACGCTGAGAGTGAAATTCCAACAAGATCGTTGAAGAATGTTTACAGCTGGTCAAGGCTGTGTACCTGCATCGCTTGGTACTGAAAAGAAATATGCTGATGGGAGGGGGAGCGTGGGTGGATGGGAAAAGTAGTGGACAATGCATCATCAAGGGAGGAGTGACACGTAGGTGGGGGGAAGAGTGAGGTTTGACTGTTTGGCAAGAATTGAGTCATTCTGGTCTTTAGATATGTTCTGAATTGTAATACTTTCAATAAAGCTTTCTACTATACTCTAAATGGAGTGTACTGAGGAATGCTGAATTGGAGGATTAGATCCAGAGACATCACGATTTCTTTGACTACTGCTTCCTGTGCTACCATTGGCCCTCCAACTTGAGCACTAGTTTGGGACTATAAAAATCCAGATGATAATTAGCAAAGTGCTAGAGTTTTCTGTATCTCTACGCCACTGTCCGCATTTTTGCAGCCCAAGTATGGTAGCCTTCTCAAGTATTATGTATGTGCAATGAGCAGCAAACACAGAAGTTGTTTCCTACTTTGTTACTAGCAGAAGTTCATGCTGTTGTTGGCTGGGATGGGCTCTTGGAAACTGGGACTTTTTCTTGGTGCCTGGGACACCTCTCCCAAAACTGGAACTGTCCCAGGCTCAGCAACCCCAGGAAGTTTGATAGTCTTAACATTGATAAAAATGTTGTACTAACGTAACTAGTCTTTAAAGATAACTTGCATACAATTGGACCTCACATAGCCCTATTTATACGGCATTTCTGCAGACATGAAGTTATTATTTTGGATGATGCCATACCATGCCCCGCCCCAAATCTAAACTAGTTTTTATGCACCTTATTGAAATTAAACAATAACTCTAATTACACATTTTAGGTAAAAGCATAACAAATATAGCAAGAGAGGGAAATACTTGTAAAGAACTAACATACTGTCATCTTTGCTTAGCAAATATTTGGAAAATACAGTCTACATTTTCTAAGAGCTTAGAAATTAAGGCAAATAATTAATACAGGTAGTCCTTGCTTAACAATCATTCGTTTAACGATGGTCCAAAGTTATGATGGCCTCTGAAAAAGTGCTTTACAATGTGTACTCGCACTTATGACTGTTGCAAACTGTTGCACCACCGTGGTCACATGATTGCAATTCAGGCACTTGGCAGCCAGCTTGCATTTACAACCAGCTGCAGAGTCCCGCGGTCACGTAATTGCAGTTTGCGACCTTTTTTGCTAAAAACGTCAATTGGGGAAGCTGGATTCGCTTAACCCGTGATTCGCTTAACAACCAGTCCCTATTGTGGTCATTAAGTGAGAACTACCTGTACAGCATCCAAACACCACAGAGATAAAATACCTGCAAACCATTGTATCTTATTTATTTATTTAAAAATTTATATAGCTGGCCAACTTATGTACCATAATCCTGGGTAGATCACAGAACAATTGTAATGCGATTGTAATGGGATAACAAATGTAATGGGATGTCAGACCACACGGATCAGTTCTGTGGACTATATGTTCCCATTCTAGATGAATTTAGAACACTACAGATACAGAATACCTATTTCTATTGCATACTCACTAAAGAATCCATTTTCAGGAACTCAGACGAAATAAGAATTGAAATGACATTGCTTGGTTCTAGAAAGAAACAAGAGAACACATTGAAAAGGTATTAGATTTACAAATATTGCAAGATAATTAAAATTAAAGGAAACATTGTAAAAGATGCTTTGCTTCAGAAAATCCACATTCTATAAAAATGGAATAAGTGGAAGTTTGGAGATTTGTTTTGGGCCCTTCTATCAACTATCTTGACTTTGGATTATGCTCGTATAATTTAGACTTTTCAATTCTATTTACATTTATATCTAAATAATTATATGCTTCTTTCTAATTTTTGTCCTAACATGCCAGCCAGAAATAATACTGTAGAATTTTACACATCACATTTTCATGACAAAGCAAGCCCCACAACACTAAGAAACTAAAGAATGATATTGTAACTAAATCTCTAACAAAGATTTAGAGTTTAAATCCAGACATTTTAAATACATTATACAAGCATATTCACAGTGTGGAATTTTGAGTTTCAAGCTATCGATCTCTCTTTTTTGAAGATGAAAATGTCTGTTTTCAGAGAGGAATGGGCTCTCAACATTGAAAACTGAGTTGAACAAAATACCAATTTAAAACTTTGATATATCTAACTTCAGTCCCTTGTGAATTAGATGGTATTCAAGTGCACTCAATTTTTTAAAATGTTTGTACTTTAGATCAAATATAAGGCTGGGTCAGAATCACATTTTAAAACAAAGTAGGCACACTATTATGGAAAACTCAATTTCCCCCCAGACACCTCTAACATTCTCACTAGCATTGCTAACCTAGCCTCCTATTTTCCACCCCAGAAATATACCCTGCATGGTCTAAAAATATTTGTGCTTCCCTCTTTATATGCGGTAAGGAAAGATCTGGTTTTAAACTGGGTGTGAGAAATCTTTATGTAGCTGGAACTCTTACAGATGATTATGATGATAACAAAGCCTCTGAGAGCTATGGGAGTGATTTAGTGAGATCACCTAAAGGAGCAGGGCTGAAATTGTTGGTTTTGTTTAAGGGGTGGGAGTGGTGACTGTTTTTTTAAGACAAAATGGTTGTTAAGCTTAGTGGAAATTTAAAGCATCTATTTTAACAAAATACTGCTGCCAAAAATTTGTAATGCAATGTTACATGATTTGAGGAACCAAGGAAAAATGGGACCTGTGGACAGCAAGCTTTCTTCTATTGCCTACCCCTAGTTTCAATTAAACAAATCCGTTGCATTTATTTTTTTATTATTATTCCTAGCATTTTCTCATGGGTGCAGGATCCGCTTTTAGGATCAACCAAATCATCTACAGATTTTAACATGTGCTATACAGAACATAGGAGAGAACTAACAACTACTTGAACAAGATTTTTTTCAAGAGATCCTTGAAAAAGACATGCTAAAAAGTGTTTAAATCAGAATCACATAGATTTATTAATCCCATGGATTTCAGTGAGGGGAAAGCTGAGTGTACACTTAAATCTTCTACTGATTTCCCCTGGAATTAATCCTGATTGATGGTACCAAAAACATTCTACTTGAACGAAGTTTCTAAACTTTTAACTTGCTCAGTCTTGAGTTAGAAACAAGCAGCATTTCAAAACTTTAAACAAGGACAGAAAATAACATTTTTCCTCTAAAGTGGCATATTGCCAAACCTTTATTCTGCAAGAGACACATGGAAAAAAAAGCTTTGAGTGTTTAATGAGATGCCATAGTGGGAAGATGAGGCAGGTGGAAAATATTAGATTGAGTTACTGAAAGAGAGTAACTTCATAATCAGACTAACACTGACTGTCACAGTCATAGCACTTTGGAGAATGGGGTGATTCTAAAGGTTAAGAGGCATCCTTAGTTTGGTTCTTTCCACCTCATTTTCACCCAGTCTCATCCTGAGCAACTGGGGTGACTATGTTTTACAAAACGTATTAGCTGAGTGCCCAAGCCTAGCAACAATATATTTTATTTAAATATTAATTAAACTATTTTACTTCTAATTCAACACACAACTACCATTTCCACATATTCAGAATGGCACTGCATCATTCATTGTTACCTTTACCTAGCACTAATTATCTATTTACACACACACACACACACACACACACACAGAGAGAGAGAGAGAGAGAGAGAGAGAGAGAGAATCTTTCTCTCTCTCCTAAAATAGGGGGCAGATATTCTTCACCACTGGGGCAATCATCATTGCTGATTTCTTCACATTCTGTCTCAAAAAAGGTTACAAGTAATTTAATTTCTTTAGAAATCAGATTTTAAAGTAGGGTACTTAGAAAGCTCTGCACCAATTTTTATGAAATTTGGTATACTTCATCCCTAAACATTTGCACCAAATCCATGCACTGATTTAGATTACATTAGCTATGGAGTAAACCAGACCACATCAAACCATTACCAAATTTCTGAATCAGATCCCAAATTGGATTGGGTGGTTTCTGTACACAGAGTGCAAAGTAACAGGGCTATAATTATTTCTCAAAAGGGAAAGGTGAACCTATGCATGAGAATGAAGGAGATAAAATGGGAGTCCCCAATTTCTTAAATATTATTAACAAATTAAACTCTGTAGCACTACTTATACTATATCCATTTTATAAGAAATGAATCCTGTTAAACTTTCTATCTTATTTCAGTTTTCCCTGTTATTATAGATTAGGCTTTTATCATCAAAAGCAGAACAGGAAAGGAAAATTACCTTTCAAAGCCATTTTTGCAATCAGACTTTTGGTCTGATGTAGGAGTCAGGTTTTCAAAAAATTTGTGGCAAAAATGAATAGATTTTCTTTTACCTAAGGTGGGTATTTCATCAACCTCATATTCCTTAGTGTTCCTTTTAACATATCTTATCAACCAGTTAAAGATGTGAACGTCACAGTGAACTGAAATGTCTACTTCTTCCCAGCGTTGGGCATCCATTGATAGATATTCAGCAAAGTACTTCATTTCAGAAATCAATAGATCTCGTGGACAAACAAAATCTTCCTTCAGATTTTTTGCTTCATCACACACATGGATCACCATATTTAGCCTTTATTTAAGAGGGAAAAAATCATAGGGAGGAATATTATTATTTTTATTATCTGGAATATTAGAATAATTTGTGAAAATTATCCTTCAATTTTAAGTTTAGGTACAATTTTACACTTACGGAAATATATGTTCTTAGATGTACACATTAATAGTTTGAATAGTACTTTCACGAGACAATAACATAGATTTTCAAGTTATGACGACATTTTAATGTATGAAAACAGTTAAGGAAAACTAAAATATGAAAAAGTCAGTTGAATACTGGAACATATTTGGCCTAGTGGACCACGGGCTGAGTGAATATGTATTCAAAGCACATTGTAGCTATGTCTGATAAGAAACAGTAAAACCTTGCCTCCTGAATCCTCCATAATTATGGAGATGGGTAAAATATGTTATTATTAGGAAATAGACCAATATAGCTTTATTCCATTTCTCCAGAATAAAATTAAGCAAAATAAAACATTTATGAACATGCTTAATTTGTTTATGTTCTGTGTGTCTTAGGATTTGGGAAGGCAGAATAGTAGATATCACATGCAGCCCTGTTATTCATATACAAATCTCCTGCCCGAACAGAAATACCTAAACTCAGTTTCATTTATTATGAGTAGTTCACTGAACTGCTCTTAAGAACTATCAAGGATCTGCTATGAGCAAAACTTAATCAGCATTTGGAAAAGTCAGGCAGGATGGGCATGCTTTGGGTCCTGTTGGCTGGGACCCAAGGAATGCCGGTTGGTGGGGCCAAGAAGGCATGCCTTTTTTGCCATAGCACCCGCCTTATGGAACATTCTCCCTCCGGAGGTCAGGATGGCCCTGACCTTGCTGGCTTTTCGTAAGTCCTTAAAGACCCGGCTCTATGCCAGGCCTGGGGCCCCAGGTGAGTGCAGGAACCCGCTTCTTGGTTATTCTAGCGATTATGATGTTTCCAATCGAAGAGAATAATGATGTTTGATTTATTACTCGGCTGCTGTGTATTTTATTTTTCTATTATTGTAATTGTTTTTATTTTCTTTTTAATTTTGTTCACCACCCAGGGTCACTTGTTGAGATGGGCAGCCACACAAATTGAATAAATAAATAAATTAAAAATGGAACCAGGTGTGTAGTCTGGAATTTCATTTTCTCCAATACTGGACATATTTATTATGCTATCTATACTCTTCCTCCAAAAATTCAAGACAATATACATAGCTCTTTCTCCACCCCAATTTTATTCTCATCACAGCCCAGTAATATTGGCTATGCCAAGATGTATTGTTTGTCTCAAATCCATCCATGAAACTTTATTGCTGAGTGGGGATTTGAATCTAAATTTCCACAATTCTAGTCTAACAGTATTAACAACTGGACCAATCTCTATTAGATTCCATTGAAGACTATTTGTCTTCTGAAGACAAAAAGCACAAGAAGTTAGTGCTTTTAGTCCTTTATCTATTAGTTACATCTAGGTAAAGTTATCTTGTTTATCAACTCTAATTATGATTCTTTTAAGAAATTCCTATATAGAGGTGGGAGCTGTTGTGCTGTGGTGTGGGAAGCAGAAGAGAAAAGAGAAGTGGTACTTTTTGCATAGGAAAAAATATACTTGAATAAAGTTTCACCTTTTATGCAAATGAATGAGGAAGATCTGGCAGACAGTGGAAATTTCTGTAAGCTCACATACTGGAACTTTCATTCCTAACAGAACTCATCTGGCTAGAGAGAAAGGATCTGAGGGTTTATGAGAGCTGCTTGCCTTCTACAATCACAACCATAAGAAATTTTTTCTAGATAATTTGTCATCGAACCTCTAAATACTGCAGATCTTTTTGGATATTTCCACTTAGACAAAATCTGTACCCAAGCAAGAGAGAAGTGCTGAGCACCAATGTCTTTTCACAGCTGAGGCTGCCCTTTCTGAGAAATGACATTCAGGAATCTCATAATTCCATTTGCCAAGGTGACACAGAGAAACGGTGCTCCTGTTGCCCTGGGCTAAACATTTATTTCTCCAATTCTATTCCCAGGCTACAATCTAATGCCATTTCTACTAAACTATAAAATGCATTATGTTAATATTAAGGGCTCCAGAACTAGAGTATTTTCAAAACTGAAATTAACTGGATATGCTATGACACTGTAATACTGTATCTGTAATGTTTTCATCCTGAACATATATTTTCACAAG
This sequence comes from Charina bottae, assembly GCA_023362775.1. Taxonomy (NCBI): domain Eukaryota; kingdom Metazoa; phylum Chordata; class Lepidosauria; order Squamata; family Charinaidae; genus Charina; species Charina bottae. The sequence goes on along the minus strand of JALMGJ010000001.1, from coordinate 85,367,898 downwards.
GAACACCTTGTTTTGAATGCCTTTTTCCCTTAGCAAGCCAACATAATGCTCCCCACACAAAACCCAGTCCCTCCCTCTGAAATTCCACAAAATATAGAGAAATAGACCAAGTGTAAAAGTACACAGAAAACAGGTATCAAAGACTAAGGTTAATCTAGCTGTCTAAAATGAAACAGCCATCTTCCTACCCTTCAGTTTCATCAGAATTTTCTCCACCTCTGAGTGCAGGGCATTTTTCACTTTCTGAAGAGCAATTCCTTGAGGAAGCTATGCTTGGCTTTCCTTAAATACAAGTGGGGAGAAAAAGCATTAGGTCATAATGTTGAGATGCACTTCACATGTCTGGTAGGCAGTGTTCCATAGTCAAAGGAAGATGGGATAGTTATTTAATTTTTAAATGAACACTTTTAATGTACTTTCAGAAGAAAGGTTCTTTTAAAAATGTAATACAATCCAAGTAGAAGAGAAAGTAAAGGATTAAACCTTTTTAATCTCAGGGTTTATCTGCACTTGCAAGAGAGAAGGAAAACCAGCATAACTCTAGGTACCACTATGTACCACACATTGTCTATTATGCTTTATGGGAGGGCAAGAACAAACTTGTGTTTCATAGTGCTGGCACAAACATACCACCTCTGAATTATGTATAACATAATAGTCAGTGCAATGTGGCAGCTACCTTTGCCCCTGTCACATACTTCCTTCTTTGCCAATTCCTTGCTAAAATACAAATGAACATCTTAAAAATCAACTATAGCAATGCCTGTGTTTCTTTTCTTATTTAACATAATGCTTCCAATTCCACAAATGGTAATACTAAATCTCTGACTACAGACAGGATAGATAAAATAGGATCACTGTAGGTTCCTAACAAGTTATGTACAAAACAAATCCCTAAAAAGAACAATACTCAATAGCAACAGGGATAACTTTTCATCTACAGTATGTTATTCGTATTACAGACTTGTCTAGATGTTAATATCCTAAATAGATACGCAGCCAGCTTTTTGGCTGGTAAATTCTAATATACAGAATCTTTCCTTCTCACTTACTTAAATCAGCAGGTTATGGGAGATCACTGATTTCTCCACATAATTCTTATGTAGTCTCTTTCTTTTCTCACACTTTATAGTGTCTATCACTCACTCTCTGTTGTTTATACAACATGACCAAGTTTGTCTCCTTCATACTATATATTGTTCTCTCTCACACACGCTTCCTCTCACTTATGCTGCTCTCTAGCTGTGCCTTATTTTTCCATGCCTAGGCATGTGCTATTTGTGTAAGATTTCATCATGAGATATAAACCACCATATTGGATGACAGCATTTCTGACACAGTCTCTGAGCACCTTGCACAGTGCTTAGCATCTAGCACTGTCTTGAGTGGCAATGGTATTCCAATCTCAGAAGTCAAGTTTTTTTAATTTTTAAAACCACAAAACTTTTGGGCAGAAAATGGATATACAGTTTAAGAAAGCCAACATTAATTTTAAAAATCCATCCATCTGAAAAATGAGCAGACCAACTATTTACAAAAGCAATCTACATATCAACAGGAGAAAAATGGCATGCATGATGCTATGAACAGAACAGCAAAAGTGACCAAAGCCTACCATTTAGAGAAATTGCATCATTTTCACTAGAAGGTTCTTGTAACTCATCCTGGGCATCAAGAAGTGATGATTTAATATAACCAGCTAGTGTTTCCACAGGTTTCACACCACTAGCCATTAGTGGATTGAGCTGGTTATCAACTGGAGAACTTCCACTGCTTTTCAGCTCATCAAACCTTTTTGCACACTACCAAAATGTAACAGAGAAAGTATATTTAGTTAGAAAACTTGCCTTGCCTAGGATTCTGAGAGAGCTGACTAATAATTAATAACAGGAAAAATCCCACTGAACCAGGCCAAGGCCCATCCTATTTTGTTTCTCATCAGGGACCACCAGATACCTCTGAAATAATCCCAAGTAAGAAATTGAGACATATCCCTCTCCTGCTACTGGTCTCCTATAACTAATATTTAGAGCAGAGCTTTCCAAACTGTGTGTCGGGACACGTTAGTGTGTCGGCTGCAGTGTCTGGGTGTGTCGCGGCTGCTGCTGCCTCGGAGCCCTGCCAGGATTCTGCACAGGTCCTAGTGCCTGCCTTGTGCCTTGCTGCCTCCAAACCTGCCCTGCCAGGATTCCGTGCAGGTCCTAGTGCCTGCCTTGTGCCCTGCTGTAAGAGTGTGTCATGAAATGATGCCCTGCTGTAAGAGTGTGTCACGAAATGATGCATGTCTAAAAAGTGTGTCACCAACATGAAAAGTTTGGAAAGCTCTGATTTAGAGAAACTCAACCTAGATATAACAAAGTCTTCAAGGAAAAAAACTGTTCATAAACTTTTTTTCCATGAATTTATTCAATCCCCTTTTAAATGCATGCAAATTAGTGTGATTTGTCTTGTGATAAAGAATTTTACAGGTTAATTATATAAAGGCAAAAAAAGTTATTTACTTTTTTCTGGTCCAATTCTCCTTTCAATAAGCTTCATTGGATAATTCCTGATCTTAATCTTTTGAGAAAGGGAGAAAATTTTCTCTCTGCATGTGTTTTCCATGCCATATATTATTTTATATACTCAATTATGTACTCCTTTTTTAAAAATTAATTTTTATCAAAGTAGTATTTGCGAAGAAAAAACAAAACAAATTTAAAGAAAAAAGTAAACTAGAAGTAAAAGAAGTGATAAATAAATGGAAAAGAAAGAAAGAGAAAAAAGAAAAAAAGAAAAAAAGATCTAAAGAAGTGGCCTCTCTAAGGTTACATCATGGCTACCTTCTTTCCATATTCTACTGTTTCTAATCATCAAACCCATAAATTATGTACTTCTTAAAGTCCCTTTTTTAAGCTAAAGAGGCCCAAATATTCTAGTTTTTTTCTCCTAAAGAAGGTATTCAAGCCCTCTGATCATGGCAGAAAAGGCTCTCCTCCTCGACCCTGCCAGTCAAAATTCTTTAGCCAACGGGGTCCGTAACATGCCCTTCCTGCCGGACCGGGTGGAATGGGTAGGTGTGATTGGGAGGAAACAGTTCCTCAGGTAACCTGGGCCCATGCCATGAAGGGCTTTAAAGGTGATAACCAACACCTTGAATTGGACTTGGAAGCACATCAGCACCCAATGAAGCTCGCGCAGCAGAGGTGTTATATGCGCAGCCCTAGAGGCGCCTGTAACTGCCCGCGCTGCCGCATTCTGCATCAGCTGCAACTTCCAGATAATTTTCAAGGATAACCCCATGTAGAGTGCATTGCAGTAGACCAGTGATGGCAAACCTTTTGGGCTCGGCGTGTCAAAAATTTGGAAAATATCTAACTTGACTCTGCTGGTGTCACCGCCCCGAATGAAAGAGAAACAGCTGCACACCGGGTCCGTCTGGGGCAGTGCCACCCCATCCAGGACCAAAGATGGAAAAACCTTGGTACGGGGTGGCCCAAACACCCAAAGCCACTCAATCTTGCTTGGGTTGAGCCGGAGCCCATTGCGCCCCATCCAGGCCCCTACAGCCTCCGGGCACTGAGATATAGGCTGACCATATTTCAGAATGGCAAACAGGACGGGGTCTTATGTAATGTTCCGTATTCATGAAAAAGACAGGGGTCCCCACTCCCCGGTCCGTGTGATTGGTTCCCGCCTGCAATCCCCGCCCCCTGGTCCGTGCAATTGGCTCCCGCCTGCAAACCTCGCCCCCAGTCTGCGCTCCGGCTCGGATCCTCCTTCCCGCGCCATTCCCGCTGGGTTTGAAAAACGCGACAAAATTGAGATTTTTATGAAAACGGGACGGTTGAAAAATGCTTAAAAAATGGGACGTATGGTCAGCCTACTGAGATAGGACATCCACAGCATCACTCAAGACAGCCTGGGGAGGAGATACAAAGCTGGGTATTATCAGCATACTGATGATACCTCACCCCAAACCATCGGATCACCTCACCCAGTGGCCTCATGTAGACGTTAAATAAGAGGGGAGAGAGAACCAAGCCCTGTGGCACCTTACACAGTAGGGGCTATGGACTGGACCTCTCCCCTCCCACCAACACTGACTGGAACCAACCCCGGAGGAAGGAGGAAAAAACAGCACAGCACAGTGCCGCCCATATAAATAAGTCTATAATAAATATTCATTTATTTAAAAAAATACAATCCAATTTTGGGCAGTCAAAAGGGCAGAGATGGGGGGAAGATAGGTGGGTGGGGGGAGTTGCAGTGCCTTTTGTTAATTCAGTTTCTTTGGTAACTCAAACTGGGAGAATAGTTGTTGTCAGGTGTTGGTGAATGCTGGCGTGTCACCCAAAACGTAGTGGCGTGTCACCTTTGACACACATGTCATAGGTTCGCCATCACTGCAGTAGTCCATATGGGAGATGACCAGGATGTGAGTGACTGAGAGAAGGGCCTCCCGATCCAGGAAAGGGCACAACTGGTGCACAACACGAAGTTGAGCAAAGGTCCTCCTAGCCATGACTGCCACCTGCTCCTTGAGCAGGAGTCGCGAGTCCAAAAGGACCCCAAAATTGCACACCAGGTCCATCTGGGGCAGTGCAACCCTATTAAGGACTAACGATGGTAGATTCCCAGATACGGAGGAGCCCCGCACTGACAGTCATTCCGTCTTACCAGAGTTCAGCTGAAGCCTGTTGTTCCCCATCCAGACCCCCACAGCCTCCAGGCACCATGAAAGAACATCCACAACATCATTTAGTTCACTTGGAATGTAGATGTACAATTGGGTATCATCAGCATACTGATGATCCCTCATCCTGTGGTGATGGATGATCTCACCCAGCAGCTTCATGTAGATGTTAAAAAAGAGCGGAGAGAGCACCAAACCCTGAGGCACCCCACAGAGCAGGGGCTGTCAGTCGGACCTCTCACTCCCTATCAACACCGATCAGGACTGGTCTCAGAGGAAGGAGGCGAACCAGTGCAAAACTGTGCCACCCACCCACAACTCCCGGAGCCGACCTAAAAGGATACAATGGTCGATGGTATCGAAGGCTACAGAGAGGTTGAGAAGAGCCAGGATGGATGCACTGTCCCCATCCCGCTCTCGCCAGAGATCATCTAAAAGCACGGCCAATGCCATTTCTGTTCCATATCCAGCCCTGAAACCCAACTGGAAGGGGTCCAGATAATCCATTTCATCCAGGATCCTCTGGAGTTGCAGCGCAACCACCTTCTCTATCACCTTCCCTAGAAAGGGGAGGCGAGAGACTAGATGAAAATTGTCCAGGACAGTGGGGTCCAGCAGTGGCTTCTTGAGGAGAGGGTGAACCAGCACCTCTTTAAAAGGTGCCAGGAATACCCTCTCCTCCAAGGATGAATTAACCAACTCTAGAACCCACCCACGTCACCTCTCGGGTGGTCTTGACCAGTCAGGAGGGGCATGGATCTAGTATACAGATGGCTGAGCTCACAATCCCAAGGACCTTGTCCACTTCCTTGGGTGCAACAGGATCAAACTATTCCCAGATAACAGGGTAAGTCCACTCCCCAGGCATTTCCAAAGGACCTGCACCATGCTTGGCCTCCAACTGAGAATGAATCTGAGTGATTTTATCCACCAGATGCAGAGCAAATTCCTCTGCACAGCCCTGGAGGTAAACCTCTGAACCCTTCTTACCCAGGAGGGTCCGGATAATCTTAAATAGGGCTGCCAGGCAGCACTCCGCAGATGTAATAAGAACAAAGAAATACTTGTGTTTCACCGCTCTTACCACAAGGTAGGCCTTAATAGTGGCTCTAGCTCGTGTTCGATCGGATTTGTCCCTCGTCTTCCTCCAGCAGCACTCTAGATGTCTCTCGATCCTTTTCAGTTCCCTCAACCCTTCTGTAAACCATGGGGAGTGGTGGAAGCGATGAGTCAAGAGAGGTTGCACGGGCACAATTCTTTCTAAGACCTTGGCTGCCTTCCTATTCCAGGCAGTGGCCAGAGCCTCAGCAGGACTGTGCAGCAGAATCTCAGGGATAACCTCGAGTTCCCTTTGGAACCCTGCTGGATCCATCAGTTGCCGGGGGCGGACCGATTGAATACGTTGTGCCTCCCTGTGGAGGGGGGCAACATAAGAGAATCTCAGCAGCTCAGGCAGGGAGGTTGCTACACAGCAGAGAGGCTAGTACGGTAGCAACAACCCCAACTGATCCCTCGAGCCTAACTTCAGAAACAGGGTCTCACAACCAGCAACTTGGGAAGCAGCACCCCTGAAGGCCAACAGAGACTCTCTGATGACAATTGCTACCCTCCCTCCGCTGGGGTCTTGGCTGATGACATACCCTAACCCCGGCTGGGCACATTTCCGAAAGGGGAACCCCCCTTCAGACTCCAGCCAGGTCTCGGTAATGCATACCAGGTCGGCCTGCTCCTCCCTAATAAGGTCACAAATAAGGGGGGCTTTATTGCAAACCGACCTGCGCTGAGGAGCAGCAACTGAAAGCCCGGGCCCCTGTAGGTCTGCTGACCAGGGCCTGGAGCCACTGGTACAACACACCAGGGGCGTCTTCCCTGAGAGCGGCCTGCACTCTGTCTCCCTTTGAAACGTCCCATATCCATCACCACCTAAATATACTGACCCACCCTGAGCTCCCCAGAGTGTCCATTCCCTCCCAGCTCTGGCCTCCCAGAAACCCTAGCCAGAGATCCTTCCATGCTACCCAATTGAATTGACAGGGCCAATGGGTGCCTAAAATCTGCATATTCAGGCTTTAACTCCAGTAATGGAAGGTACTCATTGATCCCATTATTTCAATCTCCCAGAGTTGCTAGCAATGGGGTGGCATATAAATTTAATTAAAAATAATAATTTCAGTAGCAATAATCTTACATAGTATTGAGATGCTTCTGATAGTGATAATCTTTTTTATTTGTTCAGTTGCTTCCGACTTTTTGTGACTTTATGGACCAGCCCACGCCAGAGCTTCCTGTCAGCCGTCACCATCCCCAGCTCCAAGGTCGAGTCCGTCACCTCCAGAATATCATCCATTCATCTTGCCCTTGGTCGGCCCCTCTTCCTTTTGCCTTCCACTTTCCCTAGCATCAGCATTTATTTATTCATTTGTTTGTTTGTTTGTTTATTATCAAATTTATCACCACCCAACTCCCCCAAGGGGGACTCTGGGCGGTTTACAACAAAATTAAAATCATTAACATACAATTATAAATAGATTAAAATACACAGTAAATAACAGTTTAGAATATAATGAATATAATAAAATCCAATAGCAGAACCTTCCTAAGTTTGTAAAAAGGGCACTCCAGGGTTAATCTAAGATGCTAGCCATCTCCAGGTATATACACTCTCCTTCCTGCCCCAAGCATACTGAAAAAGCCAGGTTTTGAGTTTTTTTCGGAAGTCCAGGAGCGAGGGGGACTGTCTGATCTCTGGGGGAAGAATGTTCCAAAGGGCAGGGGAAACAGCAGAGAAAGCACGCTTCCGAGACCCCGTTAGATGGAACTCCTTAACCAATGGGGTCCATAGCATGCCCCCTCTGCATGCCTGGGTGGGACGGGATGAAGCAATGGGGATGAGACGGTCCCTTAGTTATCCTGGTCCCATGCCATGTAGGGCTTTAAAGGTGATAACCAACACCTTGAATTGGACCCGGAAGCAAACTGGGACAAAGTAAACGTGTTATGTGTGTCCTCCTTGGGACACCCAAAATTGTCCGCGCGGCTGCATTCTGGATCAGTTGTAGCTTCTGGATATTCTTCAAGGTTAGCCCCATGTACAGCGCATTACAGTAATCTATGTGGGAGATAACCAAGGCATAAGTGACCGTTCGAAGAGCCTCTCATTCCAGGAAGGAGCATCTTCTCCAGGGTATCCTGTCTTCTCATTATGTGGCCAAAGTACTTCAGTTTTGCCTTTAATATCATTCCCTCAAGTGAGCAGTCTGGCTTTATTTCCTGGAGTATGGACTGGTTTGATCTTCTTGCAGTCCAAAGCACTCTCAGAATTTTCCTCCAACATCACAGTTCAAAAGCGTCTATCTTCCTTCGCTCAGCCTTCCTTGTGGTCCAGCTCTCACAGCCATAGGTTACTACCGGGAATACCATTGCTTTAACTATGCGGACCTTTGTTGTCAGTGTGATGTCTCTGCTCTTAACTATTTTATCAAGATTTGTCATTGCTCTCTTGCCAAGAAGTAAATGTCTTCTGATTTCCTGGCTGCAGTCAGCGTCTGCAGTAATCTTTGCGCCTAGAAATACAAAGTCTCTCACTGCCTCCAAGTTTTCTCCCTCTATTTGCCAGTTATTAATCAAGCTGGTTGCCATAATCTTGGTTTTTTTGAGGTTTAACTGCAACCCAGCATTTGCACTTTCTTCTTTCACCTTCGTCATAAGGCTCCTCAGCTCCTCCTCGCTTTCAGCCATCAAAGTGGTATCATCTGCATATCTGAGATTGTTAATGTTTCTTCCAGCGATTTTAACTCCAGCCTTGGATTCATCAAGCCCAGCATGTCGCATGATGTGTTCTGTGTACAGGTTGAATGGGTAGGGTGAGAATATACAACCCTGGCATACTCCTTTCCCAATCTTAAACCAGTCCGTTGTTCCGTGGTTTGTTCTTACCGTTGCTACTTGGTTGTTATACAGATTCCTCAGGAGGCAGACAAGATGACTTGGTATCCCCATAAAACCAAGAATTTGCCACAATTTGTTATGATCCACACAGTCAAAGGCTTTAGAATAGTCAATAAAACAGAAATAGATGTTTTTCTGAAACTCCCTGGCTTTCTCCATTATCCAGCGGATATTGGCAATTTGGTCTCTAGTTCCTCTGCCTTTTCTAAACCCAGCTTGTACATCGGGCAATTCTCGCTCCATGAATTGCTGGAGTCTACCTTGCAAGATCTTGAGCATTACCTTACTAGCATGTGAAATAAGTGCCACTGTTCAATAGTTTGAACATTCTGTAGTGTTTCCATTATTTTGGTATGGGGATATAAGTTGATTTTTTTCCAATCTGATGGCCATTCCTGTTTTTTCCAAATTTGCTGGCATATGGCATGCATCACCTTGACAGCACCATCTTGCAAGATCTTAAACAGTTCTCCTGGGATACCGTCGTTTCTTGCTGCCTTGTTATTAGCAATGCTTCTTAAGGCCTATTCAACCTCACTCTTCCGGATGTCTGGCTCTAACTCACTGACCACACCGTCAAATCTATCCCCGATATTATCATCCTTCCTATACAGATCTTCCATATATTGTTGCCTCCTTTTCTCGATCTCTTCTGCTTCTCTTAGGTCCTTGCCATCTTTGTTTTTGATCATACCCGTTTTTGCCTGGAATTTACCTCCAATGTTTCTAATTTTCTGGAAGAGGTCTCTTGTCCTTTCTATTCTATTGTCTTCTTCCACTTCCGCACATTGCTTGTTTAAAAATAATTCCTTATCTCTTCTGGCTAACCTCTGGAATTTTGCATTTAATTGGGCATATCTCCCCCTATAACTGTTGCCTTTTGCTTTCCTTCTTTCTGGGGCTACTTCCAGTGTGTCAGCAGACAGCCATCGTGCCTTCTTGGTTTTCTTTTTCTTTGGGATGTTTTTTGTTGCCGCCTCCTGAACAATGTTGCGAACTTCTGTCCATAGTTCTTCTAGGACTCTATCTACTAAATCTAGTCCCTTAAATCTATTCTTCACCTCCACTGCATATTCATTAGGAATATTAGTGAGCTCATATCTAACTGATATGTGGGTCTTCCGTATTCTCTTTAGTCTGATTCTAAATTGTGCAGTAAGAAGTTCATGATCTGAACTACAGTCAGCTCCAGGTCTTGTTTTTACCGACTGTATAGATGTCCGCCACCTTTGGCTGCAAAGGATGTAGTCAATCTGATTTCAGTGTCGACCATCTGGTGACGTCCATGTATAAAGTCGTCTTTTAGGTTGTTGGAAGAGAGTGTTTGTTATGCACAGTGAGTTGTCTTGGCAAAATTCTATCAGCCTATGTCCCGCTTCATTTTGTTCTCCCAGACCATGCTTACCTCTAATTCCTGGTGTTGTTTGACTACCCACCTTAGCATTCCAGTCTCCTGTAATGAAAATAACATATCTTTTTGGTGTATTATCCAGTAGGTGCTGCAGATCCTCATAGAACTGATCTACTTCTGCTTCTTCAGCATGTGGTTGGGGCCTATATTTGGATCACTGTGATGTTAAATGGCTTCCCCTGAATTCCAATTGAGATCATTCTATCGTTTTTTGGATTGTATCCAAGCACTGCTTTAGCCACTTTATTATTAATTATGAAGGCTACTCCATTTCTTCTGTGGTCCTCCTGTCCACAGTAGTAGATCTGGTGGTCATCTGATGTGAAGTGGCCTATTCCAGTCCATTTCAGTTCACTGACACCCAAAATGTCTATATTTAATCTTGACATCTCCCCAGTAACCACATCCAATTTGCCCTGGCTCATAGATCTTACATTCCAGGTTCCTATGGTGTGTTGATCTTTAGAACATCAGATTCGTCGTTCACCACCAGCTCCGTCGGCCGCTAGCCATCCTTTTGGCTTTGAGCTAGCTGCGTCATCACATCTGGGGCTAGTTGAACTTATCCTCTGTTCCTCCCCAGTAGTATTTTGACCATCTTCCGACCTGGGAGTCCCATCTTCTGATGGTATACCAACATATTTCTGGTTGTACTGATCCATTTAGTTTTCACGGCAAGAATACTGGGGTGGGTTGCCGTTACCTTCCCCAGGGATCGTATTTAGTCTGACCTCTCCGCCATGACCTTCCCTTCTTGGGTGTTCCTTTACAGTTTAGTTCATGGCGTCATTGAGGTGCTCAAGCTCCAGCACCATGTCAAGGTAACGATCTCCTCTGCTGGAGAGTGATAGTCTACAAAACAATTAATATTCATGATATCGGTACTAAATGTTATCTGGCCCAAATTTTCAAGAATGATTTGAGCCTTGTTCTTCTCTTTGTAATTCAGATATATTTTAGTAATCACCCACTTTCTCCTGTGCTATTTTCATTTATTTCCCTACATTTGAGAATTTGGGTTGAGTCATGGACTGGGCTTACACATAGTACTAAGCCATGATTTGTTTATTAGGCATAATGGCTGATCTCATCCTTAACATTAAGCCATAAACTATGTTTTAAAAATCACAATAGCTAGATGTATGTCATGTTAAACCACCAACAAACAAGCCACATTATAGCAGAACATGATTTTGAGCCCATCTATGATATAGGAACAGGATATCAAGGGAAAATGGATCCTACTGCAAGTTTGTTCCTTAGCATAGTAAAATTAAACAGGAATTCCTGATATGAAAAATAGAAAGGTAACAACTTGTACATATCATTTAGTTTTTCACAGCATTTATAAGTCCTATAAAAGAAATGGAAGGTGTATCATAAGTGTGTGCACATATGTATTTGTGTCTGAGTGTGTGTGTGCGTGTGTATGAATGAAGATACTATTAAGGTGGCAAGAAGATTGTGCACAGAAGTTCAGCTGGACTATGGTTTTGATTTAATCTGCTATCTTTATGTTACTAATGTAAATTACTGTATATTTCTATTAACTGAAAAAGACTTAGGATATTAAGCATGTATTGAGCTGCAAAGCGTAAATTAAATAATTCCCCCCTTGTCTTAAACTGCGGCTCCAGAAGTTGTTGTCAAAATATTTCTGTATTGGAGTATTTATGTACAAGCACTGAATTTTCAGCAGATCTACGACATACATAGGAACTAGTAAGCAACATCTCCAACTTGAACTTGCTTAGAAATAATTTTTCTGCTAAAGTTGGGAAAAGAAACAAAAGTCTACCTCTTTGGATGAATAGCCTGGAACCAATCTTGCCACACTGTCCCAGTTGATAGGTTGAGGAACCCCAATTAAAGAACAAAGAATCATATCCAAAACCATTTGACTATTGTCATATGGGACGTTATTATTTTCTATATATCCACGATTCATTGTTGGCACTGGAAAAGACATGAAAAGGTTAACAATTCTCACATTGCTTAAAGAATTTTGGTTTGCCCAACTTTCTTTGGATAACAATGCACCCAAAACTAATTAGTTATCTATTGTATAGCTGCCAACAGGGTGTCTTAAAAAAAGCCACATAGGAGCATTATAGTGTCCATGGGTACCACCTTAGAGATTCAGGATTGTCCCATCACATTATCTCCTATGCCAACTCAACTCCCCACATCCTGCCTCATCAGGCTGGTATGTTCTCTAGTTGCATAAGACAAAGGCTATGGCATGAACATAGAAAAGTAAAATATATAACATCTGATATTAATATGGTAGCAGTTTATCAAGCAGTTGAATTATTGTGGAAGTAATTCAGATAACATTAGAGTTCAGTATTACTTAAAAGAATAAACCAAAACCAAAAGAATAAATGAAAAGTTTTAATTGAAGTGATAGATATCATTTATCATATCAAGAAAAAAAAAGCAGCACTAAAATGGATGGTTTTGAACAATTCTGTTCTTGCAAGAATACAGGGCTCAAATCTGAAATCTCACTACTCAGGCAGCATTAACGCACATCATTCTAGTATTTTTTTTATAATCAAAAATAAATTTATTTATTTCAGTCGTAGGTCAGCATAAAACTAGAAACATAGCAATCACTTTAAAATAGAAGTAAAAATAAAAATTCATATTGATAGAATAAAATATTTTTTATTAAAATAAACCATGCTAAAAAGAGGTTTAATACTCTTATGGGATCAGATCCAGTCTTAAGGCTTAATGTTTTCAAGGAATTTACTCCCCAACCTATCCATTTCAGTAGCACACATTTTACATCGTATGCCTTATCTAGATTACTAAAGTGAGTTCTCTGTTAGCATACAAGTTTTTAAAAATTACTCATAGACAGAACACTGATAATAAAAGGCAAGAAACACTAACAAAATCTAAAAATTAGAAATGTTTCTGTGCCTTCAGTTTTCTGACAGCATTGGAGGAAATGCAGCCACATATAGGAAATATCCTAGTATTAACATTTACCCCCCCAAAAAAACCTGGGGATATGATAAACTAAGCAATTGTCAGTCAGTCAAACTTTATTTTGGTCAAAGACCAGTACAGAACAAAACAATTAACAAACTGTTTAAAAGTAAAAGAGGAGGACCAAACATAAAACACAAGCTAAAAAAATAATACAGAATATTGTCACTATTACCACTGTAAACTACTGTAAAATCTCTAGGGCTAAAAAAACCCCAGAATATTATTTGTCTATAACTATAACTAAGAAACTAAGCAATTGGAGATCATCTGCTACATAATTATTTAGAATACAGGTACTCTTTTCTATACGAAAGTAAGTGCATTTTAAGGGTGGGAACTGCTCTCAATCCAATTATTGTCCTGTACTTTTGTGAAGAAATATAGTCTTTCTCAAACAGTTTAAGCCTTATTTGAACACGGAAATGATGAAAAATTAAACCTTATAGTCCTGTAATTGGATAAACGAATTAACTTGAAAAATCTAACTTTTTAAAAATTAGGTTAGTGATGCTAAATGGAATTTCAGAAAGCACTACATACTTGAAACAAAAGGTCCTTCCCAGAACAAAAGCTGAAAAAAGTTTTTTTAAGCATCCCTCACTCTACATCACCATTTTGCTGTGGTAGACTCATATTATCTGCAGTTCTTATAAATTGCAGTGACTATTTAACTGGAAGCAGCATCTTTCCAATGTTTTGAGTGCCTTTAAGGTCTCATCCTTCATTAATTTCCCCACAGCCCTAATCCCTTGTTGCATAAACAGATGCAGAAAACACAGAATATCAGAGATGGAGAAGAAAACAGATAGTATAAATTACCTGAAGTATGCTTCAATAGAATCAGGGCGTCGCTTGCAAACCAATAGGTAAGTGGTCTGTAGATTCAAAATGTAGAGAAAGCGTCTCACAAGCCTAAGCAAAAATAGTGCATAAGTGTGTGTGTGTGTGGGGGGGGGGGGGTAAACCAAAGAATTATATTATAACTTGAGGGGAGGCAGAACCTCACTGTCAACTTTATCACACATTTTCAGAAAGCAAGTCACTCTGTTCAGTTCTAAGTTTAGAGAAGACTGCATCCTAAACTGAACTTGACCCATCCTTGCTTTAAGAGGCAGCATGTTTTTCTTTCTCTGACTCTTCCTTCATCCACACCACCCCCTTTTGTGCAATGGAAGGCAAGTAAGCAGGAATCGCTCCAACACTCTGAGGCGTAGCTACTGCTTCACCCACACAAAGCGGGGAGAACTTTCCTACCTATCCGCTTTACCGGACATCACACACGCGCGCAAATATACAACCCTCTCCTCAAGCCCTTAGACTTCTCTCATTATTTTGTTATAGTAAGAAATTATATTTTTATTCCAAGGTGCACGTCAACTTCCCAGGCAATAAAAACATTGCTCAATCATTTTCATTTTCTGAACTTTCGACCCTCAGGACTGGGGATAATGATATTTTTTTAAAAAAAATCCCCTAAGGAATTCATTTTCTAAATTCTAACAGCAGCAACATAACACTTTCTCTTTAAGAATGAATTTTACTATTAAAAAACATTGAAAATCAAGAGGCTCACAGTATTTTTTTTTAAAAAAACACGAGACTGACTTAAAATAATGAACCGGTTTAGAAACACCACTACCTAAAAAGTCAAATATTACGCAGTCAAATGAACCATGAATTAGGTAAGCTGCTCCTCCATCGGTGTCACTTATACTAAATTGGGAGGCGACGGAATTGTGCCATTTTTATAGCTTCCACTCACTCCCTCGCCCACCCGCTCGCTCACCCACCCACCTGCTCTCCCAGCCTCCTTAGCCTTTGGCAGTCCACTCTCTTACTACCGCCCTTTTCTGATAAAAAAAGAGAGACCGCTACAGGGGAAGGGAAATATTCAGTCATTCACACCCTAAGTAGCCAATCCACGCGCCGCACCTCGCTATATCACGCCTTCCCGTGGTCCCAACGGGCCAATAGCAAATCAGGAGGGTTAGCGCACGCGCGCCTCCTCCTTTTCGTTTTTGTCGCAGTGCAGCGGCCTTCTGCTCTTTGCGCAAACCTCTTCTCTCACGCCTTCTTCCGCCCTGCCCTTCCGCGTCTGGTCGCCTAGCAACAAGCGACAGCGCCCTATAGTTCCAGCCCAGGTCAGCTTTCCAATCAGGGCGCTCCCTGGCTGAAAAGATGGAGTAGGAAGGAGCGACGGGGAGGGATTGAGTGCGAAAGAGCAGAACAGTTTAGAAAAGGGTATAAGGTAGACCGCCACGCGCTTCATGTGGTCTTTGTTGTATCGTCACTTGGTCCGATAATGTAACTCAGACCAACCTTTATAAAACTTATTGTTACCAAGATGCAAGATGAATGGGTGTGGCCTTGCAGCTAGAAGTTTACCGATCTTATCTGTAGCTTGATTCATGTCAACTGATTTCTATTTTCTCAGTGGAAACGTTTCGCTCCTTATCCAAGGAGCTTCTTCAGTCTGAGCAAAGTTGGTAAGGGAATCCTAAATATGTTTCTAGGTAGCTGTGTGACCTTACACCTGGGGTCATGGTTATATTGAGATGTTATTTTAAGTCCTTTTATTATCTAAAGGAGGATCGTTAAGATCACCATGCTGCTGTTGAGCTTGTGAAATGGTCTTAATCTTCCTAGGCACAGAAGACAAAGCAGGGAGAAAGATGGGAGAAAGATTGTGCCTGAGGCCAATTTCTCCCATCTTTCTCCTGGCTCTGTCTTCTGTGCCTAGGAAGATTAAGACCATTTCACAAGCTCAACAGCAGCATGGTGATCTTAACGATCCTCCTTTAGATAATAAAAGGACTTAAAATAACATCTCAATATAACCATGACCCCAGGTGTAAGGTCACACAGCAACATATTTAAGGATTCCCTTACTAACTTTGCTCAGACTGAAGAAGCTCCTTGGATAAGGAGCGAAACGTTTCCACTGAGAAAATAGAAATCCAGTTGACATGATTCAAGCTACAGACAATTCCACCTGGATGACTGAGAACCTTCATAGACATTTTACCGATCTTACCCCCTTTTTTTAAAGTGTAGTTAAAATTTGCCTTGCAAGTCAATATTTTCTTCAGTTAAAAATCTATCAAGCTATTTATGTGGTCGCTAAGAGTAAATGCAGGCCTGATAGCACATAATCATAATTAGAAAATACATTAACCCTAACTGTATTTAACTTTTATATGCCACCATCAGCCAAACTCCCTTTCAGTTTCTCTTGACCTAAGCAGTTTCTAGCTGGCTGAACTCATTTTAGGCCTGCCCTTCTATCTCCAGTTTGGGACCATGATTATTGTCATTCGTAGTGGAAGATTTGCTAAAATTGCACCCCAACAAATTTAGGAGAAAATGTTAATTTGGTTTGAGTCAGGCATAGTTCTGATTATGAAACTCCTGAAGTGAAATGCACTCTGCGTATGCTCAAATATTATGCTTCTTGTTTCAGGTAGCAAAATGTTTGGGATGATGAGTGGGGAATGCACCAAATAAGAAGCTCCAGATGAGTGGATAATGCTGTCAATGAGGTAGATGATCCACTGTCAAAAGTGGAAAGTAAATCTTGATCTCACATCAAAACTGTTGTGTGTGCAGGGCAATCTGTTTGCAGTATACCTTGTTATACTAACTACTGAGAAACAAACCTGTTCTTATCTCCATAGCTACAGTATATGCTTGCTTCTGCTTTGGGGTCACTTTAGGATGTGATGAATGGAATGCTGGGAATTCATTTATTAGCTCTCCTTTCACAATCAATCCTAATATAAATAATTAAGCCTACCTAACAGTTTTTGAATATGAAATAATGATATACAGTATGTAAAATTACAAACTCGGGGAGAAAATTCAGGCAGGCCATTAGTATTCCCTAAATGTTTTCAGTTTCCCTGGAACAGTTTTTATGGACATGGCTGTCAAGCTGAGGGTTCCATCTTACACATCTTAGTCAAGCAATGGAAATCAGTTCTAGTAAGCTGGAAGTGAATCCATGACAAAAAGGAAATTGTGAGGAATAAGTGCCTGACCTGAAGTTTTCTCAAAGTATCATTCATGAAATACTCTGGCATCTGATTTCAGCTAGAGTAAAACACAGAATAGAACTATTCAAATATTTTAACTTTGGTATGTGTCTGGGAGACAATCTTACTTGATATAATTGTATCTGAAAAGTTTCATACACAAACACCAGATTGTCCAAGCAGAACTGTTTTGGGGCAGTGTTAGGCTTCAGGGTTTAGTGATCGTGGTCTAGACAACAGATTTTCTGACATTTCACTGGCAACTGTGACTGGCACCTTCAGATAGCAGACCACCTTGCCTGAAGGTGGTCACTAAAGCCTGAAGCCCAACTCTGCTGAACAGATACTGGCAATGAAAGCCTACACCAGTACATAGAACTGTGTTTATTTACAATGAGACCCCCAAGAAATAAATTAAATATATACACAAATAATATATCAGTTCTTTTTTAATGATAAAAAACCAGTTCCCAAAGTTCTCAAGTCTTCTTCAATGAGAAATAATATATTCACATGAATACACAAGTGCATTAGTAAATCTGCCCTGAAATAAAACGAACTGCAATGTAGATAAAAGGGGAAAAAATAAAACTCTTAGTTATGTATGTTTGTAAGCCTTTTACAAAGAGTAATATCCAATTAGTATACAGTATTTATGTATTAAATGTGTAACATTCATTTTAGTTCCACATATGAGCTAAACCGTGAAGGGACACCCAAGACGGGAAGGTCGTGGCAGAGAGGTCAGACTAAATACGATCCCTGGGGAAGGTAATGGCAACCCACCCCAGTATTCTTGCCGTGAAAACTAAATGGATCAGTACAACCAGAGATATGTCAGTATACCATCGGACGATGGGACTCCCAGGTCGGAAAATGGTCAAAATGCTACTGAGGAGGAACAGAGGATAAGTTCAACTAGCCCCAGATGTGATGACGCAGCTAGCTCAAAGCCGAAAGGATGGCTAGCGGCCGACGGTGCTGGTGGTGAACGACGAATCCAATGTTCTAAAGATCAACACACCATAGGAACCTGGAATGTAAGATCTATGAGCCAGGGCAAATTGGATGTGGTCATTGGGGAGATGTCACGATTAAATATAGACATTTTGGGTGTCAGTGAACTGAAATGGACTGGAATGGGCCACTTCACATCAGATGACCACCAGATCTACTACTGTGGACAAGAGGACCACAAAAGAAATGGAGTAGCCTTCATAATTAATAATAAAGTGGCTAAAGCAGTGCTTGGATACAATCCAAAAAACGATAGAATGATCTCAATTCAAATTCAGGGGAAGCCATTTAACATCACAGTGATCCAAATATAGGCCCCAACCACAGATGCTGAAGAAGCAGAAGTAGATCAGTTCTATGAGGATCTGCAGCACCTACTGGATAATACACCAAAAAGAGATGTTACCATCATTACAGGAGACTGGAATGCTAAGGTGGGTAGTCAAACGACACCAGGAATTACAGTTAAGCATGGTCTGGGAGAACAAAATGAAGCAGGACATAGGCTGATAGAATTTTGCCAAGACAACTCACTGTGCATAACAAACTCTCTCTTCCAACAACCTAAAAGACGACTTTATACATGGACTTCACCAGATGGTCAACACCGAAATCAGATTGACTACAGCCTTTGCAGCCAAAGGTGGCGGACATCTATACAGTCGGTAAAAACAAGACCTGGAGCTGACTGTAGTTCAGATCACGAACGTCTTATTGCACAATTTAGAATCAGACTAAAGAGAATAGGGAAGACCCACAGATCAGTTAGATATGAGCTCACTAATATTCCTAATGAATATGCAGTGGAGGTGAAGAATAGATTTAAGGGACTAGATTTAGTAGATAGAGTCCCAGAAGAACTATGGACAGAAGTTCGCAACATTGTTCAGGAGGCGGCAACAAAAAACGTCCCAAAGAAAAAGAAAACCAAGAAGGCAAGATGGCTGTCTGCTGAGACACGAAGTAGCCCCAGAAAGAAGGAAAGCAAAAGGCAAAAATGGTTATGATCAAAAACAAAGATGGTAAGGACCTAACAGAAGCAGAAGAGATCAAGAAAAGGTGGCAAGAATATACGGAAGATCTGTATAGGAAGGATAATAATATTGCAGATAGCTTTGACAGTGTGGTCAGTGAGTTAGAGCCAGACATCCTGAAGAGAGAGGTTGAATAGGCCTTAAGAAGCATTGCTAATAACAAGGCAGCAGGAGACGACGGTATCCCAGCTGAACTGTTTAAAATCTTGCAAGATGATGCTGTCAAAGTGATGCATGCCATATGCCAGCAAATTTGGAAAACACAAGAATGGCCATCAGATTGGAAAAAATCAACTTATATCCCCATACCAAAAAAGGGAAGCACTAAAGAATGTTCAAACTATCGAACAGTGGCACTTATTTCACATGCCAGTAAGGTAATGCTCAAGATCTTGCAAGGTAGACTCCAGCAATTCATGGAGTGAGAATTGCCAGATGTACAAGCTGGGTTTAGAAAAGGCAGAGGAACTAGAGACCAAATTGCCAATATCCTCTGGATAATGGAGAAAGCCAGGGAGTTTCAGAAAAACATCTATTTCTGTTTTATTGACTATTCTAAAGCCTTTGACTATGTGGATCATAACAAATTGTGGCAAATTCTTGGTTTTATGGGGATACCAAGTCATCTTGTCTGCCTCCTGAGGAATCTGTATAACAACCAAGTAGCAACGGTAAGAATAGACCACGGAACAACGGACTGGTTTAAGATTGGGAAAGGAGTATGGGGGTTGTACTGTATATTCTCACCCTACCTATTCAACCTGTACACAGAACACATCATGCAACGTGCTGAATGAATCCAAGGCTGGAGTTAAAATTGCTGGAAGAAACATTAACAATCTCAGATATGCAAATGATACCACTTTGATGGCTGAAAGCGAGGAGGAGCTGAGGAGCCTTATGACGAAGGTGAAAGAAGAAAGTGCAAATGCTGGGTTGCAGTTAAACCTCAAAAAAACCAAGATTATGGCAACCAGCTTGATTAATAACTGGCAAATAGAGGGAGAAAACGTGGAGGCAGTGACAGACTTTGTATTTCTAGGCGCAAAGATTACTGCAGACGCTGACTGCAGCCAGGAAATCAGAAGACGTTTACTTCTTGGCAAGAGAGCAATGACAAATCTTGATAAAATACTTAAGAGCAGAGACATCACACTGACAACAAAGGTCCGCATAGTTAAAGCAATGGTATTCCCGGTAGTAACCTATGGCTGTGAGAGCTGGACCATAAGGAAGACTGAGCGAAGGAAGATAGATGCTTTTGAACTGTGGTGTTGGAGGAAAATTCTGAGAGTGCTTTGGACTGCAAGAAGATCAAACCAGTCCATACTCCAGGAAATAAAGCCAGACTGCTCACTTGAGGGAATGATATTAAAGGCAAAACTGAAGTACTTTGGCCACATAATGAGAAGACAGGATATCCTGGAGAAGAAGCTGATGCTAGGGAAAGTGGAAGGCAAAAGGAAGAGGGGCCGACCAAGGGCAAGATGGATGGATGATATTCTGGAGGTGACAGACTCAACCATGGGGGAGCTGGGGATGGTGACAGCTGACAGGAATCTCTGGCGTGGGCTGGTCCATGAAGTCACGAAGAGTCGGAAGCGACTGAACGAATAAACAACAAAATAAAATCTTAAATCAAGTATTTTGCAAATAGCAGCATGAATTTAAATTTTACCAAATGTTAGGTTGTTACAATATTTTTTAAATTTTTCATTATAAAAAAAAATCAGTAAACTTACAGTTAGCTAGTATTGTTCAGAAAAACTCCTTCTGCATATCATGGTGTTTTTTAAATACTGCACAAAAATTAATTGCAAGCTGAAATATAAATATTGTTTTAACAAATAATAAAGTTTTATAGCATTGTTCATTTAGAGATGGACATATAAGGGTGTGGTCAAAATTGAGAAAGCATTTCAAGCTTGGGCCTTATTTGGAATAAGTTGGCTAAGTTCCAATTGAACAATGCATACAACATCTTGAGGGTTCTGTGTTCCATAAGGAACAACATTCAGAATGCTTTGAGTGTTCCACTCAAAGGATGTTTTTGATGATAACATTTCAGGTTGATCTGCCATCCTTTAAGAATACTTGTAAAGTTTTCACTTCTTTTTCCTTGGCTTAAAGCAACATACAGCTGACTGTGCTGGAATACCTTGGAAGGACCTCTTTGGAACCAAACGTTGTCATTTGGAAGAGGCAGTTGTATTGTCTGATGTTCTTCCTGAACTTGTTTGCAATAAGTTCATCATTGCTGTATTTATTTTCTATCCTGCCTTTATTATTTTTATAAATAACTCAGGGCAGCGAACATACCTAATACTCCTTCCTCCTCCTATTTTCCCCACAACAGCAACCCGGTGAGGTGGGTTGGGCTGTGTGTGTGTGACTGGCCCAAGGTCACCCAGCCGGGTTTCATGCCTAAGGCGGGACTAGAATTCTGTCTCCTGTTTTCTAGTCCGTTGCCTTAACCACTAGACCAAACTGGCTCTCTGTATAAATTGAGTTCATTGCAAATTGCCTATCCTAACCTTTCCCTTCATACAGCAGAAATTGGCAGTTTCTCCAGGGAATAGGAGGGCACGACAGTGAGGGCAGACTTTGGCCATTGCACCAACATCAGCAGAAATATTACATTGTGCGAGTTGTGCATTTTCCCTTGCTCTTTCTCTGTTGAGGTCTTGTCGAAGGCGGGTATTATCATGTTGAGGAACTCTCGCAGTAATTACTGTTTGCCACATATTCTTGAGTTGATCTTCCCTTTCTTCCTCCATCTCTTCTTGTGTCCTCATTCTGTGACTGTTGTTATTCTGGAGACTTGCAGCCCTTTCATCCTCCATTTGTTCATATCTTTTGCTATTTGTTCTTTGTCTCTGATCCTGGAGACATGCATTTCGCTGCTCCTTTGTCTCTTCCTCTCTTCTCCTGTGCCTCTTGTCATTCTGGAGACTTGCATGCCTCTCCTCCTCTGTCTCTCCTTCTGTCATGTTATTTGTTCTGACTGTTTGATCCTGGAGTCATGCGACCCTGGCCTCATCCAATTCTTGTTCTCTCTTCCTCCTTGCCGCTTCCCAATGATGTTTGGTGTTATCTGTTGACCATGACGTCCCCCCCCCTCTTTCCACACAGCATAATTAGGCTGACAATTTATTTTTATTTTTTTATTTTATTTTTTTACCACAATGCTGTATGGTGCCATCATCACCTCAGAAGAGTTCACACTTCCTGCTGGCTTCCCACTGACTTGTGGGAAGCTGGTAGGGAGCATTGGAAATGACAATCACATGACCGCAGCTGACCGCGGCAGCATAGTAGTGCTGAAGTAGCCACTTTTCCAAATTTCAATCCCACAGGAGTAATGGGTCCTGGATTTTGGATGCATTCTTTCAGTTAGCCCATGTGAGGTACGTTGATTCAAAAATTGTTGCCCTATGATGCACCGTTTTGCCCAATTGAAGGTTAAAAGAGACAAACAGGAGAGTTTTAGTAGTATATAGATGAATGAATAAAGCTATGAATGAAGCTTCATTCGTTCTATGAATGAAGATGTTAGACCAGTCAGCAGCCAGCTTTATAAGGAGTGCATTCTTAAGAACTGGGGAGGCAACAGAGAAAGCCTGACCTCAATCGCTGCCAGACAAGCTCATGGCATTCATAGGCAAACTCCTCAGGTGGTCTCAGGAAGTCTGGAGGTTCATGTAGAAAGAAACTTCTCAAACAGCCTGGACCTAAACCATTTAGGGCAGAGCTTTCCAAACTTTTCATGTTGGTGACACACTCTTACAGCAGGGCACAAGGCAGGCACTAGGACCTGCGCGGAATCACAGCAGGTTTGGAGGCAGCCAGGCACAAGGCAGGCACTAGGACCTGCGCGGAATCCTGGCAGGGCTCGGAGGCAACAGCAGCCACGACACACCCAGACACTGCAGCCGACACACTAACGTGTCCCGACACACAGTTTGGAAAGCTATGATTTAGGGATTTGAAGGAAAACAATTGTCAGCTCAGTGCTTTAAGCACAAGTGTAATACGGTCTATGCATTTTCATTCCAACAGAGGTTTCTGCACTAGACATTAAGGTAGAGCACATTACCAGTCAACCCTCTATGTTATATTACACATGTACCAGTTTTAAGGTCATTTTCTATCAGAAATGGATGCAGTTAGTACATCAACCGAAGCTGATCAAAAGCACTCCTGGACATTGTTTCAGTCTGAGAAACCAGAGAGAGACTGACCCAACTCTGTACCTACTCTTTCCAGGAGTGTGTAATCCCATTCACAACAGACAGAACTACCACCTCTCTAGAATGATGGTCCCTAACAATAAATACCTCTATCTTTTCTGATTTCAACTTCAATTTATTACCCCACATCCAACCCATTACTGACTGCAGGCAGGGGTTGAGTAGAGCTGTAACCTTACTTCCTCTCCATTATTTCCAACAGAAAATAAATTATTGGACAGTATTATGGTGCTGCTTCAATGGGGCACATCATAATTTCAACCATGATTCAATTATGCTGAGCTATTTTTTTTCATTTTTCATGTCGTCTACTTCCAAATGAAGCATTGCATTAACAAGGTGTCCTGAATATGGAATAACTTTCTCAGGAATATGGACTGTTTGATTTCCAATTTACTGGGTTTGATACTGCATCCTATTTACAGTGCATTCAGAAAGTATTCAGCCCCCCTTCACTTTTTTCAATTTTGTTATGTTGCAGCCTGATACTACAATCGTTCAAATTCATGTTTTGTCACATTAATCTACACCCAGTACCCCATAATGACAAAGTGAAAACAGAATTTCAGACGTGTCTGTAAATTTATCAAAAAGGAGAAACTGAGAAACTGAAATACCACATGTACGTAAGTATTCAAGACCCTTTGCAACAACACTTGAAATTTAACTCAGGCGCCTCCCATTTCTCTTGATTGTTGCTGAGCTGTTCCTACACCTTGATTGGAGTCCACCTGTGGTAAATTAAATTGATTGGACATGATTTGGAAAGGCACACACCTCTCTATAGAAGGCCTCACAGCGGACAATGCATACTGTATCAGAGCAAAAGCCATGAGGTCAAAGGACCTGCCTGCAGAGCTCAGAGACAAGGCACAGATCTGGAGACGGCTACAAAAAAATTTCTGCTGCACTGAAGGTTCCCAAGAGCACAGTGGCCTCCATAATTCTCAAGTGGAAGGCGTTTGGCACAACCAGGACCCTTCCAAGAGCTGGTCGCCTGGCCAAACTAAGCAATAGGGGGAGAAGAGTCTTAGTAAGAGAGGTGACTCTGACTGATATCCAGAGAGCCTATGTGGAGAGTTCCAGAAGGTTCCAGAAAGTTCCAGAAGGACAGCCATCACTGCAGCCCTCCACCGATCTGGGCTTTATGGCAGAGTGGCTAGACAGAAGCCTCTCCTCAGTACAAAACAGATGAAAGCCCGCTTGGAGTTTGCAAAAAAGCACCTGAAGGACTCTCAGACTGTGAGGAATAAGATTCTCTGGTCTGATGAAACCAAGATTGAACTGTTTGGCCTCAATTCTAAACGTTATGTCTGGAGGAAACCAGGCACCGCTCATCACCTGCCCAATACATTTCTGCTGCACAGTCCCTGGCTGCCGCCTGGAATAGAGAGGCAGCTGGGGCCTTGGACAGGATTGTGCCTATGCAGCCTCTCTTGTCCAGTCGGGCCCGAAGCTCCCCCTGGTTTACGGAGGAGCTGAGCGTTCTGAAGAGGATTAAGAGACGCCTAGAGCGCCACTGGAGGAAGACAAAGACTGAATCCGACCGAACACAGGCTAGAGCCACTATTAAGACCTACCTTGTGGCGATAAGAGCGGCAAAACGTCAATATTTCTCCGCTCTTATTGTATCTGCGGAATGCCGTCCGGCGGCCCTGTTTAAACTTACCCGATCCCTTTTAGGGAAAGGGGAGTCGGAAATCCATCTCCAGGGCCGTGCGGAAGAATTTTCTGGGCATTTATTGGATAAAACGCTCGGATTCACTCGGGGTTGGACTCCGAGTGTGAGACAGTCTGAAGGGATACCCAGGGAACGTACTTACTTTGTTAAGTGGGAACGGTTCAAGCCTGTCGGACCAGAGGAAGTGGACAGAGTTCTCCGGACTGTAAATGCCACCACCTGTCAATTAGATCCATGTCCCTCCTGGCTGGTGAAAGCAGCTTGGGAGGTGACTTGTAGTTGGGTCCAGACGATGGTTAATACATAGTTGGGGGAGGGGGGGTTTCCGGCAGCTTTTAAGGAAGCGCTGGTACGCCCTCTCCTCAAGAAACCATCGCTGGACCCTACTGTACTGGATAATTTTCGTCCAGTCTCTCACCTTCCCTTTTTGGGGAAGGTGGTTGAGAAGGTGGTGGCGTTGCAGCTCCAGAGGATTCTGGATGAAACGGATTATCTGGACCCCTTTCAGTCAGGTTTCAGGCCTGGTCATGGGACTGAAACTGCATTGGTCTCGCTTATGGATGATCTTTGGCGGGAGCGGGATGGAGGCAGTGCAACCTCTCAGTGGCTTTTGATACCGTTGACCATGGTATCCTTCTGGAGCGGCTCAGGGAGTTGGGGGCGGGCGGCATTGTGCTGCGCTGGTTCGCCTCCTTCCTCCAGGGCCGGTTCCAGTCGGTGTTGATAGGGAGCGAGAGATCCAGCCCGTGGGCCCTTTCATCTACCTGAAACCACTGGGTGAGATCATCCGTCTCCATGGGGTGAGATATCATCAGTATGCTGATGATACTCAATTATACATCTCCATCCCGGGGGAAGTAAGTGATGCAGTTTCTACCCTGTCCAAGTGCCTGGGGGCTGTAGGGGCCTGGATGGGGAAAAACAGGCTTCGACTGAACCCTAGTAAGATGGAGTGGCTGTGGATTAATGGCTCCTCGATATCTAGGAAATTGCCATCTTTAGTTCTGGATGGGGTGGCACTGCCCCAGACAGACCCGGTGCGTAACTTGGGGGTCCTCTTGGACTCACGACTCCTGCTCGAAGAGCAGGTGGCAGTCGTGGCCAGGAGGGCCTTTGCACAACTTCGTGTTGTGCGCCAGTTACGACCTTTCCTGGAACGAGAGGCCCTTCGGTCACTCATGCCCTGGTTATCTCACATATAGACTACTGTAATGCGCTCTACATGGGGCTACCCTTGAAGAGTATCCGGAAGCTTCAGCTGATCCAGAATGCGGCTGCACGGACGATCTTGGAAGTCCCTTATCGGACACACGTAACACCATTGTTACATGAGCTGCACTGGGTTCCAGTTTGCTTCTGGGTCCAATTCAAGGTGTTGGTTATGACCTTTAATACCGTCTTATCCCCATTACATTGTCCCGTCCCATCCGGTCATGCAGGGAAGGCATGCTACGGACCCCATCGGTCAAAGAATCCCATCTAACAGGGTCATGGAAGCGTGCCTTCTCGGCAGCAGTGCCTGCTCTGTGGAATATTCTTCCCCCAGAGTTAAGACAGTCCCCCTCGCTCCTGGACTTCCAGAAAAAATTCAAGACTTGGCTCTGCCAACAGGCCTGGGGCGGGAAGAAGAGTATATATTCCTGGGGATGGCTAATACCTTAGGATGGCCCTAGAATTGCCCTTTCCAATGTTTTAAGAAGATACTACCATCTTGATTTTATTATATTTATTGTATTTTTAAATTGTTTATTTTAATGTTTATTTAACTTTATATTTGAATTGTAAACCGCCCAGAGTCCCTTTGAGGGAGTTGGGTGGTGATAAATCAAATAAATAAATAAATAAATAAATAAATAAATAAATAAATAAATAAATAAATCATCCCAACAGTGAAGCATGGTGGTGGCAGCATCATGCTGTGGGGGTGTTTTTCAGCAGCAGGGACTGGGAGACTGGTCAGGGTTGAGGGAAAGCTGAATGGAGCAAAGTACAGAGATATCCTCAATGAAAACCTGTCCCACAGCGCTCAGGACCTCAGACTGGGCCGAAAGTTCACCTTCTAACATGACAACGATCCTAAGCACACAGCCAAGACAACACAGGAATGGCTTAGGGACAACTCTGAATGTCCTAGAATGGCCCAGCCAGAGCCCTGACTTGAACCCTATTGAACATCTCTGGAGAGACCTGAAAATGGCTGTCCACCGACGGTCCCCATCCAACCTGATTGAGCTTGAGAGGATTTGCAAAGAAGAATGGCAGAAACTCCCCCAATCCAGGTGTGCAAAGCTTGTCGCGTCATACCGAAAAAGTCTCGAGGCTGTAATTGCTGCCAAAGATGCTTCAACAAAGTACTGAGTAAAGGGTCTGAATACTTACGTATATGTGGTATTTCAGTTTCTCGTTTTTGATAAATTTACAGACACTTCTGAAATTCTGTTTTCACTTTGTCATTATGGGGTACAGAGTGTAGATTAATGTGACAAAACATGAATTTGAACGATTGTAGTATCAGGCTGCAACATAACAAAATTGAAAAAAGTGAAGGGGGTCTGAATACTTTCTGAATGCACTGTATGCCTCATGAAACAATTGTATACCCAACTTATCTAAGTATAGTTGTGGCCAGAATAAATTGAGCATCTCAATAGATGTTGATCACTGGGCATTCTGAGTTAAATGAACCATCCTGCTACCCATACCTTGAAAGACTATGCCTAGAGTTTTAAAATATGAGATATGTTCAAGTTTGTGACCATCTAGGGACCAATCAAGAGATTTCGAACACTTTGGAAACACCATCGCTTTAGTCTTGATATAATTTAATTATAATGACAGCGGTTTACAATAGGATGAAACAGAATACAAAATACACCTTAGCCCAGCAGGGGTTGTAGAAAATAAAAGTAACATAATCTGCATAAAGCAAAATTCATAATTGCCTACAGTATTTGTCAAACTTCAGTGGATAGTAAATCATCCAGGTATGGAGCAACTAATGGTTAGCTACCCAGTCATGTGTCAAGTGGTAAAGGTAAAGGTTCCCCCTGCACATTTGTGCAGTCATGTCCGACTCTAGGGGCTGGTGCTCATCTCCGTTTGTTAGCCGAAGAGCCAGCGTTGTCCGAAGACGCTTCCATGGTCATGTGGTTGCATGACGCGCGCGGAACGCTGTTACCTACCCACCAAAGTGGTACCTATTAATCTACTTGCATTTGCATGCTTTCGAATTGCTAGGCTGGCAAGAGCTGGAGCTAGTGCGGGAGCTCACTCTGCACGCAGGGCTAGGGATTTGAACCTCCGAACTTGCAATCGACAAGCCTGGCGTCTTACCCACTGAGCCACCACGCCCCTGTGTGTCAATTGGGCAGCTATATTAATTTAAACAATAAAAAATCAAACACATTGTGGGGCCAAGATGCACCCGTCTCACACCTCTGCTAGTTGGAATCTCTTTGGTTTAATATTCTTATATATTGCAAGGTACATTTAGGCAGGAACCTTCATGTAATTTCTACACTAGTGTGCAAAAGCAGTGATCTTGGATATCAGAACAAATGCACTTCTGATATCTAAAAAGGCAATAACCTTTTATGGTTTGATAATATATTTTTATGCACGATGTTACAGTATTGATGCCTGATTTATAGTGGAATGGCTGATCCTAAAGCCAGCCTATTCATTGTCAAAATATTTTCATTTTCAAATGAAATTTATACATTCTTGTATGAATCAATGAATTCAAAGTGAAGTGGTTACAGTGCTGAACTAGAATCAGGAAGAACAATTTCAAATCCCCATCTGTCTGTGGAAATGATTAGTTTCTCAGTCAAATTTACCTCTCACTGTCCTGCATACATGTATAAACTTGTGCAGTAAATTGCAGTCTTATATAGACATAGATAGAAGTAAATCCCACTGAACAAGTAGACATGCATAAGAAGATGATTAATATTAGTTTGACAAACCATACATATCTGTGCTGCAAAAATCCAGACGTTGCTACATAGCAGCAGAGAGATACATAAAGCTCTGTGCTGCCATCTTACAGTCATCAGATTTTTGCAGCCCATATAGAATCTGTCAGTGCCCTGTCCAGATTTGAGCACTGCAGACAATGTATGCACTCTCCTTCATTGTCTAATACAGTGTTTCGTAAACTTTTTTCTCTCAGGACCCTTCCTACTTTTAAAAATTATGGAGGACCCCAAAAGAGATTTTGTTTGTATGGGTTATATTTACCATATTAAAAATTAAAATCGACATATTCACTGCCGCTTCTCACAATAGTTTGATGGGATTTTAATATTGTATTATTTTTCAACATAGGCTGGCAAATAGTTTTGATTTTGCAAGCCCCTGATAGGGTCTTGGGGTCCTAGGACTACAGTGGTCTAATAGATTACTGGAAGGCAAATTCTGAAAAATTTAGTAAATTTAAAACATTTTTAAACTGCTAGGAGCAAAAAACAAAAGACCCATTATCTTTCTCCAGAAAATGTCGCTTTCAGATTTATTTATTAATTTACTGACTTTATATGCCATTCCAATCACAAGCAACTTTGAGTGGCTTACCCTCCAAAATACAATAATTGGATTAAACATAATTAACACAATACAGCAACAATATAGCCCTGAGGAACAGTCAAAACAGCTATCAATGATACTTCCAAAATGGACCAGAAGTTATATCATCCCCCAAAGCCCATCTGATAAAGCCAGCTCTTACAGGCCTTCCAAATTCTTAGCAAGATTAGGGCTACTTTAATCTCTGGAGTCATGCTATTCCGGAGGAGAGGAACAACAGAGAAGGTCTGCCATTGTGGAGCCTGATGGTGACACTTTGTAGGGGCCAGGATTTCATAATCTCAATTTTTCTTCTAATATAGTAACCAGAAATATAGCTTTGCTCCAATGCCATACATTTAACAGTAACTATGTCCCATTTTGATCAACATAATCACAAAGGTTAACACATGCATGTGCGCGCACACACACACTTAAGAGATAAATACATTGTGTTTCTATAGGATGTGTAAAATGCCAGAGGGAAAAAATATTCCTCAGTTTGTTAGACTGTGTAATAGGGAAACCCAAAATCTTTTCCATCTAAAATGGTTCTATGGCTCCATTAGCCTTATTCCACCTAAGTCAGAAGATACACGTGTATATTTACCAGAATGTATTTTATGTGTTTTCAAGCTTCACAAATTGTCAATTATAGCAACCAATACTGTGTAATATAAAAAGATGGCTGGAACATACTGCTAACACTAGTACATATCATAGTTGTAAGACTCATTTCATTTCAAATTGATATCCTACTTGCAATTTTACTGTGAATGTAAGATTCCTAAGAGAAAACAGGGCTGTACTCAAAATTCAGTGGAATTTAATAGATTTAACAGTTACTCCAACTGCATGATAAAATCTTCACTAAAAGCTAAATCATTATAACCATTTGCATTCTGGCTCCACTAAAGCAAGTATAAAGTTAAAGGTTCAGAGTTATGATTCACACTGATATGCATATATATGCTACTTTGTTAGTTATAATGAAGTAAGTTCACGTATGATAAAGATTGTAAATTCAAGAAAACTTCCTAAGAAGTGAGCCCTATCAAATTCAATACTATTCCACTAAGTATTTTTTAGGATCAGACTGAAAGTCAATGGTCCTTTTTATTAGAATTCAACCCATTGATAATAGTAAAGTATCAGAAAAATCAAGTATTTTATGCCTTGATTTGAAGGCCAGTTACAATCTGGAACTTACCCTTTTTCACCACCAGATGCTAGTTTCAGTAGGCAAGAAAAACTGGTTTCAGATATTAGATCCATATCAACATCTTTACTTACATTTCCCAGTACGTTTTTGGAGGAAAATCAGGGTACCAATTTATGTCACAGAGTTCAATCCAAAAGCACCTAATCATGTAAATAATAAAGAATTGCTTGTGGTTGTTCAGGCCTGACCCATCTTCAGCTGAATCCTGGTTTTTCATTTTTCTGGCCTACAGCTGCTAGTCTTATCAAATTAGAAATTCAAGTATTTTAATTAGAAATTACTGCACTGCTTCATCTTTAAATGAAAGGGATCAAAGAAAATTCCTTTCTCAAGGACCTTAGCACAATGATGAATTATACACTGACTGAACCTGAATGCTATGGGGAAAAAAGTATTTCTAGCTAAGGTACTCTCATTTAAGCTCTTTGTTCTATGCTACAATTTACCTCAAGATACAAAATTGTTTAGAATTCTTTAAAAAATTAGGTTTGTAGCAAAGCTGCAAATAAAAAGTTTATTTAAAAATATGTATAGAAGAATTTTGATTTAAAATGAAGGATGTCAATTTATATTTTCCAATTTGGAAATCCATTTATTTTAAGATGGTTAGAGAAAAAAATGAATGTATAATTTTGTTGCATTGTAAGCTCAAAGCATTTTAAGCTATCAACACAATAGAACTCCAAAGTCTATGTATTTCATCTAATACATTTCACCCCGAAATTAGTTTGTCATTTATCAACCCTTCTTCAGAATAAACTTAGATATTTATCCTGGCTGTTGAGAATGGCATGGCCTCAGTATAGTATTAAATGTGATTTTTATGAGCAGGAGTTTTATTTTCATATCAGTCTGGCTTTGTAAACAACACCTCACACCTTTTGGATACAAAAGCCACATTCGGTATTCTCACCCGAGCAATTGCTACAGATTTACTAAGCAGAATGTTAAGTGAAATGACACTGTTGGCATTTGCAATATTAAGAAACCAACTACAGAAAAACATGTATTTATGATTTTTATCAATCACTAGGCTCAAATTGCATGTGACAGTAACAGAATTAACTTTAAAACAAACAGATATACTGCCATTTTATGCTGAGTTTGAGCTCCTGTGAGATATTCTTGACAGAACATGTTTCAGTAAAAAGATAGAGGAAAGTTGTTACATAATTTACCTGGAAGAACAAGTGGCAATGTAGATTTTTAACAAATAGCAAATATCTTCCAATCCAAATAAGAGGACTACATCAGACTTCAAAAGCAATGCTATAGAGCAGTAAAAAAAAAAGACAACCTTCCAGCTTTCACAATGTTCGTATGCGGCATATGAAAAGAGGATCAAGTGATCTGTCAGTATATACCTCAGAACTACAATTAGATGGACTTTTTGCTGGTTTTTAAGCATATTACATATATTGTTTCTATCTAGTGGATGCATTAGTTTCAACCCTGTAAGTTTTCCTATTGCTAGCTCATCTCCCTAAATCAGAGATTTTCCTTTCACATCACAAAAATGTACAAAAAAAGAAAAGAAAACCAGCCACAAGGTATGCTCAAAACCTCTGAAAACATTTTATCTCAATACTACCACAATGCTACTGTATGAAGCAGATTCTTTAGACTTCAAGAATGGCTTCAGCACAGAGAGCTGTCTGAAGCCTTAGTACAAGCTTCTTCAGATCAGAAGATGATAGATATTTTGACTCTAGAGTCACCAATGTCTGAGATAATACGATGGACCTTAGCATGCTTTACCCAACTGCCTAATGTTCAATGAACCTAATACGGGTTTAGGGCCAATAACAACTGTCCCTATGATTGACACTACCAGGTATGAATAGCACATTACCTGTCAAAAACAGTGTTTTGCTACTTACTACTGAATGGCTACCCTAAAGTATTATTGGTGAATGCAGTCCAGTAGCTCTGATAAATCTTCAAGTATCAAAAATCTTCTTTATCTCCACTAAGCACAGGAGAATTTGATCTGACAGGAATTTTATTTGCTTCCACAAAAACAGACTCAAAGCTGCTCCAAAGCACCAGCCGTTGTGCTTTCTTGAACCAAAGAAGTATTGCTGACTGTGGATTGATGCTCTGCAACCTTCTCCATCTCTAAAGTTCTTCTCCCTTTTCTTTTACCAAGTATTCGAACATAATTAGCTGGTATGAGTCCTGTTGTTTGACCATCACGGCTGGCCAAAAGCCAGCCACGTACCTTGGGTTGTCGTTCTGGTAAGAAAAACAAAACACATGCAATTACCAGAAAACTCTGTATTAGAGAACCTAATATAGTTAGAGTTATAGAACTCTCCTAAGTTTTTCAAACTGCAATGAAAATCTGTCTGAAGAATGACTTAGAATGTTTATGATTAGCAATAGTTAAATTAACTAAAATTAATGTTTAAACAAAACAATAAAAATATACATAGCCAAATGCAAAGTGTTCAAAAACGAATTGGCAAATTTCACTGAAAAATATTTAATCAATTCTCAAGTCAATTGACACCTGGTGAAAGAGATGCATCATTACAGATTTTGTAAATACCAAGAGAGTAGTAGCAACTTCCAGATGAGGATATTCCCTAGATAGGGAACAATACAGAAAGCCTTTTTGTGCATGTCAGACAGACAGATCTAGGACAGTGAAGGCATCTTTAAAAGAGACTCGCCTGCCGATCTCAACAACCAAACAAGTTTGTAACAGGAGTAGAGATAGTCAGGCCCTAACCCATTTTAGAGATTAGCAAAGAAACTGACAATCTGTGCAGAACTTTCAGTGCACTGTAACTTACAAGAATCCCTGTAATTTATACCAGTTAGCAGCCTAGCTGTCATATTTTACACAGATTGCCACTTCTGAACACATTTCAAGGGTAGCATGTTGTCAAAGTCAAAATGGGATATAATCAAGGTGTGAGTTCATGCCAACTGGTTCATGAGAGACTGTAGCTAGTATATTAGGTATACCAAGCATAACTGCATGAAACCATACCTTGCCACAGTTGCCATCTACAAATCCAAGAACAGCTGAGGATCAAGGTGTATCCCCATACCGTAAAATTGTTCTTTTGGGGGCAATGCAAATCCCAGTTTCCTGTTCACCCATAGTACCTCCATCTTCCAGGTTTCTCTCTCTCAGCTAGTTATGACTGAATTTACACAACACTGAATGGCTACTTCATAGAGCTGAATGCTGAAAAGCAATACTGCTGGGTGTCACTAACCCCACTGCAAAACTATAGAGGTCAGAATTTGAGAAAAGCAGCATATTACGCTTGAACTCACAAACAGAAAGGAAAAGAAGAAGAGGTACCAAAACAGTAGAGCAGAGCTTTCCAAACTATGTGTCGGGACACGTTAGTGTGTCGGCTGCAGAGTCTGCATCTGTCGCAGATGCTGCTGCCTCCTGGCTTCCACGCAGGTCCTAGTGCCTGCCTTGTGCCTTGCTGCCTCCAAACCTGCCCTGCCAGGATTCCACGCAGGTCCTAGTGCCTGCCTTGTGCCTTGCTGCCTCCAAACCTGCTGTGATTCCGCGCAGGTCCTAGTGCCTGCCTTGTGCCCTGCTGTAAGAGTGTGTCGCGAAATGATGCCCTGCTGTAAGAGTGTGTCGCGAAATGATGCATGTTTAAAAAGTGTGTCACCAACATGAAAAGTTTGGAAAGCTCTGCAGTAGAGAATAGAAGCAGTACAACAAAGATCAAGAGAAATATAGCCAGATTCAAAATAGATATGTTGTCATTGGCCAACTTACCCAAGGCATCACCAGTTTGCATCCCATTTCCCAGTCACTTTTTAGGGAATATTTTTAAACTCAATCACTGCAAAAGATTATTTTAGGTTCAAATATACATATGGCAGGATCATTTCCTAAATGCAACCTTGTTTCTGGTTACTTGGTCCCTTCTGGGTAAGGAAGGCTTGGGGGATCCCTTGCAGGGTTGTTGTGAGGATTATATCAATCAAATAAAAAAAATTATACACTATGCATCTGATAGATAAAGTTGCTTGGAGTTGGACTACAGCTGTGCTGGTCCTGTAGAAATGACTGGGGTCTGGTCTTGTCAAGTTATCTGGGCAGAGTTTGATCTGGTTACTCCTGAGGAGGTTGATAGGGTCCTTGGGAGGTTGGGTTCTGCCACCTGTATGTAAGGTGCCTCTCCATGCCTCTCCTGCTGGGTCCTGGCCTCCCAGGAGGTAACATCTGGCTGGGTTCAAAGCAGAGGTAAATGCCTCTTTACTACCTCTTGAAGTAGGTAGTGGTTCACCCCCATCTCAAGAAGTCATTGTTGGATCCAGCTGTAATGGCCTTTTTTTTCCAGTCTCCAACCTTCCCCTTTTAGGGAAGGTTGTTGAGAAGGTGGTAGGCCTGTAGATCCAAAGGGCTCTACAGGAAATGAATTATATGTAGCCGCTGCAGTTGGGTCTCAGGCTGGGATATAGCACTGAGATGGCACTGATTGCATTTGTCAATGACCTCTGGCAGGCTCGGGATGGGGGCAGCGTATTCATCCTGACCTCCTTGTTGTTTTGGTGGCTTTAATACCATTGATCATGGTATCCTTATGGACCAGTTCAGGGAATTGGGAGTGGGAGGCATTGTTCTTCAGTGGCTCTCCTCTTTCCTCCAAGGCCAATTCCAATTGGTCTTGATAGAGGGAGAGAAGTCCAGCCCTAGGCCCTGCTTTGTAGGGTGCCACGGGGCTCGACTCTCTCCCTGCTCCTACGTAATATGTACATGAAATCACTGAGTGGAGTCATATGTTGGCATGGTGTTAAGCATCATCAGTCTGTAGATGATGCTCAATAGTAAATCTCAGACCCAGGCCAGCCAAGTAATGCTGTTGTCAGGGTCTGGATGAGAAAGAAACAGCTTCGACTCAGTCCTGACAAGACTGAGTGGGTATGAGTTTTAGAACCCCCGGGATTTTGTGACTTTCCATCATTAAGCCTGAATGAGGTTACACTCCCCCAACCAGAGTTGGTGTGCAATCTGGGGGTTCTCCAGGACTCACAGGTCCTGCTTGAGGAGCAAGTGGCAGTTGTGACCAGGGCAGCTTTTGCAGAAATAATGTGAGTTTGGTTTAATATAGAGTAAGGGATTATGGAAAATTGCTGTATATCCTTGATGTTTAAAGTCGGAAGTCATTCCTTTTTGTAATCTATCTAAAAAAAATTTCTCTTGTGTTTTCACTTTTTTAGTTCTTTTTCTTTTTTGTTTTTCTGTATCTTTTATCTTTTTCTGAAATTTAATAAAATTCTTTAAAAAAATGTATGCAGATGGCAAATGCACTTACAAAGCAGAATCACTCCATCAGCAGTATTTCCATTATCTGATCTTTGTATCCCCTGTAGGCATGTGTGGAGTTATTGCTAGTTTGAAAAGACTGGCTGAAGAATTGCTCTGCTGCCAGGGTAGAAAAATTTTGGAACAGCTAGCAGTCCAGCAAATGCATTGGTGGCTAAGACACTGGCCTGGGATAAAGAAGACTGCTGGCAGTGGTTTGGGGTGTCATCTAGGTCGCACACTATAGCTAGCTTCACAGAACATGCTCAACCCTATATCCAGATTAACAAAACAGAACTGCTATAGTCACATACTATGCTACATGCATGGCTGTGTCCACACAAAAATTAAATCTTTAATTATCCAACCTTATTTTAGCCTTACCTTGTTACATAAACCAAGCCTATGAGTAAGCTTCTTATTCATAGGTGCTGGTTACTGCCTATAAAAACCTTCATGGCATGGGCCCTGGTTATTTGCAGAACCACATTTCTCCAACTACTATTTCTGCCTGGCTCACTAGTGGGGTTGGCATGCTCCAGGACCCATCCATTAAGCAGTGCTATCTGGCAGGACGTGGGCCTCCTCTATTGCAGCCTGCTTTTTGAAACTTCATACCCCCTAAGATTCATTTGGCCCTCCTGACCCTGCTAGTGTTTTGTAAATTGTTGAAGACATGGATGTTCCCCTGGATGTAGGTTTGCCTGTATGGTGAGCCCATCATTGTGGCTTTTTCTGAGTTGACTGTGGTTATGTGGTTTGTGTTTGATTGCTCTCAGGTGCCACTGTATTATTGTTGTGTTATTCATTATTCTTTCATTCTGCTGGATTTTATTGTTGTGTTAGAGCAACTGCAATTGTGTTGTGCAACTGCAAGATGGGTGGCTATATATACAGTAATAAACAAACAAACTGATATTAAGCTATGTTTAGAGTTAAGTGTGAATACATCCTTAGCTGCACTTTTAGACAAGTTTATCTGGGGATATTCCACTGAATACTATGTGATTTAGTTCCAAATAAATATGGATAGAAATAAACTATTAATATGAGAAAAAAATTCTCATAAACCAGTGGAACTGTGGGAAGTGGGTGAAGGAGCACAGAATGAGAGGACTGAAAGAGATCTCAGGAAATTAGTGGGAGAGGCCCAAAGGAGGAATAGAGAAAAAGGAAACTGGCAGACCAAAACTGAGAAAAAGAAAAGCTTTTTCAGAGCTCTATCATCCATCCATCCATCCATCCATCCATCCATCCATCCATCCATCTGCCTTCAATTAATGTACTGGCTAAGTCAGTCAACAAATATTTTTCCATTTGTTTCTGCACTTTTTAGTTTTTCTCTTTTTCCTTTGGTTTTCTTTCAACCTTTTTCTATCTTTTCATGTTTTATCTTTATTCTGAAAATAATATAATAAAGTTTCTTTAAAAAAAAGAAATCTTAAGAATGTAAATGCAGATACTTCTATAAAAACATGTGAACAATGACCTTCTTTATTGATAAATATTTGCAAGTAGGTGACTCTACATCCAAGAGGTCAAAACAATCTTTCTCCTAATTTCTCATTAACAGTTCAATTGACCCAGAAAATAAATATCTCTTCTGTTTTGATTTCTACAAACTGCTCAGAAATTTGAGAATGCAGGAATATTTTAAAACAAACTTATCTTACCTTTGGGTGCCAATTTTAACATTTCACCTGCACGGAAAGAAATTTCTTCTTCTGAAATAGCATTGAAGTCATATTCTGCTCTCCCAATAACATGATCATCCTCTCCACTGGCCCAATCACTGGAAACTGTTTGCAGAAGAAAGTTTATGCAGCTCAATAACCTTGCTGCTGAGAATGCAATCCCTGAACTTACTTCTTGAGAGGCATAGTTTAAGAGCAGCCTTTAGAACTAAATACAGGAAACCCACTTCAACCCTTTATAAGCCATTCTGTATATGGTTAAAAGCTAGAAATGTAAAATTTGCACAGTGCATAGCTAATGTTTATGGTATATAAATTAAAAGAAAGAAAAACAGTTTTTCAGAGTTTTTCTTCTTCCAAATTTGTCCAAGCAAGTAACTTAGAAACCAGGCTCCAAACTCCTCTGTAAAAGCCTGGATGTAGATTAAATAAATAAATATCTTATTTAACAGATTAAAGTTAACTTTTGATATGTAAGGAATTGCACCTATGAAACTTTAGCCTGTATTTTATTTCTTTCAAATTCCATACAAATCCATTAAAACAGTGCAAAGGAGATCGTTACCTTGTCGTGGTGCTGGAGCTTGAGCACATCATTGATGCCCAAGTGAAGGGACACCCAAGACGAGAAGGTCATGGCAGAGAGGTCAGACTAAATACGATCCCTGGGGAAGGTAACGGCAACCCACCCCAGTATTCTTGCCGTGAAAACTAAATGGATCAGTACAACCAGAGATATATCGGTATACCATCAGAAGATGGGACTCCCAGGTCGGAAGATGTCAAAATGCTACTGGGGAGGAACAGAAGGTAAGTTCAACTAGCCCCAGATGTGATGACGCAGCTAGCTCAAAGCCGAAAGGACGGCTAGCGGCCGACGGTGCTGCTGGTGAACGACGAATCTCATGTTCTAAATTTCAACACACCATAGGAACTTGGAATGTAAGATCTATGAGCCAGGGCAAATTGGATGTGGTTATTGGTGAGATGTCAAGATTAAATATAGACATTTTGGGTGTCAGTGAACTGAAATGGACTGGAATGGGCCACTTCACATCAGATGACCACCAGATCTACTACTGTGGACAAGAGGAC
The DNA here is from genome assembly GCA_023362775.1 of Charina bottae. Lineage (NCBI taxonomy): Eukaryota > Metazoa > Chordata > Lepidosauria > Squamata > Charinaidae > Charina > Charina bottae. The sequence goes on along the minus strand of JALMGJ010000001.1, from coordinate 85,328,981 downwards.
CACAGAAGAACTGGCGTAGCCTTCATTGGCAAAATTAATAATAAAGTGGCTAAAGCAGTGCTTGGATACAATCCAAAAAACGATAGAATGATCTCAATTCGAATTCAGGGGAAGCCATTTAACATCACAGTGATCCAAATATACGCCCCAACCAGAGATGCCGAAGAAGCAGAAGTAGATCAGTTCTATGAGGATCTGCAGCACCTACTGGATAATACGCCAAAAAGAGATGTTATTTTCATTACAGGAGACTGGAATGCTAAGGTGGGTAGTCAAACAACACCAGGAATTACAGGTAAGCATGGTCTGGGAGAACAAAATGAAGCGGGACATAGGCTGATAGAATTTTGCCAAGACAACTCACTGTGCATAACAAACACTCTCTTCCAACAACCTAAAAGACGACTTTATACATGGACTTCACCAGATGGTCGACACTGAAATCAGATTGACTACATCCTTTGCAGCCAAAGGTGGCGGACATCTATACAGTCGGTAAAAACAAGACCTGGAACTGACTGTAGGTCAGATCACGAACTTCTTATTGCACAATTTAGAATCAGACTAAAGAGAATAGGGAAGACCCACAGATCAGTTAGATATGAGCTCACTAATATTCCTAATGAATATGCAGTGGAGGTGAAGAATAGATTTAAGGGACTAGATTTAGTAGATAGGGTCCCGGAAGAACTATGGACAGATGTTCGCAACATTGTACAGGAGGCGGCAACAAAAAACATCCCAAAGAAAAAGAAAACCAAGAATATACCAAAAAAGGGAAACACTAAAGAATGTTCAAACTATCGAACAGTGGCACTTATTTCACATGCCAGTAAGGTAATGCTCAAGATCCTGCAAGGTAGACTCCAGCAATTCATGTAGAGAGAATTGCCAGATGTACAAGCTAGGTTTAGAAAAGGCAGAGGAACTAGAGACCAAATTGCCAATATCCGCTGGATAATGGAGAAAGCCAGGGAGTTTCAGAAAAACATCTATTTCTGTTTTGTTGATTATTCTAAAGCCTTTGACTGCGTGGATCATAACAAATTGTGGCAAGTTCTTGGTGGTATGGGGATACCAAGTCATCTTGTCTGCCTCCTGAGGAATTTGTATAACAACCAAGTAGCAACGGTAAGAACAGACCACAGAACAACGGACTGGTTTAAGATTGGGAAAGGAGTACGGCAGGGTTGTATACTCTCACCCTACCTATTCAGCCTGTACGCAGAACACACCATGCGATGTGCTGGGCTTGATGAATCCAAGGCTGGAGTTAAAATCGCTGGAAGAAACATTAACAATCTCAGATATGCAGATGATACCACTTTGATGGCTGAAAGCGAGGAGGAGCTGAGGAGCCTTATGACGAAGGTGATAGAAGAAAGTGCAAAAGCTGGGTTGCAGGTAAACCTCAAAAAAACCAAGATTATGGCAACCAGCTTGATTGATAACTGGCAAATAGAGGGAGAAAAAGTGGAGGCAGTGACAGACTTCGTATTTCTAGGCGCAAAGATTACTGCAGACGCTGACTGCAGCCAGGAAATCAGAAGACGTCTACTTCTTGGGATAAAATAGTTAAGAGCAGAGACATCACACTGACAACACACGTCCGCATAGTTAAAGCAATGGTATTCCCTGTAGTAACCTATGGCTGTGAGAGCTGGTCCATAAGGAAGGCTGAGCGAAGGAAGATAGATGCTTTTGAACTGTGGTGTTGGGAGGAAAATTCTGAGAGTGCCTTGGACTGCAAGAAGATCAAACCAGTCCATACTCCAGGAAATAAAGCCAGACTGCTCACTTGAGGGAATGATATTAAAGGCAAAACTGAAGTACTTTGGCCACATAATGAGAAGACAGGATACCTTGGAGAAGATGCTGATGCTGGGGAAAGTGGAAGGCAAAAGGAAGAGGGGCCGACCAAGGGCAAGATGGATGGATGATATTCTGGAGGTGACGGACTTGACTTTGAGGGAACTGAGGGTGGCGATGGCCGACAGGAAGCTCTGGCGTGGGCTGGTCCATGAAGTCAGAGTCGGAAGCGACTGAACGAATAAAACAACAACCATTAAAACAGTTCAGATCTCCAATATTGCTGTCATTTAGGCCTCTGGATCCCCTATGTTTAGATCTCCTCCCTGCTCCTTGGAAGGAGCACACTTATAACAATCAATTCAACTTTTGAAAAGACTCTGAAAAGGCAAGAAAACCACTTGAGATTCAGGTTATTCATAGTTACGCACTATATTATGCCAGGTCCTAATAATAATCTTTTAGGTGTCTTAAAATTAATTTATATTGGCCTTTCCCTGCCATTATCTGTCATATTACCAAATGACTTTAATCTTTTTTCCCCAGTTTTTATCTTATGCTTTTATAGGTTCTCTAAAAATGCTTTGAGATTCCTAAATTATGAAGTTGTAAATAATTCATTTAATAAATACATAATAAACAATCTATACCAGCAATTAACAAGGTAATTCACAATCACTAAATCCCTTCTTTCTTCCACATGACATCAAGATTCCACTAGCTATTCATAAATGCATGCATTGCTTCCCACAAATACTTATTCAGATAAATATACTTGTCATTAAAGGCTGCCTTAATATTCAGTTTTCTATTTTAAATAAGATTTGAAGCAGTTTGTAAACACTGCTCATCCTTAGTACTCCACAGCTTAGTAGTAGAGGACAGAAGACAATGCTTCTATTCCAAATCAGATAGATATCTCCTTTACCTGTTTCATCATCACTGTAGGTGGATAGCAGCTTCCATATAAGGTAGGGACCTCCTAGAACAACAGCAAAGAATAGGAAAATGGGCCAGGATTTTGCAGAGTTAGCCGCCTTTTCTTCGGGTCCAAAGCAGGCCACAGTTCCTTTGCTTTCTGCCCACAAATCATCATTCTCTGACCTCTTTCTCATGCCCAGTAACCTCTGCAGCCATCTGTAGAAATATCTTATAGTTCTGACTAATGCAAAGGCTGAAAACACCTTGGTAAAATGTATTTTGAGCCTGGAAAAGTGATTGGCAACATCCAATACAGCTCGGAAACTGTTGTAGACAGCTGAAAAGGTAGCGTCCATCATCATGCTGACAGAGGCAAAGGCATGGACTATGCTTTCAATGGACTGAAAGGCACCCCGGCTGCTTTCCTCAGCTTGCTGAACAAATCGGCTGGTAGGAATATCATCCATCCGAAAACGACTGTAGCCCAAGCCACCATATCCGTAATTATATGGGCTGTAACTTCCATAAAAAGAATTTCCATATGTGCCATAGCCTGAAGAAAAAGAACTGCTATATGCAGGTCTGAAGGTATTCAGAGCAGTGCTCCCAGTCTGTTGTGAAGGCCTTGGCAGAATAGGTGGTGGAACTCGAGTAAGCGTGGGCTGTCCAGGTCTAGTCAGTTGATTGACTCCTACATCAGCAGACCTAAAATTCAGAAGTCCACTGTTAACATATAGGATAATTCTTAAAACCAAACACAATTCATATCCACCTCTGTGTATGTTTACAAACTGATACTAACTATGCCTACTATAACATTTTTGAATTGCTCCTACTAAGTCAGTGCAGGACTTAAAATTCCTTTTACACAGATTTTCAGATGCACTCAATATAGACATTGCTGATTTCAAGTTCAAATATTAAGCAGTTCTTCTGCAGGTATAAAACTTGGAAAGGAAAAAGGTAAATAAAGGGATGCAGAAAGAGAGGCTATGAAATATAAGGACTCATCATCATGTCCTGTTTGCCCTAGTGCAAGCAGAGACTACTTAACAATTCTAGATAACATGAATATGCATCATTCTCAACCCAACCCAAGCTGGCTGCAAAGTGTTGTGCAATCTCCACTAGCACAGGCAGTGCTATGCGGTCTGACTATTGCACTTCATTTCATTGAAGGCAGTATCTCTACTCCAATTGGCAAGTAAGTACTGTGGCAGACAGACTCCCCTCTCCTCTGGTTACTAGTCACGCGTCCTGTGCTGTTAGACTGGTGAAACAGAGGGCATTTCTTTTATTTTTTATTGAGTCCACTAGTGAACCAGTGAACCTTCCTTTTTTGTTTCAGTTCTTTTAACCAGCCCACTGGAGTAGTAGTAAAACAGGGGACCTTTCATTTTTTGTTTTCCTTTTAAATTGGTTCCATGGAAATGATCTAAAAGCAGGGAAATGACAGAATGACAGGGTAGTGATGGTGGCCAGTACAGGGAAAAGGAAGGCTGCAAGAATGAGAAAGGGTGGGGGATGGAAAGATAATGGATGTGCATGTGAATGGATGTATTTTTAGGGCTAAGTACAGCAAGGAAACAAGCAAGCCAGCCAGCCCCCAACCACTCTGTGACCATTGTAATGGAGCGGATCACCCCTACTTTTCTCCCAGTGTGGATGTGCCTCCCAGTTCTTCTAGACCAAGGGTCGGAATTGGCGGCTCGCGAGCCAGATCTGGCTCTTTGGCCTCCTGACGCTGGCTCTTTTTCCATCTTTGCCGACCGACATCAGAAAGCCGGTCTCCGGAAGCGGCGCGAACCCTGGAGAAGACGCTGAGACAGAGACGCTGATTGGTGGAGGCTCAGAAGGAAGGGCGCCCCCACCAATCAGCGTCCCTGTTTCTTCTCCAGGAGAAGAACCCTGGAGAAGAAACGGAGACGCTGATTGGTGGCAGCGCCCTTCCTTCTGAGCCTCCACCAATCAGCGTCCCGGTTTCTTCTCCAGGAGAAGAACCCTGGAGAAGAAACGGAGACGCTGATTGGTGGCAGCGCCCTTCCTTCTGAGCCTCCACCAATCAGCGTCCCTGTTTCTTCTACAGGAGAAGAACCCTGGAGAAGAAACGGAGATGCTGATTGGTGGCAGCGCCCTTCCTTCTGAGCCTCCACCAATCAGCGCGCGCCAAAGCGCCCCCTTCCACGCGATTGGCTCCCGCCCGCAAACCCCGCCCCCTGGCTCTCGAGCACTTCAAAATGTGCACGAGCATACCAAAATGGCTCTCGGCTCAAAAAGTTTGCCGACCCTTGTTCTAGACCAAAAATCAGTAACTTTTTTTACTTATTGAACCTCTCCTAACAGGATTTGCAAAGCAAAGTGATTGGAGAAAGTAGGGGGTTGGACCAGATGACCTCTAAGATCTCTTCCAACTATGATGCTGTGATTCTTTGATCACTGGATGTTGTTTGCTCTCACAAATGGAAACCATACATACTAACCTGCCCACAGAAATGAAAGTAACTAGCACTTGCTTTCCTAGCAAAGGAGGGAAGGATAAAGAAGCAGGGGCCACGGTAATCACCATCCAGAGAGAAATCTGGACAGCACCATTTCCAAAGCTGGAAATCTGGGTAGTGATTTCTTAAGCTGGCTTCATTTTCAGCTCATTAGAGAAAGGGAGACAAGCAGCTTAAGGCTGCTGTACAAATTGTCTCAAGAGGCAATTGTTTATTGTTTATTCGTTCAGTCGCTTCCGACTCTTCGTGACTTCATGGACCAACCCACACCAGAGCTTCCTGTTGGCCGTCACCATACCCAGCTACCCCACGGTTGAGTCCGTCACCTCCAGAATATCATCCATCCATCTTGCCCTTGGTCGGTCCCTCTTCCTTTTGCCTTCCAGTTTCCCTAGCATCAGCATCTTCTCCGGGGTATCCTGTCTTCTCATTATGTGGCCAAAGTACTTCAGTTTTGCCTTTAATATCATTCCCTCAAGTGAGCAGTGGGGCTTTATTTCCTGGAGTATGGACTGGTTTGATCTTCTTGCAGTCCAAGGCACTCTCCGAATTTTCCTCCAACACCACAGTTCAAAAGCATCTATCTTCCTTCGCTCAGCCTTCCTTATGGTCCAGCTCTCGCAGCCATAGGTTACTACGGGGAATACCATTGCTTTAACTATGCAGACCTTTGTTGTCAGTGTGATGTCTCTGCTCTTAAGTATTTTATCAAGATTTGCCATTGCTCTCCTCCCAAGAAGTAGACGTCTTCTGATTTCCTGGCTGCAGTCAGCGTCTGCAGTAATCTTTGCGCCTAGAAATACAAAGTCTGTCACTGCCTCCACTTTTTCTCCCTCTATTTGCCAGTTATCAATCAAGCTGGTTGCCATAATCTTGGTTTTTTTGAGGTTTAACTGCAACCCAGCTTCTGTACTTTCTTCTTTCACCTTCGTCATAAGGCTCCTCAGCTCCTCCTCGCTTTCAGCCATCAAAGTGGTATCACCTGCATATCTGAGATTGTTAATGTTTCTTCCAGCGATTTTAACTCCAGCCTTGGATTCATCAAGCCCAGCATGTCACATGATGTGTTCTGCGTACAAGTTGAACAGGTAGGGTGAGAGTATACAACCCTCCTTTCCCAATCTTAAATAGATGTTTTTCTGAAACTCCCTGGCTTTCTCCATTATCCAGCGGATATTGGCAATTTGGTCTCTAGTTCCTCTGCCTTTTCTAAACCCAGCTTGTACATCTGGCAATTCTCGCTCCATGAATTGCTGGAGTCTACCTTGCAAGATCTTGAGCATTACCTTACTGGCATGTGAAATAAGTGCCACTGTTCAATAGTTTGAACATTCTTTAGTGCTTCCCTTTTTTGGTATGGGGATATAAGTTGATTTTTTCCAATCTGATGGGCATTCTTGTGTTTTCCAAATTTGCTGGCATATGGCATGCATCACCTTGACAGCATCACCTTGCAAGATTTTAAACCAGTTCAGCTGGGATACCGTCATCTCTTGCTGCCTTGTTATTAGCAATGCTTCTTAAGGCCCATTCAACCTCTCTCTTCAGGATGTCTGGCTCTCACTCACTGACCACACTGTCAAAGCTATCTGCAATATTATTATCCTTCCTATACAGATCTTCCACATATTACTACCACCTTTTCTAGATCTCTTCTGCTTCTGTTAGGTACTTGCCATCTTTGTTTTTGATCATACCCATTTTTGCCTGGAATTTACCTCCAATGTTTCTAATTTTCTGGAAGAGGTCTCTTGTCCTTCCTATTCTATTGTCTTCTTCCACTTCCGCACATTGCTTGTTTAAAAATAATTCCTGATCTCTTCAGGCTAACCTCTGGAATTTTGCATTTAATTGGGCATATCTCTCCCTATCACTGTTGCCTTTTGCTTTCCTTCTTTCTTGGGCTACTTCCAGTGTGTCAGCAGACAGCCATCTTGCCTTCTTGGTTTTCTTTTTCTTTGGGATGTTTTTTGTTGCCGCCTCCTGAACAATGTTGTGAACTTCTGTCCATAGTTCTTCCAGGACCCTATCTACTAAATCTAGTCCCTTAAATCTATTCTTCACCTCCACTGCATATTCATTAGGAATATTAGTGAGCTCATATCTAACTGATCTTTTTTTTTCCAATCTTTATTTCTTTAACACCCATAACATACACATACAGAACAAAGAAAACACAAAAAATAAAAAAAATTCCATAGACATAAAACAAACACAATATAATGCATAACCTTCAAATTTATACTTTTATCCTCTACCCCTAACTCACTTATTCTTCTTCTCTCTTCTTTCTAACACCTTCTTAAAGTTCTCTAACCACTTCCTTCTTTCCCTCCTCTACCTACTCTAGCCTTCTCTACTTTCTAGATTTCCATTACCTCTCTTTACAAAAAGAAAAAAACCGCATAGACATAAAACAAACACAATATTTTGCATAACCTTCAAACTTTTTACATTAAAATACACTTTTACCCTCTACCCCTCACTTATCCTTCTTCTCTCTTCTTTCTTACACCTTTTTAAAACTCACTAACCACTTCTTTCTTCCCCTCCTCTACCTACTCTAGCCTTCTCTACTTTCTATATTCCCATTACCTCTCTTTACACACAAAAAACAACAACAACAACAAAGTGGACTTCCTACTTTGTCACCATTATTCTCTAGAACTATTTCTATATAGTTCTAATATATATAGTTAATTTTTTACATTCGGCATCATAATATAATTTTAGATATGGAAGATCAAAACCACCATTCTCTTTAGTATCTTGTAAAAATTTATATTTTATTCTTGGCTTTTTCCCTTGCCAAATAAATTTGGCCAGATCTCATTGCCAATCTTATTTACATTAATTTTCTATTTGTATTTTTTGAGTTTTTTCTATAAATCTATAGAATGGATCCCAACATGAGTTAAATTCATTCGTATTCTTGTCGTTTAATAAGTCCGTTAACTTAGCCATCTGTATTAGATCCATCGTTTTTAACAACCATTCATCGATTGTAGGTGAACAGTCCTCTTTCCAATGTCTTGCAAAGGTAACTCTGGCCGCAATTATTAAATAAAATAACAATTTTCCATATTTCTTGTGTATCTCTGGTTTTATAAATCCCAATAAGTACATATCTGGTTCTTTAATTAAATCTTATTTCAATATTTCACATATTGTTTGATGTATTGTATTCCAATATTTTTTGGTTTTCTGACAAGACCACCAAAGATGGAAAAAAGTGCCCACTTCTTTTTTACATTTCCAGCATCTATTAGATAACCTATTATTCATTTTAGACAGTGTGTTGGGAGTTAGATACCACCTATACATCATTTTATAAAAGTTTTCTTTCATATTATAATTCAATGTAAATTTTAAATCTTTTAACCACATATTTTCCCAGGTATCAATTTGAATCTTATGACCTAAATTCTCTTCCCAATTACTCATACATTTCTTTTTAGACAGACTTATCGAATTATTTTGAATTAATATTTTGTAAATTTTTGTAATTAGGTGATCTTTATCTTTCCATAACACACTGTCCCACTTAGTCACATTTTTTTTAAATTTAAAGTTTTTATTATCCACTTTAAACTGTTCTTTAATCTGAGCATATGAGAACCAATTACAGTTAAGCCCATCTTTTAATAAATCTTCTCTTAATTTTAATTTGTAATTTGATTCCTCACATATTAATAAATCTTTGTATGTTAACCAGTTCCCTGTATTTAAATTTCCATGCCATGTAAAAGCTTCTTGTGGCGAGATCCACAGAGGTAAATTTGGTAGAAGTGTATTTTTATATTTAAACCAAATTTTTATAACTGATTTCCTAATGGGATGATAATTAAATGCCAAATTTGCTTTAATCTTGTTGTACCAGAGGTATCCATGCCAACCAAATTTAAGATCGTGTCCTTCCAAATTAAGTAATTTTTTATTATCCAATTTTATCCAGTCTCGAAACCAACAAAGAACACACGCATCATAATATAATTTTAGATATGGAAGATCAAAACCACCATTCTCTTTAGTATCTTGTAAAAATTTATATTTTATTCTTGGCTTTTTCCCTTGCCAAATAAATTTGGCCAGATCTCATTGCCAATTTTAAAAAGTTTTTTCCGTTATAACAATTGGTATTGTTTGAAATAGAAATATAATTTTTGGAAGAATATTCATTTTTATTGTAGATATTCTACCCAAAAAGGATAACTGTAAATTCTTCCAAAGTTGTAAATCATCTTTTATTTTGTTCCATAGTTTTGTATAATTATTTTTAAATAACTCCGAATTATTTGATGTTATGTTGTTGTTGTTCAGTCGTTTAGTCATGTCCGACTCTTCGTGACCTCATGGACCATAGCACGCCAGGCCTTCCTGTCCTCCACTGTCTCCCGGCGTTTACTCAAATTCATGTTCATCCACTCCCAAATATCTTAGTTTTTTAACATTTGCAAATTTATTTTATTTTATTTTATTTATTTTATTTATCTTATTTATACCCCGCCTATCCCCTCCCTAATGGAGGGCTCTAGGCGGCTTACAATCATGTACTTTCATTTATACAATCATATTATACCCGCGCAATTAGGGAGGGGGTGAGGGAACCGGCTCTTCTTTCCAGGCATCGGAACTACAGGTCCCAGAATTCTTCGCTTTCGGAGCCGGCTGCTGACATCCCGGAAGTTGAGCTGGGATCCGTCGTCCTCTGCCGCCGTCCTCAGCCGCCATTCCGGCTTCTCCAGATCTCCGTCTCCGTCTTCGGCTACGAGGCGACTCCCCGACAGGATGCCAGCATATTGCCCCACGAGAGTGGTACCCATTTATCTACTTGCTTATTTAGCTTTCGAATCGCTGGGTTGGCAGAGAGCTGGGGCTAGTGACGAGAGCTCACCTCGCCACGCGGGTTCGAACTGCCGACCTTATGATCGGCAGACTACCAGCTCAGCGGTTTAACCCGCTGAGCTACCGCGCCCCACGGGATTTGCAAATCCCGTAAGCAATTCCATATTATGTAAACTGCTTTGATTCATGTTTAAATTTATCATCTTCGTTTTGTGATTGTTTATTTTGAACCCCGCCAATTCACCAAAATCTTGTATCTTCTTTAGCAATTGTTTAATCGAGTTTTCTGGATTTTGTAAAGTTATAACCACATCATCGGCAAAGGCCCTTAATTTATAATTTTCCTGTTTTATTTTTATCCCTTCAATTAAGTTGTCTTTCCTTATATTTTCTAATAAGACTTCTAATACCAAGATAAATAGGAGAGGCGAAATTGGGCAACCTTGTCTAGTGCCCCGACCTATATAACAATTTTGAGTTGTATCACCATTTACCACTATCTTGGCAGTTTGCCGAGTATATATAGCCTGAATAGCTTTTATAAAATTTTCACCATAATCTAAACTTTCCAATGTTTTAATCATGAAATCCCAATTTAAATTGTCAAAGGCTTTTTCGGCATCTAAGAATAACAATAGAATTTGTTTTTCTTTATGGTCTTTAGCATACTCAATTAAATTTATAATGGTTCTAATATTATCTTTAATATGTCTTTTTGGCAAAAAGCCAGATTGATCCACATTTATCGTATCTTGTAAAACCATTTTTAATCTATTTGCCAAAATAGTGGTAAAGATTTTGTAATCTGTATTTAACAGCGAGATTGGCCTAAAATTTTTACAAAGGGTTTGATCTTGATCTGGCTTAGGAATCAAAATTATATTAGCGTCGGTCCATGATTCCAGTATTTCATTACCAGTCATTATTGAATTTAATAATACATTAAATGGTATTAATAATTGATCTTGAAATAATTTGTAATAAATAGCAGTAAACCCATCTGGACCTGGCGTTTTACCTGCTTTTTGTCTTTGGATGGCATTCGAGATTTCTTGAATGGTAATAGGTTCATTTATCCTTTCCTGGTGTAATTTAGATATTTTTTGCAAATTACTTTCTGTTAAGTATCTGTCCGCCTTTTCTAAATCTAGTTGTTTCTTTTGATATAATGTTGTGTAAAACTCATGAAACACTTTTTTGATACTTTGATTATCACTTAGTTCTATCCTTTTATCATTTATTTTATTTATAATTTTTTTATCCCCTTCTTTTCTTAGCTTAAACGCTAACCATTTACCGGCTTTATTTGCATGTTGGAAATATCTTTGTTTAACATACCTCAGGTTTTTTTCCATTTCTTCAGTTGTTAATATTTCTAATTGCTTCTGTAAAATGGCAATTTGGTATTTGATATCTTTATCTCCTGGGTTATTTTGCAGCTCAATTTCTTTTTATTTAATTTGTTCACATAATTTCATAAATTTTTGTAATTTCATTTTTTTATGATATTTACCTAGAGACATAAAATGTCCTCTCATGTACGCTTTACTTGCGTCCCAAACTGTAGTTATGTTTATATTATCATTCATATTTAAATAAAAAAACTCTTTTAGTTTAGTTTTACTCCCTTCTATATAATCTTTATTTTTTAATATGGATTCATTAAGTCTCCATCTATATGGCGTTGCTAAAATTTTTAAGTCTAATTGGATTGCGTTATGATCTGATGATGTTTTCGCCAGAATCTTCATATCTCTAATCTTATTTGCTAAATTTTTTGAAATCCATATCATGTCTATTCTAGAATGAGATTAGAATCTATTTGAGAAAAAAGTAAAATCTTTAGCATTGCCCATTTTGTGTCTCCAGGCATCAATCGTTTCTAAATTATTCATAAGTTCAAAAAAAACCTGAGGTAATTTACCTTGGTGTGATTTAATAAACTCATCAGATTTTCTATCTAGAAACGGATTTACACCACCATTCCAATCACCCATCATGATCCAATTTTTGTTGGGCAGATCTGATAAATACTTCATCAGGGTTTTAAATTTTTTTTCTGTTTTTCATTTGGAGCATAGACACCTACTAGTATCACTTTTGTATTTTGAATTTCTATTTCTATAATAATAAATCTACCTTTATCATCCACTTTTATCAAATGTGGTTTTAAATTTGGTTTAATATAGCAGACAATCCCGTTTTTCTTGTTTTCATTTATCGTTACAAATTCTAATCCTAATTTCTTATTTATTAACAATTTTCCATCTTTACCTCTAATATGCGTTTCCTGTAAACAAATTATATCCAACTTATATTTATTGAGAATGTGAAAAGTTTTATTTCTTTTAACTGGAGAGTTCAAACCATTTATGTTCCAAGAAAGACATTTTAAATTACTCATTATCAGATTGGCTATTTAGTTCTTGAGAACCCACTGCTTGAGCAAAAATTTTAAATTGTTCTGTTATTCTCTCTTTTGGAGCACTATTCCCTGGTGAATGCTTAGTTTCTTTTTCTAATTTTCTAAGAAAATATTTTGCTTTCTCAATTGAATTGAATTTAAACCTTTGCTCCTTATGCAACACATTCACCCCTCTCAGAGTCTCCCATCTATACATAATTTTCTTTCTTTTCAAAACCTCTGTCAAGAAATAATATTTTCGTTTTTTCAAAATTGCAGCTGGGATTTCTTTAAAAATTTTAATATCTTTCCCTTCTATATTAATTCTCTTATCAAACCCTGTTTGCAAAATCGAGTCTCTTAATTTTTTCCTACTAAGTTCAATAACTAAGTATCTTGATATGTTGTATTCTCTATCATACTTTGAATTAACACAATACATTGATTCTATTTCCTCCTCTAGCTGCTCTTTTTCCCAATCAATCATATCTGCCAATGCCTGAGTAATTGTATTTTTAATCTCTGCTTCTTTACCTTCCTTTAACCCTCTTATTCTTATGCATTTCTCTTTTTGTTTTTGTTCAAGTAGAGTTAATTTATCAAGCTCCTCTTCTTTTTGTTTTTCCATTTTTTTCACTCTTTCTTTCATTCCTTTGATTTCCATTTGAAATCTTAATTCCATACTATCTAACTTTTTGTCCAAAGTCTTTTCAAAGCCTTGTATTTTTTTCCTCTAATAAAGTGGTCACGTTTGTTGTAATACTTTGTATAGCTTTCTTAGTAAAGTCATCAAAGAGCAATTTTAGCCATTCGCCTTTATCTTCTCCCGAATCTGAACCTCTCCTAAACGTTTTCTTTGATGTCATCTTAAGGACAATAAGTTAGCTCAAACTTGTTTTCTCTAAAGCGGTCAAAAATTGCGATTTTAAATAATTAATTAAAGAGTCAGTTCCACCTACTGTAACAAAAAGCGTCGAAGTCTCAGCCTCCTTCTTTGGAATTCTAACAATAATTTTCTTGATGAGAAAGTCAGTAAATACTTGTCTTTTGATAAATTAAGTCTTTAGTTTTTAAAGAAGTGTAAAAGAAAGGGCAGCAATCCCTGTAACGGGGGAAAACGAAGATAAGTGCACACCCGGCTTCCCGGCTTACTTTCACTGCAGGCTGTCTGCTGGCTGAGAGAGTGAACGTTACTTAACTGCAGACTGCTATCTCGCCGCCGCTGCACAGAAGCTGCAGGTTTTTCTTTCTTTTCTTCGGGTTCACCCTTACTTTGGCTTTCCTGTCGTTATCCGCTCCGTTAAAAAAACTCACGGAATCGGCAAACTACCTTCATTTTGTTTCAAAAGGATGACAAGCTGTTCATTTCGTGTCCGCTCGCCATTTCTCTACACCGGAAGTTTATATATATCTAACTGATCTATGGGTCTTCCCTATTCTCTTTAGTCTGATTCTAAATTGTGCAATAAGAAGTTCATGATCTGAACTACAGTCAGTTCCAGGTCTTGTTTTTATCGACTGTATAGATGTCCACCACCTTTGGCTGCAAAGGATGTAGTCAATCTGATTTCGGTGTCGACCATCTGGTGAAGTCCATGTATAAAGTCGTCTTTTAGGTTGTTGGAAGAGAGTGTTTGTTATGCACAGTGAGTTGTCTTGGCAAAATTCTATCAGCCTATGTCCCGCTTCATTCTGTTCTCCCACACCATAGGTAAAGGTAAAGGTTCCCCCGCACAGTTGTGCAGTCGTGTCCGACTCTAGGGGCCGGTGCTCATCTATGTTTGTTAGCCAAAGAGCCAGCGTTGTCCGAAGACGCTTCCACGGTCATGTGGCCGCATGACGCGCGTAGAACGCTGTTACCTTTCCACCGAAGTGGTACCTGTTCATCTACTTGCATTTGCATGCTTTCGAATTGCTAGGTTGGCAAGAGCTGGGGCGAGTGCGGGAGCTCAATCCGTCACGCTGGGCTAGGGATTCGAACCTCTGAACTTGCGATCTTCCGATCGACAAGCCTGGCGTCTTACCCGCTGAGCCACCACGCCCCTTTTCCCCAGACCATATGCTTGCCTGTAATTCCAGATGTCGTTTGACTACCCACCTTAGCATTCCAGTCTCCTGTAATTAAAATAACATCTCTTTTTGGCGTATTATCCAGTAGGTGCTGCAGATCCTCATAGAACTGATCTACTTCTGCTTCTTCAGCATCTGTGTTTGGGGCATATATTTGGATCACTGTGATGTTAAATGGCTTCCCCTAAATTCGAATTGAGATCATTCTATCGTTTTTTGGATTGTATCCAAGCACTGCTTTAGCCACTTTATTATTAATTATGAAGGGTACTCCATTTCTTCTGTGGTCCTCTTGTCCACAGTAGTAGATTTGGTGGTCATCTGATGTGAAGTAGCCCATTCCAGTCCATTTCAGTTCACTGACACCCAAAATGTCTATATTTAATCTTGACATCTCACCAATAACCACATCCAATTTGCCCTGGCTCATAGATCTTACATTCCAGGTTCCTATGGTGTGTTGATCTTTAGAACATCGGATTCGTCGTTCACCAGCAGCACCGTCGGCTGCTAGCCGTCCTTTTGGCTTTGAGCTAGCTGCGTCATCACTTCTGGGGTAGTTGAACTTATCCTCTGTTCCTCCCCAGTAGCATTTTGACCATCTTCCAACCTGGGAGTCCCATCTTCCGATGGTATACCGACATATCTCTGGTTGTACTGATCCATTTAGTTTTCACGGCAAGAATACTGGGGTGGGTTGCCGTTACCTTCCCCAGGGATCGTATTTAGTCTGACCTCTCTGCCATGACCTTCCCGTCTTGGGTGTCCCTTCACAGTTTAGCTCATGATGTCATTGAGGTGCTCAAGCTCCAGCACCACGACAAGGTTACAATCTCCTTTGCTGAAGTTAAATTAATGAAGTGAAATTAATTAATTACTAAGGATATTATCATTAGCCATTAATTCAACAGAGGTCCCTTTTCTGTTCCTTCTGGCAAAGAAAAGATGTAAGGCAACCTTTGGGTGCACTGAGGTACTCAGCCATGACTGCTGCTAGGAAGAAATGTGGGACAAGCTACAGTATGTCTGTTTCTTCCTTCATGTATACTCTCCACTAGGAGGTAGTGAGAAAAAAGCATGCACAGGTTGTCTTTTTGTTTCACTGAGATTAATTCACTGAAAGTGGCGCTTGCAGGAATTTGTTTTCTTTAAGTTCACCTTGAGTGGCACTCTCCCTCCTGCCACTGATCTATGGAACAGGAGAAGAGAAGAATGCCCTTTAGTCACCTGTTGTTCCTGCTGTTGTTGCTCCTCCCTACCTGGCTTTCACTCTCACATGAGGCACAAGAAAGAGTAAAAACAAACAAATTAAAGGTGGGAAAGAGTGAACATGAATTTACTTTAAAAGTACAAAGAGTAGATTATGACTCCCTTATATTTAATCCATTAACTAATTTATATTTTTTGTTCTGGTTTCACCACCAACACAGAACTGAAATGCCACAGTGGCCTTTGGCCCAAAAAAGTTTTACATTGCTGCTTTAAAGGATCATAAATTGATTGTTGGTTTTATTTCACAATTAGTCCCGCTGATACTTTAGTCTCCTAATACTTTTGAGTTAATAAGAACTGGTTTTTAAAATGATTTTACGTAACAAAGGAATTTCAAGTGACTACAGTTGCAGGTTGAGATCAAAGGTTAATTGCACAACTGCCTGTCTTCATTTCTGCCCATATATATTACAATATGTGTCTGAAGCAAAAAGGAAAACCAGGCTGGCACTTCTAAATTGCCCCAAAGACTTGTTGAACAATAGAAGGGAAAAGCTGATTGGACAGCTGGACTCAACTACATTCAAGACTGAGGTCATCCAAGGAGTTACTGGGTTTCTTTTGGACAAAACATTATATCCAAATTTCAGTTCCTTAACTAAATGAGAACACACCTGTGAAGAGATCCATGAAAATGACATGTCTGCAAGTAACCTGTATGCCAAGCATACCATTTAAATAGCTTCTAGTCTGTAAGAGAAAATGTTTGCAAAGCTTGATTTGCTTGCTGATCATGGAAGCAGATATATAGATAATTAAAAATCTGCAACAATTCATTACTTCACAGAACAGTCCTTGGACAAGATGCTGTCTAATTTACAGAATAAATTAGAGGAAATTGTGTATTTATTTATTTGATGTTTAGACTGCCACAATTATGTGACTCTCACTGGTTTACAAGAAATAAAACATCCATAGTACTATAATATAATCAAAAAAATATTCATAATTATCTTAAAACTGGAGCACAGTAAAAGTTTATAGACATCCAAATGTGATTTCTGCACAATATCCTTACAACTAAATTCTATATACTGACCTAATTGTTAAGATTGACAACATTCAGCTGCCTCCCAAGTTAAGTATGGATAGAAATGCAGCCTATGCAGGTATATTATGCAATCTTAATTATCTAGAGAACACAACTAGGAAGCAATGAGAACTACCCTGGAGTACATGCTCTAACACACCTATTTTGATGGAAAAGAGGGGAGAAGTGGGAGGAAAGCAGGTATGTCATAATTGGTATAAACTAGCACAATATGCAAGCTACAAGTTGTTGCACTTTCAGTAGGGACAATCCCACTAGAAAAACCATTTAAAATTTAATTTCATATAGCAAAATGTAAAACAACCAGAAGCCAGAGAACTTAAGCACACAGAACTTTAACCCACAAACTCAGCATTCTTCCAGATATACAATCACACACTTTTCCAGAACAAGCAAACCAAGTTGACAAAGTCCAAGGTGGGAAAACAGAAGGTAAACAGAAATATTTATAATGATGCCAGCATCTAACTCTGTTTTATCGTTTCTTCCCCAAAACAAAAAAAACTCTACTTGAGAAATAAACGTGATTGAGGGAGGATAGAAGAAAAAAGAGGAACACTTGAATTTATGGGGGGAGAATGTATTTGCCTTGAGGGAGTTCAAACCAAAGCAACATACCGTTTAGGTTTCCAGTCATAAGGGAAAGAGATGAAGGATAATTTGTGTGAAATGCAGTAATGAAATTGGAGGGGGGGAATTTGCTAACCCCCTTTCCTTCTTCAGCCTGCCAGGCTTATGCTTATCCCCACGCTAGAGGACGGAGTAACAACTGTCCCTCTGTTGCACCCTCACCTACTCAACAACCGAGTGAATCTGGAAGGGCGCCGGAGTGGCGGGGGTGGAGGTTTAGAGAACAACAAGGTGGGTACCCGAAATTTATCTCTCCAATGATCACCCCAACCCGTAGCTTTGAACGAAAGCACCTAAGCATGCGCAGAGTACCCTCCCTTCCACAATAAAGACCCCCCCCCTTTCCTTGGATGGTCCAGTTTAAATAGTAATAATTAAGCTCTAAGGTGGAATAGCCATTTCTTCTTCTATGTTCTTCCCTCGCCCGCCTTGCACCCGCACCTACCACCGCACTTACAGTCGCCGGTTCTCCCACGGCTTGGGGGGAGGCGGTTGATTGGCAGCCATCACGGCGCAGCGCACCCTCGGTTCAGCTCCGCTACTGCTTCTTGGGAGAGAGCCGAGCTATCGAACTTACGCCAGCACCGCGCCGTCTCCATCAGGCCGCGCGTCGAACGCGTCGATCGACTATCTCTGACTGCGATGCGTGCTTCCTACTTATTCAAGTCAAAGAGAAGCATGAAAATGAAACCAAGCAGCATTTCCGCAAATATACCTCTATATTTTAATTGCACTATTACCCGAAGTTTTTTAATTTATTTGAAAACCATATTAAGACAATATTTTTATTACGTTGTGACCATGCAAGTATTAATTAGGGCTATTTTAAAATTTTATTTATATGGCCGTCCACTCGACATATGACTTTCTTATGGCCAATACGGCCACTTTTAATTTTAAATTTTATTTAACCTATCACTCGGTCACTGAATGCATTTTAGTTCTGAAACAGCACTGAAGATGGTCTGCAACATTCAAATAAGCAGCTAGCATTAACACTTGCTTCCCCGTTTGAATTTTTTTCTTCTTGCACCATTAAAAAAACTTAACCACACCTTTTTTTGCTTGAAAAAGTTTTCTTTACGTTGTGTATAATTACTCTGGTCATTAAATGTTTATCTAATAAAATTTCAGAGTTATATCCCAAGGAAAAAAATGAGAGTGATCTCTTTCAACAACTAACTGAAGAAATTTCTTTCGTTCGTTCTTTCCACCTCTTTCTTTAATCCCTGTATGCTATCACCATCCTTGATCAAAACGTTGGAGATTAAAAAAATAATAATAATCAGGATCCTGCAACTTTACACGTACACTTACTGCTGCACAGTTGTGCGCCGGAACATTTATTTCCGAGAAAGCGTTTTCTTCCCATCCCGGAAGTGAGGGACAGCCATTGATGGGGACCTGGGGCGTGGCGGGTAAATAGTTCCCCCCATTCCTCCCATTGACTTAAGCGAAAAGGTAGGTGAATGTTGCACGAGGTGTCCGGGTTTTAGCAGAGAGGAAAGGTTAGGTAAGCTACTCTGATTCTTTGATTTCTTGTAGCAAGATAAAGGATAGAGCCAACAATACTTTGCCGATGCTCATTCGGAGGTAAGTCACAATTTCGTGGGATTTGCGTGCTCCCTAATATGCGCCAGCAGCGCAGACTTTAAACATTCCAGTATCCCGGTTGAATTGCCTCTGATGTAGATTCCCCAGTGTAGGGCTCTCCAGGTTTATGCGACTACTATCCCGACCATTCTAGTTATAATCCAATCCAATCGAAAAGAATCCAATCCATTCGGAAGCTGCAGAGTTGCGAAAGTCTGCATCAGGGGGAGGAGACAGCAGGTGTTTACACATGCCGATCATCTCTTAGCAGTCAATTCTGTACTTTTAAGCCAGCCATGGAATTTGTGCTAAAAGTGAAATTCCGATTATGGGTTATTCAGTGCAATCCTAAACACCTTTTCTCAAGAGAAAATCTCTATTATGTTAAATTTACTTAATAAGAGTGATTAGGACTTTAGCTTAAGAATTATGCTATGCTTTATGTTAAAAGAAAGTGAGATTAAAAGAAAAATGCATTTAACTGGGCCCTATTTTCTGTGGGAAATTATTTTATTTTGTTCTGTGTGTTGAAGTTTGAAGATTTTTAGAAACATGTATACATATGCCTTTCCATTCTTGAGACTTTGAAGCGTAGTCTATTAAATCTCTAGTACTTAAGAAGGGAATTGAAAATACTGTAGATCGCTTTAGATATACACACACAGATTCCAAATCCCAGTCTATTTGTCAGAGTAAAAAAGCAGGATTTGAATGAATAACATATATATTTTTCTCTCTCCTCTTGAGTGTTGCTCAATGTTTGATTTACAACTGTTTTGCAAGAATGTTTGTTAGTTACTCCCCACCCTGGGTCCTGCTGTGCTACCTCATCATGGTGATGGTGTTCCTGGAAAGGATGAGCAAAGAATGCTGGGAGTGTGTGCCAAGAGTATATAATCTTAGCAGGGTCACCCAATATGTGAAGATCATCTCCACTTATAGGCACCTACATATATCAGGCAGCAATGATATAGGAAGGTGCTGGAGGTGGATGATCACTTTAGTGACAGCAGCAGAGGTTTCATTTCATATTGTGTAGGAGAAGGCAATGGTAAATCATCCCTGAATTTTTTTGAAGAAAACCATATGGATAGACAATATAAAGTGACTGACAATATAGTGCCAGATGATGGGCCTCTCAGGTTAGATGGCATTCAACATGCTACTTAGGAAGAGCTGAGGATCTTTTGGAGTACTAATTGTGTTTATGACATGGCTAGATTAAAGCCTTCAGGACCTCTGATGTTGCCATAGAGGGAAAGAAAATCCAAAGCTGCAAAGACAGAAGTACTGTAGGAACATGGAATGTAAAAAGCATAAATATGGGAAAGCTCAACACAGTGAAAGATGAAATGAATTGACTACACACTGACATCTTAGGCATCAGCATATTGAAATGGACCAGAATTGGACATTTTCAGTCAGAAGATCACACTGTTTATTACTCAGGATACAAAAAATAAAGAAGGCACAGCATTGCTTTTGTTGTCAGGAAGGATATGGCAAAAAAAGTACTTGGGTACAATGCAGTGAATGACTGAATAATATCAATTAGATTTTGCAGACAGCCCTTTAATATGATGAATATCCATGTTTATGCTCGAACCGTGATGCAGAAGAAGAAGAGGTAGACAAGTTCAATCTGAAATCAACAGAGCATGCAAGCAAGATGTGTTACATGTGCTTCACTGATTATAGAAAGGCCTTCAATTGTGTCGATCATGTCAAGCTGCAGAAAGTGCTCAGACAAATGAGAATCCCAGAACATCTCATTGTCCTCATGTGAAATCTATACACAGGTTAGGAAGCCATAGTGTTGATGTTTTTGAACTTTGGTGTTGGAGAAGATTTCTGAGAATACTGTGGATAGCAAGGAAAACAAACCAATGGATCATAGAACAAATCAAATCCAGAATTCTCACTTGAGGCATGAATGACCATGCTCAAATTACCTGTAGTTAAGATGCTTGCCTTGAAACCAGGAGACTAAGTTCTAGGCTTTCCTTAGGCATGAAAGCCAGCTGGGTGACTTTGGGCCAGTCATTCTCTCTCAGCCCACCTCAGAAGGTTGTTGTGGGGAAACTAGGAGTATTAGGTATGTTCACTGCCTTGAGTTATATATAAAAATGGGATAAACATCTAATGTAATAGTAATAATAATAACAACAACAATTTGGACACTTTGTGCAAAGTCCTAGCTCTCTATAGAAGTCTATAATGCTAGGAAAGGTGGAAGGAAAGAGAAGAAGAGGACAACCAGGGGCAGGGTGATTGGATTAAATTACAGTTGTGATGGATACACCATTAGAAGATCTGAAGGGCCACCTTGGGGACAGATAATCCTGGAGAAGGTCTCTTGAGGTGATTATTATGAGTCAACACCAACACATGTATTTATTTATTTAATTAATTTTTATCCCACCTTTATTATTTTTATAAATAACTCAAGGCGGCAAACATAGCTAACACTCCTTCCTCCTCCTATTTTCCCCACAACAGCAACCCATAATTATTAATTACATATCTTCTCTGTTATTTTGTCTTTTCTTAATTTGTGTTATCATGAGTTTTCTTAGGAATAAAGGAACCTTCCATTTATTGTCAGATCTTTGGTCAGTTGAACTTAGTATTGTCTATGCTGACAGTGGTGGGAAGGAGGAGTTACATGTAGAACATGTACACTATTAGTGAACTATGGCCCTTCCTTGATCCTTACTCCCTTCTGGCTACTGTAGTGATTCTGTAAATAACTTTTCCCCCCAAATACAGGCTTCTACAGCATGGTTGCACTGGCAGAAAAAGACAGACCTGTTGCTCAGATGTTACTGAATTCTGGAACATGTCCCCGCTGTATTTTCAGGTTCTGTGGTGTAGGACTGCAGACTTCCTACAGACAACCTCATAAGGTTTGATTAAATTAAAATATACAATGCTGATGAGAGTTGTTTTCATGAAGTGTTCAGTCTTAATCGCTCCTCTTTTCATAGCATCTTTCTTGAGGGTTGAAAGGAGATTTGGAGTGAACAGGATCCAAAAGATATTTGACAGTGAAGGAGGACATAAAAGCAGTAATATTTATTACTTTGTGCTAGGGATCTGAATGGGGTTAGGAGATGAGAATTAATGCTAAAGAAGTCTACCCCGGAGTCCAGCCGGAGGAAGGGATCAAGCACAACATCACGAAGCCAATAGATTAATACACTGAAAGTGATTAAAAGTCAATTGTGTCCCATTTATGACTGACTCTTAGAGTCCAGGTCTGTGATAGGAGTTTGGCTATTAAGCCATTTTAGCCGCCTCTGACGGTTCCATTTGTTACTTAGTTGCTTTCCTCTCCTAAATCTCTCTTTTTTTCCTATCATCAACAGCCTCAGAATTGTTTTTCAACTCTTTGCCCTTGATCACTTTTTTGTTGTGGTTGGTTCAGGCACTGTCTAAAGATGGTGTCATTGTTACCTGCTGCTTCCAAGGCTTCAGTCTTATTGTGTCTGGCATTTCAGAGCTTTCATCCAGCAAATGTGACGGGACAGCTGGAATATGTAGCTGCTTTATACTGATTTAGACCATTGGTCCATCAAGCATAATACTATTTTCTTTGACTGTCAACTTTTTTTCTCAGACATGGTTCTTTCCTAAAAATACTGTTGGAGCATTTCCTAAGAGGAGATGAGTAAATCTTACTAAAGATACTGTAAGGATCTGTGCTGTCCCACTAAGCTATGGCCTACTTGAGCTCTGTGTATTCCAACCTATTTTCTTCTCACCACTCTTTTATTTTCACCTGCCCAAAAGTCCAAGGTAAAATTTGTCATATCCTCTGATGGAGAATAAAAGCACTCATTTTTCTCAGTGTCAGTGGTATGATCCCCAGCCTGATCCTATGCAGGTTTACTCAAAACTAAAATTCACTGGCTTTAAGTTTACTTTACAAGATCACGGACTGCCTGACATTAGTTTTGTTAGAAACACCAGCGCAGATAAACAGAGCCTGTAGCTTTCAGTTTGAGACATCCCTTTAATGATAACGTGGTGCTCTTATCCCTTGCTGAACCCACAAGTGGCACCTATCCAAGCAAAACCACACTGACAGAGTTCTACTTTTGTTTCTTTTTTTATCAATCAGGATTTACTTCGTGAACTATGTGAGTTCCTGGAGAGCAATGAAGATGAGAGTAAATTATCTTGTGAAATGTCTAATCCCCCATGTAAAAAGATCAAACTGGAAAATGCTAATGGGATTAAAGATCAAACCCCAAATGGAAGCCATCAGCTAACCAATGTGGACAATAATGGAAGTGACACTGTGGCAATTGAGAACTTAAATCCAGTTGTGTGCAACATATGTTTGGGGATTCTGCAGGATCTCTGTGAAATGGACTTTGTCAAAGCTGTAAGTGTTAGTCTTATGGAGCTTTATTTTCAGCTTTTCAAAGGATAAAACCAAATATAACACGCAATATGTGTTGTATACATAGCTAATATGCATATAGGATTTCACTGAATGTTTTGTTGCTGCAAATCTACTCACACCTATCTGAGAGTAAATATTGCCCCTGAACAAGTGCATATAAGATTAGACAAGAAGAATTGGCTATACTGTAGTTAGTAGATCTTGGATAACTCTAAGCAAGCAACTCATTGGGCAAAATTTAGAACTCAGTTGCAGCATTTGATTTTTCTTGGTCCAAGCTATTCTTCCAGGTTCTTCCTCCTTCCTGACTTAGGACCTACTTTATGTGTTCTGTGAGCTGGTGAGATAACACCAGAAAGCACAGGGTTCATTGTGTAAAGTATTCCTCTAGAATAGCAATTTTGGAGATTCTGACTGATGTGGCTCCTAGCTTACAGGTTCAGATTCAGTGTCAGGGTCACAGTTTAATAACTCTTATACGGCCAGTATTCCTGAACCAGCTGGTTTACTCACTCTTACGTTGTGGCTACTCAAGCATCTTTTGGGATAGAGAGGAATAGGGAAAGAATACATCATCAACTTTTGTGGGTATGAAACTTCTTGAATTGGCAAAGCTCAGCATAAATATTAAATATGACTTTGTGCCTTTTCTTTGTGAAGAAAGCCGTGTTTTCTGCTGCACCTCCAGCTGAAGGTGCAGACTTCAGGTTTGCTAAACAAACATGCATTCTCTAAGACAATCATGTATGTAAGTTAATGACTTTTCCCCATCATTTTCTGTCTTACACTAAAAAATGTTTTGCAAGGGCACAATACTTGTAGGCCTCCTGCCAGGCTTGGTTAATCTGTTCTACCTCTGAATTTGTTGTGGTGGGACATTTCTAGAGTGGTGTAAGTTTTTGCCCCACTACTGGTGAGAAGCTATTAGACATTAGGTGTTAAGGTGAAAGAATCAGTACATTTACCCTAACTTAAAAATGCTGTTTCTACAAACAGAATTATTTTGTAAATAATAATATTCAAACAGGTTTGTAAATTTCCCTGTATGAAATAATCTGTTCTGGGGGGATATGGGTTGAAATATGGTAGGTAAATGTTTTAAATAATTATATATTCATATTTTTCAGGTATGCCATAAGATTAATTCTTCTGAATACCAGTTTTCCAGTTTTGTGTTTTCAGTGTCGTTCCCACCACAGCTTTCAGTCAGAGAGGTGGGTATTTTAATTATGCTTCAAATTGGCCTTTAATGAGAAAGGATGTTCTTACACATTACTTGCTTTGCATGCCTGGAAATATACTTTGTTAGGCAGATATTGATCAACATGGGATTGGGAGTAGTTGGGCATTTCACTTGGAGATGGTAGAAGTACTTTGGCCAAATGTCACCCTGTGTATCAGATGTGACTTTGATTTTTGTGAAAAGTAGAGAAAACTTGGCCAGGATATTTTCAGCCAGTTACTGAGATGGAAAGAATAAAAATGTATCAGATTTACCAATGCTCTTTCTTTCTTCCTCTCCACCCCTTTTGTTTCCCTCTTTATTTCTGTGTGCATGCCTAAAGCATGCAGCATGGCTGCTGGTGAAAGAAGAAATGGGGTGAGTATTTTCTGAAGCATATTTTTTTAGTGCTGGTTTCAAATGAAGAAGGCATTTATTGCTCTTCCTCATTTTGGTGAGGTGGGAATGGAGAAATTGAAGAATACAGTATCTTTTACTCTCACCCATTCCAGTTTGGGAAGGTTACCTTGTTCTCCACTGTTCTCATTTACTACCTTACTGCTCATGTACAAGATCCCTTCAATGCTGCTGTCCAAGTGTTCCTTCAAATTAGTATCCATATGATCCTTAATTTAGATCAGTTTTTCCTAGCCTGCAGCCACTCTTATCCTCCTAGATGTGCTAGACTTCAGCTTCCATGAGTAAGTTACTGTGTAAAAAAAATGTTCTCAGTTACAAGCATTTAATAGTACAAAGTCCACCATCAAGAAATGAAAGTAGCACAATTTTATTCCATATCAGTAAATACACTAGTAAACATTGGAATGATTGGATAAAGCTAAAACTTCCATAATGTCTAAAAAGCCAATACTAGGAGCTAAATTAAAATCGGAAATGTGCCCGGCCGGGTTTCGGGTGTGGCATCAACCGAGACACTGAGGCAGGGGAGGAGGGGTGGCAGTTGTCATCCGAGAGTCTCTTACGGCCTCCAGGGACACTGCTCCGCAAGTGGCCAGTTGTGAGACCCTGTTTTTCAAGTTGGGCTCCCAAGAACAGTTGGGAGTGTTGCTACTGTACCAGCCTCCCTGCTGCGTAGCAACCTCCCTGCCCGAGCTGCTTGAGGCTGGCTTGGGGTTGGCTCAGGAGTTCATGGCTACCATGGCAGCCATGGGCCTGTCTCAGATTATTCGTGACCCAACTCGGGACAGTGGTCTCACGCCGGACTTAGTTTTCTTGTCCGAGCAGTGGCAATGTGATCTGAGGGGAGAGTTAGAACTGTCCCCATTGTCATGGTCAGACCACGCCCTGGTGACCTTGAGGCTCTCTTGTACTGCCCCACTCCGCAGGGAGGCTGGACCCATTCGATTGGTCCGCCCCCGGCGACTTATAGACCCAACAAGGTTTCAGAGGGAGCTGGGGGTTATACCTGAAGATCTGCTGCACAGTCCAGCGGAGGTCCTGGCCGCAGCCTGGAATAAAGAGGCGGCCGGGGCCTTGGACAGGATCGCGCCTATGCGACCTCTCTTGCCCCGTTCAACCCATCACTCCCTGTGGTTCACGGAGGAGTTGAGGGTTTTGAAGAGGGTTAAGAGATGTCTGGAGCGCCGCTGGAGGAAGACAAAGACTGAATCTGACCAGACACAATCTAGAGCCGCTATTAGGGCCTACCTTGTGGCGGTAAGAGCGGCGAAACGTGAATATTTCTCCGCTCTTATTGCATCCACAGAATGCCGCCGGAAGGCCCTGTTTAAGACTGCTAGACCTCTTCTGGGTCGGGTAGATTCGGTGACCCATTCACAGGGCCGGTCGGAAGAGTTTGCTGAGCATCTGCAGGACAAAATTGCTCAGATTCATTCCAAGTTAAACTCTAAGCGTGAAGCACAATCTGGGGAGATGCCAGAGGTATGTACTTACCCTGTTATCTGGGAACAGTTTGATCCTGTTGGGCCTGATGAAATAGACAGAATCCTCTGGATTTTAAACGCCACCACTTGCCATCTAGACCCGTGTCCCTCCTGGCTGGTAAAGTCAACCCGGGAGGTCACATGTGGTTGGGTCCAGGCGATGATTAATATATCTTTGGGGGAGGGGGTGTTCCCGGCGGTCTTTAAGGAGGTGCTGGTGCACCCCCTCCTCAAGAAACCTTCCCTGGACCCCACTGTTCTAAACAACTTTCGTCCTGTCTCCCACCTTCCCTTTTTGGGAAAAGTGGTTGAGAAGGTGGTGGCGCTGCAACTCCAGAGGATTCTGGATGAAACGGATTATCTAGGCCCCTTTCAGTCAGGTTTCAGGCCAGGATATGGGACAGAGACTGCATTGGTCACACTTATGGATGATCTCTGGCGGGAGCGAGATGGAGGGAGTGCATCCATTCTCATTCTCTTGGACCTCTCAGCGGCTTTCAATACCATCGACCATGGTATCCTTCTGGGGTGGCTCAGGGAGTTGGGGGTGGGTGGCGTAGTTTTACGCTGGTTCACCTCCTTCCTCCAGGGCCGCTCCCAATCGGTGGTAATAGGGGAGAGATCTGACCCTCGACCCCTCTTGTGTGGGGTGCCGCACTGTTCGGTTCTCTCTCCCCTCCTATTTAACGTCTACATGAAGCCGCTGGGCGAGATCATCCGTCACCACAGGATGAGGTATCACCAATATGCGGATGATACTCAGTTGTATATCTCCATCCTGGGTGAAGTAAGTGATGTGGTCGACACCCTGTCTCAGTGCCTGGGGGCTGTGGGGGCCTGGATGGGGAACAACAGGTTTCAACTGAACCCTGGTAAGACTGAGTGGCTGTGGATTGATGGCCTCTCGGCTTCTAGGAAGTTGTCATCTTTAACTCTGGATGGGGTGGCACTGCCCCGTTCAGATTCAGTGCGAAACTTGGGGGTCCTCCTGGACTCACGGCTCCTGCTCGAAGAGCAGGTGGCAGTCGTGGTCAGGAGGGCCTTTGCACAGCTTCGGGTTGTGTGCCAGTTACGCCCCTTCCTGGATCGAGAGGCCCTCCAAACAGTCACTCATGCCCTTGTCATCTCCCATATAGATTATTGCAATGCGCTCTACATGGGGCTACCCTTGAAGAGTATCCGGAAGTTTCAGCTGGTCCAGAATGCGGCTGCGCGGGCAGTCATGGGTGCTATAAGATCAGCACATGTAACACCACTGCTCCGCGAGCTGCATTGGGTACCAGTTTGCTTCCGGGTCAAATTCAAGGTGTTGGTTATCACCTTTAAAGCCCTACATGGCACGGGGCCAGGGTACCTGAGGGACCATCTCATCCCGACTACATCTGCCCGCCCCACCCAGTCATGCAGAGAGGGCATGCTTCGGACCCCATCAATGAAAGGATTTCATCTAGCGGGGTCCAGGAGGCGTGCCTTCTCTGCGATAGCACCCGCCCATTGGAATATCTTGCCCCCGGAGGTGAGGGCCCTCACTCCTAGCCTTCCGGAAGTCTTTAAAGACCTGGTTCTGCCGCCTTGCTTGGGATGAAGGAGGTAATAGTTCTTCCTGGGGGTGGTTAGCCCTGTGATATCCTCTTTTTTAAGATCTTACCATCCTCTGGATTTTCTGTCTTTATTATTATATTGTATTTTAAAGTGTATAGGTTTTTAATTTTAATAATATTGTTGTAAACCGCCCAGAGTCTACTGCTGTAGAGATGGGCGGTGATAAATCTGAATAATAAATAAGTAAATAAATATGGTTTAAGTATGAATGAAGCAGCCGTGATCTTGGTTTTAAGTCATGGATCAGCTGATTGCTGGGCACATGGTTATAAATAGTAGTATTCTTACATGGTTAAAGCTATTGCCAGTTCTGGAGTATTCTTGCATGGTGCAGTGTATTTCTGCTATCACTCTGGCAAGTGCGGCAAATGTTGCCAGCCCTGTATTCTACTTATTTTTAGCCCTTTGGATTATAATAGACTGCTTGATATTGGTAATAGAGGAACTTACTGAGATGGTAAAAATGTGGGTCAGTTTATTTTTTACTCCAATTGCACATACTTCAGAAAGAACTGTCTTTTTTTACAATTTAGGAAACAGGGCCTGTCACTTGGAAAAGATGACTTTGTTCAACTGAAAGAAGCATACAAATGGATTATCCATCCCCTGTTCTTGGAGGAGTTGGGGGTCCCTGCTGATGGAAAGGTAGTATATACATAAGCCATTTACTCTGTTTTTGCAGACCTAGCTCACCATTATCTGATGCAACCTGTATCTTGGCTGTGCTAGTTTCAGACTGTAGGTTGGCTCTCATGGAGTTGAATGCCTTCTGCAAATACAAATAACATGTTAAGGGCAAAAAGGGGCCAGAATCCTTTCTCCTGACAGGACAATATTCCTGGTGCAGAGTGAATTTTGTTCACTGGTATTTTTAACTGTATTAGCCTTCACCTGCATTGTTTTATTTTTATTGGTTTAACATGCAGAAGAAAGAGGTATAAGAAAAATCAACCACAAGGAAAACATAAAGACAACTTCTTATATTACACATAAGAAACCTCTGCTCACAGCATTAAGCCACTACCACAAATAATAATTTTGGTCAATCTTTTCATTATATCAGTACAGATCTAGTTTATAAGCAGAAAGCAAATGCATATGTTCATTCCAAGACTGTAAAGCTAGGCTGGCACTGTCTTTCTTTCATTAAAAAAAGGAATCATTTTCTCTATATGCCATACTCAATAAGCCTTTATATGTTGATAAATTTATGGTCGGGGGAATATAATTCGAAGCTGCAGTCACATCTTTAAACAATGTTACCCTTCCTTAACAAATGTACGAACATAAAAACAAAATGGAACAATAGTGGGACAAGACCATATCATGTATGTGTTGCGTCCATAATTTTGCATTTCTAATACCGTGAAGTTGAAAACCACCCCTTTTTGTTGACTGAATCTCATTCATGCATTAATATATTGAATATCCCTTAATATCCATAATCATTGATTTGTTAGTATAGAATATTTCGCCTCTTTGTTCCTAAGTTCTGACAAATAACTAATATTCACTTCACCAATACTTGTTAGGTGTTTGTAAAAGAAATTTCTTTTGAAGTGTTACAATTCAGCATAGCTAGATGACCTCATTAGAGAAGGCTCTTCTCAAAGTATCTTTTGCCCCATTATGTGACAAACAGGAAGAGAGCCTTTTATATTATACTGTGCAATGCTCACTTGTGAAATACTTGATTAGTGCTAACTTTGCATTTATTTTGGTACCAGGTCAAAACTTCATTTCTCTCTGCATTTTAAATTGTTCAGTCTGCTCTACCATACTTGTATTGCCTTTTTATGTCATTTTGTCCTTGTATATTCTTCTCATTGCATATTCTGGTTGTAAGACCATTTTTTAAAAATAAAGAACAGTTGGTAAATATCCCAAATAAAGAATAAATTTAGTATTAGCCCACAGTAAAGTTGCTTCTCTTTTTACAATGGCAGGAGGGAGCAATAGAGAGGAAAACTAAAGAAGTGAAAGACTTAAGGGGGCAGTTAAGCACAAGCATGATGTTTTTTCAGTAGAGAGTAAGATATCTTGAGTTTGTCTGAATCGGGAACTATGATGAAGACTTTGAACCAACCCAAGTTATTAAGCCAACTGTAGACCATAGCTTCATATCCTGGCTGTTAATCATGGTTTCTTGGTATATGTAAAAATAATTCTGATTTTCTTTGGTAGAAGGGAATGAAGTGGAAGCACACACAAGCACTGAAGATGTCCAGTCTTTACTGTGGGAAATTGTTATGTACCTGAGACACATGCCTGTTTCTTAATGCCATTATGAATAATACAGCTGACCTGTCCTTTAACATCTGCAGATGTGTGTCTGAGAGCCTTGTTTGGATCATTGCCTTCTGCGTACGCTTTAAGGACTCGAATCTGTTACTCACATTTTGTATTTGCTGAACAGCAAATACAATTCCTGTGTAATTTTAGTCCCATCAAGTATCTTCCTACTCATAGGCTTCAGTTGATTAGACAGACTTAACTCAAGCTATTGAAGAAAAGGGTGGTGGGGAGGAAATCAAATTGCCAGTGGCAATTAAAAACTAACTTTCTCCTCTCTTTGATTGTGATTCAGAGCCTGTTTGAAGTGAGTGTTGTGTTTGCTCATCCAGAGACAGATGAAGATTGCTGTTTCCTGTAAGTAGTAATGTAACAAACAGCATTTTAGCTAGCATTCATGACAGCAGAGACAGATAATATTGGTTGAACATTCTAGGTCTCCCTCCAAGTTTTGAGATGTCTTGAGCAAGCTACTCTTGGAAATAGTTGATAGACAAGGGCTGGGTACTCTGCGTAATGTCACCATGACTGGGTTTCATCCTTTAGGATGACAACAGGTTAAATGGCACTGAGATATCACTGCCAAGATATTGTTTCCAATAACATGTTTCTAGCCCATGATTCTGGTGCCCGGAGGACAATTTAAATGGAGAGGACAGGATAAGAATGTAACTCTGCCCACTCATGTCACTAGAGCCGTCTGCTAAATGTCTTTCAGTTAAAAAAGAGAAGGCTCTCAAGACCTAGGGAGTGGAGTGGGAAGATCAGTTTTTCTAGTCAAGAATGGAATGCAAGGCCTTGAACTGGGATTTAAGCAGTTCCAATTGAGTTGACTGTCCCAAGCTGGTATTTTGCTTGAATAACAAAAGTCCTTTGATCTCCTAGTCCATAGAAGAGATCAGAATCTTCTGCCCTTCATCTTTTTAATCCCTGGGCAAGTGTCAGTAGGAGCTTAATGAGACAAAACTACTCAGATTGGCCTCAACCTTGCTGTGATGTTCTGCCAGGGAAGCAGAGCTGCAGCCTTCCAGTGGTCCTTTGTTCCATGGCCAAAGGAAGTCAGTCTAAGGAGCAGGAGTTGCCTGACTAGATAGAGATGGGAAAGATGTTTTTAAAGGTATCTATCCTCTTGGTGATTGTTCTTAGTAAACTCTTTTGACACCAGAAAGTATAAATCATTATACTATTGCAAGGGTCGGAAATGGCGGCTCGCGAGCCACATGCGGCTCTTTGGCCCCTTGAGTGTGGCTCTTCCGCAGCTGAACTCACCCCCGCCCCTTCCACGCGATTGGATCCCGCCCCCAAACTCTTATGCTCTTACGCGCTCTCGCTCTCCAAGGCCGGGGCCACCCGCAGCCGCCCACACCTCGCGCACAGCCCGCGGGGCTCTATGCCGCTCCCTTCGATGGAGGAGGGACCGGCGTGCCTTGGGAGCTGCTGCTGGCGGCATCTCTGGGCGAGGCACGTGGGCGGAGCTGCCCGTCTGGCACTTGGGCGCTCCCGAGCCTCTTCCCTTCTCCCTCGCCACGTTCGGGCGTTGAGGCCAGGCAAAGCCGGGTGGTCGCGCAGGGGCGAGGCGAGGAGTCCCCCTCCTGCGCCTACAGCCACATCCGTCCGTTCCCGGCCTCTCTCCCCATGTCCGGCGGGTGCCCATGCCAGAATCCCCGCGACCCGGAGGCAGCGACTGCTCGGAGGGCCCCAGCGAGAAGAGGCGCGTGATCCCCGGTGGATCCCTTCGAGGGGCCGCGAGGCTTCCCCGCTTTCCTCCCAAGGAGGCCTCGACGGCACACCCTCCCGCCCCATCAATCCCCCCACCCCGCCGTTGGGCGTCAGAGGCTGAAAGGATGTGGCAGGAACGGCCCTGGAAAGCGGGGCCTGCGGAGTGCCACCTTTGGGGAGGAGGGTCCAGCCGGCGAGCAATGGCAGCGCCGGAGTTTTCGCCGGAGCGGCTGGCGCGCTGGCTGGCCGAGGCATCCAGGCGCTGGGCAAGGGCACGGGCCCGGGACGCGAGCAACCCGCCTTGGCGCTCCTGGAGAAGCGGCCGCGGGAGGCCCGCCGGGTGCACCCTCCTGCCCCATCAATCCCCCCCACCCGCCGTTCGGCGCCCTCTCCCCCCGCTAACCCGAGCCCTGCGGCGGCCGGGGGAAGCCGAGCCAGGCGGGGGTGCAGCGGGGCCCAGCGGCGCGCTGAGGGCGAAGAGCCGCCTGCTCTCCCCTTGGCCGCCTCCGGTCGCTACAGTCGCCCCACCGGAACGGAGCCTGGCTTGGCTCCCCCGGCCACCGCAGGGCTCGGGTTAGCGGTGGGAGAGGACGCCGAATGGCAGGTTGGGGGGGTGTACCCGGCGGTACCGCAGGGACCCTCCGGAGAGGCGGCTCGAAAGCGGTTTCGGGGTGGTTGTTTTTTAAGCGGGCCTGTGCGGTGGCTGCTTTTCTCTCCCCACAGACAGCGCGGGCGGGCGGGTCCTCTGGAAGGAGGCCGGCCGGAGTTCTGCTTGCAGCGGACGAGTTGCTGCTGGGCCGAGCAGATGCTTTTGAGACCTAACGGCGGTGTTACATCGGGACCGAGTCCGGCCTATCCCCGGTCTGTGTCGCGTTAATGCCGCCCCCTTTCCCACCTGGGAGGCCAGCTTGCAGCGCAAACGGCAGTCGCTTACTGAGCGAGTGCATTTTAAAATCTGCTTAACCCCCCCCCCCGGGGTGGGGGGATTGATGGGGCGGGAGGGTGCGCCGTCAAGGCCTCCTTGGGAGGAAAGCGGGGAAGCCCCGTGGCCCCTCGAAGGGATCCACCGGGGATCACGCGCCTCTTCTCGCTGGGGCCCTCCGAGCAGTCGCTGCCTCCGGGTCGCGGGGATTCTGGCATGGGCACCCGCCAGACATGGGGAGAGAGGCCGGGAACGGACGGATGTGGTGGTAGGCGCAGGAGCGGGACTCCTCGCCTCGCCCCTGCGTAACCGCCCGGCTTTGCCTGGCCTCAACGCCCGAACGTGGCGAGGGAGAAGGGAAGAGGCTCAGGAGCGCCCAAGTGCCAGACGGGCAGCTCCGCCTGCGCGCCTCGCCCAGACATGCTGCCAGCAGCAGCTCCCAAGGCACGCCGGTTCCTCCTCCGTCGAAGGGAGCGGCAGAGAGGGTGTCCCCGGCCTTGGAGAGCTGGGGTGCAGGGGGACGGGAGCGTCGCCGGCAGCCCGCGAGGACCGGCCATGGAAGGTGAGCGAGGACTGGGGTGGCCGGCCAAGCGCAGCACAGCCCTTCCACGCAATTGGATCCCGCCCCCAAACCCCGCCCCTTCCACGCGATTGGATCCCGCCCCCAAACCCCGCCCCCTTCCACGCGATTGGCTCCTGCCCGTAAACCTCGCCCCCTTCCACGCGATTGGCTCTCGAGCATTTCAAAATGTGCACGAGCATGTCAAAATGGCTCCCGGCATAAAAAGTTTGCCGACCCCTGTACTATTGTATTCATTGCCTATCTGGTAGTACATGTAACCATCTTTTTAAAGATAATTTGACTGATCGTTGTTTTCATTCAGAGCTTCAGTGTGTCCAAGCTGCTTCAAACCAGCAAAAAATAAACAGGTAACTAACTTTAACTTTATACAGCCAGCAGTACTGGTGCTCCAAATTCTGTAGCTCATGATAGGCACTCTGGTGCTTTCTAAATATTTTGGCCTTGCTGGCTGAAGCTTACATGATTTCTCATTCAAAACATCTGGAGGATAGCAGAGCACCTACCACTGGCTTGGCCTCTTTAATAAATGTGCCTTTAAAAACAGGCGATTGCATGCATACTTTCAGAATTGCAGGTGATTGGATGTGAGACCCTGTTTGTTAAGTTGGGCTCTGAGGAAGAGGGGGGATTGTTGCTACTGTATCGGGTTCCCTGCTGCATAGCAACCTCCCTGCCTGAACTCTTTGACTCCATGATCAGATTGGCAGTGGAGTTCCCCAGGCTTATGGTCTTAGGGGGCTTTAAGCTGCCTTCTCTGGGAGCAGAGTCAGAAATAGCTTGGGAGTTCATGGCCACCATGATTACTATCACTCCCCTGTCAAGGTCAGATCACTTTCTGATTGCCTTGGAGTCTGCTGGGGCAGCTTCCTAGCACAGGGAGATGGGACCTATTCAATCAATCAGTTCCAGAGGGAGATTGGGGCTGTTTCTGAAGGTTTTGTGTATCACCCGACTGAAGCCTTAGTCACCACTTGGAATGAGAGTATGGCTGGGGCTTTAGACTGGATTAAGCATTTGTGACATCTCCCCTGGCTCCCTGCAGATCCCGGAGTTTCTCATCTACAGGGGGAGGGTGTACAGAGACTCATTTATAGGGCCTCTGTGAGGAATATTCTAGAGATCTGGCAGATAGTTGCTTGGTTCCTGGCCTTGGCGCCGGTCCCATGGAGTTGACTGAAGATGAGTCTGACTTGGTTATCTAGGAAGAGTTTGATCCTATTAGTCCTGAGGAAGTGGACAGGATTCTTGGAGCTGTAATCTCAGTCACCTCTGTGGTAGATCCATGTCCGTCCTGGTTAGCTAAGGTTTCCAGGGAGATGATGTGTGGTTGGGTCTGGGTGGTGGTGAGTGCATCCTTGAGAGAAGTGATAGTCCTGATGACAGTTAAGGAGGTGGTGATCCACTCCCTCCTCAAGAATCCATCGCTAGACCTGATCATTTTGGGTAGTTTTCATCTGTCTTCAAGCTTCCATCTTAGGGAAGCTTATTGAGAAAGTGGTTGTGCTACTATTTCAGAGAGCCCTGGAGGAAGTAGATTATCGGGACCCCTTTCAGTCAGGTTTCAAGCTTGAGGATGATACTGAGACCACATTGTTTGTGCTTTTGGATAACCTCTGGAGGTAGCAGGATGGGGGTAGTGCATCCATCCTTGGTTTCCTTGATCTTTCAGCAGCTTTCAATACTGTTGATCATGGTATTCTTCTGGACTAGGTCTGGGGGTTAGGAGTTGAGGACATGATCTTTTGCTGGTTCTCCTCCTTCCTTTAGGTTGGTGTAGATGGGGAAGAGGTCTAGCCCACGTCCCCTTTTGTGTGGGTTTCCCCTGGGCTCAACGCTCCCCCAGTCCTATTTTATGTCTACATGAAGCTGGGTGAGGTAATCTGACAGCATGGGGCGAGGTATCATCAGTTGTACATCTCAACCCTGGGCTGCTCAAGTGATGCTCTGGAGGTTCTGTCTCAGTGTCTGGAGGCTGTGGGAGTCTGGATGGGGAAGGACAGGCTTCAGCTCAACCCTAGCAAGTCTGAGTGGCTGTGGGCCTCCTGGTGTCAGTAACTTACCATCTTTAGTTCTTGGTGGGGTTGTGCTTTCCCAGACAGAATTGGTGCACAACTTGGGAGTCCTGGATTCATAGCTCTTGTTCAATGAGTTGAGTAGGTGGCAGCAGTGGCCAGGAATGTTTTACACAGCTTTGTGTTGTGTGCCTATTTCATGTCTTTATGGACTAGGAAGCACTGCACATGGTCACTCATGCTTTGGTCACTGTAATCCTCTCTACACGTGGCTACAGTTGAAGAACATCCAGAAGTTGTAATTGGTCCAGAATGTGGCAGCTTATGAGCAATTATGGGTGTATTTGTCAATGTACCCCTTTACTTTGCGAGCTGCACTGGCTCTCAGAAGGCTTCCTGATGCAATTCAAGGTGCTGATTGTCACCTATAAAACCCTTCATGGCATGGGGCTGGGTTATTTGAAGGATCGCCTTTCTCCAATTGTCCCTGTCAGTCCCATCAGATCCGACAGGAGGGGAATTCTCCGAGTCCCATCGATTAGAGAATGACATCTGGCGGGACCCAGGAAGCATGCCTTTTCTGCCATACCTCCTGCCCTCTGGAACACCATACCACCCAACATTAGGTTAGCCCCAAACCTGTTGGATTTTTGGAAAGTCATTAAGATCTGGCTATTTTCCTAGGAATTGGGGTCAGGGGGTTAGTTGAGTCCAGATGAGTTGGTTGCTGGTTTCCTTAGTTGCCATAGTATGTTTGTCCTTGTCTTTGATTATTGTTTGGTTTGTATAGCTTTTAAATTTTGTTAGCTGCCCAGAATTTGCAAGATGGGCAGCCATATGAAATAAATAAATAAGAACATTTTACGTAAGAATAATATTAGCACTAATATAAAATACAGGGAGGCACATGCTTCCTAGGTAACATTGGCATCCAAAGCAGCCTGCAGTTAGAATTTGTAAAACCTAAGTCTATAATCAAATGTAAGAATTTTCTTCTATAATAAAGCAACAAGCTTAGAACAAAATAAGGAAGCAACAAACAAAAGCAGTATTATCAAATAAGCCATTGGAGAGAGGCTTCCTACTTAACTAAAATAAATTAAATAGAAAGAATAACCTTTGCAGTGCCTGATAACTTGGGTAATATTTTACTTTTCTCTATAGTCAGTCTTCACCAGAATGGCCGTGGTAAAGGCTTTGGATATGATTGATGAAGAAGAGTTTCACAAGTAAGCAACTCCTGAGTTTATTTTATATCTATACACATCACAAAAATAGTCAAGCAGCATGTTGGCAGACACTTAGAAAATAATGCTATTACCAGGAGCCAGCATGAGTTTGTTAAGAACAGGATATAAGACTAACCTTGTATTTTTTATGACAGAGTGATTTGTGTGTACAGCAGAGGAAAACTGCAGATGTAGTGTGCCCTGAAGTCAGTGAAGTGTTTGAGAAGGTCTCTCATGATCTCTTTGTAGACAGAATAGACAAATGTGTGCTAGTTAGTATTGTGGATTGGTGGATTTGCAACTGGTTGTACAGCTGCATCCAGAGGGCGCTCATATGTGGTTCTGCATCGTCCTGAAAAAAGTATCAAGTAGGCTTCTGGGAGCTCCATCCTTGACCCAGCACTATTCAACATCTTTATAAATGACCCGAAAGATAAAATGAGAGCCAGTTTGGTGTAGGGGTTAAGGCAGTGGTCCCCAACCTTTTTGCACCAGGGACCAGTTTCGTGGAAGACAATTTTTCACAGAATGGGGGGGGGGGGGGTTCATAAGGAGTGCGCAACCTAGATCCCTCGCATGTGCCGTTTACAGTAGGGTTCGCGCTCCTATGAGAATCTAATGCCGCCACTGATCTGACAGGAGGCGGAGCTCAGGCGGTAATGCGAGCGATGGGAAGCGGCTGTAAATACAGAGGAAGCTTCGCTCACTCGCCCACCGCTGTGCGGACCGGACTTAGCAGGCCACGGACCAGGACCGGTCTATTGCCTGGGGGTTGGGGACCCCTGGGTTAAGGCATCAGGTTAGAAACCGGGAGACCATGAATTCTAGTCCTGCCTCATGCACAAAGCCAGCTGGGTGATCTTCGGCCAGTCACTTACTCTCAGCCCTAGGAAGGAGGCAATGGCAAACCACTTCTGAAATCTTGCCAAGAAAACTGCAGGGACTAGTCCAGGCAGTCTCCGAGAATCGGACACGATTGAATGGCAAAAAAAAAAGTTGAAATTGAAGGAATACTTACCAGATTTGCAGATGACCCCAAGGTAAGGGCAAACTGTGGATAGGGATCTGCCAGAGGGTCATGAGCAACTTAGAAAGGGTGGGTAGCAGTGTTGCAAACATTTTTTTACAAACAATATCTTTATTTCAATGTTCAGCCAACATAAAGTAAAAAACACACTATGAGATTAACAGCTCTAACATAAAAAGAGTGTCTAAAAATAGTCAACAGTGATGATGTGGGGTAGGGGTGGGGGTAAAAATGGTAAGTAAATCCAGAATCTGTGCTGTGCTATTTAAAAAGCTAAAAGAATAAATCATGGTAACAAAAGCTGTGAAACTGGGCAACAGGAGTAATAACAGCAGTTTAGGCATGAGTTGTGTCAAGCATGAAAGCTAACAGTCCATGTCCAGTGGATTTTGCATGCTGCTATGCAGAACTTTGCAATATTATACATTTGAGGGGGTTGGAATCAGTAGGGAGATGTAAAATTCGTCTCTGTGACTGGGTAGACTGGTGAGTAGTGGGAGAGTAAAGGTACTCCAGTTTGGTGTAGTGGTTAAGGCTCCAGGCTAGAAACCAGGAGACTGAGAGTTCTAGTCCCGCCTTAGGCATGAAAGCCGGCTGGGTGACCTTGGGCCAGTCTCTCTCTCTAAGCCCAACCCACCTCACAGTGTTGTTGTTGTGGGGAAAACAGGAGGAGGAAGGAGTATTAGGTATGTTCCCCACCTTGAGTTATTTATAAAAATAATAAAAGCAGGATAAAAAGAATCTTAAAAAAAGTGACTAGGAGAGAAGGATGTGCTCAGTGGTTTTGATTTGCTCCTCACTGCAGGGCTACAGAAATGCCAGGAAGGAGGTCTTCTTCCCTCTTTCTGACAAAGGTGAAGGGGGCATTGCTCTCATCATCTCCCATGTAGATTATTGCAATGCGCTCTACATGGGGCTACCCTTGAAGACTATCCAGAAGCTACAGCTGGTGCAGAATGCGGCCGCGTGAGCAATCTTGGGTGCGCCAAGATCTGCACATATAACACCTTTGCTCCGCGAACTGCATTGGGTGCCGGTTTGCTTCCGGGTACAATTCAAGGTGTTGGTTATCACCTTTAAAGCCCTTCATGGCATGGCGCCAGAATACCTGAGGGACCGTCTTATCCCCATATCATCGACCCACCCCACCCGATCATTCAGAGAGGGCCTGCTACGAGCCCCATCAATCAGAGAGTGTCATCTGATGAGGTCTAGGAGACGGGCCTTCTCTGTGGTGGCACCTACACTATGGAACACCTTGCCCCCAGAGTTGAGACAGATGCCCTCCCTCCCGACCTTTAGGAAAGAACTGAAGACCTGGTTCTGCCGCCTGGCATGGGAAGGAGGAATGATAGTTCCTCATGAGGGTGGTTAATTCCTTAATCCTATAATGTCCTTCCTTTTATTAATGTCATCTCCCATCTGGATTTTATAACTATTTATAAAGTTAATTGCTGTGGGCCAGAATGAAGGACCTGCCGTGCTTAGTGTGCTTTGGTGATGTGCATCCATTATATGTTGCTTAAGGAGCCTACTGGCCTGCTCGTGTTCCTTCGGTTATGGTAGATGAGCTCAGTTTTTGAGTATTACTATTTTTATGTTTTTATTTATTTTTATTGATTGTGTTTTTTAGATATTTCCCATTTTGTATAGCCTTTAAATTTTTAATTATTGTAACCCGCCCAGAGTCCCTTGCATGGGAGATGGGCGGGGAATAAATTGAAATAATAAATAAATAAAATAAATTACTAAGGTTATGAATTAATTTTTCATCTGCTTCTATTTTCTTAGATAAAATATTGCATCCTTTAAATTATTTACATTATAAAATATGTTTTTGAAATATTTTAAAGAAAGGTTTTTTAGATACTCACATATCTATTTTGCACAATGTTTAATTTTTTTCCGAATTTTTTCTCTAGTGAATTGCTCCTTATATCTCCTCTAATACAGGAACTATCCGTCTCCCCCAAGTTCGCCTAAAATTCCTTGCACAGCTGTTGACGTTCAGTGCAACAATGGTGCCATTTTTGTGGCTGGTAAGAAACAATGTTTTTCCTGTAATGTCTTTCTCTTTTCCTTAACTAAAAAGGTTAGCTGCTTGGCAGTCATAATTTCCCTTGTTGGAGAAAATGCATCTTTTACTAGGCCTTTGTGGCCGCTGTGAAAGTTTGATAGGCAGCAGCTCTGAGGCCTTTAAACTAGAGATTGAAATGGATTACTCCTTTTTAGGGCTACTGAGCAATTGTGTCCTCTACTTAATGATAAAAGGCTACTACCAGTTGGTACTGGGACAGAAACTAATATGATTATATGAACAAGCCCTCAATTTTGTATGATGGCACAGCATAGGTCAGCCATGATCGATATTGAGAAAGTGTCAGAAAGTGATGCATTTTGTTCACTGACATTCACTCCCACTGAAGGAGATTGATATGTCCAGTATATCAGTTTGACTTCAAATGAGGGTTTGTTGAGTAGAGCTGGCTTTTAGGAAGTGGTATTTATATTTGGCAGTTTTCCGTAGGCCAGGGCTGTACTCACTTGACAACTACTGTACTGTGTTGAAGTCATTGGAAAAGCATCTTGGAAATAATGTGTATGTACACCAGAAGCATACTGAAATCTGCTGATGAAAGTCATAGTTGTATTGTTTGCGTTTGCCAGTTTTCTTTATCTGGGGTCAGAAAGATTAGATGAAATGCAAATATTCATCCAGTTGTCTGTAGCTTGAATCATGTCAACTGGATTTCTATTTTGGGAGTCAAACTTCACAGTCTATGT
Organism: Charina bottae; assembly: GCA_023362775.1. Taxonomy (NCBI): domain Eukaryota; kingdom Metazoa; phylum Chordata; class Lepidosauria; order Squamata; family Charinaidae; genus Charina; species Charina bottae. The sequence goes on along the minus strand of JALMGJ010000001.1, from coordinate 85,288,181 downwards.
GGATGACACCTGGGTCAAAATCAAGGCCCAGGAAGTACAGGCCTTCACGGACCATATAAACACTATAGATGCCAACATTAGCTTCACCAGAGAAGACACCAAGGACAACAGACTGGCATTCCTAGACTGTGAAGTCCTCATTGGGACCGGTGGCAAGCTAGAAATAGGGATCTACAGGAAACCCACACACACAGATCAATATCTGATGTTTGACTCCCACCATCCACTGCAGCACAAACTAGGAGTCATCAGGACATTGTCACACAGAGCAGAAACCATCCCCACCTCCATGGATTCCAAAAAGAATGAAAATCAGCACCTGAGAACAGCTCTGAAGGCCTGTAGATATCCAAATTGGGCCTTCACCAAATCTAAATCTACCAGACCTAAAACAGCGACAGATAGGGCTGAGACTCAGAGTAAACGAAAGAACCTGGTCATTCCCTACATGGCTGGCATGTCTGAAAAGATAAAACGGATATTTGGCAAACACCACATACCTGTATGTGACTACGCTAAAGCCTTTGATTGTGTGGATCACAACAAACTGTGGCAAATTCTTAAAGAGATGGGAGTACCAGACCACCTTACCTGTCTCCTGAGAAACCTGTATGTGGGTCAAGAAGCAACAGTTAGAACCGGACATGGAACAACCGACTGGTTCAAAATTGGGAAAGGAGTACGACAAGGCTGTATATTATCACCCTGCTTATTTAACTTATATGCAGAGTACATCATGAGAAATGCCGGGCTGGATGAATCACAAGCCGGTGTTAAGATTGCCGGGAAAAATATCAACAACCTCAGATATGCAGACGATACCACCCTAATGGCAGAAAGTGAAGAGGAACTAAAGAGCCTCTTGATGAGGGTGAAAGAGGAGAGTGCAAAAGCTGGCTTGAAACTCAACATTAAAAAAACCCAGATCATGGCATCTGGTCCCATCACTTCCTGGCAAATAGAAGGGGAAGAAATGGAAGCAGTGACAGATTTTATTTTCTTGGGCTCCAAGATCACCGCAGACGGTGACTGCAGCCATGAAATTAAAAGACGCTTGCTCCTTGGGAGGAAAGCTATGGCAAACCTAGACAGCATATTAAAAAGCAGAGACATCACCTTGCCGACAAAGGTCCGTATAGTTAAAGCTATGGTTTTTCCAGTAGCAATGTATGGCTGTGAGAGTTGGACCATAAGGAAGGCTGAGCGCCGAAGAATTGATGCTTTCGAGCTGTGGTGCTGGAGAAGACTCTTGAGAGTCCCTTGGACTGCAAGGAGGTCAAACCAGTCAATCCTAAAGGAAATCAACCCTGACTGCTCATTGGAAGGACAGATGCTGAAGCTGAAGCTCAAATACTTTGGCCACCTAATGAGAAGAGAGGACTCCCTGGAGAAGACCCTGATGCTGGGAAAGACTGAGGGCAAAAGGAGAAGGGGACGGCAGAGGATGAGATGGTTAGATAGCATCACCGATATAATGAACATGAATTTGAGTAAACTCCGAGAGACAGTGGAGGACAGGAAGGCCTGGCGTGCTATGGTCCATGAGGTCACGAAGAGTCGGACACGACTGAACGACTGAACAACAACATACCTGTATATTTCAAACCCACCAACACACTGAGACAGAGGCTTGTACACCCCAAAGATCGAACTCCAAAACACAAGAAAAGCAATGTAGTTTATGCAATCCAGTGCAGTGAGGAGTGCTCTGAACTCTACATTGGAGAAACCAAACAACTTTTGTACAGGAGGATGGCCCAACACAGGAGAAGTAACACCACAGGAGCAGAGTCAGCAGTTTATCTTCATCTAAAGGAAAAAGGACACTCATTTGAGGACATTAATGTTCACATTTTAGACAGAGAAGATAGGTGGTTTGAGAGAGGGGTCAAGGAATCCATTTATGCCAACTTGGAAAATCCTTCCTTGAATAGAGGTGGGGGCCTCAGGCACAATCTTTCCCCCATCTTCCTCCCTGCTTTGTCTTCTGTGCCTAGGAAGATTAAGACCATTTCACAAGCTCAACAGCAGCATGGTGATCTTAACGATCCTCCTTTAGATGATAAAAGGACTTAAAATAACATCTCAATATAACCATGACCTAGCCCCAGGTGTAAGGTCACACAGCTACCTAGAAACATATTTAGGATTCCCTTACCAACTTTGCTCAGACTGAAGAAGCTCCTTGGATAAGGAGCGAAACGTTTCCACTGAGAAAACAGAAATCCAGTTGACATGATTCAAGCTACAGACAATTCCACCTGGATGACTGAGAACCTTCATAGACATATTCATCCAGTTGTTTTTCATCATAGTAGGCAGAAACAACCTTAACATGTGATGTGCTGTATATCAACTAGCTGCAAGCTTATCTTTTCAAAGCAAACTTATATTACAGCATTCACTGCTCAAGGGATGAAAGAAGCAACTTAAGGAGCAGTTCTTGAGGCATCTTCTAATACGTGCTTTATGATTGCGACTTCCTTTGCTATGCACTTGGCTTCTAGTAAAATGCTTTTATTTACTTTTGCTGAGGTAAGAGTTAATAAACACCATGGCACATTTTTGTATGTTTCTCTGTTTCTTTCTGAAACAGGAAGATATAATAAATATTCAAGAACATTACCTCAGACTCCTTGGATTATAGATGGAGAGAGGAAGATGGAATCATCTGTAGAAGAATTGATCTTGGAGCATCTCATGGCTGCCTTCAAAGCAGACAGTGAGTGTTTGCATATATATGTTTATCTGTATTACTTTAAGTAAGCTATATATGCACTGATGAAAAAATGCAGGAAAATTGTGCAAACAAGTAATCCAGCATCTGTTTAATGTAGAACTGAACTCTTATTTGCCTTGATCATGCAGAATAGCTTAGTTTGTATATGGATTTCTAAATCATGCACTAACCCTGACAACTGCATCCATCTCAGGTGAGTGCCTCAGCAAACTCAGCAAATGTTTTTTTCCCCTGTTTTTAAGGTTTTAATTTTTCATCCTCTGGAAGGGAAGATGTGGATGTGAGAACATTAGGCAACGGTAAGCTCAACCCTTGAGAATACCCTAAAAGGGAGAAATCAGTTGATGATCCCTGGACAAAAACAATGCCATTTTTGAGACATAAAATCGTGGAGTTGAAGGGGCCACTTAGGCCATGGCGCCTGCCCTCCTGGTCAGTGTAAAAGTCTGCTGAGTGGTTAACAAAATCAGTATTTTTCATTGAAACTGCAGCTTGGAAGATCTCTCCAGCAATTAGAACTAAACATTTTGAAGGATAATTGTGTAGATATTTAAATGTCTGCACAAATCCAAGGATTCAGAAGTTGCATCAAACACATTTTTAAATTACTTATTTTGAATTTAATAATTTTAAAAAACAAGAATAAGAACAGCATTTTCCTCCTTTGCTGAAAATTTGTATGTCCTTTTTGGGACACAGGGAACTTCTGATAATATTGTTAATATTTACTTTTCTGGGCACAAAGAGTCTGCTGTATTTTCTTGTATTTCTTTTTGTCCTATTCCTGTTGAGAAATGGAATTGGCTGAAATCATATGGACAGCCTATCTAAAGAAGTTTCATTATGAGAAAGTTTACAAACTAAGTACATTTATGTGAAAAAGTAATTTTTAAAACATATGTAGACATATCAATATTTTATCTTCATTCAAACAGTATATAAAGATAAAGGTGATGTAATTGAACAAAAATATATATGAAAATTTGACTTTGAAATCATTTATTCAACAACAAATTAACAAAATTTGCCAAACATGTCTTTTGGTCCTGTGGCCAAATAACTATATCTTTGCCTTGTTGTCCAGAGCATTGTTCCAGAAGTCCTGGTCTTTGTATAGATGTTCATGAGCAAACTTTAGTCTTGCCCTGATGTTTTTTCTGGGCAGCAAAGGTTTCCTCCTGGCACACCTCCCAAGTAGATCTAATTTGTGCTGCTTCTTTCTAATGGTAGACTCATGCACTTTGACATCGATAGTGGCAAGATCTACCTGAAGCTCATGTGATGAAATTCTGGGGTTCTTAGGGACTTCTGTCAGCATCTTGCATCCTGCTCTAGGGCTGAACTTGCTGGGACGGCCTGGCCTGGGCAAGTTGGCAGCTGTTTGAAGTCTTCTCCACTTGTAGATGGTCTTCTGGACAGTGGAATATTGATGTCCAATTGTTTGGTGATCTTTTGAAATCCCTTCCCAGACTCATAGGCATCTATAACCTTCTTTCTGAAGGCCTCATAGTGCTCTTTTGATCTAGGTGATACCACACACTTCACCAACAAAGAGCAAATCAAACTAGATGTCTGAGGTTTAAATGAGACAGGTTCCTCCCTGTTCCTCTGTAATGTTCTAACCATTTGCACCTGATCTGGTGCACCTGATTCTAATTTATTTGAGATAGTGATAAATGTAGAGGTGTACTAACGTTTTCCATCTGCGAAATTTGTGTTTATGTTTATTTAAATTACACAATGGACTACAAAATGTAAATGGTGCATGATATTTGTTATATTAAATCCCCTTTATCAATATTGTTGAAATGAAGAACAAATATCTTTGTGTTGAAATATGTTGAAAAAGTCAAAAATTTCAGTGGGGTGTACTTACGTCTTCACATAACTTTATATAGTTTGCCGAAAATGGATTTTTTTCCATTTTCTTTTTTCTATAAACTAGTTTATAATCATACATTTATTTTCTTACCACCCTTCTTTCTTGGTTGCCACCACCATGATTACACCATTGTTGATAGGAAGGCCCTTTGCAGTTGAGCTGGTTAATCCTCGGAGAGTCCAGTTGGCTGCCGTAGAAATGAAGGAGCTTCAACAGGTATAGTGTTTGAAGGCTGATCTGTACCATTGTCATGTGGATTGGGATGAAGGCAGGCAACCAGGGGTTTTCCTTGCAAAAGGCTGAATTTATTTATTTATTTATTTATTTATCGTATTTATACATACATCGTATTTCATATATATTTATACATTTCATATATCATACAACGTTTTAACCGCGCGCTAAGGGAAGGGGTAAGGGAACCGACTCTTTTCGTGGGTATTGGACTACATGTCCCAGAATACCTTGCTTCGGAGTCGGCTGCTGACGTCCTGGATGTTGCTGTTTTGGGATCCGTCGTCTCCTCCGCCATTCACGAGATCTTCGTTCAGTGGGCGACCCCGACAGGACGCCAGCATATTCTCCCACTTAAGGTGGTACCCATTTATCTACTTGCAAAGCTTTCGAACTGTTGGGTTGACAGGAATTTACCTTTAAAGTTAAATTGGCTGGGGACCAATAAGATTTCCTCCTCTTGGAGGATATTAAACAGTGTCCAGATGAAAAACACCTATGGGCCCTGAGTTCCATAGAGAAGGGAAGGCTATCATGGCAATTTTATACATTGTCAGCCTAATGATGAAGTAGTATATACATCCTGCCCTGACATTTAAGCTGTATATGCGCACTGTTTATTTTGTGACTCATATGGCAAGAATTATTTTATGAAATTAAGGAATATGCATGGTCCTCCTTGTTCAGTTGGATAAGGGAATAGTGCTTTATCTACCCACTGTAAGAAGAAATTGTTACTACTATCAGATTTTAATTGCAAAACAATCACACACAACATCTAATATTTTTTATTTTTAAAAACATTTCTAGAGGATCAACAATTCTTCAGACAAAGTCCAAGTTCGTGATTTACAGCTTGTCAACAGGTCAGTTGACTTTGTAAAAGCTTTTTAAAATAGGATTTTTTTTTAAAAAAAATCTCAAGTTGAGTCTTTTTTTAGCATATTTCCATGGAAAATGGAATCATTTCATTGTTCCCAGCACTGGCATAATCTGCCCAATTTACTGAAATCAGCAGAAGAGGCTCTTTTAAAGGAGCTAATTGATCTGTAACATAGGAGGGGGCACTATCCTGTGGGGCTTCCAGGCAATGGAATGTGTTCCCTGGGGTAGTACATTTGGTCCCCACTCCCCAGTACGTAAGAAAATAGCAGAAATGCATCTCTTTTTCCAAGCTTTTAATGGTTAAACTGATTTCAATTGCCCTGATTTTAATTTTGATTTTACTATTTTGATTTGTTGAGTTTTACATTTTGTAGTTAGTTTTCTTCTTGCAAACTGCCTTTCATGCTTATTATATAAGAATAGTGATTATACATTTAATAATAATGAGGAAAAAAATAACAGTGAAGCCCATAATACAAGATCATAAAAAGGTCTAAAATGTGTTAGATCATACGCATGAGTTAGGAGACTTGCTTACCTTTTCAGATGACCACTTATTTTATTGGTTTGTTGACCAAGTAATATACCCCAAAGGTCATCAGATTACAGAATGCAGATTTTTGGGAATCCTCTGTTGCTGCAAATTTTCTACTCTTGCAATCAATGCTGTGCTGCAGGATGGAGGAGGAGATATTTGCCCCCTTCGCAAATACATCTAATATCTGATGAGAAATCTTCTGCCCATCAGAAGTCTGTGGCTGTTCTTCTGCAACATTGCTATAATTTGCTGTTTGTTTTTACTTCAGAGATGCCATTGTACATATGAAAGAAGGGGAAGAAGAGAAGACCAAGACCTACAGTGCCTTAATATGGACAGAAAAAGTGATCCAAAATGAAGACATTACATTTCTAGACTCTATGAAGGTTGCATGTCTGGGGTGGTATTTATCATTTGTTTGCTTGTTTTTTAATCCTGCACAAAGATTTTACAAGCCCCATCTTCTTTAGCTTTGATCAGACTCAAGATGAAAATTACTGTCCCTTTTTAGTGGTAAGCCACAGAAATTGTGCAAATGGCTTTGAACATAATATTTAAAATAGGTTTTGCAGTAGTGTGACACTGGCAGCCCAGAAGTTACTTTCTGTAAGAAGCCTCTGTGCAGATGGATAATATTTAAATGATCCATTGTGTTGGGTTATTTAATGAACAAGTTACTCTAGGATGAGAGCTGTTACAGTCAACTGTTCAACAGAATTAACAAGAAAATGTCTTGCTCTGTGTATAGTGGGTGGGGTATTAAACAAGGTCCAAGCCACCACTGAGCCATAAAAGGTGTTGGATATATTTGCTTGTTCCACTTCTTTGGATCAACCTACATTCTGAAGAAATGTCCTATACCCCTGAAATAAATAAGAAATAATATATGTCCATGTTTCTATAAGTAACTTTCAGACATAGAAACATAATACAGGAAGGCTTGTTAATTATTGTCACCAGGTCAGACCACCAGGAAGACCAGGCTAGCAGGGAATTATGGGGATTGAAATCAGCACATTTTGAGCTCATCAGATTGGGGAATGTTGATACCTAGTTAGAAAGAAGATTAATTGGAATAATGGTTCATGAATGTAACAATTTGCTTTGATTGATTTGGTATTTGGACTACTACATACCTCTTTAAAATGTTCATGTGCACTATTATTTTTCCCCAACCCACCTGGCAGCAGAATTGGCAGTTAGTATTAATGCACAATAATGTTCATAGAATGTAAGGATTGGAAGGGACATTGGGGTTCATCTGGTCCAACTCTGCCCAGTGCAGGAGTCTGCTACAGTATTACAACATCCTCAACAGATGGCCAAAAGGCCTCTATTTAAAAACTTCCAGCAAAGAGTCCATCACCTCTTGTGGCAATCTGTTCCACTGTTGAACAATTCTTACTGCTAGAATTTTTTTTCCTGATGCCCAACTGAAATCTACTGCCTTGTCATTTAAATCCATTCTTTCTGTGCTATCTTCTGGGATTTCTTTGAACAATTCTGCCCCATCTCCTACATGACAGATTACCAAGGACAGCTATCAGGTCTTCCCATAGTCCTCTCTTCTCCAAGCTACACATACTCAATACCTCCGACCATTTCTTGCAAGTTTTTCCTTCCAGGCCCCTTATCATTTTGGTTGCTCTCCTATGGACATGTTCTCATGTCTTTTTTAAAATGTGATGCCCAGGATTAGATGTAGTATTCTAGGTCTGGTCTCACTAGTACTCTGTTGGTGTCATCTGGAATTATGTTTCCTTTTTTTCACAGCTAAATCACACTGTTGGCTTGTGTTCAGCTTGTGATCCACTGAGATACCCAGAATCTTTTCTCATGCACTGTTGCCTAGTATAGTTCCCCCACAGTCTGTACTCATGCCTTTGATTTTTCCCACCCTAATGTAGGGTTTTGCATTTCTCCCTGTTGAAAGACATCTTTCTGGTTTTTGCCCATTTTCCAGTTTGTCAACCTTTTCTTGAATCTTGCTACTATCCTCCTAAGGGTTTGCAGTGTTTTTATCCTCATTGTTGATTTGTCTGCAGATTTGATAATCATATTTTCTAACCCTCTATCCTAGTATTTTATAAATAAGTTGAAATTTTTAATGTTGCTTTGTTACCAACTGTGTTTCTTGTAGTGGAGAGGATGGCTGGCTTGACATTTGGATTTTCTGTCTCATGGGTTTGTGATGTATGTAATGTTCTTCTTGTTTATCTGAAATTCCTGAGCAGGAATTAAAGCTTGATCAAAAAACTCCACTACGTGTACTTCATCGGCGACCACTAGCTGTCAGAATTCGTGTCATCCACAGCATGCAGTCAGAGTACATAGATGAGCATCATTTCCGTCTTCACCTGAAGACACAAGCAGGGACGTATCCTTTCTGAACTGAATGCCTCAATGGTCAGAAATTCTGTGCTGAGCTCTTCAATGGAAGACAGTATAAAATATTGTAGAATGAATGAAAACAAATCTTCAAGTATAGTTCTCCTTGGGGCATAAAAATTAAATGTGTAGAATACACATGACTCATGTTAGGCTCTATCTTTTTTCCTACTCCTTCCCCCCCTCCCCCAGATGCTGTGATTAAAATGTAGTGGTAAAGGTGACACACTCCCCCCTGAGCTTTCTATATGTTGTCGTTTAGCCCTAGTTTGTTTGTTTGTTTGTTTGTTTGTTTATTTATTCAATTTATCCCCACCCAACTCCCTCAAAGGGACTCTTTGGTTGTGAGTTTGAGAGAGAAAGAACGGGAAAGACATGGAGATGTACATATTCTGAGATCTCATACTAACAAGCTCATCTTTCTTATTTCCTTAATGGTAATCTGTTAGTTATGTTAAAGAATTTGTACATGGAGATTTTGGAAGAACCAAGCCCAATATTGGTTTCCTGTTGGGGACAACTGCTGACATCTTGGAGCTGGATGTAGAAGTGGGTATTCCCTTTCGTATGACTCTGTAGACAGAAGGATGGAATTGCCGCCATCAGTCTTTCCAGTAGCAAATTAAGGGGCAATGCACAGGGGATTTGTTTCAGCTCTGGCAGTCTGACTGAGTTTATCTGATCTCTGCAATCTGTGTCATTTTCTACAGTATCTCATCCCTCCTCATAACCTTTCCCTGTTAAACTGGGAGAATTGCAGGTTTAGTTTCTGTGTAAAGAGTCCCAAAAGCTCTTTGGGCATCAATTTTTAGTTTAAACTCCAGACTAGGAGCATAACAATCAGATCACACCCCAAGTTGGCTTTCAAATGGCTTTTCATCCAGGCTGTTTAAAGGCACATGTTAACTTCAGCTATACTGTCACCTCCGCCTTCCCCAGTCTGGTAGCGTATGGATGTGTTAACCACAGTTGCCATGATTCTCGGCCTGCACTATTGTAGTGGTGCCTTGGGGGATGATGGAAGTCATAGTCCCATACTTGCAAAACCAAGTTCCATCATTTGTATTGAAGCCATTCTCTGAGGTTATATACTCTGCAAACAAATGAGTTAGCTCTGATTCAATTATTCTTTTTCTTTCTTTCTGCAGTCAGTGGATGTTGACTGGCCACCAGCTCTAGACAACTGAGAAGCAATTTTAATTTTCAAGATGGGGGAAAAACTTGTCAATGGCAGGATTTAGAGCACTGTGGGAAGCATTTTATAATTTGGCTGGATGACTTTCCTGGATTTTTGTAAACCATTTTAGATCATGTTGATCTGCTCAAGAGTGATTTGTTTTTAATTAGAAAGAATTGTTTCAAATCAACTTACACATTTTAGGAAGAATGCATTTTACTTTGACTCAATTGCCAATACAATGTAAATTTGTACCTATTAGTGTGGATACAGATCCTCAAAGAGAGGATAGTTTTGAATTTCTGTACAAAGGAGATTTAGAAACCAGAAGGTAATGCTGCATGACAACGCTCAACAAGCACATTTTCCCAACAGATCCCTGGGCTCTCTTTACCCGAAAAAGGAGGGAACCCCATTTTGTCTAGCAGTAACTTTTCAGTTCCGTTTTTAAATCCCACATTTCCTTGTTCTTGCATGTCTTAAAGCGGCCTTCTCTTCCTAAGTGCTTTCCAGATGTGTGGGAATACTCCACTAGAATTTCCAGCCAGCACCATTATTGTTGCTGGGAATTCTGGGAGTTCTACTCCCACACATCTAGAGAGAGGCAGGCTGGGCAAAGCTAACTTACATACACTGTTGAGACCGTTTTGGTAAATTCAGCTACTTCGTCACCCTTTCTTATTGTACTGCCAACAGAGCAGCATGTACAAGGAAGCAGCACATTGAATATAGCAAAATTTAAGAATACTTTTTATGCATAATAATCTCTTCCTAATAGAATTCCAGATCCACCACAGAAAAGAGCAATAAGATACCTATTAGAGTGCTCCTGATTCTTGTGGTTGAGCTGCTGGTAAATAGTGCAGCTTACAAGGTTGCTGAGCCATCAGCATGCAATCCCAGTAAAACTATGTTGCAGGTTAGTCCTATATAAGTTTACTCAGATGTATGGCTGCTCTTCCAGGGGGGGGGCATTCATGTGCATCATTAATTGGGGGCAAGAGTAAGTCCCATTGCATTCAGAGCAACTTGCATCTTCTCCCAATTAATGATGCATGGGATTGCTTCCTGGCCACACACATACATAAATACACATGTACTCACACACCAATATGGATACAGCCTTAAAAAAATACATTCCCCTAAAGGAAGAAGATGTGTTTATCTTTTAACATGGTGCCATTATGCTAAAATGAGGAACCTGTTCCATAAGACTCCTTTGAGGTTTTCAAGGAGTAATGTTTAGCTAAGGTTATAGCTCTCGCCACCTCCAGATCATGTAAAGTGCAAAGAAAGTTCTGATAGGAGGTAAAGATTTTGAACCAAAAATGTTCAGAACTTTTTATAAAGAAAATAAATTCTGTTTTTCTTTCAAAACCTTGTTTGCTGCTGTGTTTCTGGGTTGTACACACATATTCATTGGCTGTAAATACTGTAAGCAATATGAATCAAGGCTTGAAAATTCACTGAGTTAAAAAGAAACTTTAAATTATTTTCAAAATAATTGTAAAGCAAAATGCTAGTTCATGGAGTTAATCGGCAGTATACTCCATTTCATTTCCTTCTCTGCACAGTTTTTTTTCACCTTCTCAGGAGTCACCATTACATGTTGAGTCACCAGTAAGCAGTTTTGCTATCTCCCCAATGGGTTTTCCTTCCAAAGGTTTTCTGCATTTCTGTAAAACATGGGAGTTCTCTCAAATATGCTATGGAAGGGAGCAGTATTCTGAGTACTGAGATTGCTATTGGTATATCAAGTGAAAGAATACAAAAGGCATGAGATGAGAAAAAAAGGAAATAGAGCTACATCTAGCTTATAGCAACCCCATTTACTATACCTCTCCGTATTGTTGTATCTTTGTTGTATCATCCGTACTTTACCAAGACCATAACCACTTCATGAATTGTCTTTTGTTCTTTCAAATATCAGCATGTTTTAATAATGTGTTAATAGTTAAAAATTATGTTAAAGTATGTTAATTATTGTTAAAAAATGCTATTTGTCCCTCTTTTTATGTCTGCAGATTTTGCATTTCTGATTTTGTCGTACCGAAATATTGCATAGTTTGCTTTTTTGTAAAAGGCTTTCTTTGCTTGGAAAATTATGACTATGGGAGGATGTGATATGCATGACATAGAAAAGTAGATAGAAAAAAACCTCTTTCATAGATGGACATTTGTTAACTGCCACCTGGAATCACTTCAAAATGTGATTAGACAAATTTATGGAAAATGCACGTATTTATCATGATGTTGTATGTTACTTCCAGTGTCAGAAGCAGCAATTATTGTGGTCTCAGGAGCTTGGGACCACTACTGGAGGCTACTGCTGCACTCAGAACTTGCTTGAACAATTCCTGGGGCATCTGGTTGGCCATCGTAAGAACAAGATATTGAACAGAAAAGTCTTTGGCTAGTTCAGTGGTCTGGTTCTTTTGAGTACCACTTAGTCTCACTTGGTTAATCCAGAGGAAGAGGAGAAGCAAGAAATGATTCAGGATGCCAAATCTGTTCTGAACCACTGAAAATTCTTACACAGTCATTCCTCTATTTTCTCTGATTGTAAGATTGCAACATCCAAATTCTTTTACAAGGATATTTGCTAAAACTTTACTTTTGATTTTTTTATTTCTTAAACCTAAGGCTGAGTCAGTATTATATTCTGCAGAGTTAATGTGATGTAGGGGCTAGAATGATTGTATTAGAACTGTGTCACCCTAGCCTGGGGAGCAGTAATATAATGTTTCCAGATGTTGCTGACCCAGACCTGGAATCCCCAGGCACCAAGGCCAGTGGTGAAGGATGCTGACAGCTATAGTCCAATAACATCTAGGACCCTTCTTTGTTCCTTTAATAAAAGTAATCCTCACTTTCTACTTTTATCAGTCTCAGAAGAAGAGATCAATCAGGCATTTCCCATTTCTCAGCTGAACTAGCTGTTCTTTGTTTTTCCCCCATTCAGGATTGAGTTTATTTATTATTAGATTTATTATAGCTGCCCTATTCCAGAAGATTTGTTCCATCAATAGCTATTCACACCAGCCTTAGGTGACATATAATAAATAAATAAACAAACTGCTATGACTTTGTGCAGATTCATTCATATTCATTAAGAATCTTTGGCAAGAAAAAGTGCTTTACTAGATTGGTAATGGTCAGCCCATTTAATGGGTCCTAGGGATTGGCATGGCTGTCTCCAGCCCAATTCATTTTCTTGCTTGGTATCTGAAGTTTCATAAACAGTAGTTATAGTATCAGTTATGCTAAGGGGTGATTGGTGTGACAATAAATCAGCTGTGGAGCATGATGACATCTGAAATAGTTTTACAAAATGGTATCTTTTCAAAACAGATGAGCAATTTTTTCTAGTATTTAACTGATAAATTAATCTGTTTATCCACATCTTTGGTTTATGTATTTTTCTCACAGTAAATCTAGACACAAAATGGCATTATCCTTTTCTTCGAAATAAATTAAGAAAAATGTTCTAGGCAATAACTCAAAAGGATCATTTCCCTACAAAACAATATCTTCCACATTTAAAATCAGACATAAGCCTCACAGGTGGACTTCTGCACAGGTTTTCAAATAAAAAGATATATTGTAGGCTGCTATTAATCAGATTAAAGTTTGGGACAGAACCTATTTGGTTAAGCTTGGAAGTTCTTAGCTCTTCTACCCAGGACCTCTCTGTTCAGCCAAGTTCTAGGAAAACAAGAAGAAAATATCCTTTGGACCTCCCTACCCAAAGGCTAGGAAAAAGGAGCTTAGTGCTAGGGTTATGTAATGCTTCAGATTTGAAGAGGAAGCTTCAATTCAAGTAGAGATACTCAGATACCACCTCTTTGCAACTCCTTTAAGCCACTTTTCCAGAGACTGCATAGCTGCCCTCCAGTTGCAATCCTGAGAAAATGCATATTTTGTTTAAAAAGTTGCTGACGCACTATTTTCTTTTCAAATGTGAAGCAATGCATTGCCCTTCATAATACACCTTGTGGCAATCTTGAATCAGAAGGAGTCGTGGTTTATTGTGCAGGCGTGCACATGAGGAAACTTTTTTTAAAGAATTTTATTAAGTTTCAAGCAAAGATAATGTAAGGCACCAAAACTCACCACGCGCCTTTTAGAGAAAGCCAAGTACACGAAGGAAGACTTTGAGAAGGAACAGCAGCAAGTTTAATTGGCACCAACAAGGTTGCTGGATGGCAGACCATACAGCTGTCACATGCAAGTGACCTCTGAGTGGAACCACCATGCCCAAGAACAATGGGGCACAAACTTTTATACAGAGATTACAAGCAGGAAGTGAGGATGATGATGGTATGCCCATATGTGGGTAAGGTGTCCTCTGACCATCCCTTGGGATTGGCTATCCTTTGGGGGTCAGGTCCCGCCCAGGGTCGAAGATTTACTGTAGGATTCTGGGATGTGTCAGGCCATGTAGCTTATCAAAAGAGTAACAAAGTGAATAGCCTGTGAATCTTCACACCATTGTGTTGCTTGGGCATATCCTGTTACATTTGCATCTTACACAGATAAGAGTAACACTTTTAAGGACACTTGGGTTATACATACATAGCTACATCACAGAGGTCAGAACTACTTGATTACATTTACACATATCAAAGAAAGAAGACAAAGAATTTATTGCACAGAGGGTCACGTAAACATGTTAGCTTGTCTTAGGAAGGAGATGCTGGCCAGGTTGGCCCCAGGCTAGCATTCATGCATTCCTGAGGGAGGGAGGTAGAATTAGATTGATAGCCTAGCACTTGGCTTTACTATGTTAAATCATTCTAGCCCTACTGGCACCTCTCCCAGGGGTTTCCCTTGGGTGAAGCGTCCTTGGTTCATACAAGAATCTATTTGATACAGTGGAGTTCTAACCCTGCTTTACTATAAGAAATATTACAGTGTGGTACTCTCTAGGCCTAAACCCCTAACCAGATTCAAATCTAATCCTTCTGGTCCCTTCATTCCTCCCTTTTCTTTTCTTATGGCAAAATGCTTTTTGCCCAGTTCGGAGACCGGATGTATAGTCAGTAGTTTAGCTGGTCTACCTTCTGAGTGGGTGACCACAGTTAGCCCTTTGAGGGAGGACAAAACAATTCGATGTACTAGAGCAGGGCTTTCCAAAGTGCCGCCGCTGGCGACACACCCGGCAGTGGCGGTGGCGGCGGCGGTGACACGCGCGCGCACGGCGGCGGCGCGGGGGGGCGTGCGGCGGCACGCGCGCGCACGGCGGCGGCCCTGGGGGGCGTGTGGCGGCACGCGCACGCACGGCGGCGGCGCGGGAGGGGCGTGCGGTGGCGCGGGGGGCGTGCGGCAGCACGCGCGTGCATGGCGGCCGCCGTGCACGCGCGCGCTGCCGCTTCCGGGTGGTGTGGCGACACACCACGCTGTGTGTGGCGACACACTTTTGTGTCGCGACACACAGTTTGGAAAGTTCTGTACTAGAGGGATAATGCAAGGTAAAACAGCAAGTCCAGTTAGGCCACAAATAAAAATAAAAACAAGTTGCTTGACCCAGGCTGCACCTGGGATCCAAGAGAAAAGTTGGCCGGAGTCTGAGTTCCAGTAAGACTGGGCCCCCAGCTGGGTAGCCTGGTCTTTTAAGTCCTGGACTGCTTCCCTGACTAGACCAGATTTATTCATATAAAAGCAGCATTCTTCATGGAGGAAGGCACAAAGGCCCCCTTTTTCAGCAGTTATAAGGTTCAAGCCTCGCCTGTTTTGCATAACTACTGATGCAAGTGAATCCAGTTGGTCTTGGAAGTTAGTGAGGCTCTGAGCTATCTTATTTAGGCTATCCTGAAATTCTTGGGATAGCTGATGGAATCTTACCTCAGCATCAGCAATGCCAGCTACTCCGGTGGTAACGCCGGCGGTTACCCCTAGGGCAACCAGAAGAGGGATGAGGAAGATGGCACGCTTCTGCACACGAGAAGTGAGTGGCACAGGAGGTGCTTCCCCCTTTGGAAGGATAGAAATTTGAGGTAGAAGGTGGACAAGAGAGCAAGTACCTGTCCAATTAGCATGTAAACACAGATAAGCATTAGTTCCACAAAGGAAAAACATACCCTGTTCAAGGCAGATGCCTAAATCAATAGAAAAGATAGGTTTCTCCCTTTTCCATGGGTTCCAAACCCCAATTGACCCTGCTAGAAACATTCCTGTAAGAGGCTGCAGGGTGGTGTTGAGATGGGGTGGACCCTTGACTAAAGGAATAGAAGGGAAAACAAAATAATCAGAGGCATTCTCCTTAGCATAAGGCAAGGGAGCACAAGGGATATCTTGGCCATCTTTCAGACCAAGCCATGCTAGCATAGAGCCTTCTGAATCAGCAGGCAGCCCGAGCCAAGGGGGGAGCAGAGGGCCCTGGGGAGAGGCAGCTAACAGAAGTTTCGCTGCCAGGTTGCATGAGGGTCCCTCCTTCCCTTCCTCAGAGATGGAAACTGTAGGTCGGGCAGAAAAGGTTACTTTGCTTCTATATCTTCCAGCAGCTGCTGAAAACAATGGAGGCTTTATGTAGAAGTCCTCGAAGGTGTCCGAGGCAGATATAACCACTTCCTTTAAACATTGGTGTTTCTGAAGTTTTCCCAGCCGAACCCCTCCCCATTGGGTTGCGTTCTAGTAACGCACAAAGAGGCAGAGCCAATTAAAGGAACTAACAAGGCCACTGGGCTAAAGATAGGAACCGATGGATTCAATCCCAAAGTCTTAAGCCGTGACTCGAAGTCCGCATAGAGTTGGCTGTCTGGATGTTCCCCTTCCTTGAAGGCTGGAGGGGTTTTGTGGTTTAAAACAATTCTAGAACTGGCCCAAACACGGGGGCTAGCTGGGATGGCTTGATGTGTGGAGGTAGTGGTAGACATGCAAAGCCAGCAGTTTTCAGTGAGATCTGGCCTGCTCTGGTTCAGTAGTTTATAGGCAGAGGTGAGGCTTTGCTCAATGTAATCAGGGCTAGCGGGCTTACGTGTGAGGGTACGGTGGGTAAGGGGGTGTGCTAGAATTGTATAGATCCCCAGGAGCCCCAGAAAATTTTTTTTAAAGGGGCACATTTCCCCACCCTATGTTAGCACTAGCCTTTTCACTAACCCTTCTTCCCCGTCCTCCCCTCTTTTTCTTTTCTTAACGAAGAGAAGACGGAAAGGAGAGGTAAGGAGAGTACTTATAAAGAATGTTAGTAGAAAAATACTTGGCAGCTGTTGGCCGGGGCAGCGGTGACCAGGGCTTGCCCGGGATCAGCCGGTTCTGTGGTTGCCTGGTCCGGTTTCCCTGTTGTTGAGCCTGAAAGAGAGCTTAGCAAGAAAGCTTTGTAAATTGCATTAAAACAACACAACAATGGCAACCACAGCAGAATGATGTGTCTAGATGTCCAGCTGGGAAGATTCTTCACCCGTGTCCCCGCCTGCGTCCGGAGAGGCGGGAAGCAAGGGGTTAAGTTGTCCTTCCTGAAGATCTTCCTCCGTGTCTCCACCCGCTTCCGGAGGGGCGGGGAGCAGGGAGTGGTGGGAGTTAGGCAGTGAATCTTCCTCCGTGCCGCGGTCCGGTACCGGTAGGACGGCGGGCAGAGAGTTGGCGATGAGGGATTGAAGATCAGCCGGGGATGGTGTACGGGAAAGTTTAAGTTTCAGGCTGTTTTTTGCATTGCCAGGCTGCTGGAGGTTGTATGACTTTCTTGATCCGTGAAGCATGGACCCAGGCTTTGATACCTTCGACTTTCACAGCAGTGGGGGTGCTGAGCAGGACCTGGCGTGGTTCGGACCAGCGTGGTTCGGTGCACAACGGATTATGTTCCTTGACGCGTACCCAAGAACCAATATCGGCAAGCAGGGGCTGGTCCAGGGCTGGAGGCAAAGCGTGGCCGACCTGTTTGGAAATAGAAGACATGACATGCGCCAGAGACTGCAAATACGCGGAAATGTTAAGTTCGCCCTCGTTGGTAGACAAGATCAGGTGGGCAACAAATGGCCGACCATAAAGTAATTCAAAAGGAGACAGGCCTAATTTGCCCCCTGGCATGGCTCTGATACGGGTGAGTGCTATTGGTAAGACTTTTGGCCAGGGAAGGTGTGTTTCCTGGCACAACTTGGCCAGATGGTTCTTTAGGGTCCTGTTCATGCGTTCGACCTTCGCCGATGATTGAGGGCGGTAACTACAATGCAAATGAAATGGGATGTCGAGGAATTTACTAACCCCCTGGAGGACTTTGGATACAAAACGGGGGCCATTATCGCTTTCTAGTCCTCGCGGGATAGAAAAGGTGGGAATGATGATTTCTGTGAGGGCTTTGACGACCTCGTGTGCTTTTTGCGTAGCAGTGGGTATGGCCTCAGGCCAGCCAGTAAATAAATCCACAAAGACAAGGAGATTTCTTTTGGTGCCCTGTTTTGGGAGCTCTGTAAAGTCTATTTGCCACATTTCCGCAGGGTATGATGGCGTGCGGAGGTGGCCATCGGAAATCTGTATTCCCTGGGGGTTAGTTCTTTGGCAAACCTCACATCGGCTAAGGGCGTCCGTACAGGCGGTTTTTAGGCCAACGTTGTGATATCTAGCAGAGAGCCAGTTATTCATAGGCTTGACACCTGAGTGGGACATAAGGTGGGCTCGGCGAACAAGGGGCCACAAAAGATTAGATGGAAGTTGGATCTTCTTGTGGACTAGCCACCAGCCATTGCTGGTCCACCGGCCCGCCGGGTCCAAAGTGTCAGATGAGTCGTAGAGGGGGCTGAGTTCATTTTCAATTGCAGAGGGGACAAGCGCAGGGCAAATTTTATTGGGGACGGTAGCAATCCTGGCTGCCTTAGCTGCCTGCCTGGCCCAGTAGTCTGCTGATTTATTCCCTCTAGTAATTTCCCCCTGATCCGTCTGGTGGCTGCGGCAGTGGACGATGGCGATGGCAGAAGGGAGGCGAATAGCCTCCGCCAGTTCTTCTAAGAGAGGTTTCATGGTTAGGGCTTTACCGTCCGTCCCGACATATCCCCTTGCTTTCCATAATGCGGAGTGGGAGTGGGCGGCGAGAAAAGCATACCGGCTGTCCATGAAGATGTTAACTTTCCTGCCATCAGCCAAATAGCAGGCTTTGATGACCGCCATCAGCTCCAACACTTGGGCAGAGTGATGTGGGGGGAGTTTTTGAAGCAATAGCAGCCTGTGTTGGTCTACGATTGCGAAGCCAGTAAATCTTTGGCCATGCTGAACAAAGGAGGAGCCATCGGTCCATATATTAAGGTTAGCATCCACAAGGGGCTCTGCCATAAGGTCGGGACGTATGCCGGCAATAATTTCTAGGGTATTGAGACAGTCATGGGGCTCGGAGGTTGCGGAGGGCACTGGCAATAGTGTTGCAGGGTTAAGCCGATCGCACCTCTGGAGGGTGACAGAAGAGTTCTCTAAAATCTGACTAGCATAAGAAGAAACTTGGGTAGCGGTAGCCCATGAGGGAAGTTTCTGTTGTAACAACGTTTGTACTGAATGTGGACTATAAACAGCTAGCGGAGCGCCCAGCGTGAGCTTGGTGGATTCACTAATGAGGGTGGCTGTGGCGGCCACGGAACGGAGGCAGGTGGGCCAACCACACACAACTGGGTCCAAGGTCTTAGACAGGTATGCTACGGAAACATCTTCGGGACCCAGTTGCTGGAGTAAGACCCCAAGAGCAGTTTCTCCCTTTACAGTTACAAACAGTTTGAAACCTTTCAAGTTATCAGGAAGTATTAGGGAGGCTGCTCGGGCTAAGGCTGCTTTAAGAGCCTTCCACGCTTGGCGATGAAGACCCGTCCAGTCCCATGGCTCATTTTGTTTTGTTAAGTCGTATAGGGGCTTCGCAATGCTAGAAAAGGCTGGGATCCATAACTGGGCGTAGCCGACGAACCTGAGGAACGTTTGAAGTTGCTTCACATTGGTAGGTTCAGGCATAATGGCTATGGCTTTAAGCCTGCTTTCATGCAGCCTGCATTTTCCCTGGTCTAAGACAAACCCCAAGTATTGTACAGTATTGGAGACCCACTGAACCTTTTTCTGAGAGACTGTGTAACCGTGGGCAGCAAGGTGGTTTAAGAGATCAATAGAGTCCTCACGTACGGACTCCGGGTCCTGTCCTGCCACTAGGAGGTCGTCTACGTACTGGAGAAGGGAGACGTTCTTGCAGGAAAAGCTTTTAAGGTCCTGTGAAAGAGCATGGGCAAACGTTGACCATGGTGATTGCGTTGGAACAAGAAGCCCGTTATCCAAAAATAAGTCAATTTGAAGCTTAATGCTCAGGCGAGCTTCTTGTGAAATTGTGTATTGCCTAATTGAAATTGGCTGGGCTCCAGGGAGCAGCTGGGCCATGTGAGGTGTTGCATAGATCGCAAAGCCGGGCGTGCCCTGGTACCACACTCTGGGGTCAATCCGATTGGTAGGGAAGGTTTGGGGTGTGTGGTTCAGATAGCAGAGGTAAGCTCTGTCTGGAGGAATTTGGAGGGTCAACCCTTTAGGTGTGACATGAATCTCAGCTTGTAGCTTTCCGAGGAGATCCCTACCTAGCAAAAAAAACTACAAAGAAAAAAAACCTAAAGTATAGAAACACAAGAGAAAAATTTTCAAAATTACAAAAAGAGGTGACTTCTGACTTAACAGCAAGGATATACAACAGTTTTCCATAATCCCTTACTCTATCTTAAACCAAAATCACATTATTTCTATAAATCATTCCATTGGCACATTATAAAAATCACTAAATACAGTTGCTCCCTCCCCTTATATTAAAAGAAAATATATATATAAACCTCCTAATCAACTTCCCCCCAAAGATAACATTTATTTAATTATTTCCTTCCTACTACTATTCTATACATTCCTGTCTACTATAATAAAGATCAAACTAAAAAAACATAAATTGTCTGCTATTGTACTTGATAATACAACAATTTTAATAATCTTAATCATATTAAACCCAAAACCAGACATTTATTATTTTTTTATTATACCTTAATAATCTTAATTCAAATCTTTAACGATAAATGAAATCAGCCAAACCCTAAAAGCAATCCAGATAAATATTCTTAAACCCTTATCCCACTTCAAAATAAACCAGAGCATTTACATATCCCCACAATGTGCGCAGTGCTTTTTTCTTTAAAAAATCGAACAGCCCAACTGCCCCCCTCAAAAACTCCAACTTCTCTTCAGGAAACCTCCCATACATAATAACCCCTTCTTTTCCATGGCGTTCCATCAGAAGATCAATTTCCCTTATGGCTTGCAACTTGATCTCTCCCTTTAATTTCTTCAACTCGACTATCTGACCTTCATCCAGCATTTCAACAGAAGTCCCGATCTCACTCTTAGAAGAGACATTTCTGTTGCTGTTAAATTCCTCAGTTTCATCCATGACACCCCCAACCAGATTTTAGACCTCATATTTTCCACAATGTCCTGAATGCCTTGCATAAAAACTTGGTAGGAATCAGAAAGAATCTGTTTCAAATCTTGTTGGAAGTCAGAGAAAGTCTGTTTAAAATCCTCCATGTCTCAAACAGTATATTATGGTGCCCCCTAGGACAGTGATCGGCAAACCGCGGCTTGCGAGCCACATGCGGCTCTTTGGCCCCTTGAGTGTGGCTCTTCCACATTGCAGGCGCAATGGCAGGCATGCTGGGCATGGCGGCGAGCATGCTGGGCATGGCAGCCGGTGTGACGGCAGGCATGGTGGGCATGGCGGGGGCAGGTGCGGAGGCGGGCATGGCGGCCATGGCAGTGGCAGGTGCAGTGGTGGACGTGGCGGGGGCAGGCGTGGCAGCGGGCATGGTGTGCGTGGTGGTGGCCATGGCGGCGGCGGGCACTGCAGTGGGCGTGGCAGCCATGGCGGCAGCAGGCCCTAAGTGTGCGCGATTGGCTCCCGCCCGCAAACCCCGCTCCCTTCCGCGCAATTGGCTCCCGCCTGCAAACCCCGCCCCCTTCCACGCGATTGGCTCCCGCCCACAAACCCCGCCCCCTTCCACGCGATTGGCTCCCGCCTGCAAACCCCACCCACTTCCACACAATTGGCTCCCACCCTCAAACCCTGCCCCCTGGCGCTCGAGTGATGTTATAAATGTCAAAATGGCCCCTGGCATAAAAAAGTTTGCCGACCACTGCCCTAGGAGTTTAACCAGCGAAAGTCGAAGTTATGAAAGAATTCCGGAATGTGTTTACACAAGCAAAAGTGAGATATGCAGACTACTAAATAATTTCAAATTTAGTACAAAAATAATAACAGGGAGACAATTATTTACTCTCAATCCTCCTTAATATTTGGAGGGAAAACAAAGTCCAAAACTTAAAAATAATTTTTTAAAAAATTGATCCCAAAAATAATGATAAGCACCAAGAGAACCCACTTCTCCTTGCTGTAGAAAGCCTCTCTTAGGGTACACGTACTTAAAAGAAATATAAATTGGGTGATTTACAAATAGGGTGGCCGGTCTTAGTGTCCCTTTTAGGCTACAGCACAGCTTTGAAATGGTGACGTCCCAGCCTCCTGGCTAGCTCTTACCAGTCGAGCGTGAACGCTATTTGCGATCTTCTGGCTGCAAGCATCCGTCTGGAGGACAGATGGGGTGATTCCAGGTGTTTTATTTTTCGGGAAAAAC
Organism: Charina bottae; assembly: GCA_023362775.1. NCBI lineage: Eukaryota > Metazoa > Chordata > Lepidosauria > Squamata > Charinaidae > Charina > Charina bottae. Next base: position 85,265,720 of record JALMGJ010000001.1, on the reverse strand, counting down.
ACTCCTGGGCTTCAGGAAAAACCTGCCTGAGCCTGAAAAAACTGCCGCGTTGTCAGTTCTGCCCGCTGAACCCATGGGCACAGCTGTTCAGTCCGCCATGTCCCCACTGGAAGTCCCACACATGATGAAACTTTGAAGGAGAAATCCCCCATTAAAACAATATAGATAAATCTCTGGCTATAAAAAAGAACTTCATTGGAAAATGAGGGAAATGGGAAGAGCAAATGAAAGCAACTAACTTGCACACAGAATTTCAAAGCAAAATTAACAAAGTCAGTAGTCGCAAATTACTGCCCAAATAAGATCACTAGCCACATATAAGTATAATCTGATACCCCAAAAGACCATGAGCAAAATTCTGAAAAATAGTAATTTGTTTATTAAAGAAGCATTAAACAAAGTTCCAAACACAAATAAGTGGAACTAGAATTACAATCTGAGGATATTAATAGATCAGAAGAATTAAAAATAAGTTAATAGTAAACATAAACAAGGCAGTAAGGCAGACAAATCCATTGAAAATAATATTTGTATTTCTGAGATAGTTTAGAAAAATAAATTTGTAGCATTTCTAATAAAGGTGTGTGGCTACTTTTGAAATGAGTGAGTTACAGACAAGAGAGTAATAAAGCCAAGGATTTTCCATTTCTTGAGAAATGAAGATTAAGAACTAGTAGCAGAATTGGGAATAATTTTAACTATGGGGAAGAATTAAATGCAAGTTTCAGGGGGATTTGCAGATGTTGAATTTGTGATAAAAAATAAATAAAAATATGGAAAAAATTGGGGGAAAAAAGTTCATTGGCTTATGGGCCAATTAGAAGTATTAGGGATTAGTGTAAAATTATACTTGGCCTTGTCTGCTAGCTTTGGCGTTGGAGCTGTCACAGCTTATTCTGAAGAAAGAAGGGAGAAAGGTAGAAAGAGAAATTGGGCAGGATGGAATGTCAGTAGAGAAGCCAATATGAGAGTTCTTTATGGATGGAAAGAATCATCCTTTCCCACATTTTAGCTCCTGGGTGGCCCATAGTTTGGGAAATCATGAGATATTAATCAGAAAGGAGAAAATAGAAAGTTCAGGAGAGGAGAAGAATTGGGAAGTTCACATACAAATGGGAAGCAGTTTAGTTTCAGTCAGCGAGAGACAGAATTTTATTTATTTATTTATTTAGCAGATTTATATAGCTGCACATCTCACTGAATGTGACTCTGGGCAGCGTACAACCAATAACAGTTAAAAACAATATCACAACCATTAAAACAATATGACAAAACAATTAAACATAAATAATATATCCATGATTATTCTAAACCATTTTTTTCAAACTTGGCAACTTTAAGATGTGTGGACTTCAACTCCCAGAATTCCCCAGACAGCATGGGAATTCTGAGAGCTGAAGTCCACACATCTTAAAAGTTGCCAAGTTTGAAAAACATTGTTATAAACAAAAGAAAGATGACCTAATTATTGACATCAGTAGGATACCATAAGCTTGACAGATTGTTTACATGTCTCAAGATTTAGACTTTTTCTTTTCAGTTAGAAAAGCATAGAACAGTGCTTTCCAAAGTGCCGCTGTTGGTGACACACTAACGGCGGCAGCGGCAGCGGTGCGGGGGCATGCGTGGGGGCAGAGCAAGGACCTCTAGCAAGTAGCTCTGGATTTTATGACGTGCCTGGGGCAAATCCAGTAGGAACCTCAGGTGCTGATGCTACCAATAGTGAAAGCAAGGGTTGGCTTTTAAGAAAATTAAAAGTGGAAAAGCGCCAGGACCGGATGGACTATTGGCAGCCTACTACAAACACTTTGAAGATGAATTGAGCATTCCTCTTCAAAAAACTATAAATTCAATTTTGGAAACAGGAATTATGCCAGAAACATGGAAAGAGGCTCATATTACTTTGATTCCGAAAGAACAACTAAATTTGAATTCAACAAAGAACTATAGACCAATATCATTATTGAATAACGATTACAAGATATTTACGACAGTTTTGGCGGAAAGATTGAAAAATACTCTTGGAAATTTTATTCATCAAGATCAAGCAGGTTTTCTACCCAAAAGACAAATTAGAGATAATATTAGAAATGTTTTGGATGTATTAGAGTATTTAGAACAACATAATGAAAAGCAAGACGGGACGTGCATGGTGGCGGTGCGGGGGGCGCGTGGCGGCGGCGTGCGCGGCAGCGTGCACGGTGGCGGCCTCCGCTAAAACGTGGAAGCACTGATGGTACACCACTGCCGTTGTCGCTGCCGCCGCTGCACACACCACCACGCCGCCACCGTGCACGCCCCCGCCGCCGCTTCCGGGTTGTGTTGCGACACACCAAACTGTGTGTTGCGACACACTAAAGTGTCGCGACACACAGTTTGGAAAGCTATGGCATAGAAGTTGTATTTGTGGGCACATACAATAAAACTAACTTATAACTTAACCTTCCCTTTTGAGCTAGATATTAAGATTAAAATTAGCATCTTGTCCTCAAACAATGTCTGCAATTTTAGAATTGTTAATAAAGAGGGATAGTAGTATTAAAAGAAGACAATAAAGTCCACCTGCAAATTCAGTATGTCCATCTTTTTGCTTGCAATGTGTCTTAGCTGAGTTTTGATAACGGAGAGGCTTGTTATATGCCTTTGCCAAGCTGGAATGGAACATTTTCATTGCATGCTATACTTAACAAGAATAATAATATTCTGGAACTTCCTAACAGAACCTTTTGGCCCAAACTGAGTGAAAGCTCCACCTTTGATGCCAGAAACCCAACCAGGACACCTTAAAAATTCACCTAGCAGCTGGTCCCATCAAACTCTCTAGGGGTCACTGTTGTGCCACACCAACATAAAGGAATTTGTTACATATCTCCCCTTGCCTTAACTCCAGTTTTGGGGAGCTATGTTAAAAAAGAAAAGACTGAATAGGGCAACAAGATAAACAGAATAAAATCCACAAATCAGCTTGTTCTAATCTCTTGTCGTTTTGGAACTATTCCATAACCAAAAACTTTGGTTTAAGATGATAATACTATACAAATCCCACTTCTGCTTCAAAAAGTCCCAAATTGGAAATTAAATGCTTAATATCAGCACAATGTAAGCTGAAAAGATTTTTATGAAGCTCATATTTTATTATGGATTTATCAGTGACACTCCCTCCAGCCACAGAGTACCTGGGTATTTCAGGTCAACCTCCAGCAAGGCGGAGGCATCTAAGCAGAAAACTAGTGGTGCAGCTACAATTGTGTCCTCCTAATAATGTCCATTATCCACAACCAACATGTTTGGGAGGACGTTAACCTGTGTGGTATGTATGCTTTTGACAGGAATTGTATGTTCACTATAAGCCAAGATATCTGGTTAGTCAGATATTCATTTGCCAAGCACAGATCAATTCTCCTCACTTCCTCTGAGCAGTTCTTGGGATTTTGAAACAGGAATGCCACATGTCTCCATTCTTTCACTGATCTTCCATGCTCTGTGTTATGGCACATGCCTTCATCATTATTTAACAAGCTTATGTAATGAGGGGGTTGTAGAAACTCAACATCCTGCAAATATTTTTTGCAGTTTTCAAATGGCCCAGTAAAGGGATTGCCTTGATGAAGATTCTGAACATTGTCCCTCACCTCATGGTAAATCCAGTTTCTTTTGCTCTTTACCACTTGATAGGTGTCTTAAGAACTTTTTCTCTACATAACTCACAGGAGACTGAGGACACATTTACTTGAACATAAGCTTTTGTGGTCATCAATACAGAGCAGCAAAAATATATGTTGTAATATTTGTTTGGGGACTCTCATTTCCCCAAACCAAATGAAAACTAGTTACCGTATCTAGTTTAAAAATGGTTGAACTTAGCTACAGGATATGAAAGGAAAGGAACCTGTAGATGTCACTGTAGACCTGTTCTCTGCTACAAGGATAATTACCATCTATAGGCAAGGTAGGAGGACAGCCCAAAATCAGGGTCTGGTAGCACCTTTTCAAACTAACAAGTTTTATTAAAAGGCATAAACTTTTATATACTACAGCTTGAGAGTTACATCCTGCCCTCATATAGGAGATTTTACATGACTTCCACCTCCCCCACCTGGCTTACACTATGTAAAAACAGAAATTTCCCCCCCACACAAGGGTTTGGGTGGGTGGAAGTCATGTAAAATCTCCTATATGAGGGCAGAACGTAACAATCTGGTCTGAATGCTTAAGAAAAAGAAGATGGACGGAATGTATCATTCTAAAGATAGACACAAGTGTGAAGAAAACTTTAAGTCCCTTAGAACCCAGAAGGATAGTGATTACCCCATTCTCCAGTATGGTCCTACTTAAACCTGCCCCCATCCAGCTCCAGTGTTCCTTTGATGTACTTGCAGCATCAAGGGAAAGCCCCATTACTTTCCCAGGCTCTTGGCTTCTTAAGACTGGTGTGATTTCGAAAGGCTGCTTTCCCCAGTCAAGTGAGTATATTTAGTTATTTTCTTTGGGAAGACATTTTAATTGAAATGCAGCTTGTGTATAGTTATTTATTTGTTGGTCCATGAGGTCACAAAGAGTCGGACACGACTAAACGACTGAACAACAACAAAAACTGCTATTCACAGGTAGGACTATTAGAAAATGGCAACACCTAAATTGTTTACAAATCAATCAATGGATTAATTAATATATGCCTATGATGAATGCTTGGATTTCTTTATTCTAGGAATTGTAAGTTATTCTAGATAATATTATTTAATAATCCTCCTGTTGATATAAAATGGATACTGAACAAACTTGACTTTGGCCAAGTTGTGCCATACATTTCCCATTCATAATAGTCTGACTGAACCCTTTATGTATTATCTCTGAAAAATCCTGGAGAATGGGTGAAGTTCTAGATGACGGGTAGAGGGAAAACATGGCTCTTTACCATGTTATCACAAAGAGATAACTCTGAAAGCATCTTGAAAACAATATAAAATTACCAGAAGTCAGTATGGTTTTGTCAAGAACAAATTGGCCAGACTAAATTTATCTCATTTGTTTTCCTAGGTAACTTCCTTAGTGGATTATGGGACCTCACAAGATTCAGTCCTGAGTTCTGTATTTGTTAAACATTTATTAGCTATTAAATGGTGAAGTGGAGGGAATGCTGATCAGTTTTGGAAATGGAACAAAGTTGGGTGGGATAGGTAATCCTCTAGAATCCAGAAAGAAAATTCAAAGCAATTTTCATGGATTATAGAAATGGGCAGAGAACAACAGAATTAAATTTAACAGAGGCAACATGATTCTTGAGTCAGGAAGCAAAAATTGAATGCAAAAGAATAGGATGTGGGATATTTGGGTTGGTAACAATACCTGTGAAAAATGTGAAAGAGAGATGGGCTTCTCTTCACCGAATGTGTTCAATGAAAGGCTAGCTAGCTCACAGTAGTGCTTTACTTTGGATCCTGAACTGGGCAGAGGGTTACACCTAATGGGTTAAATGCCCCCTCCCAATTCTAAGGAACTTTCCCCACTTGAAGTTAACCATGATAAGAACATTCCTTGACAATAGCAATTTCCCCCCTTGCACCCACAACACAGCCTTCATCTTGTCCTCAGCCTGTGAGTCAGACTTCAAAAAAATAAAATTATCCATTCAGTTGTATCCGACCCTTGGTGATTCCATAAGCCAGCGTTCTCCATGATTTCTGATCTTGTACAGCTTCTTTCAGTTGCTTTAAATTTTGGCCTGTGTCTGCTTTGATTACATCCAACCAGCGCATTCTTTGGCGTCCTCGTCTTTTGCCACTGACCATTCCAAGCATAACATCTTTCTCCAACGATGTTGATCTCATGACATGACCGAAGTAACTAAGTCTAAGTTTCGTTATTTTTCCTTCTAGTGACATGTCCGGTTTTATGTGCTTCAACACTTCTTTATTCGTTATCTTTGCAATCCAAGGGATTCGCAAGAGCCTCCTCCAACACCATAGTTCTAAAGAATCAATTTTCCTTCTATCCAACTTTTTCATTGTCCAACTTTCACAGCCATAAGTAGTTATGGGGAACACGATAGTGCGGACTAGTCTACACTTAGTTGTCAAGCTGACATCCTTGCTTTTCCAACTTTGATTCATACTCATCATTGCTGTATGACCCAGCATGATTCGGCATTTAATTTCTTGGCTACATTCGCCATTTTGATTGACCACTGATCCTAAAAAGGTGAATTCTTCCATGTATTCCACCTCATCTCCATCAATTACTATTTTGATGTTTCCATTCTTTGCAGTTGTCATGAGTTTGGTCTTTTTGATATTCAGAAAGAGGCCAAATTTCTTGCTTTCTTCTTTGAGTCTCATGATTAGGTGCTTTAGGCCTTCCTGGGTTTCTGAGATGAGGGTTGTATCATCCACGTATCTAAGGTTATTGATGTTTCTTCCACCAATTTTTACCCCAATTTCTGATTCATCTAGCTCCAGTTTCCTGATGATCACTTCGGCATACAAGTTGAATAAGAAAGGTGACAGAATGCAACCTTGTTGCACACCTTTCTCGATCTTGAACCAATCAGTGTCACCATATTGAGTTCGTACAGTGGCTTCCTGATTTACATACAGTCATTTCATCAACTTCACTAAATGTAGTGGCACCCCAAGGTCTGCTAGGGCTCTCCATAGATTGTCATGGTCAACACAATCAAAAGTTTTCCTGTAGTCAATAAAGCACATATAAATATTCTTTTGATATTCATGACATTGTTCCTATGCATGTTGTCATGTCCTGAGTAATAGATGGTAAATTCCTCGGACTGAAAATAGCCATTGTCTGTCCAGTGTAATTCACTAATGCCAAGGAGGTCAATTTTTAACCTGATCATTTCTCATTTTACAATATCTAATTTACCTTGGCTCATACCTCTGACGTTCCAAGCTGCTATTCGTTGTATTTTCGTGCAGCGTAGACCCTTGCTTTCACTATTGGTAGCATCAGCACCTGAGGTTCCTACTGGATTTGCCCCAGACACGTCATAAAATCCAGAGCTACTTGCTATAGGTCCTTGCCCTTCCCCAGTCATTTGTTGGGCACCTTCTGGCCTGAGGGTCTCACCATTATCGAAATCATTTGAGAGCCTTTTCATGGAATTTTCTTGGCAAATTTTTTTACAAGGTAGGTTGCCAGGTCTTTCCTTAACCCTCTCCATGTACCCGGGCTTGGGACCGGCATGTACACCTGGATGAACAAGCGCACCTGGCTGGGTTGAGTCAGATTTAAGATGTTCTAAACCGTACAATTTTAAAGTAGCATTTCCCCCTATTCTAACACCACCAATGGCTGCCTCAGGTTGTATAAAAGCTATTACAAGCCCCTACCCATTAGGTAGGAAGCAAACTCACGTGTCTAGGAGGAGGTGTGAACCCAGGGTGTTTAGTGTGTGGTTCAGGCTGATGCAAGTATGCCTCCTCATCTCTAATCCTCAGTCAGCCTCCACTGCCACCCTTTTGCTGTCCTCTCCCTAAAGGCTAAAACAGAAGTGGAAGACACCTTTCAAAGTACAATTTTTGAAAAATCTTACAGAGAAAGGGAGCACCCGTATTTTAAAGGCCAATCTTTCACAAGATCATGAAGTGTTTTTCACCTCTAGATTGAGAAAATATATTGTGTGCATTCCAGTCTATATGGTGAAGCCCGCTTCTCTGTCCTCCCCACCCGATTTTTCCAAAGCTGTAAAGAGTGAGGATGGAGATGAAACCTCTTCAAATTGTTGAGGAAGATATTGAGCTACTTATTGCTGGCTAATTTTTTGTCTTGTTTGTAATTCAGGTAATCCTTCAGAGTTTGTCAATTTCACTCTTACCAATGTTATTTATGGGCACGGTGTAATAAAAAAGAAAGAAAATATTTTTGACTGCAATGCGGGGCGGGGGGGGGGAGTTCACTTGAAAAGTAGGCTTTTAGAGTCCTTCCTCTCTATTCCCCTCCCAGAAATCACTGATTTGCTCCATGTGGGGGGATTCAAAGATAGCAGCCATGTATTCAGCTTCACAAACAATTCTATAATTTTGGCTTAACTGGTGACACCTGAGATATTTGGAAGGCGGTGGCTTGGTGGTAATGGGTGCAAGCTATGAGTTCCTCATTCACTCTCCATCCAGGTCCAATGCTTCCCTGTTGTTCTGGAGTCACTCAATTGCACATCTATCTCATCAATTTAAACTTTCAGAATCAGTGTGCTGGGTGAAAGAAAGTATGTGAGGAGGCAGGAATTAAATATACAGGCTGTGTGTCTAAGTAGAGACTGTTCAAAATCTCTCCGTGGCTGTCTCAAATTCCTTGAGAGGATCTGGAGCTCTATTCCTGATGCAATATTATTTTTCTCTTCCAGGGGACAGGGAAGGAACTTCTTAAAAATCTCTGGTTACTGTTTCCATATTTATTAATTTATTTAGGATACTTTCTCCTCATCCTGGGTTTTTCAAACCAGCTCTTCTCTTCCCCTCTTCTTCCCCTGTCTTTCTATCTAGCCACCCAGGAGATTATGATCAGTCAAAAAGGATTCTGCTGACTTTTTTCAGCTCACAGTGGACAAATGTTACGTGTGAGGGTTCTTTGCTTTCCAAGGACTGGACACACCACAGCATAGAAAATCTGTACACAATGCTTTATTGTAGCACACACCTTCCCCAAAAGCAGGGTATTGCTCTGAATCAACTCCACCCCTCTAGGACTTGCAAGTTTCTGTTGCCATGTAATACATCTTTAATACTCAATCCTTTATATTCAGTCTTTTAATACTCAGTTCAAACAAAAGTCTCCAAGTCTATAAAGTAGCATACAACCTTTGCCTTTTTCCAGAAGTTCTTGCACTAGTTGGGGTGAGGTGCTGCCTTAGTGTGGTTGTTCCTTTTCTAGTTGCTGCCAAGCTCCAAGCTCTGCTCTTAAGCAACGTTGCTTTTGAGCTCTCCAGCTGAGCTCCCAAGCCAAGCTCCAGGCAGGAATCCCACCAGGATACGCTGCTTAATGTAGCTTCTGGTCCTGGCAGTTGACTGATATTCCTCTTGCCTGCCTGTAATAGCTGTCAATCCTCAGATGTCGCCTCCCGCTTCCTCACCTGCTCCTGTTTTCCTATTTCCTTTTCTCTTACACACCCACACACCTGCACACCCTCTGTCCTAGCGTGTTTTTTTTTTTAAGCTAAGGGTCTGGATGGGGTGAGGCTGCCTCTGGACGTCGGCATGTCCCTGAAAACGCCAGGGTGTGTGTCACGATGGGAGCCAAAATCCTCCCATCTTGCCATGATATGCAGACAGTGAGCAGAGAGGCAGAGAAGTGGGGGAGAGATGGTGCTGAATGGAAACCGCGCGAAAACGGCCGGCCTTCTTTTTCAGGCCATTGGAAAGGTGTTTGGGCTAAAGAGGGAAAGTCAAGGACACATACCATCTGGAGAGAGCGGGGATGGCGCGGGCGGTGGGGGTGCACCCAGGAGACGAAAAGCAATTGCTCTCCGTAGGAGAAAGGGGGGTTGGAAGGGGGAAATGCTTTAAGCTAATGAATTGGGCACGAAAGTTTAACCGTGTCTTCGCTTTGGAACTAGATGCTATTATTCATTAAAAGAACTTATTCATATTTCACATGACTTGTGTTTAAGTTACTGTTTGTGAAGATTAGAACTAGGATCCTCACTGTGGCTCAATTAGCCAGGCAGTGAGTGAATGAATGCATACATGGGCCCACCTCTCAGGTTTCTGGGGCTGTAATTTGCAGCCAAAGATGGAGAAGCTCTATACAGTCAGCAAAAACAAGACCTGTAGCTAACAACAAAGCTAGCGGAGATGACAGTATTCCAGCTGAGCTATTTAAAATCCTAAAAGTTGATGCTGTTAAAGTGCTGCACTCAATATGCCAACAAATTTGGAAAACTCAACAGTGGCCACAGGATTGGAAAAGGTCAGTTTACGTTCCAATTCCAAAGAAGGGCAATGCCAAAGGATGTTCAAACTACCGTACAATTGCGCTCATTTCACATGCTAGCAAGGTTATGCTCAAAATCCTACAAGCTAGGCTTCAGCAGTATGTGAACCGAGAACTACCAGAAGTGCAAGCTGGGTTTCGAAGAGGCAAAGGAACTAGAGATCAGATTGCCAACATTTGCTAGATCATGGAAAAAGCAAGAGAGTTCCAGAAAAACATCTACTTCTGCTTCATTGACTATGCTAAAGCCTTTGATTATGTGGATCACAACAAACTGTGGCAAATTCTTAAAGAGATGGGAGTACCAGACCACCTTACCTGTCTCCTGAGAAACCTGTACGCGGGTCAAGAAGCAACCATTAGAACTGGACATGGAACAACCAATTGGTTCAAAATTGGGAAAGGAGTACGACAAGGCTGTATATTGTCACCCTGCTTATTTAACTGATATGCAGAGTACCTCATGAGAAATGCCGGGCTGGATGAATCACAAGCCGGAGTTAAGATTGCCGGGAGAAATATCAACAACCTCAGATATGCAGACGATACCACCCTAATGGCAGAAAGTGAAGAGGAACTAAAGAGCCTCTTGATGAGGGTGAAAGAGGAGAGTGCAAAAGCTGGCTTGAAACTCAACATTAAAAAAACTCAGATCATGGCATCTGGTCCCATCACTTCCTGGCAAATAGAAGGGGAAGAAATGGAAGCAGTGAGAGATTTTATTTTCTTGGGCTCCAAGATCACCACAGACGGTGACTGCAGCCATGAAATTAAAAGACGCTTGCTCCTTGGGAGGAAAGCTATGGCAAACCTAGACAGCATATTAAAAAGCAGAGACATCACCTTGCTGACAAAGGTCTGGATAATTAAAGCTATGGTTTTCCCAGTAGTAATGTATGGCTGTGAGAATTGGACCATAAGGAAGGCTGAGCGCCGAAGAATTGATGCTTTCGAGCTGTGTGCTGGAGAAGACTCTTAAGAGTCCCTTGGACTACAAGGAGGTCAAATCAGTCAATCCTAAAGGAAATCAACCCTGACTGCTCATTGGAAGGACAGATACTGAAGCTGAAGCTCAAATACTTTGGCCACCTAATGCGAAGAGAGGACTCACTGGAAAAGTCCCTGATGCTGGGAAAGACTGAAGGCAAAAGGAGAAGGGGACGGCAGAGGATGAGATGGTTAGATAGCATCACCGATGTAATGAACATGAATTTGAGTAAACTCCGGGAGACAGTGGAGGACAGGAAGGCCTGGTGTGCTATGGTCCATGGGATCACAAGGAGTCAGACATGACTTAATGACTCAACAACAACAACAAAACTTTTACAACCCTTTGAATAAAAAGAGGAGCTATGCTGAAACTTGGGGAAGTGGGGTGAGAAGCATTTCTGCCTGGCTGCAGCTGCTTTTCCTAAGGGCAGACAGCAATCCCAGCTTCACTTCCTCACATTAAGACACATCTTAAAACACTCCTGCTTGGAATCTGATTGTTTGTCTTATACTCACTAATGAAATAATTCAGCTGTCCTCCACTCAGTTTGGCCAACCAGTATTGCCCAATTAGCACTAGGCTGTATAATCAGTGGTGCTAATTGGGAGATGTTTTGTGCAATGGCTGGTGATGTGTTGAAAAAGGAAGCAAAGCTGGAGGACTCAACCAATCATTTTGTTTACTCCACACTGCTCATACATAATCAGAACATTGGTGACTCAAAGCAGATCCAACAGAGGGAGGATAGGGATGGCTAGCTGGGACAGCAAATTTCATGCTGGTAGTTGCCTGCTGACTCAAGGATGGGTGACTAGCATATTGACTCAGTAATCGGGAAAGGCCCTATGACTAACCAGCAGACCAATAATTTATTACTCAGTCTTACGAAATGTGATAAACAAAGCAACAGTTGCATGACAAAGAAATATAACATGATCTCAGTTACTGTTTGCACTGCAAGGGAAAGTTTTTGAAGGAAAACTGATGGATGGATGACACCTACCACCTACCAGATAAATGGCATTGTGCAGTTTTTACCTTTTCCTGCATAACAGATGTTCCATGAAACAAGAACAGTAGCTTACAAATAGAGGAGATGATCACCTGGACCTCTTACAACATTCTGAGACTGACCCAGCAATTCTGCAGTAAAGCCCTCACTTTCATTCCCTTGATTACTCTCCATTCCCTAGATCCATTGTCTCCAACTTGGTGCCTATCTGCTCTGTTGACCAACAGTTCCATTATCCCCAACCAGATAACTGAACATGATTGGATCAACATGTCTGGAAGGCTGCCCTAATGGAAACAGTTGATCTTCCCTCTCTCCCCAAACGTGGTAATTGACTAACACTTCAGTTTGCATCCTTTATTTTCAGACATCAACTATTGATTCCACCAAAGCCCAACTAGTAATAATCTATATTGCAACACTTACCTCTCCACCCAGATCTTTTAACTGTTTTTATTCCTGCAAGCTTCTTATGTTGAGTAATTGTAGTGGAAAGACAGAATGGCCTTGAGGAACAGGAGGAAGAGCTGCTACCAAGGCAAGGGTTAGGTAAAAGAAACCTGAGTCAGGGGCAGATCTGAAATCTGAGAAATGTCTCAGATAAGACCCTCCCTAGTTCTCACAAAGATAAAGGGAGGGAGGGAGGGGAGAAGTGCATTCAGACTTGCAATTACTTGCAACTATTACCATATTTTTATAATAAAAGTAATATTGGCCTGCATGCCTTTGGTTTCCTGGTGTGGTCTACTTTGAAGAGCTGACAGTAATTGTTTGCTCTGAGCTAATCAGCCTCAATAAACTTTATTGCTGCTTGCTCCTGCCACATTTCCTTTTGTCTTTTTATATTTTAAAATGAATTTTGATTGTATTGATTGATGGTGTTCTTTTATAAGTTATTTTGCGTGTATTTATAAGGAAAAGTAAGAAATAATAATGATGTCAGAGGGGTTGGCTTGGACCCAGAGGTTTTCCACACATGGAAGGGAGTGTGATTTTCACTGACCTCCCCTACCTCCCTTGTAATTCCATAAATTCCATACATTCTTCTGCTTATGTGATCCTGAAGGGTCTTCAATCCTTCCCAGCAGTTTTCCAGAGGGTTTAGGGAGCTGGGAGCTGATAGCATCTGGTTTCATGATTAGAGCTCAGTGGAGGTTTAGATAAAGGACAAGAAAACAGCCAACAAATTTTTTTGGCAAAACATTTCTATTTATTTACAATATTTTTTAAGACAATAAGAAATTGCCATACATTAAACATTAACAGCAAGTTACTAACATGAGAACTTTAAGTTTTAAAATACATGAACATTATTTAGATTGATGACCTGACTGAACGGAAATGAATTCTTGTTCATTTGTTGATTTGTAAGATTTATGCCCTACTTTTTCGGGAAGACCATCAGGGTATATGCACAAAATTCCCTTCTTCTGGGGAAGAAATGGCGAACTGAAGACAGCTAAAAGCAGAGCTGACAACTGTGGTGGAATGAAGAGCCAGTGAGTGGACCAGCACTTCATAATTCCTCTCCGGACAAGGATAGGACTTGAGATTGCCCACAAGTGCTCCAGACAGTTGCTCCTTCTGAGGAGACTGCAAGACTACGGTCTACGGCGGGTTTAGAGCTCTGTGAGATGAAGAAAAGTAATCTTCACTTACACCACGGTCGGCACCTTTTCAAAGGACACTGGGTTTGCATACTTCCTTTTCTAATAACTTCTGGAAATTGCTTGTTAATTGCTTTTCAGCTATTAGGAACTTTTCAATTGACAAGTTTTATAGCACCAGGTGAGTTTCCTTCAGTCCTTAGCAAAAGAAGTTTAAATACAAGTTTGAGGACTTATAATTTTTTTGGGGTGGAGGAATAAACAGGTGGAGTGATTAGAACTTTGATTTTGGAAAGTTACAAACAGACTAAGGGTCTAGATGGATTTGAAATAAGATTTTGGAATTAATTATAAGAATCCTTCCCATGGGAAAAGGTTTTTGTTTTGAATATTTTTTTAAGCAAGTTAGGATGGGACTTTGAAGGTTGGACACTAGAGGGAACCAGAAGGAACTAAAGATTACAATTATAGGAGAAGAACACTTAAATTTGACTTACTAATACAGAATGGAGCAAAATGTCCATGAAGGTTCTCAGTCATCCAGGTGGAACAGTCTGTGGCTTGAATCATGTCAACTGGATTTCTATTTTCTCAGCAGAAACGTTTCACTCCTTATCCAAGGAGCTTCTTCAGTCTGAGTGAAGACTGAAGAAGCTCCTTGGATAAGGAGTGAAACGTTTCTACTGAGAAAATAGAAATCCAGTTGACATGATTCAAACCACAGAATGGAGCAAAATACTGTACTTTAACATCAGACATATTGAAGGCTATTTTTGAACAATGGACCCAGAAGTTAATTTTAAGAGAGTCTGCCTCTATAGATAGACTGTCTTTAAAAGAAGTTATGGAAGAGGAACAAGTTTTACTGGACAAGATTGAGACTGATCTGAAAGTGGATTTAAAAATGACAGGCTACAAGAATGATATGGAAAAAGATGTTACACTGTAAAAATATTTAAAAAATAAAAAAATACACTTGTATTTTAAGAGAAGGTGATAAGTTACTAAAATTGTTTATACTTGTGATGAAGGGGGAAGTCAATTCTTTATATATTTTTCTTTTTCTTTAGTCTTCTTTCTTCTTTTCTTCTTTTCTATTTTTTTCTGCACTATTTTTTCTTTATTTTTATTTTTTTATTTTTTATCTTTTTAATTGTAATTTTAAAATAAAATTACTATTAAAAAAAGGGTGCATGCACAAAATTCCCTTCTTTAAACCTGCCCCTCCCCATATCTTTCAGGTAGGTTGGGCTTAGAGACCATGATGGACCCAAGCTCACCCTGCGAACTTCCAGGGTGGCCTTTAGTCTGGATCTTCAGAGTCCCAGTTCAACATCTTAACCACTGTGTTACATTTGCCTTCATACGTATTACAAAAAAACCCCAGGATTTTTATCAGCTGTTTTGTATGAAGCATTCATCTGAATTCTAGCCATTAATGAAATCCTACTTGGATCACCATAACACTGGACCAAAGATCTCATCCTGGGCAAATGGGCCAAACTACTTCAAGCTGTCCATCGCACCTCTGCCTGAAAAGTGTATTGGATACAGTTATTCAAACCTTCCAAAGAACAACCGTTTTCCATTCTCAGCTGTGCTGGGCCCATAAAGTGCTTTAACCCTAGCGTTGCCTGTGTGATCAAGGCCTGCTCCTAGGGCTAGAGCAAGGGAACAAATTGTCCTTGTCCCAGAGATCCAATACCCATTCCAGTGCCTTGTTATCACTGTAGAGTAGTTGACAACACTGGGCAATCAACTTGATTCCTAATTTATTTAAGCTCAGATATGTTGGTTTTCATTAACTGGCAGTTCTTTGCCAAGTTCTTATACTTTGATATGTCTATTTGCATGCTAAACACAATCAATTTACTTTAAGTAAGTGAAGACTGTGATGTGTATCACAAAGGAACAAAATCATAACTCAGGTCCAATCACACTTATATGTATTTTAAAGCAATGGAAAAAGCACATCAGTGCCATTCATAAATTATAGAGCACATAAGTATTTTGCACATGCATCTGAGTATAATGTTCAGTGAGAATCCATCCTTCCTTTTACAACTTTTGTCTGTACCAGACAGCTTTGCAATGTCCTGGACCAGCGGTCCCCAACCTTTTTGGCACCAGGGACGGGTTTCGTAGAAGACAATTTTTCCATGGACCGGGGGGGGGGGATGGTTTCGGGATGATTCAAGCACATTACATTTATTGTGCACTTTATTTATATTATTATTAAACCTAGATCCCTCGCATGTGCAGTTTACAGTAGGGTTCGTGCTCCTATGAGAATCCAATGCCGCCGCTGATCTGACAGGAGGCGGAGCTCAGGCGGTAAATGCGAGCGATGGGGAGCGGCTGTAAATACAGATGAAGCTTCGCTCGCTCGCCCACTGCTCACCTCCTGCTGTGCGGCCCAGTTCCTAACAGGTCCGTGGCCCGGGGGTTGGGGACCCCTGTCCTGGACTATAATCTCCACCAGAATAGCCAGGTGGGGATGATGGGACTTATAGTGCAACATATCTAGAGCACTATAGGATGGGAAAAATTGGTTTAGAAATACCATTAAAACAGAGAAGGGTGTTTATACCTTGAGATGGTGACTAACACCATGTACCAATTCCTCTAATTTCATAAACACTTCACAAAGAAAAAAATCCTCTCAGAGTGCAAAGAAAACTGGGAGGAGTTAGAAGAAGCTTGCTCACTAGCATATTTTGAATATTGACTGAACTAATTAAAAAAAATTGCCAAGAAAACTGCAGGGGCCTGTCCAAGCAGTCTCCAAGAATCGGACACGACTGAACAGATTTTTAAAAAATTCATATATATATATATATATATATATATATATATATATATATAAAATCACCCCACATTTGTTACAAGTCTTTTCCTCAATGTGAGAATTCTGGAAATTCCAATTTTAAAAATTATTTCAACATTTTTTAAGGCTGTCTTCTTTATTTTAAAAAAATATTCACAATGACACAGTCATTATCATTACTGAAATAATGATATTTGCCTAAATGCAAACAAAACATTTATAATTGTGGTCAAAAATCCAGTGCTTAAATCAATTTTTGGAATGCAAAGAAGCTAAAAAACATACAAAGGTAACATTGGATAAATGAATTTAACTACATATTTCACATCAGAGATGTTTCACATAAGAGAAACAGCTGACCAGCCTTGCAATCCCACTGATTTTTTTTCTTGGAAATAAGTCCCATTGTGACTTATTCCTAGAGGCCTGGGGTTGCAATTACAACCCAATATACTTGCCTTCCTCTCTGTATGCACATGGTAACATGTACAATTAGAAGAACCTTAGTCAATTAAACATGAGATGTTCACTTAATTAAGGACACGTTATATATGTGTATTGTATATGCATAAAACTAATACTGAAATTTCATGCATATCCATTTGCAAAGCAACTCCAATAAATTCACTGGGCCTTTTTCCTAAGCCAGCCTATACAGGAGAGCAGTGTAAATATTGCAACTTCAATAAAATTATCAATTGGAACCCTTGCAGTTAAAAGGAACTTGCTCTGTTCTAAATAGACTATGAATCATGGTTGTTTACCTTTTTATCACATGACAGTGCTTTACCCAAACACTTCATCCCATAATTTCTAGTGTGGGGTTTTTTTGTCTTTGTAATCATCTCATGTCAATCCTTTCATCTCAAAAGTGGTCACAGGCTGTATTATTTCCAGCATTATCGTATTGTCTGGGGGGTGGATCTTAATAAGAGAAATGCAGTCCTGGAAAGGCTTTATGTTTACAGATTTTATATTTACAAATTTTGCAATTAAGCTAGTATCAAAAAGCTGTGACTAAAAGCTGTTTCTTGCAAAGAGACAACTTTTCCTGATCAGAACAGAAGGGCAAAAGTGCTTTAATCCATAAGGCAGATTGTTTGAGTCCTTCCTTTAGCCTCCCAAGTAGCACATCTCTGTCACCAGCAGATTGGTCACTGGTTTGAATACAGTGCCACTATTCCAATATTAATTACTCTGCCACTATTCCAATATTAATTACTCTATCTGGAAACTTTCTAGTTGCTCAGAACAGTGTTTTGTTTGCTTTTTTCCTCAAGCCCTAATGCTGAAGATCCTATGACTTAGATGATCTTACCAGGACAGATGTGCTATAAAGATACAAATATGTATCTTTATCTGCCCAGTTAAAGCTGGGCAGATAGAGGCACTGCCCCAGCCAAAAAATAAAATAAAATAAATCCATTTGTAATTTTAGAAGCCAGGCTTGGTGACAATATGCAGCCCCTGATAAACTTGAGCGTGCTGCTTCCATGTAAATTGTAAGTTGCTTCCAGCCCACTACCAAGATAAAAACACTGTTTCCCATTACACAGCAGAGTAATACAGATGAAGCATGGATAATCTCCAAACTCCAGGAATTTGGTCAAATATCTTCACCCACACAGGATCAGATATATGGGGGTTCAACATAGCCAGTAATTTCACACAGTTGTTTTTCAATAGCAACATTGGAAAGGGATGAGAACACGAGAATGGCATATATGCTACTTTCTGAAGTATATCTATCCTACTCCAGAATGGCCCCATTCCACAATATGTGGCTCTGGTTTTGGTGAGCACCAAGGTCCATGTTGCATTTAACACAAAGGAAAAAATGCCAAAACATTATTTTAAAAAGTTAAATACATCTTTTCCATCATCTTTCACAGCTTAAGAATATAAAAAATTATACAAAGCAAGATTCAAAAGCTATCATACCACACTTGAGTTCCCTTCAATAAGTAGATTAAAAATTACTATGGTACTGTCTAACTGTCATTATATACTAGTGCCTTAAGAAGTCATATAACTTCCTTGCAATAGTTATGTGAAGAACTAACTCTCCTATTGAAAGAAATCACTGTATACTGTACCTGAGCAACAATCTGCTTCAGTTAAACTTTATGTTTAAAGTATGCTATCAAAATTGCTTCCAATGGAATTCAGGAACTCATCGTCTTGGGTGCTGTAAGTATCAAAGTTGGACATATTTATGGTGTTTCGGTTGCTGGGCAATCCTGATTCATTAAGGCTAGCCAGATAATTAAAAGTTGGTGTCTCAAACATATTGGACATAGAGGTCAAAGATGAGCTAGAAGTAGCTACTGCTGACATGGTAGGAGGTAGCAGTGGTTGGACTTTCTTCCTATGGTTGCTTGGATTTAAGACTTGAGCAAAAGATGACTTTTCCAAGTTTACATCTGAGCATCTGGAGTCTTCCATCTCCATGCCAATGCCGTTGGGCACTGCAGCATTTAATGGATGAACAGACTGGCTGTCAATAATGCTGGAGACATTCTGCATATCTTGCTGAGACACTGATGATGATGGTGATGATGATGACAGTGTTGACTCATGGTCATTCATTGTTCCAAGGAACCCTCGGTAAATGTGCCCCTCTTTCTGATTGGCCCAGTTCAGACTCTTTTCCTGTCCAAGACATGGAGAACCACCATTCTGCATTGTAGGATGCAACACATCACCCAAGTTTCTCTGTTGCAGCAAAACACTTAGGGATGAAGCAGAGGAATGCCAGCAAGATGGCAGAACCCCATCCTGCTTAATGGACTCTGTCATTTGGAAAGGTGGGGCAGGATGCCCATTGGAACTTAGGTGGTTTAAAGGAGGGGAATAATATGGCTGCAATGAAGGGATGCTTGCAGATGTTTTCTGCAATGACATGGCTGTTTCAATCTGCGAGCAATATATATTTGGTTCTGTGAAAAAAAAGTCATAATCAGTTAGAAAAGTCTTATTACAACCATTCTTGAACATTTTCCACACTCTTTTCCTATATATTCCAGACATATAGGAAGCTACCAATCGAAGAGCTTTTCGCACTGAAGATGTTGCCTAGCCTGGCAATGAAACGTCTGCAAGAAAGCAACAAGGCTCAGAGAGCACCAAGGACTCCATATAGGAAGCTGTCTTATACTTTATCAAACTCTTGGTCTATCTAGCCCGGTATTGACGACACTGATCAGTAATATTTCAGAATATGTCTTTCCATCCCAAATTGGAGATGCTACAAACTGAACCTGGGACTTTCTGCATGCAAGGTTTTGACAGTTCACCATGAGGACACCAAAAGGTCTCCTTGAAAATCAATCACCATTATACACTCAAAGTATGGAGGCCCATACAGCTGTGTTCCACTTAGCTTGGTGGCTTATATTCCCATAATTCCAAGCCAGTATGGTCATGATGGCTTACAACTATAAGAACTGTAATCCAATACATCTGGAGGCCACTAGATCAGGAGAAGGTTCCTGTACAGCATTCATTCCACCCTTCCTCTCCATTATATATGACACAGCTTTCCAAAGTGTGTCGCGACACACTACTGTGTCGCCTGTGGTGTCCTGGTGTTTCGCACGCAAACCCGGAAGCGCTGATGGGGGGAACCGTAAGGAGTGGCACCCCCGCCAATCAGCGCCACCAGCGCTGATTGGCAGGGGTGCTGCTCCTTCCGGTTCCCCCCATCAGCGCTTCTGGGTTTATGTGCGACACACCAGGACACCGCAGGCCGCGCCACCGCCATGGCCGTTGGTGTGTGTTGCCAACATGAAAAGTTTGGAAAGCTCTGATATATGACATCAACTTCATGGAACAAGTAAAGACGTGCTAGGATTCCCTGAAGCGGAGATTAAAAAAAAATAGGCTATTTTTAATTTTAATTTTTCTCCTGCCTTTTAATCCAGAATGATCCCAATTGCAAGGAAGATTCGAGACTGTTCTGGGAATTAAGGGGGAAAAATCTTATATACAACCTGATGTACATTTTATCTATCAGAAATGAATAGAGATATGCAGAATGTTCCATGCATGGCTGTTTTGATCCAGGCACAAGTGGTTTAATGGAGTTAAGCCAAGGAGACTAGTGGCTGAGGTGGGGCAGGGAGGGAGGAAATGAAAAACACACTCAGAAAATCAGGGGGCAAGAGGATCGGTGGGCTATGTTGTGTTGGGATAGCAGTAGCAGCAGCTGAAGGGACAATGGATTGAAAGCTCTGGGGAGACGGGGGTGGTGGGACTGAGGCATATTCTGTTCTGGGACAGCAGTAGCTGAGAGGAGGGAGAGAAGGCGCTGGGAAGATTGAGACAAGGGCAGATGGATGGAATATGCCATGCTGCGACATTGAGGACATCAGCAGGTGAGGGAGGGAATGGAGGAGGAAGGCTTGTGGGATATGCTGCACTGGAATACATTCGGTGAGGCAATGGAGGGAAGGCCAAGCACAGAGAAGAGGGGGGTAGGTGGGTCAGTGGGATACCTACCCATGCTGGGAGCTGCCTGGAAGAGGGCGGTGCAGTGATGCATTCCAGAAAGCTATATACTCGACTAGAACTTGAATCTTTAATTACCAAGAAGCAATGTATAGGCACCAAAGAACTTAGCCAATATACAACAAAACAAACTTTACAAAAAATAAAATATTTTCTCTTTCAATATATACTATCAAAGCACTGTCATGGAAGAGATAGACAGTCAAAGAACCAGTAACAAACACGACGTTTTAAAAAAGAATCTACCTTTCTTAATAAATTTTCCTTCACTTGTAGCAGTGTGGCATAGAGCAGCATTAGACCTCTCATATGGACCTACCAAGGGAATAGTTGTTATCCTAAAGCAAATCAATCCTATAACATGATGATCTGATTCACCCAACATGATGATGACAGCTGTGTTTCCCAACACACTGAACCCCCAATTACCCAACTCAATTTTAGCCTAGAGTGTTTTGCAATCCAGCTCTGAGGGCTAAGAGAAATGGGGCCAAGAAAAACAAGAGGGAAGCATCAACATAGCTTTGGAAGTCCCAAGGTTTGTAGTTCCTCCCCACAAAAAAATAAGCCCAGCCCAAGAGGGCAAAATATTAAAAAAAACAGCCAGTCAGAGCCAGACTCATTTGAATTAAATAGAAAAAGAAAACAGGAAGAGGAGAATGCAGAGAGGCCTTCTTGCAGCAAATCAGAAGTTTGGTCTCATCCCATTCCATTTATATAGGTTTGAGCCAACCTCCAATTCTTGATCCTCTACATTCTATTGTGCTTCAGTTTCGTGGACCTGGGCAGATAAGGATAGAACCTGGACCCTGCCCGGTGTTAAGATGGCATCCTTGTTACGCCTAAACAAGTGAATAGATGCTATCAATTGCAGAGGGTCAGAGACAGAATAAACTACAGCATCATAAGTTTTGACTTGAGTATGGAAGGTATGGCATGGCATGGCTTTTACTGAAAGGAAACCCATAATGGTTGTGTAAGGCACAGACTTCTGTCTCTGTGCACAGGACTTTTGCCTCAAAATACTTTAAATCTAAATGATACTAGGAAGCCTCAAGGATAAGCCCTGGTTTTGGAGGGAGGGATTTCATGTTAGAAGAACAAAATAAGATGGGAAGAGATGTACTCTTACCAGAATCTTGAATGAGCTTTTGTAAAGCCATTGGCGACCTCTGTCTTTTTGCCTTATGACCATAAGGATCTAAAACAGGAGGAACAAAATAGCATTTGAGCTAATCACACACACACACACATTATGATGTTGGGAATGTTTGCAGAAAAGGAAAGGTCCAATTCTGCATTCTGTTTAACTAGGCAGTAGAATATGGAAGACTGTTTTACAAAGGGTTGCACTTCCCATCCCGCCCAATATTATATATTTGGACAGAAAATAACTCTCCAAGGCAGCCTTTTTCAACTTTTTGACCATGCAGGAACCCTTGAAATATTTTTCAGGCCTCGAGGAACCCCTGCACATTCAGGCTCAAATATAGGCCAGAAGTTACAAAATTATTATATTGGTTTCATGTGTAGGCCTGTATATATGCATTGTGTTCTTAAACTTAAAAAAAGAAAAGAATGAAACTTACTTCCTCAATGTGAAGTTGCCTGAATTTGAAAGATGTTTTAAAATAAATTGTGATCTCCCAGGGAACCCCTACTGACCTCTCATGGAACCCCAGGGTTCCATGGAACCCTGGTTGAGAAACCCTGCTCCAAGGTCTCAGGCAAAGCTCCTTCCCACAATCTGCTACCTCGTTTTTTAAGTGGGAAGGCTGGGGACTGAATCTAGGATCTTCTGTATGCAAAGCTTGTGCTCTACTGCTGCTCACTCCATTAACTTATAACTTAAATATATTAACATATGTTAACTCCTCCCCAAGAAAATGATAATATTCTTAAAATGAAAAGCTCCTGTAAATCTCTTACGGCAATTTTTCATTAGGCCTAAAGTTTTCCAAATTAACTAAGCTTGCAGAGGTTTAAATAAAGAACTCCTGTCAGAATGTATTTTCTTCTTTAGGAGAGTAAATATTTAGAGTGGTAGAAAAGGAAGTTGTCTAACATAAAACAAGTTTTCTGTAAGTAAGACAACTGTAAATGCTGCTTCCAAAGTTTGGCACTGTTTTGGGAGCAGGGAAGAGAAAAGCTATACAAAGAATTGGTATGCCACTCTGGGAGTGGAGGGGAATCCCTGGAATTAAGCAGATTTGGGTTCCTCACTTCCCAGCTTTTCCCATGTGTGCCAACTTGGCAACTTTAAGTTGTGTGGACTTCGACTCCCAGAATTCCCCAGCCAGCACACTGATCTACCCCAAGCGAGAACGCTGCAGCCCAGTGAAATTTGAGGCTCACGGTTACATTGATGCCATCCACCCAAAATAATGCATTGCAGATGTGGGATCATGGTGGGAGATGGAGGTGGGCCACTGGAGCTGTGCAAGCCATCCAGGCCACCAACCTTTTCATGCTTCAATATCTTTGTCGTGGTTGACCAACGCCTCTTTTATTTGTTTTACTTTTGTCTTTGCAAAAGTTTGTTTCAAAAAGCCTTCTCCCACCACAATTCTCAAGGCCTCCAAGGAGTCAAATGTTGCTCTGTGGACAAGCCTGCTGTGTGGGCAGCCACGCTACCAGCCTTGTTTCTCAAGGTAGGTTGTGGAGGCAGCAGCTTTTTAAATGACATTCCTGCTTTCTGTCTTAAGGCAATCTTTTTCCACCTGATGCCCTTCAGATATGCTGCACCTTAACTCTCACCATTTCCAGCTAGCACAAGGCCATGCTGACTAGGAATTGTGTATATGATGCTCCAGTATGTTGCAGGACACCAAGCTGGGGAAAACTGGGCCACAATAATACCATAGCACTGATGGAAAAAAATTGTTCTCAGATCAGAAATGTGTAAGTTCTTCTCTAAATTAGCATTCAAAAGCAGTAGCTACTCCCACATTAACAAATGTGTATAAGAATGTACCTTTTTCCTCTGGTAAATATCTAAAGTCCATTGGGTCACTGACTTCCTGATCGGAGGGCCTTCGCAATTGCATCTTCACAGTCACAGGATCTGTGATATCTTTGTAAAATGGGGGGGTCTTGAAGACGATTGCTACTTGACGATGAACATCAGCTTGTGAAAAAATCCCCTTGGCTTCCCAGTCATTCATGACAAATCTCACTTCTATATCATCTGTTCAACAGAAAGATATAAATGTCACACTTAATATAAGGAATAAAACAGCAAACAATAGTTCAAGGACTCATTTTTTAGCATGAAATACCAAAAAGGATCAGTTCTGCTTTCTATAAGTTTTGTAAATGTCATGACAATACATCTGGCATACACATATTTAGGGAAGAATAGCACTGTAGAAATATCTTAGTTTAGCCAGCTTTCACATTTTATTAAGACCGAGGTTTAACATGAAATGGATGAATTTTTACCTAAGCAGATTTTTACCTAGTACAGTGTTTCTCAACCTTGGCAACTTTAAGATGCGTGGACATCAACTCCCAGAATTCCCCAACCAGCATGTTGAAGGACACACATCTTAAAGTTGCTAAGGTTGAAAAACACTGACCTAGTAGACTCCAACTGAATTCTCACCACCCATTGGCCAAGAATGTAACTGGTCGTTTCTTTTGAACGAAAGGCAGTATACTTTAGTGTACAGAAATCATTTTCAAGGGAAGGGCATTTAACTCTCCATGCAGATGGGTAAGGAAAGGCAGATCATCTTTAAATTATTTAAGTTAATTAATCAAGTGAAGTGGTTATATTTTCATGTAATCAGATAAGCGATTACTCCACACAGCATGCTTAAAAACATGAGGATTTTGCATTTTAATACACAAAAGCTGCAAGTCACTATTCAATGCCAAAGCCATCTTTAATACTTTTCCACTCTTTATTTATTGTAGTAGAAAAAATAAACAAGGAAGCCCTTAAACCAGCATCTTATTAATCAGTCTTATCTCAACATCAGTTCATCACTGGTCATTCTAGTTGATGAATATAGCGTAGCTCTTCTAAACTTGACACTTACCAAAAGGGTCAGTCTATAGCTCCCATCATCCATAACCAGTAGCCATGTTAGCTGATAATACTGTCCATAAGACAGCCACTGGTTGGGGAGGTCTAGTTTACAACCTAAACTAGTGAAAGCTTACAACTTAAGTGCCAGTGCTGACTATACTGTAACATGTATGATATCACATGGACATCTACTGTAATGTGCGTATCTGTACTGCACAAGCTTAGCTGTAGCCCAGGAAATGCTTGAAAGACAGTTTTGCAGCTTTAACGCTGGGGCTGCAGGACTGGCTGTTTTCCATTGACAAGGACTCTTGCCTTGTCCCATTTCCCTCGCTCTCTGGAACACCAGAAAGTGTTGCTCCCACTTCGCTGTGCTTTTTAAATTGAGCAGCGGGACAGTTTTGCAGTTTTCCCTCACAATAATCAGTTTTTCTTTTTCCTTACTGCAAAAGCAAACATAACGTGTTAAGGCTAAGGGCAAGGGTGCTGGTCAGATGCCAATTTTTGCATTTCCTCCTTGGTTAGCTGGAAGGATTACTGATTGGCTATTGGGGAGTTTTGAGCATTCTGAGGATGTCAATAGCAAGGATACTCGTGTAGTGGCAGGAAAATGCTTGAGTTCAAAACTAGTACATACATTGTTTCCTACACCTGTATACTAGGTCAATAGACCATATAATGTTTGGATGGAATTTGAATCAATAGATCTATAGATCTTCTTTTAGATTGTACCACTTCATCACCCAAGTTATATACTCAAAATTTTAATATTTTGCTACATTACATGTCATAATTCAACTTGGTGGATATTTGGCATTCAGGTTAACCTTCCCAGTGGGAATATACATGTGTACATATAAACTTGGTTGCTTCCTGGTATCTCATTCTTTGAAATCTAAAGTTAAAGTATATAATATACATGCTATTACAAATTTCAGACCATGCTCTTGTAAAGTTTACTGCTTTATTTGATAAAGATTTATATGTCTATTCTTTAAGTGGTGTTTGAATGAATCCTTCCTGAATGATTTCATTAAGTAGATGGAAGAGGAAATAGTTGAGTTTTTTCAAATTACAGTTTGTTACACCACTACCTTCAATATGTAACACCGCTAAAGCAGTTATTTGAGATTAAATTACTGCATATGTTTTATATAAAAAAGAAGCAACTATCCATCTAAAGATACATTTTTAGAGGAGAATGTCAATTTATTATTTTTACTTTATTCATTCTAGCCACCTCCTGGTCTATATATATCTTTGGTTTTTGTCAAATACCAAATAATAAGCTTTATGCTTCTGAAATGAAATGTTTATTACATTGCACAAGGCAATGGTATTAACAAGAACATCTGGTAAGTTATTAGCTTCTAGACTTAAAGAAATTAAGCAACACAATAATATAACATCTAGTTGGGATACAAATGAAAGATGTGTACAGATTACAGTTTTATTAATCAGAATCTTTAAAAATATTCTAAACTATATACTATTAATACTATACTATTAATTCTTCATCAAAAGATATAAGAATAGATTCCCTTTTATAGAAACTGGATTTATCCCATTTATCATAGGATCAAGCAATTTTACTTAATCTCTTTCACTACAAGAAATTGTTACAATTGATTCCTGACCCCAATGGTTTTCCAGTGAAAATACAAAACATACAAAAAGTATATAAGTTTCTGTCTCCTATTTTACTAGAGGTAAAGAAGTCTTTAATGAGACAAATGTGACAAATATTCCTAAACTGGGCAAAGATTCTTCTGTACGTTCTAATTATGGGCCTCTTTTTAAAAATAAATATAGGTACTATGATTTTAACAGTTACTTTGGACCACAGAGTACAGAGTGTTATCCCAAGTACTGTCCACCCAGCTTGGGCTGGAATTATGTGGGGCCATCAAGCTTCTGACAACATCAGTTTTTAATTCATGTTCTGACTTTTACCAACCACTATTTGTTTGTTTGTTTGTTTACTTATATTGTTTATAATCTGTCCCAATCCTGGAGAACTCCTGGAGAGGTGGGTGTACAGCAACACACAAAATCAAACTACATAATCATAAACCCAAAAATTAAATATAGAGGATGAACACATGTGTCCAGGACAATTAGGAACCAAAGGCTTGCTGAAACAATACACCCTTGAGAGTGTGTGCAGGGTATGTGGAGAGGTGAGGGCTACCACCTGTTTGCTTCTCCTTTGCCCCTCTAACTGATTTTATCAGCCCGTTTGGAGCTGGCCCCAAAGTTACAGGAATGATTCATGCCTCTTTATATCCATATCTGGCTACATCCCTTCTTGACTATTGCAGATTGGTACAAGGTACAGGGTTCAATATGGTATCTGTACTGAAAGGTCTGCACAGGCTACCAATTATTATTGGACACAATTTAACCTGCTGAGGTTGTCCTTTAAAGCCCTAAATGATTTAAGGGCTAACTATCCTTCCAGTTACATATTTCAGCAAGAGGCCCTTCTGAAGATCCTTTGGTTGACAGAAGCTCACCCGTACATGGAAAAGGCCCTTCTCCTACGCAGCCCCAAGCTGTGGAATGCACTCTGCAAGGATATATATTTGATCTCCACCCTCAAAAGTCAGTGAAATGGGGAAAACCATCTCTTCCATCATGCTTTCAATTGTTAACTGAATTAATTATAATGATTCTAATTTTAATTTTGCTTTGATTTTAACTGCATTGTGTTTTATTCTGTAAACTATCTTGAGTGTTATATAGATAGAAAGGTGAGATATAAATAAATAAAAATCAAGAACAATGGATTATTTATATGGGGATTGGCTAAAAGAATTACTATACAACATTACCTGTATGGTACTACCTGATTTGCAACAATGAACAGTTGATATCTGTTGCCTGTCAACATCTGAATCATTTATTTTGGACAAAGGAGCAAGGAAGAAGATTTTCAAGCAATATGGTCAAAGTTTTGTTCTGTTTCTAAGATAATTGGCCAACCTCACTTTTCCTTCCTTTTAAAATTATTATGATTATGATTAAGTGCGAAACTTGGGGGTCCTCCTGGACTCACGGCTCCTGCTCAAAGAGCAGGTGGCAGTCGTGGCCAGGAGGGCCTTTGCACAGCTTCAGGTTGTGCACCAGTTGCGCCCCTTCCTAGATCGAGAGGCCCTCCGAACAGTCACTCATGCCCTTGTCATCTCTCATATAGATTATTGCAACGCGCTCTACATGGGGCTACCCTTGAAGAGTATCCGGAAGCTTCAGCTGGTCCAGAATGCGGCCGCACGGGCAGTTACGGGTGCTATAAGATCAGCACATGTAACACCGCTGCTCCACGAGCTGCATTGGGTACCAGTTTGCTTCCGGGTCTAATTCAAGGTGTTGGTCATCACCTTTAAAGCCCTACATGGCATGGGGCCAGGGTACCTGAGGGACCGTCTCATCCCGACCACATCTACCCACCCCACCCGGTCATGCAGGGAGGGCATGCTTCAGACCCCATCAATAAAAGAATTTCATCTAGCGGGGTCCAGGAGGCGTGCCTTCTCTGCGATAGTACCCGCCCTGTGGAATATCTTGCCCCCAGAGGTGAGGCGGGTGCCCTCGCTCCTGGTCTTCCAGAGGTCTTTAAACACCTGGTTCTGCTGCCTTGCTTGGGACGAAGGAAGTAATAGTTCCTCCTGGGGGTGGTTAGCTTAGTAATATCCTCTTTTTAAGATCTCACCATCCTCTGGATTTTTTGTATTTATTATTATATTGTATTTTAAGATTTATAGGTTTTTAATTTTAATATTATTATTGTAAACCACCCAGAGTCTACTGCTGTAGAGATGGGTGGTGATAAATTTGACTAGTTAGTAAGTAAGTAAGTAAGTAAGTAAGTGGCAACTCTGTTTATGTATGTACCCTTTTCAACTAGTTCAGTGAACAGATTTCATCAAAAGATGAGTATAGCAATGGTCAAAGCAACAAAAATCTTTTAAAAAAGAAATGGTTGTGAAGTCGGGAGGGATGATGTGGTTTTGCCTTTCTCAGCCAACACAACAGGAATTGTGGAGAGAGCCAATCACCTTTCTGAACTTTGTCACACAAGAGGAAAATTTCATCTCCTCCTTTCACTGTTCCACAGTTCTTGTTCACACGGCAGATTCTCAATTCAGCTGAATTGGGAGCACCTAAACAGAAAAAGGAACCAATGATTGGGGGAGAGAAGAGTAGGGAGTGGCTATTACAGTTACATATGCCTAAAAACAAAAGTGGGGGAGAGGAGGTTCTGCAAGCAAGTCTGTTATCTGAGGATGGGTAAAGCAGAGAAAGCAATAGATACATTTCAAGCATCTACATAGTCCCCTTTTCCCACCAGCATTTTAAATGACATCATTACGCGGCCGTGTGGGCAATTTTAGGTGCCCCAAGATCGGCACATACAACACCTTTGCTGCACGAGCTGCATTGGGTACCAGTTTGCTTCCAGGTCCAATTCAAGGTGTTGGTTATTACCTTTAAAGCCCTACATGGCATGGGTCCAGGTTACCTGAGGGACCGTCTCATCCCCATTACATCAACCCGTCCCACCCGGACATGCAGAGAGGGCATGTTGTGGACCCCGTCTACAAGAGAATGCCATCTGGCGGGGCCCAGGAAGCGGGCCTTCTCTGCAGTGGCTCCCGCCCTTTGGAACAACTTGCTCCCGGAGGTGAGGTTAGCCCCGTTGCTCCTGACCTTCCGGAGGAACCTGAAAACTTGGTTCTGCCGCCTTGCTTGGGACCAAGGAAGGAATAGTCACTCTTGGGGATGGCTAATACCTTAGAGAGCCCCTCTCCTACATTGGATTGAGTTATAGGAGGCAAGCCCCCTCTCTCCTGACCTTCCGGAATAAGTTGAAGACCTGGCTTTCCCATCTTGCTTGGGGCGGGAAGGGGAGTAGTCATTCTTGGGGATGGCTGGTGAACTGATTTAGAAATTTTACTGCCATCTGGATTCTATTTTATATTTATATTTATAAAAAGGTAAAGGTTCCCCCCACACATTTGTGCAGTCATGTCCAACTCTAGGGGCCGGTGCTCATCTCCGTTTGTTAGCCGAAGAGCCAGCGTTGTCCGAAGACGCTTCCACGATCATGTGGAATGATGCACGTGGAACGCTGTTACCTACCCACCAAAGTGGTACCTATTAATCTACTTGCATTTGTATGCTTTCGAATTGCTAGGTTGGCAAGAGCTGGGGCTAGTGCGGGAGCTCACTCCGTCACATGGGGCTACGGATTCAAACCTCCGAACTTGCGATCTTCCGATCAACAAGCCTGGCGTCTTACCCGCTGAGCCACCATGCCCCTATATATAATATTTGAATCCCCGCGCAACGAGGTGAGCTCTTGTTGCTCGTCCCAGCTCCTGTCAACCCAACAGTTCGAAAGCTTTGCGAGTAGATAAATGGGTACCACCTTAAGTGGGTAAAATTGCTGGCGTCCTGTTGGGGGTCGCCCACCAAACGGAAGATCTTTGGAACGGCGGTGGCTACGACGGATCCCGGAAAAAGCAGCTTCATCTACAGGACATCGGTAGCCGGCTCCGACGCAAGGCATTGTGGGGCTTGTAGTCCAAGTAGCCTCGGAAGAGTCGGTTCCCTTACCCCTTCCCTTAGCGCGCGGTTAAATTGAAAATGTATAATATGAAATGTATAACATGAAATGTATATGTGTATGTAAGCCGCCTAGAGTCCTCCGTTATGGAGGGGATAAGCGGGGTATAAATATCAATATAAATAAATATAAATAAATAAATATAAAATTATACAAAATATATAAACTATATATTTATAGTTTGCATTTATATTTTATGTATTAATTGTGGTTTTATTGTATTTTAATTTTTTAGTTTTATTGTAAACCACCCAGAGTCCCTCTTTCAGGGGGAGATGGGCGGCGGCAAAATTTGATAATAAATACATAAATAAATAAATAAATAAAATTATGCCCCAGCAACCTCAATGTTCCTCCTTGATCATGCATTGCTGGCTTTCTTTAGTTCCCAACACAGAATTTAATCAGTTCTCTGTTGTTACTTTGTATTCTGAATTAAACACACATTTTCTTGCTCAAAAACAGGACCCTATCATAGCAAAAAAATATGCAGGCTCTATTGGGGTAATTTAGTCAGGCGATTAGTTTCTGAGTGTTGTCACGAGTGGCCATAGCCAAAGAAGCAGTCATCTTCCTTTCCATTTGGTTGTTGGCCAGCATCTGCCACCTCTACTTTTTTCCAGTGTTTGCCTTCTCAATCAGGGCCAGGTCTCAAGAAACGTTTCCTGCCTCCCGACCCTTTTAAAAATCAATATTTAGCTGTATATAAGCTAAATGCATCATTTCTTTCAACCCCTTTCTCTTGCCCACCCTGCTCACTAATTACCTACAAGCACAATGATCTACTGCAACACATTCCAGAAAAGGAGTGGTTTTTATAAAGTGATGAGGTATAGAGATAATGAACTCACAAAAGGAGAAATAACACTTTTTAAATAGCCAAAAAATCTCTTGTCAATTGCAATGGCTTTACTGAATACATTCCAGTCAATTTTGCCTTCCGACCCAAGATTCAAGCCTTTAAGTGCCAAATAACATGCCACCAGCCTTTAAAAATCAAACCAGGAACAGGGGAGAGGACCAGAGGGCAGGGGTGAATTTTCACAAAACTGAACTGGTGCAAGGCTGAAATGGCATCAAAGGAAACCAAGAATCCCCATTTTAGGGCACCTTAATTGGTAATCATTTCCTGCTTGCAGATGGCATTGACATGGGGGAAGGGCTGCAACCCCAGAGGAGGGGGGAAGGAAGCTGAGGAATAAATTATAACCCAATGGTTATTCCTAGCGGAAAGTTATCTTCTGTATTTTGTCTTTTGGGGAGAAGAGGGATGAAAACAGCTCCATAGAGAGCGACTGGGTCTAAGGAGCATGCAGGGAACTTGGCAGAAGAAACTTGACATGAAATAGAATCCCGTTCTCAGATACTTACGGTTATCATAAATGGGGTTGGAGATGACTGGGCATATCGATCGTGTGCAGTTGCCATGTTCATCAGAGACGAATGCTTGGAAACAGAGTCTTACCACATTGAGGTCATATTCTTCGACTGCCAACAGCTGTTCTTCAGATACTATGAAAACAAAGAAAATAAGGATGGGATATTGTATCTCAATAGCGAGTAACAAGGTAACGGAAGAATGCTTATATCCCAGACTCTAAATGTTGGTTAAATGAAGTTTAGTCAACTTCCAGCTTTTGAATCAGCTTTGTACCAAAGGAGAGGTGAGACTATGGTTCTGTATGGCTTAGATTTAATTATATAATTTTAATAGTGGAATCTCTATCTCTATCTATCTATATTTAAACGTGTGTGTGTGTATAGATATTTACTTATTTATTTATTTATTTATTTATTTATTTAATAATTTTATATGGCCGCCCAACTCACACACAGTGACTCTGGGCAGCTTACAAAATTAAAATCCACAATATAAAAAACCCATTGACCCCCCCACCCCCCACGGCAGCTACAAACACAATCGGATCAACCACTTGATCAGCTCCGTCTCAACCTGGGGTCCCCAGGCCCACTGACAGAACTACATCTTCAGGGCCTTTCGGAAAAGTATCAAGTTGGGGGCCAATCTAATATCCGGAGGAATGATGTCCCACAGGGAGGGAGCCACCACGTAGAATGCCCTTTTTCGTGGTCCCACCAGATGAATTATTTATTTATTTATTCTTCAATTTCTATTACCGCCCCATCTCCCCCGAAGGGGACTCTGGGCGGTTTAAAAAATATCTATCTATCTAAAGATATATAATTTAAATTGTATCTAATTCTAAACATATAGGGTTTTTTTAGTTTTGCTTATTTGCTTATAATTGGTGTTGCTGTTTTTTTTTTTCATTCCACCCACCCCCATTTTCTTGGGATTTTACCTCTTTTCTTTCTCTGGGTAGTTTATTATAGGATTTTTACTTTTTCTTCTTGTCATCAAATAGCTTTTTATATCAAAGCTTAGGTTCCTAACTACAGTATATAGTTTTAATATAATACTATAGTTATATAGCTATTTAGAAATGCTAATTGCAATGTTTTTTAAATAATAATAATAATAATAATAATAATAATAATAATAATAATAGTTTAAAGCTGATCTAGAAGTCATACCCTCTTGATTTGGAAAATCTCTCTAAACCATTCCAATCTGTGTGTGGGTTACTGTTACCCAGGGAATATACTGTATATACTGTTAACTGTAAAAAACACAACCAGCAGTGGCCAGACAATGAACCCCCTTCTCAGGGGCCAGGTGATGTCACTACAAGAAGCTGAGTCAAAATCCTAAGCCTCATTTTCCCATGGCGTCTTTCTAAGATTGATCTGAGATGATGGGAGTTGTAGTTGCTAGCCCAGTGTTGCAGGAAAAAGCACTATCAGACTTGGGTCATGATGCTAATCTGGTGGTAGGGCTGGAAGCTTCTAATCCTACTGTAGAATTTAGCATTTTGGGAACAGGGGAAGGGCAGTTCACAATCATTTATTCCTCCCGGGGAGTTCTCACTGTCCTCAAGTTTTTGTCGTCAACTATGGAATTAAATTTCCAGCATCACATATAACCAATATTCCCATTGGTTTTCAGATTGCTATTTTGTTAGAAAGGACAGCATGAGTGAAATTTAAAATGGAAATGCTACCCACATTGTGCTGATAAAACGCAAATGTTACAGAAAAGTAAAAAATTGCTTCCGTCACAATTGCAGCCCTACCTACACACCACAGGGGATGTACCACTTCTCCCACTATGGTTTTTATACTTTTCTTTCTTTCTTTCTTTCTTTCTTTCTTTCTTTCTTTCTTTCTTTCTTTCTTTCTTTCTTTCTTTCTCTTTCTTTCTTTCTTTCTTTCTTTCTTTCTTTCTCTCTCTCTCTCTCTCTCTCTCTCTCTCTCTCTCTCTTTCTTTCTTTCTTTCTTTCTTTCTTTCTTTCTTTTCTATTTTAGGAGGAGGAGGAGGAGGAGGAGGGCTATAATACACTGCTGTGAATCAATAAGCATAGCTGAAAGAGAAAGCATAAAGAGATTCCGCTGTGCTGTAACATCTCTGCAGCAGCTTATCTGTCTTGCTTCTAAGATATTAATGTCTCAAAATCAATTCTTTATGTAGTGATTTTAAAGTCTTTGCATGATTGTTCTTTACACATACACACAGGAAAAAGTTTTATTTATTTCAGAAAAAAATATTTGCGTAGTTCATGGTGCATTGAGAAATGCTTCTAGACAGTCAGCTCCTAGTATAATCAAAGAAAATGTATGTGCAGCTCTTCTTTTTTAAATTAGCCAATTTTTTATATGATTAAACTAAAAAATACAGAAAAAGTAGTGAGAAACCAAAGGATGTTACAAACAAAAGATAATATCTGAATCCAACCTAACAGACATGCATTTAGAATACCACTTTACCTGTACATGTTTCCTATGTATAGGAACATGTACCCTATACATGTTTCTCTGGAATATAATACAGCTTACTTCCGGGAAACCTGCACAACACTGTTCTGTAAGATCTCCCTCTCTGTGTGTGCATTTGCATGTAAGTGTGCGTTTCTGAAAAGGACCATGCATACACTTTCCTCCATCCAGGCAGGATCCCCTCGCACTTGGAAACCAAATGGTACAAAGTGGAAGAAGACAGGAGCAACAGGAAAAACATGAAACTGGAAAGGGTCTCCTGTTCTTTTATGCCATGAAAGGCAAAAATTAAAGCATCGAAATAATTTACCAGGTTGAAAAGAACAAACTTTGTGGTGCCCATATGCAACTCCCATTCATTCTAAAAAGATTTATATACTGTAGAACAGAGCTTTCCAAACTTTTCATGTTGGTGACACACTTTTTAGACATGCATCATTTCGCGACACACTCTTACAGCAGGGCACAAGGCAGGCACTGGGACCTGCGCGGAATCCTGGCAGGGCTCGGAGGCAGCAGCAGCCGCGACACACCCACTTAGCTCCAAGGTCCCTAAGTGTTAGAGACCTCCATTCATTCTAATTTATTTATTTATTTAATTAAATTTATATAACCGCCCATCTCCCCCAACGGGGAACTCTGGGCGGTTTACAATAAAATAGTTAAAACAGAATATAAAACATCAATATACAATATATAAAAATAATAAATAATTAAAAATCCAGATGGACGATGGAATTAAAACAAAGGACATTATAAAGTTAAGGAATTAGCCACCCCCATGAGGAACTATCTTTTCCTCCTTCCCATGCCAGGCGGCAAAACCAGGTCTTCAGCTCTTTCCTAAAGGTCGGGAGGGAGGAGATCTGCCTCAACTCTGGGGGCAAGATGTTCCACAGTGTGGGTGCTACCACAGAGAAGGCCTGTCTCCTAGACCGCATCAGATGACATTCTTTGATTGATGGGGTTCGTAGCAGGCCTTCCCTGAATGACCTGGTGGGGCGGGTCGATAAAATGGGGATAAGATGGTCCTTCAGGTATTCTGGCCCCATGCCATGTAGGGCTTTAAAGGTAATAACCAACACCTTGAATTGTACCCGGAAGCAAACCGGCACCCAATGCAGCTCGCGGAGCAACGGTGTTACATGTGCAGATCTTGGCGCACCCAAAATTGCTCGCGCGGCCGCATTCTGCACCAGCTGAAGCACAAGAGATGCACAAGAGATGTTTTCAATGAATCCTACTCTGGCTAAATAGTGCTTTAGACAGACTGAACTTCGCAACATTAGTGCTTCAGTGAACATACAAAGATTTTGACCATGGGGTTTTTTAATGAAGAGAAGGACTTCTGCTTGCACCCCCAACAATGTCACTTTATAGGAGTGACTGAAGGAAGCATTAATGGGCCTGAGTTCCAGGTGCAATGTTATAATACACACAGGTTATAGTATACACTCTGCACATGATGGAAATCTTTAAGTGTTTTTCATTACATCCTTAA
Organism: Charina bottae; assembly: GCA_023362775.1. Classification (NCBI taxonomy): domain Eukaryota; kingdom Metazoa; phylum Chordata; class Lepidosauria; order Squamata; family Charinaidae; genus Charina; species Charina bottae. The sequence goes on along the minus strand of JALMGJ010000001.1, from coordinate 85,229,811 downwards.
TATAGTGAACTTTTTTCAATTGGAGGCTCAAAAAGAGGAAGTGCACTGGTCTTGAGCTATTTTTAAAATCCACTTCCTATTACAAGAATAAAACAGAACACTAAAACTACTCATGTTTTCCTTTACTACTATTCTGATAACATTGATACGCACTTCACATGAGCAATCTGAGTAACTTTACAAGCATTAAGGTAGGTCAGTGGTATTAGTATACTTACTCAAAGAACCTGAATTTGAGAACATCTTCACCCCAAAGAAGAGTAAACAGAAAAAAAATTATAAGCACAGGGAAAAATTCTGTGTGAAGTGCCCAATTTCTCCATCTTGTCTATCTATGGTTGCCAACTCCAGCTCAAACCAGGCTTGCAGATCCCCCTTCCCTGTGCCTAATAAATGTGCCCATGTGACATACTGTGTGTGAAGATATATGTGCATATATTATTCATTCATTTATTTGTCTATCTTGATATACCATGCACTCTCTTAACTCTTAACTGTTAAATCTCTCTACAATAACTCTTTAACTAACAGTTTACAATAAAACAAATTGAAAACAATCCACTAAAACAAAATAGCAATTCAAACCAATGAAGAACATAAAACTAATAAAAATAATAGTTAAAAATTAACAATTAATTAACAATTAAAAGCCTGTTAAAATGGTTAAAATGTGTTTTCTAAATGCTAATAAAGAGTATGCCTCTCAGCTCTGCAGGAAGTGCATGTGTGTACATTCCTATGCATACCTGCTACAAGCCATACCCCCCATAAGGGCCAGGCCAGGATAAAAAGTACTGTAAATACATATTAATTCAACTAGTCACCCATTACAAAATATCCCACCTGCATATATTAACCGTCCTTGCTCCCACACCAAAAGTATAGAAGAATAAACAGGATGGAAATGGGGTAAGAAGAAGGGGGACCTGCTCTGGGAAGAAAATGAAAGAGAACTGGGGAACAACATTGGGTGGCGATCAAGTGAGGGGCATTGGAAATTGACAGGGAAAGAAAAAGTGAGCAAAGCTCCCTTGAGGTGCTACAGATAGGGGCCAAACTCTGCAGGCAAGCAGGCCCTCCCAAAAACAAGCTAATCTTCAAAGGCATCCAGAGTAGGTTTGTAGCAATTTAATTTTCCAACAGCTTCTTCTGTTCTTATTGGTGAATGTAAAACGATCACCACCTCCATCTCTATTCACAGGTAAGGTATCACCATATTACATGCCTGCAGGGCAAAGCCTAGGTGACTTAAGTCTGCCCATGAGCTGTGAAGGAAAGATCAGAAGGCCACGTCTGATCTAGCACATTATATTCCCCAGGGGCAACTGCACGTTTCCTCCTTTTAAAAGGTGCTTCCTCTTCGGAGCAACTTTATAGGATGTTTTTCCAAAGGTCATGTTTCAAACAGGTGTTTCCGGTGTTTCAGCTAACAGTTCTTAACCGCTAGACTGCACTATTCTCCTTATCAACACTTTTCATGTAAGTACCACCATGATCATCAACATTTTTTGTCCTGGTCTGTTGGAAGCCAGCCCAACCTCTGAGCAAACGAGATACTGGACTTAAACAGAAAGCATCAATGGTACAAATTATGCACACCTCACTTCTACATTTGTCATTACTGGCATTGACATTTTATTGGGTTTGGGACTATACAGTAATGCACAGCTCAAGGAACATACATTGTAAAATGGGCATGGCAACATTTATTTATTTATTTATTCATTCATTCATTACATTTATATAGCTGCCCATCTCACGAAAAAGTGACTCTGGGCAACGTACAAGACTATAAAACCGTTAACATATATTTTAAAAAATTATTTAAAAAAATTAAAAATCACAAGGCTAAGAGAGGACAACAGATCTTAACAACAATGGAGCCACCTTAGTACCTCACCGGTCCCATGTATCTCATGTATCTCATAGCATCTTATTTATAGCAACTCATAGTATACTATAATGTATCTCATAGTATTTATCACATGTATCTTATAGCAATCTTATTGATACAATAGCTTACCTTGAGATACCCTTCTCTTTTCACTTTCATTAGCTTTCACAAGGTACAATTAATTTGATGGCTGGAAAAGCGGGGAGGCACCGGAACCTTGACCACATTGCAGAAGCCCGCAGACGTTGGATAACACAGAGAGGGGGCTTGCAGATATGCCTTTTATCAAGTAATCGCTGTGCTATATTTGTAGAACTTAAGATGGGGTTCAGAGAATGACTTCAGTTTGCAATCCTCCCACACCTGTTTTGTTCTACAGAAAATATATGAAGGGAACTAAGAAGCAAATACTGAGCCAGTTTGGTGTAGTGGTTAAGGCACCAGGCTAGAAACTGGGAGACTATGAGTTCTAATCCCACCTTAGGCACAAAGCCAGCTGGGTGACCTTGGGCCAGCCACTCTCTTGCCAAGAAAACTGTAGGGTCTTGTCCAAGGCAGTCTCCAGGAGTCAACACTGACTCAAAGGCACACACACACACACACGAGGCAATAGCTGTCCACTGTCATTTGGTCAATCACACTAGGAGTAGGGTGACCAGGCATTCCAGATTTGCAGGGGCAGGCTTGGTTTTGAAGGTGGTGTTCTGGGCACCTGGAATATGCCTTCACACCAGGAAAATGTCCCCGTTTTCAGGAGTCTGAAAACAGCTTAGGCAGAAACAGCACAAGCACAGGAGTCGCAGCACAGGAAACAAGTTCCTCATTTGCAGCTGTTTATACCTGTGCAAGTACTTAAGTAGGGCTACAGTATTTGGGCTGTACAAAGCCAGACGACCACTGGATGGCAGAAATACACAAAGAAAACACTTGCTCTGTGCTGCCATCAGGCAGCTGCCCAAATGCTTGCAGCCCAGATACGGTAGGTAGCCTTAATCCATGTACTTGAGGAAGAGCAGGCAGCAGCAGCAACAGCGTGGGAAGCAATAGTCATACCATTGTATCAGGTAATCAGTCTCCCTTGGTAGAATTTGAGTTTTCTTTCATTCAGTTTGGGAATGAAACTGGTAGATTGGAAGATGGGGATTGAAGAGAAGATCGACATTTCCTGACCAATGGAAGGGTTTACTGCTTATTACTCAGCCATTAGCACAGTTTGACCTGGAAATCATTTCGCACACAATATAAGACCACAATAAAGAATAAGAAGTTTCTGGAGTTACTGAAAGTTGTTTCCTTTCAGCTTCATTATAGTTAGGGTTCCGGTTTGAGCATGGGATAGAGATGGCATTGGTCACTCTAATGGAATGTTGGGCACTTGATGGAGGTAGTAGATCTCTCTTGATCCTTTTAGATCTCTAGGAGGCATTGGATACCACTGACCATGGATTGCCTATAAGGGTAAGGTGGAACTATTTTCAGAGTTCCATTCCTACCTCAGTGAGCAGTTCCAGATAATGGCAGTGGGGGAGAAGAGATCAGTCTGGTGGCAACTCCCTTGTGGAGTGCCACAGGAGTCAGTTCTCTCTCTCTCTACTGTTTAACATATGTTTAACTATATGAAGCCCATGGGAAGGGTCATCTGGCAGTTTAGGGTGTGATACCATCAATATGCTGACAATACTTTGCCGTCTCTGACCAAACTGGAGGCGCTGTCAAAGTCCTATCGCAGTACATGGAGGCTGTCAGGGTCTGGATGGGTGAAACAGACTAAAATTGAATCCCAGCAAGAGGGATTTACTGTTTGTTGATCATGGTTCTCTGTTAGCTCCACTTGGTGGGAGCTTGATGGGGTGGCGCTGCTCCTGAGGGAGCAAGTCCATGACTTGGGGATCTTCTGGACACATGGCTACTGTTGGATGGGCAGATAGAGGCCATGGTCCGGAGTGCTTTTCCCCAGCTTTAGCTGGTATGCCAGTTTCCATTCCTGAAGCAGGAGGATCTGGCTACAACCACTATCATCATGCAGTTAGACTTCAGTAATGCACTCTCCATGGGGCTCCCTTTGAGAGTGAGAATTAGAGTTGGTGAAAAGGCAGTGGTTCACTTGCTGACTGGCACAAATCATTATGATCACTACACCTATTTTGCAGATTTGCAGGCTGTATTGCTTACCGACAGATTTCCAGATGCAGTTCAAAGTGCTACGTTTGACTTATAGAGCCTTGTGCAGCTTAGCACCAAGGGAGTTGCAGAATTTTCATGCGGTGAGGGTGGTAGAGGCCAGAAAGGATTTTTTTTTATGATGGCACCAGTGCTCTAGAATAGACTGTCTCAGGAAGCTAGACTGGTACCGTGATGATGGCCCTTTAGGCTAGTGAAGGCTGACCATTTCTAGAGGGCTTTGGGGAGGTGACTATTCAGCATCATTATGTTTCTACTTTGTGCTGTTACTGTTATTAGTTTTTTGGACTTTATGAGTTGTTTTTTGTTTTGGTGTTATTCAGATTATGGATTAAATCTATTCGTCTGTTTATTTTTTCTTAGTGCGGATGGTGGATATTTTATTGTATTTGTTTTTTCCTTGGGCACTATATTGTACCTTGTGTTATTGAATTCAACCAGGAGTCTGAATGATTCAGCAATATAAAAATTTAAACAATACTACTACTGCTATGAACAACAACAACAACAGAAAAATCCCCCGTTGGGGGAGTTGGGCGGTCATATAAATTTAAATAATAAATAAATAAACAAATGAAAATCCTTCCAAATATTCACTTCCTTCGTATGTATATAATTTTTGCCTGGGACTCGGGAACTGAGTTATGGATTAACCCGAGCTGTTAGATATGGACTACAAAAAAAAGAAGAAGAAAGATCATACTAGGAACCCTCCATTTGGAACAACAAGGATGGGATAATATGCAATGGGGATGAGTAATCTATGGCCTGCAGTTGCATGTAGTTTCTTAGTCCCCCTTTTCTTATGGTCCCCCGAGCCACAAATTCTGCTGTGCTACCAAAAGCTAATAAGTAAGTAATAGCATGTTGGAGCAAACAGTCACTTCACTTCAGCTTCATGAAACCTCCTGCTGCATTATGTGGAAGTGGCCATTAGCTTAGATCAGTATTTCTTAACCTTAGCAACTTTAAGATCTTAAAGTTGCTAAGGTTGAGAAACACTGGCTTAGATAGTTTCCACATAAAACCCATCCAATTCACAGAGAGTTAAGTCCATCAATTATCACTAGTCATAATGGTCACATGCAGCCTCCAGATTTAGAGAGGGCATACCACTGAATGCTAGCTGCTGAGACATAAGTTTCTAAGGGGAGGATTAGAGGCAGGAAATTCATTAGATGGACTTTATATCTGGCCCTGTATTCTGTATCTTATGTTCTTAACTATGAGTCTAAGCTATATTTGAAACATCCATGAATAGGCCCCATATTATTATTATTTATCCTTTATTTATTTATTTATTTCAACTCAAGATGGCAAACGTACAGTACCTAATACTCCTTCCTCCTCCTTTTTCCCCCACAACAACAACCCTGTGAGGTGAGTTGGCCTGAGAGACAGAGACTGGTCCAAAGTCACCCAGCCGGCTTTCATGCCTAAGGCGGGACTAGAACTCACAGTCTCCTGGTTTCTAGGCCAGCACCTTTACCACTACACCAAACTGGCTTAATTAAAAATGTCTTAATTGCAAATTGTGTGAGTGTGCAAGGATGGAACTCAAATTGTGACTGGATAACCTTTCCCCCCTGATTCATTCTCTCTGCTGCTCTTGCTCTGCAAAGCAAAACAGGAGCCCGGCCTGTGTTCAGTTCACCCTGTGCCAGACCATTTAAGGCAGCCTTCATCATACTAGTGCTCTCTTGTCATGGTTCAAAGTTAGAGAAGCCTCATTTAACGTTTTAAAGGTAATAACTAGAGCAGTGCTTCTCAACCATGGCAAAGATGTGTGGACTTCAACTCCCAGAATTCCCCAGTCAGCATGCTGGCTGGGGAATTCTGGGAGTTGAAGTCCACACATCTTAAAGTTGCCGCGGTTGAGAAACCCTGAACTAGAGCAATTATTTATTAAAATGATTTCTATCCTGCTGTTATTGCCATAGAAACCTCAACATGGTTTACAATAAAATCTATCAATAAGTAGATAAAATAATGAAATGGTTTTATCACAATTCCTATGGATAGTTGGCAATACCGACAATCAGAAAAATACCTGGGCAAACAGGTATGTTTTCAGTGACTGGAGGCAAAAGTGAAAATGGTGAGGGCTGTAAAGCAGAATGCTCTTTGTGCAATAAATCCTCAAATGAATTAGTAAACAATGTTAACTGCAGTGACAGCTGCTGCCTAGTATAATTGGTGTGATGCTGCGTAAGATGCTGGAGCTACAGTGTCACAGCAGGCGGAACTAGCTAGGTCTACTTCTCCCCCAACTTCCTCTTTTGAAATATTCTAAGGCCATTTAAGCAAAAGGCACCGCAGTTACGCAGCAATTAACTCAACTGAGAAATGCAGTCTTTGAACTCAAAATAGTTCAGAAGGATGCATTGCTGTCACACTGTGTAGAGATCCGTGGCCTCCACCACCCTCAATGATTCTTTCTTTCCAGCTAGGTACACTACTTCTAGAACATGAAATCTGGCCTCAGAAATATCAAGAGTACCAGTTATTCAGACTTCAAAATGAAACTTATTGGCAAGACAAGCTTTTTTCCTTCCTCCCTCTTAATCAGTTTTTCCTTGTACAGCAACCAAAATCAGTTACATGCAAAGGTAAACTGAAGTGGACAACACCAACTTTTGAAGTACAGAATGGGTTTCCCTAGTTCAGATGTAACAAATCAACCCATTATACTGTGATAGATCAACAGAGGTCTGGTCAGAACACAGCTAATGTCAAGAGGAAAGTTCCCAGTCCCAGCTCTGGTTGACTGGAGTCCAACCTGGAAGAAAATTTGGAACATAGGAGATGTCATGGTCTTTGGGAATGACCTTGGGAGGCAGAAGGAAGAGCCGCAGCCTAGACAACCGTCATGCAAAGGGTATCTCAGCCTGTAGAAGGAAAAGGAGCATGGGAAGTGTCTCGGAAGGGACTCTCCCTAGTTTTCAGGAAAGTAAAAGTAAAGGAGGGGAGAAGTGCTTTGAGACTTGAAAGATTCTGTTACAGTACTGTAACCTTACAATAAAGGTAGTGTTAGTACTCATGGTTTGTGCTTCTTGTCTGGACTACCTCGAAGGACTGACAGGAGGCTACGTATGGAAGGGTTATTCTACAGCCTGAGAACAGAGGATAAACAAATAATCTTTTAATCTTGTAAGCCACCCAGAGTCACTTGTGTGAGATGGGCGCTTATATAAATGATACAAATAAATAAAATAAAATATTAAATAAATACTACTATTGACTTTGGGCCAGTCCCTCTCTCAGTCCAACCTACTTCACAGGGCTGCTGTGAGGAATATGGGGAAGGACTGCTCTGTATACTGCCTTTTGCTCCTGATTGAAAGGTGGGATGTAAATCTAATGAATAAATAAATAATCTAGAATCAGATGGAATCAGATAAGGACCATTCCTTTGTCAAAGTGCAGTTCTTACTAAAATCAACAAACCAGAAATCTTGTTCCTGTTATTTTGGTCTCTTCACCTCTTGGAATTTTGGATGGCTCTTCTATTTAAATCTTAAGTTTCTGATTTCACTTTCTCTGTAAAAATTTTCTGGCTTTGGCTCCTGTTTACCATATATAATTATTTTTCCTGATTACAAACTCCAACAGAGACTTTCAGCCTTAGGCAGGATACAGATCCACCTTTTTCAGAGTAAAAATATAGACTGAACTAGTATATTCCTCAGTGGGGGGGGGGGTCCATACATTAAAACTAAATCCATTTTTTTTCTGATCCAGTAACTCAGAGCTTTCCAAACTGTGTGTCGCAACACGTTAGTGTGTCAGCTGCAGTGTCTGGGTGTGTCGCGGCTGCTGCTGCCTCCGAGCCCTGCCAGGATTCCGTAGAGGTCCTAGTGCCTGCCTTGTGCCTTGCTGCCTCCAAACCTGCCCTGCCAGGATTCCACACAGGTCCTAGTGCCTGCCTTGTGCCCTGCTGTAAGAGTATGTCGCGAAATGATGCATGTCTAAAAAGTGTGTCACCAACATGAAAAGTTTGGAAAGCTCTGCAGTAACTGAACAACTCTAACCTCATTATGCAGAAAGATAAAGCAATGTTAGCAGCAATACTGTTCATGAGCTTGTTCCTATCAACATCTGGTCTTGGCTTAACCCTTACAGTCCTCCTCACATACGACTGGTTCACACATGCACACCCAAAATTCAATGTATCTATCCACTGCAGCTGTTGCTCTGACAAAGTTAAAGAGAAAACACAAGGCTCTCATATTGATGAGAAAACTGATTGGTTGTGGGTATCCCCATCCCCCCTTCTTTCTTCACATTCAGATCAATCCTCTGAGAACTTCACTGTCTGTCTGCCAGTCTCATTATTCAGAATGACTGTAGAAAATAAGACCAGGAGCTTCTTTTAAGTATGTGAAAATAGACCTTCAAAACTCCCAAGAGGGAAAACATGGGGGGAAATGGAATAACGCACCAGAGAAACATACAGCAGGAGTAGCAGTTACACTACTTGGCGACTCAGCAGCAACTTGGAAATACTGTATGGCCCTGTGTATTTTAATAATCCATCCACATTTGGTTAAACTATGCAAGAAATATCATAAATAGAGATTTTCCATATATGTGCATTATGCACCAATAGGCATTTCTAAGTCTCAACGGCAAGTCAGCCTAAAGTCTCCTCAATATTCCAGCTGAAAAAAAATGAGTAGGTTATTGTGCCTAAGTCTGAATAACAGAAAGAATGTTCCACAAGAAGAGTATTAAGAATATTTGGCATTTGCATTGTATTACAAGAGAATCCTAACTATTTGATGCATATTAATCAGTGGTTTCTGCAAAAATCTGAAGTTGTTCCATACTAGGCATTTACAATAGAATTACCATTCTATGTTTGGTCATTGTTTATGGGTTATCCATATAATTGTGACTCTCCTGTTTATTCTCAAACAATAGAAGTGCTTTCAAAAGTCCCTAGGTGTACTGGTAAAAAGACTACAGTATCACGAGAACTGTGGATGAGTGCAGAGTTTTAAATGTTCCTGTCTACAGCAGAAATGTCAGAGATACTAACTGGGCTGTGCAGTGTTCCGGACTGGAAGGGGAAATGGTGATTCAGAGCATGCACGGATATGTATGCATGATGCACCTTTTGGCACCTCCTTAAATCAAACGTATGTTTCCTGAGAATGTGCAACAACTATGCAAACTAAAGAAAAGACCCATCTTCTTTAAGGAGCCACTGAGAGATGCAGAATGAGCACTTATGTGTCTTCCAAATCTGTTTCTTCCTTTCAAATCCAGATCACTGACTGCAGTCTGAATACATGGTATTTCCAAAGTGGGAAAAGTCAATTGAAATCTACTTGTAACTTACAGTAAAAGACAAATTATTGTGTGGTGCTACTAGCCTGGTCAAGATCCATGTTGTTATTCTCAATAAGCAACAGCCTCCTATCTGGCAGGATACTCTGCAGGAGAGCAGTATTTACACACAGCATATTGCCTGGAGAAGAACTTCCGCTTCTTGCATTACTCAGTGTTTGTAATTGGCCACACCCACTTCAGAAGCAAAAAGTCAACCACAAGTATGTTATAATACTAGGCCACATATTTCCTATCATTCTGACTACTTTAGAAAAAATTGTGTTTGCTGTGGCTAAGACTTCTATCTTCTCACAGCTCAGACTGTTTCTCAAAGTGGAAGACAACTGTACAATTTGGGCAAGCCCAAGGAATGTCAAGAGATTCAAGAGAATTTTGAATGATTTTTCTAGCACCTGCTCCTGTATTTTCAAAAGCAGCTGAACCAACAACTAATCACACTGATCTCTATGTTGTGAATAGCTTTATCTGCTAATTTCTGCAGTTCAAAGGCGTTCAAAGGTGTTTATTAACATAATGAGCTGTGTTTGTTTTCTCTCAGTAAATTTTAGAAACCCTAATTAAGAACCTGAAAATTGGAAAATGAGTGATTTTCCAAAGATTTCTCAAATTTATCGCTCCAACTGCATACCATACACATTCGCATGACACCTCTGAGTGACTTCTCAGAGGAATTTAGGATATTTTTCTATTAAAAAGATGCAAAACTCTATACCTACAATGTTCAGTTTAACTGTTATTTCTAAGCTAAGTGGGCTTGCCTGGGTACTAGCAGTTAGAAAAGATAACTAGCTGCACAGAGCTAGTTATAAGAGCTAGGGGATAAGTGACAGAATAGGCAACAATGCCAGTTGTGGGGTAGTAGAGGCTTTTAGGCCTCAACAATGACCTCCCCCCTCCCTTGGGGTTCATGCCTAAGCATGGAACTGAACTTACCACTCTCTAACACAGCCTTCCCCAGCCAGACACCTTCCAGGTGTAATTGGAGGATTAAAACTCCCAGAATTCCCAGCCAGGTTGAAAGCTAATCTAAAGGTGACTCTGGGAACAGGCAGGAAAACAGTGCAGAAATAGCAAACTACAGGGCTAGAGAAGACTCATGTTAAGGTGCTGCACTGGAGGCAAAATAACAGAGACAGATCTTCGGTGCATTCACTAATTTGCCAGAAGAGCAACAGGCAAGGCTGACTGTCCACCTCCCATTGTTGGTTTTCCAATGTTTAGATGTATGCTATACTGTAATTCAGACAGTTCTTGTGTGTCAGTCCTGTTATCATTTTCAGAATTTCAGCAGACTCCATTCCCAACCCCTAGAAAGCCACCAAAATATTCTTTAGAAGAAAAGGAATGCTTAGGGCAGAGCTTTCCAAACTGTGTGTCGGGACACATTAGTGTGTCGGCTGCAGTGTCTGGGTGTGTCGGGGCTGCTGCTGCCTCTGAGCCCTGCCAGGATTCCACACAGGTCCTAGTGCCTGCCTTGTGCCTTGCTGCCTCCAAACCGGCTGTGATTCCGCACAGGTCCTAGTGCCTGCCTTGTGTCCTGCTGTAAGAGTGTGTCGCGAAATGATGCATGTCTAAAAAGTGTGTCACCAACATGAAAAGTTTGGAAAGCTCTGGCTTAGGGACTGAAATTCTGTGATTTGAGTTAACTCTGTAATTCATCATCTATGCCTTCCTCTTTATTCCTGCCATATTTTACATATAGTAGATGATAAAAATCGCAACTCATCTGGCTTCTTAAAAATCTAGCTGAAGTTAATAGAAATGCAACATCTTGGTAATGCAATGAATTGAAGCCACAGACATCCATGTTGCAGCAACAGCTTATGAAGCTACATCTGTGGTCAGCTGAACAGGACTGATGAATTGATTTCAGTTGTTATTCTATTACATTTCTAGGATGTAGAGATATTAACAACACAATTTTAAAAGAAACTGGAAACCCAATTTAAATATCAGTATCATCTTTCTTCAAGCCAATTCCCTCCAGAAATGTTGAACCACTGTTCACATCATCTTCAGTCAAGCATTGAATTTACACTTTGTGTAGGTTAGTTCTATTGCATTACATAATAATTTAAATTGGAAAACCCATTTCTAAAATATTAGAGATTCTGAATGAGATATTAGGCCTAAAATATAAATATTAAAATTAATAAAATTGCAATAAAAATAAGAAAGTTCATGATCCTTGTGATAATGTCAGACTTGAAAAGTGACTAAGTGTTGTATGTCATGATCCCACCTTTCTCAGCCCTATGACCACATTGAGGAACACCACCTACTTTAGGTTCACTCCATGTTCACACATGGTCAGAAATACGAGCCCCAATCTATCCATTAAACATTTTCTGTATCACCCACTCAACTACCTCCCAAAACACCAATCACATTTCCTCATCTAGTACATACTTCACCACGCTGTGACTCACAAAGTAAACAGTCACCTACACTCAAAGTCCTCCTCATTTGGACCCAGGCTCCTACATCTTTGCTGTCCTGCTATCCTCACATTTATTTACAAAAAAGTATAGTTTAGAAATCATGTTGCAACCTACAAAGGTCAAGCCAACTTCATAAAATAGCTGCACACTTTCTCAAAGTTTCTTGTCATCTTTAATCAAAGAATACAGTAAGTAATTCAGAGGCTATTTTCACACAATACTGATCATGCCAGATTTAGTGTATCATGAGAACACTATGAGGTTCTAGCGTATCACGAGAACAGCTATACAATTAGGAAGGGCCAGTTTTAATAACAGCCCTGCATTTTTTTCTGAATTAAAATTCCATGTCATATGAACATAATATCTTCCACAAAAGTGGGATAATTATCCTACCCTGACTACTCAGTCCTCCAAGAAAAAGAGCTGAGGCTCTCCAGCAGTTGCAAAAGCCGTAATATAACTCACTGTCAGAATCTTGACACTAAACATGTCTAACTAGCACTGATGGCCTGCAGAGGCCAACCAGGCCATGATCTCCCAGCATACACAACCAATAACAACTCCAAATGAGGAAAACAGCAGCTTCTCCCACCAAAACTCTGAAAGCATTCATTCATTTTCCCACATGCTCCCAAAGGTAAACCTAGAACACTGCTACAAATAACCCTATATTTGAGAGCACTGTCTACATGTCTAGCAAAGACTTTTGGGAATGCCTCTGATATCTGCTGCCTGTTTTCCAGGGGCTGCCAGTATCCTGGAGTGTGCCTTGGGTTATTTCAATGTATTTTTCTTGCCTCCCTTTCTTTCTGTCCTAGATTGAGGACACTTCTGGTTGGGAACAGCCATCTCCTTTGCTGTTGCTTTTTTCCCTTCATTACTTTGTTTTTCTTGCAATTGTTTGAATATGTGAATAAGGGTGTGTCATCCTGAATACTATTGTAGATTTTGCTCTGGACTGCATGCCTTCCCAAAGTCGCTCAATAGTAAAATGTGGAAAAATGACTAAAATTGCTTAGAGATGCTTCGCTTGATAGATCCCCCTTTGTTCAGACTGACAGCCTCTGCCTGGCTAGAAAAATGACAGAAGAAAGAGGACCTGCCTTTCTTCTCCCGTTCTGCAATTATTATTATTATTATTATTTATTTATTTATTTATTTATTTATTTATTTATTTATTTGTTGTTATTTGGATTGAGGACTTGGTTTGTTTTCTGTGTTCAGGATGTTTCCCCAAATATAGGTGCTTTGTGTTATTTTTCAACTTCTTTAAAATGTTCTACCTATTTTTTTCCAGGTCTCTTAATTCTTTAAGATTGTGCTATTTCTTGCATTCTTGCTCAGAATTCTGCTGATTTATCTTATGATGCTTTTAACTGTCACTCCTTTCCTACACTTTAAATTTGTTTCTCCTGTTTTTATTGCTCTTCTCTTTCTGTGCTACTTGGGGAGTATTTACATAAGTGTTTTATTCCTGCACTGTGACATCTATGTCATCTATTTCATTTTTCTGTAAAGTGCAGAAAAATGCCCTCAACACTGGCTTATTTTCCCACATTCAGATAGCCTATTCTCTCAATTTCTCTTCCATCTTGTTGCTGGTCTTTACCATCTCCTTTTCTTCTCATTTTGGTGCCCAGTAATGCTTATAAATCTAACTATAATCTAACCATTAAACCAAACTCCTCAGCATTTTTCTTTCCGTGATACTGTATGGAATCAAGATTAAAGAATTAACTGGTTAGTTTTAGGTTTTACTAGCGCATGGTCTATAAGAGGAAAATGTCATACTCATTTTAAAAAATTGCATGCTGCTCCTTGAAGGAAAAGATTCATGCAGAATTCTTGAAATAAACTAAACTTTACCTAATCTAATCTGATGCTGCAATAGTTACTGATTGAAATCCCAGATAAATGTGTTCATCCTTCCTAGCTACAACTGTTCAATGTTCTGATATTCTGAGCTAATCCTTTAAATTGCATCTGTTTGCTTATAGAGAGATGCTGTACAGCATTTCAATTAAAATTGGTTTGTCATTTCTCTTACGTCTGTAGGCTTTGCTTGAAGAATCAGATTTCTAGTTTCCAGAAATAAAAGATCTGATAAGATATAAGTTAAGAAAGATCTCATAAAACTATGAACAGTACCAGATGAAATCACCCAGCTCTAGGCCAAGATCACAATATGGATATGGTGAGCTAGTCTGTGCTTGCATCTCAAGGTAATTTTATCTGCTGTTTAGCCAGAGCCTGATGGCATCCAATTTGTGCCCACAAATCATACTGAATTTAGATGCAACTTTGCTTTAAAAACCTTTGTGGTATTAACACATGTACTGTTGAATCATCTCTGCCCTCAAAAGCTACATCCCTTTGCCAGTGATGTGAAACAATGCTTAAGCCCATAGAAGAGAGTGCTTCTTTCTCATGACCACAGCCTCCCCATGACGTATCAGTTTCAGTGGAACAACTGAACTGTAGGAGGATTACAGTGTGTGACAGAGGTATCATTTTCACATGAACTTGAACTGAAGTTATTCAATGGCTTTCTGATCTGGCTATATAAAGACAGAACCAATCATATATTAAAGTACTGTATTCTTAAAGTTTGACCTTTAAAACATACACATGGATCCACACACATACATTTCTCTTTGGATCCTCGATTTTGGTGCACGAGGGTGTGTGGGTAGGTGGCAAGGTGTGCCGCAAGTTCAGAGGGGCTGGGGGAGTGTGCACAAGGGTGCACGGGTGGCCGGCGAGGCATGGCATGAGCGCAGCAGGGCTGGGGAAGGTTTGATACACATTAAGGGAATCAATATTTCAAAAATGTTTGAAAAATAAATGATTAGGGAGTCTCAACAGTCTTTAAGGCAATTAATGATCAGTGGTTACTTACCATTGAATGGATTGATCTTCTTAGTGATTCGCGAGATGATGGATTCCTTGAGTTCTCTCTTTTTCACACACTGAATGCCCAGGTTCTGAAAACTATAGCAAATACAGTTGAGAGTTAGATACTTAAAATAAATATAACAAAGATACAGCTATAGGGACTCTACCATATTGGTAGCAAAATAGATCATTGTGGAATTTTAATTCTGACAAATACTCTGCATCTGGAAGAGTTGGTGAAATCCATCAAAAGACTAAGAGAGATGTCATCATAGTAATTTGCCTGTATTATCCACTTTCAAATTATTTAAATGCAAAAGGAAAAGAGCACACTTAATTTTCCTTTTTAAATAAGTGATTAGGAACAAGAATAGAAACAGCCAGAAGAAGAGCTTTATTTATTTATTTTATTTTATTTAATTTTTATCCTGCCTTTATTATTTTTATAAATAACTCAAGGCGGCGAACGTCCATAATACTCCTTCCTCCTCCTATTTTCCCCACAACAACAACCCTGTGAGGTGAGTTGGGCTGAGAGAGGGACTGGCTCAAGGTCACCCAGCTGGCTTTCATGCCTAAGGCAGGACTAGAACTCACAGTCTCCTGGTTTCTATCCTGTTGCCTTAACCACTAGACCAAACTGGCTCTCTCACTCACTATACTGATTATATCAAAGATCCATCTATTTAGGGATGGGAGAATAACCATCTGTTTGTGATAAAAATCAGCAAAAGCCCTCCAAAAGCATTTGAGATTAGAGTGTCTCACTCAAATTAGCCTGATTCCCTGTCTTTGGATTTGATTCCTGGAAGTATCCAGATGGGTTGCTAAAAGGAACAAGCTCAAGGGTGTTGCAGAAAATCAAATACACATGCCTCCTTATGTGAACATTGGACTTTGATCACGATCAGGCCATTACATTCCTTTAGGAAGAAAAACTTGAGAATAAGAGGCAACTGGTATTTGGCAGCACATCACCCACTTGATGGAGCAGGCATGCTTTGCTTCTTCTTCTTTCCACCATGTTTCGTTCAAAACCCAAACGATGACCTGTAGATATTACTGGGAGTCCTTGTTTAGTGGCCACAATTGGGACTGGCAATTCGGTCATTAAGTGAAGCTTAAGATTTTACTTCAGCTTTCCTTTGCTTTACAGACTTGCAAAGGTTGTAAATGTGAGGATTGGTCGTAAAGTTACTTTTTCATCACCATCGTAACAGTGAACGGTCACTAAACTAGGCAGTCACTAAACAAGGACTATTTGTAATTTCTTCCGCTGCTCAGGATAGTAAAAGCTGAACTGCAATTGCCATCACCCCAAGTTATCTGTATTTTCTGTCAGGGACAATGAGAATTGTAGAGTAATTCCCACCATTCTAAGTGGAAGAAGGCACAAAAGCATTGATACACTGCAAATATCTCATTCAATTTTAGAAAGCAGTACATGAGGGGAAAGAGACTTCTCCCATCCACATAACATCTGCTTCACTGATCCCTGTGAATCACCCCTTCCACAATATGACTACAGAGAGTACAAGACAAGCTGCCAGAGGAAATGTGAAAAACATCCAACCCATAATGCAGCAACTGACTGGGTTTGGGCATTCCCACAACTTAGTTTCCTAGGTGGAATTATTTTACCCCATTACTACTACTATCATACACAACAACATGAAATCACAGCTGCCAGAGCTGGCATTGGCCTTCATTCGCATCAAGTTCTTCCCAAGCAGTGTGGCCTTTCGTAATTGACAAATGGAAATTTTGTCAATGCGCAGATTTTCTAAGTGTCATCCAAGGTTTTTTGGAATGGCACCCTGTGTGCCGATAACCACTGGAACCACCACTGCCGGTTTATGCCATAATCTTTCAACTTCGATTTTCAGAACCTGATGCTTTGTGATCTCCTCCAATGCTTTGTCTTCTATTCTATCCCCTGGTATTGCCATATCAATTATCCACACTTTCTTCTTTTAAACCATAGTTAAATCTGGTATGTTATACGCCAAGGCGTATTATATTTGTGTTATGAAATCCCACAATATTTTAACCTGCTCAATTAAAATATTGTTATTGTTATTATTTTATCTTGCCTTACCTAATACTCCTGCCCAGCTGGCTTTCATGCCTAAGGGAGACCTAGAACTCACAGTCTCCTGCTTTCTAGGCCAGCACCTTAACCACTACACCAAACTGGCTCTCATGCAAAAAACATGCAAAATGAATGAATGAATCTGTTTGGGGATAAATTTAACCCTCTAAGGATTAGTTTCCTTCTGTATGGTCTGCTTCACCCACACATCTCTTTAGTTTCATTGAAAATTAATTTACACTAGCATTTTGTCCTAATACTATGATGTCGACTTTTCTGAATACAGTAGCCCCTTTCCTGCCTTTTCCAGAGCACCCACTTGTAATTGGGCAAGTGCTACATTCCCTAAGCTCAATCTGTACTAGGAATTGGTAGAAATAGCACATAAATTCTTATGCTAGGGGATACACTGACCAACCAAGAATTTTTTTATTTCTCTCTTCCGAGGCATGCGTGCTTGCCTCTATGCTTAAGCTAAAAATTAACCTATAACTGTTTACATTTGAGTGGTTACTGAACTCATTAACTTCCACATAAATAAGAGCGACAAGCATAAATATGCCACATGCATGGCACGTCTGTACATGTATATGCACATGAGCGGATGATACCCCAACAACACTCTAGTTTACTCCTAAAGCAATTCAGTCCTAAAAAAATGCCAATCTTGATCTAAACAAATTACGTATTGGAAAGATACTATTTCTATAATATATGACACTATCTTCTGTAAGTCACCTTGGGAGGGCTTTATCCTAAAAGGTAGCAGGTACATATTTTAAATAACTAAACTCTTGCACCATAGATCAGTGACTTCATTCTTCTCTTTTTTTCCAAACTGAAGTATTTATAATTCACCAACAAAGCAAGAATAAGAATTCCTAGTCATTGTCTCATATTAGTAAAAGCATTATTGGATTCTGAGGATGCAAATCTTGCATAAATATTTAAGAAGTATCTTGCAGAATTAAAGTGTACATAATGATGTGTTCTTCACATGAATCCAGCAACCAGCAAATTGCTTCACTAACCTGATGTCCTCCATGGGCATCAGATTTCAATTCCTGTAATCCTAGGACAGCGTAGTCCGGGGACAGGGAATTACAGGAGTTGGTCCAATACATCAGTTGGCAAGGTTTATTTATTTATTTATTTATTTATTTATTTATTTAAATTTATATGACCGCCCAACTCCCCCAACGGGAGACTCTACCTTTATGAAGGTTGTACTAGAGGCCTGCCAGAAACTGACCAATGGTTTACAGAGAAGAGACCACTGTACAGCCTACATTCTGCCCATTCCTGCCTTAAAGATGACCAAAATTTGTACTCTCTGGATTAACTTCTGCCAAATGTTTGCAATTTGGGGGGCAAGGATTTCACCTCTTAGTTGGGGAAGCTTCCACAGTTCTTCTGGGGATTCATGAACACAGGGGGTTGCCCCTGCTGCCCAGGCTCCTTATCAACAGATTCTTCACTGTGTAACAAGAGAGAGAAGCTGATTGGCTAAAGCCCTCACCCACCTACACCACTTTCAAGAAATCTGTGGTGCTGAATTAACTAATGACTCCCAAGCCTAGTTTAGCTCTTGATTTGGTATATAGTTTTCTTGCTCCTCTAAGCAACTGTGAGACTATTTTTACATACAATGTCATACTGAAAAAATACTTTTTGGGGATCCTTGGGGGGAAATATATTGAGGCAGATCAATATATACCTAAATAGAGATGGATATTGGTTTGAAAATAGAGCTGTTAAGTGTTTAAAGAAATCTGTATTTAATTAGCATGTGTATTTGATTCAATTAGCTGATCAATTAAATATTAAATATTAACATACTGTCAGAATCTGAAAACAAGGTTTTCAAGCACCACAAAATAGAACAATATACTTTAGCAAGTACCAAGAAAACAAATAAATGGATCATCAAACAAATCAACCCAGATTTCTCACTTGAGGCACAAATGACCAGACTCAATTTATCCTACTTGGGATACATAACCCAAAGATGTAGTTCTCTGAAGAAGTTTATAATGCTGGAAAAGGTGGAAGGAAAGAGAGAAAGACGACAAGCATCAGTAATGTGGATGGCCTCAATTACAGCAGCAATGGGTGCCCCACTGGAAGACTTGAAGGAACAGGTTGGAAACAGATCCTCCTGGAGAAAATCTATGTGGTTGCCGATTTGATGGCACACAATCAATCAACACTTTACTAAACAAGACTTAACTCATTCATTTCCTTTTTCTATCTTAGTAACATTGCAGAATAGCCTCATAAAAAACTACTCTTCAACTGCAGACCTTATACTGTACATTTGTATATTAAAATTGTTCTTTGTTAGATGATTCATCTTTGGATTAAAGAGAAATAGGCTATAGCATTATGCATATCTGCCTGGGTGTAACTTCTAGGGACATTACTGAGTTCACACAGACAGGACTGAGCTGTAACGTTAGCCAAAAGCCAGGTACTTGGTTGATGGAGACCGAGTCTAATACTGCATTGTCTGAGAGTGCAGTGAGCAAAATAGTTCGTAATAGAAATGTACAGGATTACAAGGTAAAGTTCTTCAATCCCTAAGATCTGTATTTTGGGCATATTTGCTTAGGAGAAAGCCCCACAGAGTTTGGTGAAACATCTATGCTGAAATAAGCATGCACAGGATTGCAGCTCTGGGTTTTAGATACCACCCCTCATTTTAAAATCTAAGATAATTTTAATTATCACAGTAGGTCTAGAGGGATATGATATTGTATATATTCCCACAGAGGGAAGTATCTTCTCCTCTAAGTTTCCAACAAAGAGCGTAGCTGTTCAATTAACACCAGGTATCCCCGATTTTTTAAAAAACACCAAGAAATAGTTCAAATTGGTCTTTCTGGCAGAAGAGGAGGAGCGATTCTGAATCATGTAATCATAAGAAAAGGTTACTATGGCCAGGCCACTTGTCTGATGAGATTCTGGATAGTGGCAAGAATAGCATCAGCTTCCTAATTTGCATGTAATGGTGTCAGGTCACAAGGCAGCTTTAAGGGACTCTCCCCACCTACTCCAGCAACCTGATTCTTTCCCACATGGAAAACCCATGACATCACTCCAGCTCAGGGAAGATGCAAAATAGGAAGCTTAATACCAGATAATTGCTATATGAGAAATTAGAACAGATTGCAAAACAGGCTTATCTTGCACACTAACCCCCCAAGTGCTGATATTCCTGAGAACTGGTAGTCACCATTTATATATTTATTTATTTATTATTTAAATTTATATGACCGCCCAACTCCCCCAACGGGGGACTCTTTTTATTTTATACTTTTATTTTATTTTATTTTATTTATACCTGGAGATACAGCAGAAGAAGCCCCTCAGTGCAAATGACTTATAATTCTCCGACTGATTAATCTACCTGAAGAGACAATCCCATAATAGGCAAGCACGCAACCTTTCCCAAACTCCAAAATCTACACGTGTACTCAGAAACAAATCCCAGGTTGTTCAAGGGGACATCATCAATAGAAGCATGATTTTAATTCTGCCTTAGTGTTGCACAACTTTCCACAGTGTAGAAACTATTGTATCCGATGTAAATTTGTATACAAAGAAAAAGTAAACCACAAGTGATGTTTGTGATATCTCTGAGCAAAAATTTTACAAATAACACACACAAGTAAACATTTAGAACAGCAGTCATTGGCAATGACCTAATCTGTGATACTGCTTGCAAGCGAGAAATTCCCAGTCTCAGTTAAACCTTTCAGTTGAACCAGCTTTTCTTTTAAATGACAGCAATTTCACAGTAGAATTTCTCTCTGAACTGCTTTGTGCTGAATAACGTTACTTTTAGAAAGCAGCTGAATGAGGAAGACTATTCCACAGAAACTGTGGAAGTAATAAATCTATCACCTCCTTGCCGCAAGGAGGGACTGGTGAATCAGAGATTGGTAGGGAGCATTGGGCTACCACAGTGCTTTCCAAACTGCCGCTGTTGGCAACACAAATGTGGAAGCGCTGATGGTGTGCCGCTGCCGTCGCTGCCGCCGCACACACCACCGCCACCGTGCACACCCCCGCCGCCGCTTCCAGGTTGTTTCGCGGCACACTAAACTGTGTGTTGCGACACACTAAAGTGTCGCGACACAGTTTGGAAAGCTATGGGCTACCACGAATGAGGTTAAGTCTCCAAACCCAAATCAATTACATCTGAAAACCTTGAAGGACCTTGAGGATGCCTTTTTGCGGCCTTTTCTGTGATCTTTGAAAAGTCATGGGTGACATATGTAGTGCCAGAAGACTAGAGAAAGAAAAATGTTCCTATTTGTTTTTTAAAAAAAAGAAGAGCCAAGAAATTAAAGACACTTTCATATTAATACTTGGCAAAACTCTGAAGGTGACTGATTAAATGGTCAGTTTGTGAACATTTAGAAAAGAATCCATTGTTTGGCAGGAGCTAGCATAAATTTATGAAGAATAAATTATGCCAAACCAATCTGATTTCCTTCTCTTGATAGATTGACTAGTTGATTGACTACAAGAATATGGTAGACACAATGTACTTTGACTTCAGCAAAGCATTTGATAAAGTCTTCCATTAAATTCTAGCAGAGAATATGGTAAAATGTGGACTGGATTACATTACCATTAGCTGGATAAAGACCTGGTTGAACAATCATACCCAACAAATGTATGTCAACAACAAGGCAGTAACAAATGGCATACCACTGGGCTCCATTCTAGGCCCTGCATTGTACATCATATTTATAAATGTCTTGGATGAGGGGTTTGAAAACACAATTATCAAGTTTGAAGATGACACAAGGACCGGGGGAAGAGTTAACACCTTAGAGAAAAGTATCAATATTCAGGAGGATCATGACAAGCTGAAAAAATGAGTAGAAACCAACAAGATGAATTTCAACAGGGGCAAATATAAAGTCCTTCATTTGGACAGGAAAATCTAAGACATGAGTACACAATATACTGTAGGGGAATCTTACTGAGCAACTGTATATAAGAAAAGGTTCTGAGTATCTTGGTGAATCACATGCTGAAAATGAACAGTACGATGCAGCTGTGAAAAAAGTGAATGCAATTCAAGACAATATCAACAGAAGTACAGAGTCAGGATGAAGAGGAGCCATTGTTTCTATTTTGCATTGGTCAGACAAGCCTACAATATTGTGTCCAGTACTGGGCTTGGCCCTGCCTTTATGAAGGACACTGGTAAACTGGAGCATGTCCAGAGGACAGCAAACAAGATGATAACGGGCCTGGGGGGAAAAAAACTCATAAGGAATAGTTGGAGGCCTTAGATATGTTTAGCCTGGAGAAGAGAAGACTGTGGGGAGATATGATAGCTGTCTTCAAGTATCTGAAGGGCTGCCATACAGACGAGAAGAAACAGTGCGTTTAAATGACAAGGAATAGATTTCATTTGGACATCAGGAATAATTTTCTAATGAGGAGCTGTTCAACAGTGCAACACGTTGCCTCAGAAGATGGTAGAATTGCCTTTGCTATAAGTATTTAAACATGGATGTGTCAGATTTCTCATATGAGATTATTAAATTGGGTTTCTCTACAAAGCAAAATGTTTTGGCAAATTGCATCTTCTTGCAAAGGCCTCTCATGGTGACGTGAAGTGCAGGTGCAAGATAACAACGGTCACGTGTGTATTGTTATGGCTAGTTTCTGGATCTTCCCATGAGAACAAATCCTCCTGTTTTCCTCTGTGGGAAGCCTTGCCCTGTGAGAGCAAGGAGGGGGGGAACTCAGTGCTTAGATGCAGCACTGCTACCCAATAGCAGGACATGCTATGTGCTTTAGGCCTACTGCTTTGGGCCTGGTGTGTGTCACAGCTAACTTCCAGCCAATCAGAAAGCTAGAAGAACTGAATATCAAACCATGCAAAATGGTGTTCTATGCTTCTTGATTTCTAGTGTCTTTAGCCATGTAGTTCTTCACGTGTATTCTACAGCTGAGGACCGGGCTGTGTGAGCTATGCCTGGCTTTGGGTATAGGCCGTGGCAGGAACTCTGGCCCTGGGATCAATACACGGAACTCTGCTTATAAGTTTGTTTTTCTTTTTCTTTTACAATGCTGTACCATGTATATTCAACTTTCCTTTTTGCGATAATGTGACTGTATATACATTATTGCCTTATGCTACCAGTAAACACTGTTAGCCCTAACAAGCTGCATTCTTGTCTGTTTATTCTCAAGCCTCGAGTTTTTTCCCCTTTAAGCCAGCGAATATCCCATCAGGTTATGTTGCCCAGAGAGAAATTTGCGTTTTCTTTGCTGCGTTGGACCTGGCTGTAAAAGGGAGTTTGTTTTTAGAGGCTGGTTTCGGAGTAAACATGTTGTCTTTGAGTGGTCAGCAATGGCTGAACAGCATCTGATCAGTCTACCATTTGAGGCTTTAGACGGCACAAACTATCTGACCTGGTGTGTGGAGATGAAATCATTCTTTTTGCAAGAAGAAGATTTGTGGAAGTATGTGGCAAATCCACCTCCAGAGGGTTCCCTCTGAAGAGGTGCAAGCGTGTTTGGACTGTGCATTTTGCTTTTGGGAATCAAATCCTCTGAATGGAATCATCTCAGCTACTGCATGTCAGCGACTCAAGGACTGTGTAATGGGTGCTGAGCGGCTGTTGGAGCCTTCAATACAAAGTAGAACTCTGTTGCCCTTGGTGGTCTATTAAGACAGCTTTATGGTTTGAAGCTGCAACCGGCTGAGACTGTGATGACCCACTGTGGTGAGCTCAAGACTTTGTTTGCTGCATTTGAACAAGAAGGCATGTTTTTCTGGCACTGTGAAAAAGCGTGCGTGATTTTTGCCAAGCCTGGACAGTAGTTTTGGTCTACTGGTCGAGAAAGCAAAGACGCTATCTCCCTGCGACCTTACTGTGGATTATTTTACAAGCCACTTCCAGGAGCCATCTGTTGCTGTTGTTCCTGAGATTTCCAAACAGAACATTCCAGCTGAAGTAAAACCTGGCATGGAATCTGCGTTTGTTGTGGTTTGGTGTGAAATCACTACAAGGCTGTTCCCTGCCCCGTCGTCCAGCGGATGCTGTCAGTGCAAGAAGCCTGATTTACGAATGGAGGGGAAGCCAGATGCCAGAAGCCAGCTAAACAACGAATCCAAGTTTTCTGCTCTGCCGGACTGCTGTGTGTAAGCATTTCTCCAGAGAACTTTGTTTGTTGAATTCGGCTTGACGTCTTGAGTTCAGCAAGTCATTTTAGCTGATATTTCTGTGATAAGTATGTGAAATGTGTATGTGTACACTTGTTTTTCTCTCCTCAGTGTTCCAGCCCTGGTCAAGTCTGAGTGTACTTGTTATGTTCAAAGGTGCTGGATATGGATATGATATGAGGCTGAGTGTGTTAGAGAAAACTGTAAAATCAAGTGTGTGAGATGCTTCCTAAGAAGGAGATTGTGTGGACAGGACATAGTGTGTTTAATGTTTCCCCACATCATAAATGCATCCATAAAAGTTTTCACAAAGTGCTGGGGTATCCCGGGATGGGAGAGTGTGTCTCAGATAGCCAAATGCATTCTGAGTTAGAACCCAGGAAATGTGCAAAAGTTCCTTGATTGTGTTGTGTGTAAACTGTGTGTAAACAATCTAATATCAGGACTGTATCTGTTGCTAGGCAAAGTGACAGAGTGTTAACTAGACCATTTCAGTTGGTTCATAGAGACCTAGTTAGCCCCCATGTCCCAAGTAATGGTGGGGTGCGTTTCATGTTCCTTCTGGTTGATGATCATACCTGCTTGTGTTGTTGCTACTTGTTGAAGTCTAAAGCGAAGGTCTGTGCTCACTTTGAAGTGTATGTAGCAATAGTAGGAAGAAAATATGGTTATCTAGTAGGTCAGTTCCAGTCTGATTGTAGTGGAGAGTTCCTGAGCCATGTGTCCTAGAATTGGCTTTGTAGGAAAGTATTCTCCCAAAGACTTGCCAATGTTGGGATTCTAGCTGAGTGTTGGTGTTGTGAATACCATTAAAAATAAGTCTGATGTTAATTGCTCAGGTGCCATCCCATGTCTGGGGAGAGGCTACCTTGATTGCAGTATGTGTTTCTAACTAACAGGTAGTAGAATTCAACTGTAAAAAGAAGTTCAGTTATTTTTCTTTGGTATGGCAAGCGCCCTTCACTGAAGTACCTGCATGTCTGTGGAACATCTGCATGTGTTCACAACCCCAGGTCACAGAGAAGGAAGAACCAAGGAAGCACAGTGCTTCAGGTTGTTGGTTGTTGATTAAAATCCAAGGCTTATCGGTGTTTCATTAGGCCATGGTCAAATCCAAATCTCCAGAAGTGCTTTATTTTTAAGCAGCCTACTGGTTGGGAAAGGTTACATGCTAAGGTTGCAGAAGTGTTGCTGCATTGCTAGTGTAAAACCCACTGTCCATGGTTCAGTAGATGGGCAAACACCAGTTCAGGTTTCTTCTGTTCCCAAGTCTCCTAGTGTGTTAAAAAAGGCCCCTCAGGTGAAGGAAGAGAAATTTCACCTGAGCAGTTGCAGGGCCTGGAGAGGGAGTCAGGTAGTGGAAGGAAAGAAGACGGTGATGGGGAAAGCACAGTGGTCATTCCTCATGGGTCCTCTTATTCCACAAGGGTGTGAAGCCTGACAGATTTGTGAGTTAGCAGGTGACAGTGTGTCAAGTTACCTGAGCAGACCCTGTCTTTTCAAGACGTGTTGCTCCTGCCTTTTGAGAGGCAAGAAGAACAGTGGAACACAGCTGTGGATAGTCTGTTTGAGTTTTGGTGAAGTGTTAAAAGTAACCAACCTGTCCTTTGTTTTAGTAAGCTGTAGGTTCCAGATGAGTGTTCAGAAAGACATTTCTTCCTGATAATACTCTGCAGTGTAAAGCCAGCTTTGTTGCCCAGGGATTTCACAAGAAGGAGTTTGTGAACTGTGAATCTAATGTATGCACCCACAGCTAGGCCAGAATGTTGACGTGTGGTGCGTTTTCTGGTTGCGTAGCGTGGAAACAGGTGTCCATTTACATATTGTGATGTTGACACAGCATATCTGAATATAGATCTCCCTGAAATAGTGTGTGTAAGGCAAGCTTGTGGCTCTACATGTGTGACAAAGTCCCAGACAGTTCATTGACTTAACAGGGTGCTTTATGGATTTTAAAGCAGGCCAGTCATTGATAGCATGGTGCAGATGCTAACTGGGATGTGTAGAACAGTCACGTGCACTTTTCTGTGTGTACATAAGAGAGTGTAGAAGTTTGTGTAGTACTTCTTACTTATGTGAGTTGTTTTCTGCTTAGAAACTGAATCTTACCACCTTGTATAAGAATTTGTCAGTCAGCTGAGGCAGTAATTCCAGCTGAAGGTGTAAGGCACAAATTCTAGCATTTATCTTGGTGATGAAGTTACAAAAGCCCAGAACAGAGAATTCTATGGTTCTTGAGAGTGTCAAATGACAGAGTGTTACAGAGTGTCATTTGTGTAAAGTAAGCTTATCCTTAATTTGTTGTATATCACTCTGCAGTAACACAGTGGATACACCCTAATGTAGTTTACCTAGTGTGCCCAGGTAAAAATATCAAGCCTGCAGAATGGTGTAGCCATCTATGCAAGGCTGACAAGGGGTGAAAAAAGTCCTGTGGTTTTTCTTAAAATCAAAACAGACCCTTTGCTTCAAACAGAGCAGCTAGCGAGTTTGGAATTTCTGCTTATCTATGCCAGCTGCAATTTTTGCAAAGGACAGGACATTTGAGGGCAATGTTTTTCTGTTTCTCTGTACTGTTTCTGTTCCTGCATAATTTGTATTATTATGTATTTGTATGTATCTGAATAAAACATTGCATGAAATGTATATTGTGCAAAACATATGTGTAACAAGTGTTTTTAAACCATTTCTAGTTTCTGGATGACTATTGGTTGTAAAAACTGTAACCTGAACAGTGTAAAATAATACATGTACTAACCATTTTTGTTTCTGTTTCTGTACGAATGTATTTTACAGCTTTGAACAACTTCCATCATTGTTTGCATTGTGTCGAAATCCAATTTGGAGGGGTGTCAGATTTCTCATATGAGATTATTAAATTGGGTTTCTCTACAAAGCAAAATGTTTTGGCAAATTGCATCTTCTTGCAAAGGCCTCTCATGGTGACGTGAAGTGCAGGTGCAAGATAACAACGGTCACGTGTGTATTGTTATGGCTAGTTTCTGGATCTTCCCATGAGAACAAATCCTCCTGTTTTCCTCTGTGGGAAGCCTTGCCCTGTGAGAGCAAGGAGGGGGGGAACTCAGTGCTTAGATGCAGCACTGCTACCCAATAGCAGGACATGCTATGTGCTTTAGGCCTACTGCTTTGGGCCTGGTGTGTGTCACAGCTAACTTCCAGCCAATCAGAAAGCTAGAAGAACTGAATATCAAACCATGCAAAATGGTGTTCTATGCTTCTTGATTTCTAGTGTCTTTAGCCATGTAGTTCTTCACGTGTATTCTACAGCTGAGGACCGGGCTGTGTGAGCTATGCCTGGCTTTGGGTATAGGCCGTGGCAGGAACTCTGGCCCTGGGATCAATACACGGAACTCTGCTTATAAGTTTGTTTTTCTTTTTCTTTTACAATGCTGTACCATGTATATTCAACTTTCCTTTTTGCGATAATGTGACTGTATATACATTATTGCCTTATGCTACCAGTAAACACTGTTAGCCCTAACAAGCTGCATTCTTGTCTGTTTATTCTCAAGCCTCGAGTTTTTTCCCCTTTAAGCCAGCGAATATCCCATCAGGATGGTCATCAGTTGGGGACAATGAAGTAGTGGATTCCAGCCCCGGGCAGGGGTTAGACTAAATGATCTCCAAGGTCCCTTCTAACCCTTCCATTCTATCATTAGTCCTTCAGCTTTTGGTGAATAAAGCCTCCTTCACTGCTCTCTTTTCCTAATATCAGGAAGAACTTCAAAAGTTGCTGCTTCAGGTACACTAGACAACCTGAGTTGATGCTTAGAGTGGTGTTTCCCAACCTTGCCAACTTTAAAATGTGTGGACTTCAACTTCCAGAATTCCCCAGCCAGCATGCTGGCTGGAAAATTCTGGGAGGTAAAGTCCACACATCTCAAAATTGATGAGGTTGGGAAACACTGGCTTAGAGTATACCTTCCTTACTACAGTATATTTCTCTGCTGGGAGGGTGGGCAGGAGGGAGAGAAATAGAAGTCTTTTCCTCCTTGTCCAGCAAGGAAATACAGCAGTCTTCTAGGGTTCCAATATATTGCTTTATTCCTGCTCTGGCAGTATGACTAGACTTCCAAGCGTGTTGAGGCTAAAGACTTCCTCCCCATTAAGCACCGGAACACAAAGAGGATTATGAAAGAGCAACACAAGTAGGAAAGGCCACCAGATCAAGTGGGAATGCACATTAGCCTGGGATAATCCCACAGGCTGGCACCTCCCCTACACTTGACTTCAGGCAACAATATTGCAAAGCTTTTCCTCTGGAATAATTTTACTTTTTAAAAAAGATGATTGTAATTGGGCACCTCAATGTCTACTTTAGTATACCAATTTCAAAACATCAACAACAACCTGGTGGTTCCCATGTATTTGTTGTTCTATTGCAGTGTTTCTCAACCTTAGCAACTTGAAGACGTGTGGACTTCAACTCCCAGAATTCTCCAGCCAGCATGCTAGCTGGGGAATTCTGGGAGTTGAAGTCCACACATCTTCAAGTTGCCAAGGTTGAGAAACACTTCTGTTGTTTAACTCTGTGATAGGTTCAGGGGTAAAAAACTTATTAAATATATATAACTTGCTAGGGATGTATTGACTCGAAT
This sequence comes from Charina bottae, assembly GCA_023362775.1. Lineage (NCBI taxonomy): Eukaryota > Metazoa > Chordata > Lepidosauria > Squamata > Charinaidae > Charina > Charina bottae. Next base: position 85,201,133 of record JALMGJ010000001.1, on the reverse strand, counting down.
CTAATGATGTCTAAAGGTTTTCTTGAAAAATCCACTGCAGAATTGGCTGAAGAGTCCAGTGAAGGGAGAACATGAAAGGAGTAGAACCCTTTGGAAGTGTCCCCCTATGTAAAATCACACTAAATTTCACTGAAACAAACTACTTAAACACATCTAAAATTCCTAAATATCTGTGAATTAAATAAGCAAGAAGCATTTTAGCAACATTATAAACATTCAGTCAATTTATAAGAAAAGCTATTATCATAATTCTTAAAATTGGCAAACTTTCACAACTTTAGAAAGCAGGGATGTGCAGTGCTTCAGAGTATTTGGCGGGGGTACCTGCTGCAACTGTTGTTGCTGTTTCCCAGTACTGTACAAGAATGTGTTATATTTTATACAAACACGTCTATCTTACTTTTACCTTCTATGGATCACTCAGAGCAGAATGAGGAAATGGTCAGAAAACTCTCTCTTAGACCATGTTTGCTCAACAAGCTAAACCTTTTTCCGCATTAACCACTGTCCGGGGACTAAGAAATCAATCGCCCCAGCAACAGGTTTTCCGCATCTATGTTTTTGTATAAACAAAGCAGTTTGATTTTTTGGAGTAGCAAATGAATACTATATATCCAAATACTCTTCTCAAGCACCCTCCTCCTAATCTCTGCATATTGGACAGTACAACATATAGGATGGGCCCTGCATGCAACTAACATCCTCTACATGTATGTGTTTTACTTATCTATACAACATCCACATCCTTGGCTTTTTACAAAGTAAAAGAAATCCAGTCCCTGCTGTGAGGAGCTTGTAATCTGAAATTTGACACATGTGAAACAAAGGTGCCTAATATGGCACTTTCTTATATCCTGTAAATGTATGGAAGTCATCTATGCTCAGATGTTGGGAGTGGTGCCTGCAATCTTGCATTCTTCCCCATATTCGCTGTGCAATAAAGACAGCAGAAGGCGGCGGCTTTGGGCTCATCCTTGCTGCTTTCCTATAAAATCTGTAGAATTAGTGGAATCTGTAGTGTTAGTAGGATTGCTGGTTTGTGGATTAGAATTAGTGGAATTGCTGGTTTAGGAGAAAACATTATCTATCTATCTATCTATCTATCTATCTATCTATCATTCATATATGTATTATAGGCCTGCTTTCTATAATGGACTCTTACATGAAATCAAACACATTTAAATACCATAAGAAAAAACTAATGCACAGAAATGAAAAACATCCTCCAGGCAGGATATTTCAGCCTTTGCATACAAGTACAGCAGAAACAAACCTAAAAGCTGGCTTAGCACTCCCCAATCTGTTCATTCCTCACTCACCTGCTACTTTTCCAGCTGGGGGTAGTTAACAAAGAACTTCATAACTGAGTACCCAAGACACAGGCAAACCTTAGGTCTGCCATACTTTGGGAAGTTTTGTTAATTTTCCCCATCTGGAGGAGCAATAGTAATTAAATCAGTATCCATTAAGAAGGCAAGGAGGGAAAAAGGCTGCAGTACTTCAACTGGCATTCAGTTCGCCATGGATATACAGGTATTTACTTAACACAAAGCTACAAAAAATGTGCCCCACCAGCAACCCACAGAATGGTGAGATAAAAGCTTTGCACATTTTAAAAAATATTTTGAACTTTTGAAGGGAGTTAGGAGACGAAATGGGTGTCTGCTAAGCATTGAAGAAACTTGAACCTCACCTCCCAAATGGGTGTTGATCCTGCCCATTTTTATAGGACCACTCAATATAACATGTAAGAGCTTGCAGCAATCCTCAAACTGAAAAAATATGCACACTTCTTTCTGTTCTAACAGTTCTAATTGGATAAATGGACTTGAAGACTGACAGCTTATGGCAGTGTTTCTCAACCTTGGCAGCTTTAAGATGTGTGGACTTCAACTCCCAGAATTCTGGGAGTTGAGGTCCACACATCTTAAAGTTGCCAAGGTTGAGAAACATTGGCTTATGGTGAACCCCTCATGGCAAGCCCATATTTTGTGTTAGTTCTATTTCATATCACACATAACAACACCCACTTACTTACATCAGAACTCTGCGCTCTGGCCCAAATTCAGCTTCATAGTAACCATTTTCACAGTCCTTTCCAACCAACTGGTGAGGATGTGGCCTGTAGGGCTCATTCTTAGTTACCAATGTTATTCTGATTTTTACTTTCCCAAAGTGGTTCAGGATCTAAAAAGAAAAGAAACTCAAAGCATGAGTATAGTGATATAACTAAGTCCATAGGATGAAAGGTTAGAAATCTCAAATCTTTCCCAGAACCCTTCTGGGTCTATATACCCCAGCTTTGCATCCTGCCATGGTAATTCTTGCTGCCACCACCTATTTTGGTATCCTTCTTGCTAATCCTAGTGTGTGAGAGAGACAAAGCTTCCATAGCTTATGTGCTCTACTAGCAGGTGTAAAAGATAAAACATTGAAATAAATTCTATAGTTCTACCTCCTGATTTTAAAGCGTTGAGGGATATGGCTTCAGAAATCAATCTCCCCCTCTTTGTGGGGAGATAGATCAGTCTATCTCACAAGAGATAAAGAGAATCAAAGTTTATTTAAAAAGAAAAAGAGGTAATGTAACAATTCCTTTTTAACTTCAAGTAGTTAAATGCAAAATTAACAATGGTGAACAAAATAAAAATATAGGGCTTCCCAAATCACAGAAGAACCTACAATAGATAATATACAGAAAAAGATAAGGTTCTGAACAGATCTCAAAATGGCGTTGATCTGCTTCTATTTAGAAGCAACTCTGTTGTAAACAGATGCCAGTGTGCATAAAACACACAGGGACTATGCTTGTGTAGAGACAATAATTAGACTTAAATACACACAAAAAGTAATTAAACTAAACACAGATCTTAGCTAACCTTTTTCCTGTTCCTCTAGAGAGTAGATGAACCTTGGAATAAATGTTACCTTTGCACCAATTTGTTACCTTGAAAATCCCTTTTCCTGAAAATTCCAAGTTTAATCAGAGCTTGGAGGACAATCTTAGCTCTCTTTTTCCCTGCCTGTCCCCATCACAAGATTGAGTCACCAATGAAATGTGGCTATTAAAGCTAAAGACAATGTAATGTTGCATAAGTAGAAGTATAGTTCTCAAATGACTGGAAATAACAGTTCAATTATATTCTATGTTCATTTCTGGACATAAGGATTCAGGGAAACAGCACTGGGTTCAGAGGAAAGCAACAAATGTGATTATGGACACTAAGCCATATGAAGAGAAACTGAGGGAATGGGTGACTCAGTCTTGTGATGCCATTCAACATTCAGAAGATTGCTGGTTCTCAGAGAGGGAATATACATACTTGAGTATATTCTCTTAGCCTTGAGATAAGACTGAGGAAATATAATAGCAGTTTGCAAATATATGAAGGGGTGTACATAAAGTACTTTAGCATCTCAGAATGCAGGACATAAAATAATGGCTTTAAGTTAAGGAAGTCAAAAATACTCAATGGTAATGCAATTACCAAGTGAAATAATGGGCTCCCTTTCTCTAGAGTTCCTCGTTGGGGGAGATGGGCGGTCATATAAATTGAATTAAATAAATAAATAGATGTATTCAAATGAAATCTGAAGACACTTTGATTAGGAATCCTGCATTGATCAAGAGATAAGACCTAATACTTTAATGACCTGTTCCAATTCTATGATTCTAAGATCCTCCACATTTTCCAAAGTCATACTATCTTTTAGTTTCAGTATTGAGCCAAACAATAATGTCGCTTACTTGATTTCATTTTAACCGGTCATTATGTTTTACAATGTGGCGTTCTGTGTGAACCCAGAAATGCTTTATTCAATAAACCATGGTTGGGTGTGAAATGTGATTTCTATCTTATTTCATTGATGAATTTACCATGTTACCCATACACAGAAGCCAGCCACATTTAAATTAGTGGAGCTTATTCCCAGGCAAGTGGACACAGGATTACAGCCTGAAGATGTAACCCTGTGCTCACATATCTGAGAATAAGCTTTATTGAATTTAATGAGGATATTTTTCTCAGTAAAAACTCATCAAGGAAGCACCAAGCTTATTAGCAGAGCACATGTTTTAATGCAGAAGACTCTCGGCTTCAATCCCTGATGACTCCAATAGAAAGAAACTGAACAGCAGGCAGGTGTTATTTTTCTGACTTTTCTTTGCCTGAAACCTGTAAGAGCTTCTGGCATTATTGTGGCTGATTTTTATTGTTGTTGTTGTTGCTATAGTTATTCCTCCTCCTCCTCCACCTCCTCCTCCTCTTACAATATATCAAATATACAATTAAAACAGTTAAGAGCCCAACAACAAAACATAACAGCCCAGACAACAGAACAACCATAAAAGTCAAAAACACGACAAACACACTAACCTCAGGCGTAAGAACAGAGCTTTAATCAAAGATCAGAATTTCTTCCTGACTCAGCTACCTGATAAACTGAAATTGCTGAAAAGTGTGTGGTATAACCTGTACAGTGGCATTCTCCAACCTGGGCAACATCTAAATAGGTTGACACTCCCAGCATTCCCCACCCAGCCTAGCCATAGCTGAATTCTGGGAGCTGAAGCCTACCCATTCCAGAAGATCCCTAGATTAGAGAAGGCTCCTGTACAGATCATTCTGATAAAAATCACTACAAATAAATATTATGGCTACAAAGGTAACCCAGCTGCAGCTGGAGTGGACATGGTTTCTCCATTTCACCTTTCTGCTGGTGAGATCCAGGAATGGGCAAGAAGGATGACTAGTTGGAGGTGGCCTAAGAGCAGTAGTGTGGAAGCTGGCGGGTCGGGACTGAGTTTTCTTCAGAATGAGGTCTTTTCCTTCCAGTCAAAGCTATGAAACACTCTGCTGTTTAGGGTTAAATGACAGTGACTCTCCTTCCTTGATGTGCCTATAAGGAAATAAGGAACCTGGAAATAAACCTGGAACCATGCCTACATCCTGACAGGCAGTCGTTGGCACTACTAGACTTTTTCCTCTACATCTGATGGGTGGTTCTTGTGTCTTTTGGACTCATCTACAGTGATAAATGATTCTATAACTTTTAATTGGTCCAGAGACACCACATTTGTCAGTCCTTTTCTGGGTTTACTTCAAAAGGCTTACTGTAATCTTTATATCTTTTTAGTCTCAGAGCAGTGTACTTGAAGGATAATTATTATTGAGTTCACACAAAATATTAACCATAATGAAAACTGTGGTTTATTTTAGTTATTATTTATGTTATTATTGTTGTTTATTTATTTATTTATTTTTTATTTATTTATTTATTTATTTATTTATTTATTTATCAAATTTATCACCGCCTAACTCCCCCAAGGGGGACTCTGGGCGGTTTACAACAGAATTAAAATCATTGCTATACATTTATAAATAGAATAAAATACATAATAAGTAACCATTTAAAATATAACGAATAAAATCGGATCCAATGGCAGAATATTCTTAAGTTCGTAAAAAAGGGCACCTCAGAACTAATCTAAGGAGCTAGCCATCTCCAGGTATCTCCATTCTCCTTCCGACCCCAAGCATACTGACAGAACCAGGTTTTGAGTTTTTTTCGGAAGTCGAGGAGTGAGGGGGACTGTCTGATCTCCGGGGGCAGAATATTCCAAAGGGCAGGGGCAACAGCAGAGAAAGCACACTTCCGAGACCCCATTAGGTAGAACTCCCTAACCGATGGGGTCCGTAGCATGCCCTCTCTGCATGCCCAGGTGGGACGGGATGAAGTGATGGGGATAAGATGGTCCCTTAGGTATCCTGGTCCCATGCCATTATTATTTGTATCAGAGCTTTCCAAACTGTGTGTCGCGACACAAAAGTGTGTCGCCACACACAGTCTGGTGTGTCGCCACACAACCCGGAAGCGCTGATCATCATCAGCGCTTCCGGGTTTTCCCGCGGCGACACACTAACGGCGGCGCGCAAAAACCCGAAAGCGGAAGCAGTGCTTCCGGGTTTTTGCGCGCTGCCGCAACGGCGGCACTTCCAGGTTTTCCCGCGGCAACACACCAACAGCGGTTGGTGTGTCGCCGCAGGAAAACTTTGGAAAGTCCTGATTTGTATGGTGCCTATTCATTGGACTAGTGCAGTTGGACTAGCCAGCATGTTGGCTGGGGAATTCTGAGAGTTGAAGTCCACACATTTTAAAGTTGCCACTGGACTAGTGTGTTTCTTGTGTGAACCAAGCCAACTATGCTTTATTCAATAAACTACAGTTAAACAAACCATGGCTTACTGCAACTTTCATTGTCACAGCCCTGACCTCTGACATCTTTCCCCTGTGGAACTGCAAAATTCTCTGCTTTCATTAAGTTTCAGAAAAGGCTATAGAACAGTCCTTTTACAACAAGCCTTTTCTCAATTTCATTCTGAGGCTCATCTTTTTAGGATACGCTTTTACAGTGTTATTTGTATTTACAGAATTGTTGTATAATTTGATCAGGCCCCAACAGAACTTTCTTGATTACAGACCTACAATTTCATAACATAAGAGCAGGACAAATGAGAAAGCAAATCTAATCTTCCCAGCAGCTTTACAATACATTTTGCATGAAGAAAGAGGACCTTAAACAACATACTATATTGCACAATCTTTGCCTGTTGGGCGAAACAATTCCCGCTGCCGATTTTAAAAGAAGCTTGGGGGTGGGTGGAAGAGCCAACAGACATAGTAATAGGTATACCTGTATAGATGGGAAAGTCCGGTTGATATCAGTACTGTGTTCACCTGGAATACTGCCTGCTGATCTTCCTTCACATTTGTACCGAAAACGCATCCCTCTCTGTCTAGGTTGCTCACATATTTCAATATATGGCTCATGACCACCTTTAGAAGGAAAGAAAAAATATTGTATTTAAAATAGGTATAGATAGGTAAAAATAGATAGGTATAAAAATATGGATAATAAATAGGTATAAAATATATAGATAGGTGTAGATAGGTAAAAAATAGGTATAGAATCAACGTTGGAGTAACAGTAGATGAAAAAGTGTCCATATCCCTTGAATCATAATAAAAGCAAAACATAAAGGATGAAAGGAAGATAGGTTAACAGAAAGCATAATTTTAAATAAATGTGAAACGTTTATTTGGATATTGATCACCAATGGGCATCATAATATATTACCATATCCACAAATAAATAATGAAAGGTTAAGAAAATGACATATTTTCAACATATTTAAAATAAAATGCAACTTTTAAAAAATTAATATAAAATCAATTGACAATTAAATTCAGTGAATAGAAATCTTTTGAGAAGGACAGTCCAGTCTCTGCCCAAAGATCCCTAGTTCCTAAAACTTACATGTTATATTAATTACATGAGAACTAGAAACTGGCTTTTAAAAGTGAAGATGAATCAGCTAATCTGGAAAGCAGAAAGTCATGCAAAACATTCACAGTTCCTTCTGATGTTAGTTTTTCAGCTTTAACTGCCATGCCCACAAACCTTTCCATCTGGATTCTGTGGCAGAAAGGGCATTGTTATTGGAAAAAACTGAAATAAAGTTCTGCCGATTATTTTATGAGCTCAATTCAAGGTACGTTACTCTGCTGTACAAAGCTTCAAAGGTTTAGGCCCAAGATATCAGAACAAGCACTTATTCTTGTACTGTCCTTCTTGTTCTCTTAGAGCTCATCCATACAGCCTCCTTACCCTGGCTTGAGAACATGTCCTCACAAAGGAAATGCCATCATGTTGCCAGCCTACTGCTGAGGCAGGCTGAAGCCAGATCAAGAGGGTCACACAGAAAAGTGGTGTTTTTCTGGAAAACTGGAGAAAACCTCCTGTGTGAACATTCTACCGTGGTGGGGGGACTGTCTTTGGAGGGTCAACAATTTGCTGAGCTCCAATGGGTCCTTGGAGACCACCCCCTCCCATCTGGCTGGAGGACTCCACGTCTACATAGCCCTTTGTACTGTTGCTGCCAGTACAAAGGGCTCGCTTGTGCAGCTATTTGTTTCTTTTTCTTGGGGGGGGGGTGGCAGGAGAATATCAACATTGTGGAAGACCAAATGTGGGTCTTCCACAAGGTTGATATTCCCACTGGCAAGCTCCTTGCCAACTGAGTTGGTGGTGATGCTGCCAGGTGCTACGTTCCAGCAGAGCTTAACTCCTTCAGACATGAGGCAGGCACCCTGGATGCTTGGGGGGTTATGTGGCAGGCGCAGCTCTTTGAAGGCAGTGTTGTCTGCCATATCTAAGGCTTCCCAGGAGCTTGCAGCTGTGGTGGCTATGATAGTACCAAGGCAGCCCAAGAAGTGGAAGAGGCAGAACTGGAGACCTTGCACAGCAGAATGGAGGGAAAGAGGCATCAGGGAGCTGGGAAGGGTATGAGCCTAGTTGCCACCATCCTGGACGTCAATACAATTCCCATACTGTGTATTTTGGGCTTTGTTTTCCTCTTTTGTTTCCCTTCCCTGCTCTTCAGCTCTGCTCACCCATTTCTGAAGCTTTTTCGCAGCCAACTGCTGCCCAGAACATAACAAACATTATATTCTGTACAGGCATCAACATTACTAGCCTTGTTGCACTGTAAAAAGGTCACTGCAGGAGCAGTGATTTTCATGACATATTTTCCTCCCATCTTGGAGACAGAAGGAAAGCACATCGAAGAGGCTGTATGAATGACCCCTTAGATCAGGGTTTCTCAACCAGGGTTCTGTGGAACCCTAGGGTTCTGCGAGAGGTCACTAGGGGTTCCCTGGGAGATCACAATTTATTTAAAAAAATATTTCAAATTCGGGCAACTTCACATTAAAGAGGGAAGTTTCATTCTTTATTTTTAGTTTACTCTGTTAGTGCATATATATAGGCATACACATGAAACGAATATAATAATTTTGTAACTTCTGGCCTATATTTGAGCCTGAATGTGCAGGGGTTCCCCAAGGCCTGAAAAATATTTCAAGGGTTCCTCCAGGGTCAAAAGGCTGAGAAAGGCTGCCTTAGATCATTATCACTGCACATCTTGCAGATCATGTATACATTTAGCATCAATAATCAATTTTGTTTTCAGGCTTTCAAGATAGATATCTGCCCTTTGAGACAGGCCAGGTCAGAAAACAGATCATATAAGGCAGTGTTTCTGCCTTCAACCGAAGGCCACATGTCTTAAAGTTGCTGAGGTTGAGAAACACTGCTATAAGGATTCCAGGAATACTACTTTATTGTTATTGGGTATAATAACAGCTTCTTGAAAGCCCACCCCTTCAATACCAAATTGTATCAAGGCAGAGTTATTCTGAGTTTCCTTCTCATTCTTTCCACTTTCCCAGGACTGAACTGCCATTTCACCTCCCTTAACAGTTCCTCCACACCAAGGTCATCTCTATGTTCCTTTGCTGGAGATGAAGTAGTTTAGAAGGGTATTGTGAACGTATCTTTTAATTCACGCCCTTTAGAGTTTTATTCCTTTCATGGATTTTAGGATTGAATTATTTTGTTATATTTTAGTAAGCACTCAGAGCTCTTGGGGTTTAGTGGCACATGTCTAAACAAATAAATAAAAGTTGTAGTATAAAAATGAGCCTGTGAACTTTTCAATAAGGCGGGCTTATGGCTTTCATGCCATGTGTGGGCTCCCCAAAGTATTAGAAGTCCTCTATAGGATGAACTTCTGTAGAAGTACATGGACTTTGATCAGATTCAGAAGAGCTCTCTTTAAATTCTTAAATTCCATTTTCAAAAAGCAGATTCGTAGCAGTGGAATTCTGACACTCTTTGTAAAAAAAATATATATATTTGGTTACATTTACCTTGACCCAGGCTCAACCCTGAAAAAAAATATTCTCAAAGCCAGAGATCAGATATGCAAGATATGTATGCACAGATTACATATTCATGCACAGGTTGCCTTTATTTTAGCACTGATTAAACACTGCCAGTCCCCAGTACCTGTCTGCAGGAGGAACAATTTCCTGAGAGAAAAAGGATTCCAAGTTAGCTTATTCAGTATCTCAGACTGAACTAAATGCTAATGTTTAATTACTTTTTCCTATTTTACTGGTAGTATTAATCAACCAAATTGCTGTGGGGCCCTTTGACCAGATTATAATAGATTGTACTTGCCAGCTTCAGCCTACTTAGACCAACTTTGTACACTGAGCAGAATTCAGCACTAAATAACTAACAGGAATAAAGGGGAAAACCCAGTTTGATGGATCTCATACTGCTTTTTTCCTGAAACCTCAAAGGCCATCAACAAGAATCAGTCTTCAGCAGACTTAGAATTAAGGACCCATGTTCTACCAAACACATATCTGGCATTGATTAATCATGGTTTATTGGAGAAGCCATAAATGTGGTTTATTGAATAAACCCAACTGATTGTTTTCAGGTTAAGCATGCACACCACTTTATGGCTTAGCATACAAAAGCTCTGTCATACTCTCAGTGTGCTCTTTCTTAGAGGGTACTTAACATACTCCAGAATAAATTGTAACTTAGAGCTCTTTATTACATAATAGACACAGCATTCTCACAGTTCTCTCATCTTCTCTCCTTCCACTCCTCTCCTAAGTCTTTCCTCTTCCTGTCTACTGCAAAATATCCTGGGACTTGTAGTACCATACTGCAATCAGTACCAAAACGGAGATTACTGTACAGCTGTTGATTCCATCTGTACACATTTATGCATTAGAGCACTTGAGTTGAAATGATTATTATAATAAGGTATGGAGTCCAGGGTCAAGGAATTTTTTTGAAAGTGACTCTTCAAAGTGTCTGTTTTTACATTGTCCTACCACTGAACTCTGTGAGGCAATGCTATTTCAGAGACTTTCTCTTCATTTTGAATTTGACCATTTGTAGAGAGAAGATTAACTGAAAACATACATATGCATTCACTAGGAAATTAGAAACTTCTCCTAATTTCAAAAAATATGAGGACCCTTTACAGCTTTCTTTCAGATATCAAGCTGAAAATATACTGTCTACTAGGAGATCATGGGACTCTAGTGCTTTAAGTCACTCATTTACTTGAATACTTGAATAAGCAGATTCAACATGAAGCTGTTTATTGAACAACTTTACCGGCCTGATTATATATTTGGATTTCCTTTACAACGGATTGCTAAATAATGCCATAACCCCAAAATGGAAGTTGATACAGCTAAAAGTCCAGGCTGAAATGAAACATGCTGAGAGCCAGTTTGGTCTAGTGGTTAAGGCAATAGGCTAGAAACCAGGAGTCTGAGAGTTCTAGTCCCACCTTAGGCATGAAAGCCGGCTGGGTGACCTTGGGCCAGTCACTCTCTCAGCCCAACCCACCTCACAGGGTTGTTGTTGTGGGGAAAATAGGAGGAGGAAGGAGTGTTAGGTATGTTCACTGCCTTGAGTTATATATAAAAATAATAAAGGCGGGATAATAATTAAATAATTAAATAAATAGGGCAGCACGGTGGCGTAACAGTTAAGACTACCGACTGTCAAACAAAAGGACAGCAGGTCGGCAGTTCGAGATCCGGAAACACCATGTAACAGGGTGAGCTCCTGTTCTCGCCCAGCTCCTGCCAACCTAGCAGTTCAAAAGCACGTAAAAATGCAAGTAGATAAATAGATGCCACTCCGGTGGGAAGGTAACAGCGTTCCATGCGCCTTGGCGTTTAGTCATGCTGGCCACATGACCACGGAAGCGTCTATGGACAATGCTGGCTCCCTCGGCCGAGAATCGGAGATGAGCGCCGCCCACTAGAGCCGGATACGACTGGAAGGGGAAACCTTACCTTACCTTACCTTACCTTACCTTACCTTACCTTAATTAAATAAATAAATAAATAAAATGTTCTGATAGATTCCTAAACACATTTACACTTATTTTACTGGAAACTCGAGATTAGCCTTTTAATATTAGCTAATATTTAATAGCTAATATTTAATATTAGCTAATACTTAATATCTGAATGCACTGATATACATTTAATAAATGAGTAAGTGGTTTACTCTAAGTCCATTCATTATAATTTCCAGATATATGAACATTACAGATTGTCTTAGTCTCTTTCAGCAGAAAAAATGTGCCAGTGCTATCCCAATCCACCAAATAAAGAGCTTCTCCCCATGTCAGGTTCCAAGCCATGAGCAATAAAAAATAACAACTGAAAGCATTGATATATTCATCCAAAATATCAAAAGAAATAATGAGCAAACCTGGAAAAATAAAATTGTGAGACAAAGTATGCACAGAGATTTAGTTCAATGGCAAAATGTATGATTGGCCTGCCAAAGATTCTGGAATCTTCAGTTAAAACTTTTGGAGATTTTGGAGAGCCACTGTCAGTCAAAACAGACAATCTGTATACTACTAAAATTCTCATTGTGTTTATCTGTTTGTCCCTTCAAGTTAGCCCAAACAGTGCATTATACTGCAAAAAGTTTTGAATTAAGGTACTTAAAATCCACTAACTTAAAGAATGTGTAAAAAAATCCAGGACCCATTACTTCTGTGGAATTGAAATTTCCACAATGTTCACACCAGTTTTATTCGTAAAGCTGTGGCCGTTGCAGTGTCCCTGCGGTCACAAGATCGCAATTTCTGATGCTCCCTGCCAGCCTCCCAAAAGCAAAGTCAAAGGGGAAGCCAGCAAGAAGTCGGAAGTCGCTCCTGCTCCTACTGCTTTTTTTGGCTTCCTGTGGTCATTCTGTTTATCTGCTTAGGTAAGTAAATTTTGGCTTATTATTGAAGTTCATTTGCCATTACAATTATTTTTCTATTTATTATATATACAGTTCTTAGATGATCATGGGACCGTCCAGCACTGGGTTAAAAAAATATGGTCAACCTAAAATTTAATGTTCACTTGGGTCGTATCAGATTGCACTACCTTTCTCTCAAAAGATGACCCACTGGGTCACAGGGTTGTCTAGTACTGAGCTAAATGGACAAATTGTTTGAGTCTAGTCTAAGGTAGTTTCCGATGAAACCCAGCTGGTTAAAAAGAGTGGTATTGTTTCATAGACTTAGAAAATGCAACCACAGAAATGGGAAGCAATGACCTCATTGATACCTACAGTGCATTATACTCAAACTTTATATTCAGTCTTGCATTAGTAATTTCAAAAACCCTCATCAAGTGATCAAGTCAATCTAACAATTAAATCCTCCTCTGCAAGCTGTTGATCATAGAGAGAAAATGGGTTGTGATGCCCACTTTGGACTGTGCCCCCACCAAGTGCTAGCATATGGGTCTTGACATTTGACTCCAAAAGATATGTGATCCTTCACAGAAAAAAAAATCTTCAAAAATTTGATGTATGTGATGCAATGGCATAGTTGCCCATTTAAATGTATGTATGTATGTATGTATGTATGTATGTATGTATGTATGTATGTCATGTTTTAAGCATTCTAAATGCACTCAGTCTGGAATTACCTCTTGACAGTTCTGTTCTACAGAAGTAGATTGGAAAATTTTCCCAACTCTCAATTTTCACTTCTACCTTTCTATGTTCTTGAAAGGTGTCGTGTTGGACAATCCCTGTCTCAACTGTTAAAACCTTAATTCAAATGCTGTATCTAAGGCAGAGGTGGTGTAATACAATTAAAAAGAAAAAGGACCCCCCATCGTGAAAATCCTGGTTTTATCCATATGAGAACTGCTGCACCAACTTTGAATCATCATCCAAGCCACTGCAGCCTCTGCCATCTAAAATGTTAAATCCATCCCAGGTGACCAAGAGATGCCTACCTATAGCCTAAGACAGCATGGATTCCTCCTCTTATTCTACAAGGTTCCTATGAAAATTCATCATCTACTGCATGCATAATTCTTGCTCTGCACAAGCCAGTTCAAGATTCCTCTATAAGACTATTTAGACACACGATGGGCATCCTTTACATGAGGATATAGCTGATGATGCCATTGGATGAGCTTGGATCTTTTCCCCCCAGAACACAAGGAGGAGAGAAAGAAGGAAATTATGCCACCCAAAATCACCATTTTGATGCCAAATTTCAGTAATGTAAACTTGTGGGCCTCTGGGAGATTGTAGATTGTTCACCCCTATTTTAGAGTAAGTTATTTAAAAGTTTCTTTATGCATACTATTACATTGAGAGGGAAAGCTTCTGCAGACTTCATGTAAGCTATCCAAGGTCTATGGGTGCCACTGTACACATAACCCTCCCAAACAGTTTCCTCAAGACCCTCAAGTTAAACAAAAAATATTACAATTAAAAATGGTCATAAACTCACACTGTCATCAAATTCCATGAGTCTTCAAGTATGAAAACCATTTTTAAAAAAAGATTTGGCCATCCTGTGAGATTTCAGCCATTATTCAATATCTATATATAATTATTTTTATTTAACACCTGAACCACAGATCACCTACAGACTCTCACTAAATATCACTGCTTCATAGACCATAGCCTGAAAACCACTAATCTAAAGAATAACTATTTTGTTTCTCTTTTTTATATACTGGTAATTTGTTGTAGTTCTTTTCATCTCCATCTCTAATCTTAATAAAACTATGGCTTAAGTGCAATGTGTCAACCAAGGCTAAGACTCTTAGAATCCATATAACCACATATGAGAATCTTATATATGTACGTATGTACATGTACATGTACATGTATATATATGAGAATCTTAGAATCCATATAATCCATAGACCAGTTTGGTCTAGCAGTTAAGGCAATGGGCTAGAAACCAGGAGACTGAGAGTTCTAGTCCCGCCTTAGGCATGAAAGCCGGCTGGGTGACCTTGGGCCAGTCATTCTCTCTCAGCCCAACTCACCTCACAGGGTTGTTGTTGTGGGGAAAACAAGAGGAAGAAGGAGTATTAGGTATGTTCACCGCCTTGAGTTATTTATAAAAAAAATAATAATAAAGTCAGGATAGAAAATAAAATAAGTAAGTTTAGAAAGAATCACTGAGCAATGTATTATTCTGTATAAACTTGGCCTTGTTAGCTCATGTACTGTATTATGGAAACTGTGGCTTATCCAACAAAGCATGGTTAACATAACATAGTTTCTACATGTTGATACTTTTTTTAGAAGCAAGGCTAAATATGTTAGGGTTGGATGCCGGGCCATTGGATGTGATTCCCACCTCTCACCATTTTCCTGCAAGCCATAATGGGTGAATTGGAATGCCTGGTCTTAGAAAAGAGTATAGGTATAGTTGGTGTAACTGAAACCTGGTAGACTAAGGAAAAACTAGAGAACCAGTTTGGTCTAGTGGTTAAGGCACCAGGCTAGAAACCAGGAGACTGAGAGTTCTAGTCCCGCCTTAGGCATGAAAGCCGGCTGGGTGACCTTGGGCCAGTCACTCTCTCTCAGCCCAACTCACCTCACAGGGTTGTTGTTTTGGGGAAAATAGGAGGAGGAAGGAGTATTAGGTATGTTCACTGCCTTGAGTTATTTATAACAATAATAAAGGTGGGATAGAAAATAAATTAATAAATTAATAAATAATAAATAAATAACATAGTGCCATATTCAAGTTCCTAGTTGATCACAGAGCTCAAGTAGTGATTTTAGGCCAGTCGCTGTCACTCAACCCAACCTACCTCACAAGGTTGTTGTGGGGAAACACTGATCCCCATATAGCTCCCTGAGCTCCCATAGAAAAGACTGAATAAAAATGCAATAGATAAAAAATGCATAAAATGTAAGAGGAAAATAAATACAGATGCTTTTACCTATGATTAAAATTAATTCAGTTTTACAGCTTCTTCTTTAAAGGAAATTGCACCTCTGACTTCCAGGAAAGCCTTGATGTTACAAAGAAGGTAAGCCTGGCCATCCAAATGGCACCTACTTGCTACTATAGATGTCAGATATTTTGCTGTTTATTCACAAGTCGGTGAGTCTTTTATTTCTGTTGACATTAGCCTGTAATTAGCTCAACAGTCTACCTTCAATCAGGCTTTCCTTTCATTCCTCAAACCATCAGTCCCCTAGCCCACAATCTCAGGGCTAGAAGGCCCCATTTCTTTTCATGCATTGCCTTTGCCCAGGGAGATCCATGGTGCCCTGCATATGCAGAGAGAAAGCTTAGCTCCTTATGTAAAAGAGTATAATCTTTCTCTCATTTGTGGTGCCTTGCAAAGGATTCAGGCAATACTTGCTGAAGTGAGACCAGCAGTGGATAGTAAGCAAGGAATTCAAAGCACTTTGGGTAAGTTCTGACTTCAAAACATCCATTGAGGCATTTTAAAACATTTTGGCTCCCTTGGTTTCTTCTACTATACTTGCTCTAAGTATTTTTGCTTCTCTCCACATTTATTATGTTCTTCAGCATGGTCATGTTCAATGGAGAATATACATCCTTTCCTACACTGGTTTTGAAATGTCCACATATGCAAGTTCAGAGAATGCATGAAAAAATATCCAGCATTTATTTCTACATTTTAAAATATATTTTGTCAATTAGATGTTGAGTTTACAAGTGGGGAGTCCTATCTTTGAATATACATAATGTTGAAAATGCCCAATACACGGATGGTGCTATTAGTTTAATTTCAACATCAAGTGAAGACATGGTAATTCAACCAATCTTTTGATTATATTTAAAGAGTATTAATAGGTCATTGCATTGTTTTACTCATTACATTCTGCCCTGACTTCCATTGAGGTAACAAATATTACATATTTAAATAATAATAAATAAAATAGTGTCACCAATTTGGACAAAACAGGAAACTGTATTTAACTGAAGACTTCCTGATTTTTTTTGTTTGCTCAAGAAAAGAGAGAAGTAAAAGTGTGTAAGTGAAAGGTTCATTCATAGCTTGGTATATTAAGCAGAAATGTAATAATATGAACTTTCCCAGTGTGGTACATTTTATAGTATCTTCGAAGTTATTTTCTATTGTTCCATATCAAAACCAAAAGGTCTTGAAATCAATATTTCACTGTACAAGTGGTCTCATAAAATGACACTGGCAACAGAAATCTGAAAGGTATCTTTCATGTTATTGTGTGAAATTCTGAATGCAATGATTTAAAAAAATACAAGACTTAAATGTAGATTTTATGCCTCAAGTTATGTAGAATGCAATAATTTATACAGCACTTTTCATATGCAAAGTATTATAGTACACATTCACAACAACTGTAAGAAGTAAAATATTTTTTGAGCAATGTTATATTTCTCACCTAGACATTCTCACAATAAAAAACTCTTCCACCAACTACTTCTATGTAGTAGAACAATGGTACTGTACTACACAGCACACCTAAATTCTAATAAGTTAGAATGTAGTAACTCACAGCACACCTAAATTCTAATAATCAACCATAACATATTCAAATAATTACAAACTACTTCATAACTTTCAAATAACTTTGAAGCCAGCACTAAAGAAAATGTGAAGTAATTAATAACATTAAAAAAAACACAATTCCAAAATATTATGTCATTAATAGTTGTTTCCAGCAAAAATGTTATAAAGGCTAAGGATTTAATATTGATAAGTGGAAGATTTTGATTTTTAGAAACTGGGTACAGCTCACCCCTTAAAAATGAGATGAAGCCTAGCTGTGGATTTCCATTAGAAGTTCAGACTATATAAAGTCTGACTATATAAAGTAATCCTTATAGTGCTTATGTGGAAGTAAATCCACTTGGAATCAGTGATGGTTATTTGAATACACATACAAAACTGAGGTGAATTCTGTCCAGTTTCCCAATCTTCTCTGCCCCTCCCCTCCATATCTGAGTTACATTGCAAATAAAAGAAGCAATTCAATATGGCAACAGCTGGAATCAAGCAGTAACTCCAGGATACATCCACTGTTTGGGGGCATCATTCCCAATTTCAGTAGCAAGAATAGAGAGATGGGGTGCGGCAGTATTCAGCAAGTTCGAAAGTTAAATGACAACAAATGGGATGTCATCAAGTATTTGCTATACTTCTTTTTTAAAAAGCCTACATTGATTATGAATTAGGATTGTCTCTTTCCAATTCCTCTCTACTTCACTTTTATGTAGTTTTATGTAGTTATTTAAGCACATTTGTTCACAGCAATTCTTACTCAGAAAAGTTGAGGCTGCCAGTGAGAAAATGGCTTTAATGCCTCAAAGCTGCCTTTTATAGTAAAGACATAAAGCTTCAGTTGCAAACTAGAAGTGCCCTAAAGAGCAATCTAAATACCAAAGCAGAGAGACTTGTAAGATTTTAAAGACTAGCTTTAGACAAAAGACACACACTTTTGCTATAATGGATCTGAAGATGCCACAAGGCCCTCTCTTTGGCGGCAAGAAAATAGCAAGGGTACTTCTCAGAAAGATACAAACAGCAAATATCAACTGACTTAATAAGTCATACACTGATTCTAGTATTTTATAAATTACTGTACATCTATTCTTTTTCCAAGCAGCTGAAAGTAACATTTTAGCTTAGAAGAACCTATAGGGGGCAAATTAAAAAAAAGGACCTTATCTAAGGAAACTCACTGCTCTTCAGAGCAGAGATTCAAACCTTCAATGGCCCCGTAGAGGTCCACCACTTAGGATTTTGACTGTGCTATTTTGTTTTTATTCTCCCTGCACACTTTTACTTCCACATCAGGAAAAAATTCAGATGATTAATCTACTATCAACCATCACCTCCCTTAGCCTTTAGCTCCTTCAAGAAAGGGAAAGGACCAAGAAGTAAGTCAATACTGTTTAACCCCTGTATCTTATAAGCAGCTTCTCTAGCTTTAAATCGCAAGACGTCGTTTTCTATCCAACTCTCCTGCCAAGAAAGAAAATAATTTTGGCTGGCCCCAGGTACTCAAACCAACGTGACGGGGGGGGGGGGGGGGGGGCTGCTAATATCGGAACACCATCAAAATGTAGTAATGCTGAAGCCTCTGAGCCTTACGCTCTGCTCCCTTTTCCAGTCCAATCGCGTCGAGCAGAAGGCGCAGGCAGCCTTGCTAACCTTGAGCCGAGAGAGCCCGACCGCGCGACCCGAGCGCTTACCCGCCATGGTGGGAGCTCCTCCCGCTGAGATTCTGCCCGAGGGAGGGTCGCGTCTGCGGAGCTGCTTCTCGTGCAGGCTGCAGTCTCCGTCTCGTCTGGAGGTATGTCTGTTCCGTGTCTGAGCGCCGCTCGTCTGGGTCCGACAGCTAGGATCTTCCTCTCGTCCGCTTACCCGTTACCGTCAGGGAATTTCCCGAATGACGTAGGCGAAATCTCAACACTTCCCTGATGCCTCAGTCAAACAGCTACCTATAACTTTCTTTGCTAAATGTCAAGGGAGGGACCGCCCCCCGCCTCCTCCCCGGTTTCCAAGCCTACCTGTGCTTAACACTTCGGCTGCAAACGCTTAAGACGAGGAGGCCGAGCTGTATCGATGGGTGAGGTCTCGCCAATCCACGCGAGCG
Organism: Charina bottae; assembly: GCA_023362775.1. NCBI lineage: Eukaryota > Metazoa > Chordata > Lepidosauria > Squamata > Charinaidae > Charina > Charina bottae. The sequence continues at coordinate 85,181,794 of JALMGJ010000001.1, read as the reverse complement.
CCCCCCTCCCTTTCATGGGCGACAGGCGTTGCCTCGCTGCAATTCCCACTCAAACCCACTGAGTTGAGGTCGGTGGTCCCTCACTTTGCTCATCTCTCACCTTTCTTCAGGAAAGGAAGCCTTCTGAGCCTCTCTCTGGACAAGGGGCAACATCTGACTGACCTGGTCAGGCCTGGTTGGTGCTTGGATGTGAGACCAAAAGGAAACCCCAGGGCTGTACTCTAGACAGGGAAGTTGGGGGAAAAAACATCCTGGAAAAAGGGAATGAGAAAGCCCTTCCTTCCTGTTGCCAGGAAAAGTGCATGGGAATATCTGTGAAGTCACAAGGAGATGTGCTTGACTGAAAGGAGACCTTACTGCTACTTACTGAACCTCTGTTTGGTCAGGAGTCTGGCAAGAATACTGAAGGACGGGCTAAGACAGGTGAATTGGGAACCTGTCTTAAGGTTGGCTTTGGAAGGCATCTTCCTCCTCTTTTCCTTTTCTCTGAGGAGGTGGGAGCTTCAGAAACTGGGCTGGGAAGAGATTGTGCTCCCACTGAGATAGTGTGGCGGGACTCATGAGGCCTAGAGACCAGAAGACCCTGCTTCGGAGGCCATATTTACTTAACAGGTTGGCCGATGAACCTCAGCAAATGGGTAGTACCGTTTTTAAACTCCCTCTGCTCCTTAAGTGAGATTTTTAAATTTCAAACCCAGCATGGTTCCCATTTTGAACATCATAAACCCAGATGTTGCACCTTGCATTTGTAGTCAGTGAGCACTATACTGTACTTCCCACTGATGAAATATTCAGAAGAAGTTCTGCTCCCCAATTACTGAGATTAAAGTGTGGTATGATTATGATATATAATTATAGATTGGAGCCTCTCGGCAGACCTACAGTATATTATAATTTATTATAGGTCAGACTTTCTGAGACCTGTGCTCTGGGTCTCACTCCTTTGATAGTCATATTTGGCTCACCCCCTTTCCTCCATATGACCGATGGCAAAGATCTATCGGTTTGTTTTAATCATGAACAAGCTTCTTTTCATTTCCGCCCTCTGACATGTTATTTTTTTACAAATTATTGCTGCCTTTTGCTTTGATTTATTTTATTGCCTTTATATCCTGCCTTTCCTTTGAGAGCTCAAGATGGCTTATAGAGGGGCTCTTATAATTTTATAAGTAACCAGTAACCACCATCTAGAGCAGTGTTTTTCAAACTTGGCAACTTTAAGATGTGTGGACTTCAACTCCCAGAATTCCCCAACCAGCATTTGCCCCTTCTCTCTGGAACGATCTCCCCCCCCCCATATATTTATTTATTTTTTATCCCTTTATTACTTTTATAAATAACTCAAGGTGATGAACATATCTAATACTCCTTCCTCCTCCTATTTTCCCAAAAACAACCCTGTGAGGTGAGTTGGGCTGAGAGAGAATGACTGGCCCAAGGTCACCCAGCCGGCTTTCCCAACTCTTCTTGCCTTTAGGAAAAACCTTAGGACCTGGGTCTTCTCCCAGGCATTAGGGGTCAGTTGAATGGGAGTCCCCCTTTGAGGTTTGTTTTGTTCTGTGCTTGGTTGCCATTTTATATTTTAGCTTTTAGCTTTTGTATCTTGGTTGTTTGTTGCTTGTTGTTTATTATTATTGTTGTTGCATATTTATGTTGTATGCCACTCAGAGTCACACTGTCTGAATTGGGCGGCCTTATAAATCTTGAAATACTGTAAAATAAAAATAAATAAGTAAATAACTAAGTAAAATAACTTGCCAGTGTCCTTCTCCAATATTCCATGTATTTGTTTATATTTCTCTGTGAATTTGTGAAAGAACAACTAGAAAAACAAAAACCCTGAAAGGCTGCTGGTGGCTGTAAGAGAGATAGTAGTAAGGGAAGATTGTTTGTAAAATACATCAATAAATGCCCCTGGAGGCAGCACTTCATAAACATGGTGCTACAGCTTTGAAACAGCACGGCTAAGCCCTTTTGGAATTAAAAGGGCATAGTAAAACACCAACAAACCTGCATCCGAAAGCTCTTCCGAGAGGCTGCAGACCGAGTGCATCATGCCAGCCGACATTAAAGATGCCATTCTGAGCAGAGGGGGGTTATGGGAAGGAGAAATGAAGGAAGGTGGGTTAAAAATAATGCATACACAAATTTTAGAACACTGGAAGCTGTATGAATGAGACACTGAACATCTATGGAGTGGGTAAAAGAAGATTGATTGCACGTATTTTCAAGGCCTGGTTTCAGCAGATAGAAATGAAAGCTAAGCACAGAAACAGGGTGATAGGCATGGAGTGCTGACGGTGGTGGTGAGGAGTACAGTATGGTAAAGAATCATCCCTGTAGAACATAGCTTTCCAAAGTGTGTGTTGCGACACACTACTGTGTCGCCTGCAGTGTCCTGGTGTGTCACGCGCAAACCCGGAAGTGCTGATGGGGGGAACCGGAAGAAGCAGCACCCCTGCAAATTAGCGCCGCCGCCACCACTGATTGGCAGCGCCGCCACTCCTTCCAGTTCCTATCAGCGCTTCCGGGTTTGCACACGACACACCAGGACACCGCAGGCTGCGCTGCCGTTGGTGTGTGTCACCAACATGAAAAGTTTGGAAAGCTCTGCTGTAGAAAACAGACCACCTTCTGGATAATATAAACAGAGCAGAGGTTTCTGATCTAACAGCAATGTTGGTTTCAAAACAAAGAGCTCTGGCTTTTTAACATTTGGAAGATGCCAGGGAAAAGGAAGCAAGGTATGGGAATTGCCAGTTGGTTGAGAATTCTACTGGCAGGCTAGAAAATATTTTGAATGCCTCTTTGGATTGAATCCAGATTTTGTCATGCTTAGAGCAGTCTCATAGAAATCAATGAGTCTTAGGTTAGTCCTAAGTTTAATGTTTTGTCAGTTCTACTGTCACATCTTGAGAGGGTACTCACTGAAAAGAAATTATTGCACCTTCATTTGCAGAGATCTCTAAGCAAAAGAGTTTAATGGCATGAAAAGAAACAATTATTTGCTAAAGGCAGCAAATTAAATTGCTATTAAAGAGTGCAGAAGTTGGACAGAGCTAGCAGTCTCTAGCTCTAAATGTATCTCAAAACCTCAATCCTTTCAAGTATCATTGACCTTAAAAAAGGTTAAGCGTGACATAAAGTTTATAGAAGGGTCACTCTATGGTAATTCAAATACCCTTTGGGATGACCTTAACAAGGAACCACAGACTGTAACTTTAGTATTTAAAATATAGACCGCTATTTAAGAGAAAGAATCAGAGGTGCAACTTTCATTTTCAATCTATTTCAAACACTACAGGATCACTACAGGTTCATTATTATGAACACAATATATAGTATATAGATCTTTAAAAAGGGAGAAGCACATTTAGACATGCATGGAATGATTTATCATTAATACAAGTTGCAGTCCCCCCAAAATGATAGTCCAGCTGACGTTTTTATTGTAAAAGATCAAAGTTGCCACTGTTACAGAAGATTCTGGGATCCTTTTCTGTGCTTGAAAGATATCAGAGGCCCCCAACCTTTTTCATTTTGACACCCGTTGCTGCTTTTTCATCGCCAGAAAGAGGAGAAGCCGCACTCAACTGCACCAGGAGTGAAATGCCATCTCTCCTTAGGATGGAACACAGTTCATTTTAGGCTTTGGTGTTGAAACTCAAGCATATCTTAATAATAATATTGAATCTCTGACTGAAATATGTATTTCACTATGGTACACAAGTTCCTGCAGTATAACAACCTAGCTATCAACAATGATGGAAACGTTCTGCCTCCTTGCTAAGCAAGTCTTGGCTAGGAGTTGGGATAAAGCCATTTCTTTTGTGAAATTTCTTTACTCAGAATGTATGCAGAATGGGCTGCTTGCCTTCTGAGTTTTGTGGAATTGATCCTTGGCTATGTGATCTGTCATGGCCTTTAGACCTTGCGGGCTAAATCCCTGCTTAAGATACAGCAGTAAGAGGAAGTGATGAATTTGAGATCACAGAATTACTAGTCCCATCTGTCAGCACTACTGTCTCTTCTTTGCACCAAAAAGGGCATCCAGCAAATGCTATGCTTTGAGGCTTTTTGCTATTATAGCTGCGACTTCTCTTTCATAATCAAATCTGCCTATAAATATGACCGAGTGTTTGCTGCATCTCTTCCTACCTGTCCTGCCAAGGGATGAATGTTAAGTGTGTATACTTCTGCCTTGGGTGGGCACACGTTTTTGAAGGGTGTTGAGCCACAAAGTGACAATTGCAGAAGTGATGTAGATTTATTTTGATTACAGAGAGAGCACAAGAAACATTATTTCCTTTCTGATGCCAGGAACCCCGCTCAACCTGGCAATGGAAGACCACAGGCTGGCTGGTCTGTCAAAGGTGAGATTGAAAGCAGGACCCAAACAGGCTGCTTCTCTATATAGAGATGTGCACCCTTGGTATTCATTCCAATGGAGAGGAGGGGAAAAACAGGTTGCTAAACGAGTGCTTCTCAAAATTAAACTTTGCTAGGGCTGCGAAAGAAGAGGCACAGTCTCAGAAGGCTATTAACCAGAGACCGTTTCAGAAAGTTCTCAGCTATATTAAGCCCTGGGAACCCAAAATGGCCCAAGTTCAGATCTTTCAGCCCAGAGCTGCATCTGTTCTGCAATGTGATTATGAGGATGAAAAGGGTAGGATTATACTGTTCACAGGATCAGTGAGCTGAAACAGGCCATTTTAGGCGATTAGTCTGGCTCTGCTGAATGCAGGAACCCTGCCTTAGAGCCTCTCTAAAAAATATTCTCCAGCTTTTGCTGGTAAGGGGTTTCTTTAACTCTCTGAAAGAAGGGTATATGATGGACTATGGATTCTTACTTTAATCACCAGCCTGGTCTCCTGAAAATCTTAAGAAAACCTTGCCTTTTTACTGCAAGTTGTCCGCAGGTATGTGAGAGAGAATTATATAAATACATACATGACCTTTTTAGAGTATCATGGAAACACCATTTCTGAGGAAGCTGGCTGAAATTAAGAGGAATGTAAGTTGCAAAATTATATTGGCACGTGAAAAATGATATAATAAGCCACTTCCCATTAGGTCACTATCACTTATCGCTTCGCCGACCAAGTGTATTTTTCCAAGTTACAAAACGTGATCTAATAAAAGTGGAAACCATTTCAGCTAATCTGGGGGGAGGGGAGTATGGGTATCAATCAAAAGCTATGCAAATAAAATCTGAGCTGTAAATTATCTGAGCAGTTCTCTTGTCCTATTACTTGAGATTTTTTTAAACCAGAGATGATGAAAGTAGAAGTCATAATTCTTTGCATGCATAGCATGTGCTCTAACTTTGAATTACCAATACAAAGAGACCTTCTAAGATAAATGTGTCTGTCTATGTGCATTCTGTGTGTGGAGTTTTAAAGCACGAGGGGGGCTCCCATATTTGTCATCTGAAGCTATTTACTACTCCTCTCCCACTTTTCTCCCAATTCTTTTTACTTTCTCTGTAAAGGCCAAGTTAGAGAATACAGAGGCGTCCTTCAAGTTTAATAAGATTGTGTGAAGAAGCATGCAAACCTGTTCCTGAAGGAGGAAGAGTCAGACTTTCAGACACCAAGGGTGAAGGTCCAAAAGGGTCTTCCAAGTACACACTTCCCAACTGTAGGGAGGATTCAATAATGTACTCAAGCCCATTCAGAAATGGAGAAAGTGGACCAAGGACACTGGGGAAGGGCTGGACTCTGTGCAGCCCCTGCTTGACCATGCCTTCATTGAATGATGCCCAGCTGATTTAAGGTGGGTGGGGCATCAAGAGGTTCTGTTCCATTTCCAAAGTAAGTTTTATTCCCGAATCAAATTCTCTTTAGTTTTTGAATATGGAGATTTGATCCTAATTAGTTATATTCCCCCCACAACATATCCCTATTAGTCACAGATACAGTGAGAATTAAGGTATATTTTTTCTGTTTTTTAAAAAATTATTATTTTTGACTTTGAAAATGGGACCCCTGTGTTATATTTCCTCTCCCCCCCTCCATATCCAATGGCCTAATTCATGGGCATAGCTGGAATTTTAAAATCATAATCTGGGAAGCGGCTTTCTTACTTACAAAATGATTGTCGCCGTGAGCCTGGTATGTCACAGAATAGCCACTTACCAAATGGCAAACTGGTAATCTGGCTCTCCTGGGTTGCTCTAGCATCTCAAGACACTTTCTCCTGTCCCTGCTTGCCTTTGCTTTTTTCCCCAGGCAAGGGGCTACAATTCCAAATGTCTGGCCACATCCATTTATTACTTCCATTGGTAAGGAATGCTGGGGGTGGGTAGATATATGCTTGCAAGTAAAGACAGTGCTACTAACAGGCAAATTAAAATAGAAGTCTACTGGGGGCGCAAACACTGGCAAACCCCAAACACTGTCCATCAGCATCATGTTGCCTACTGGTTATTTTCCAGTCTTGCCAGTCTAGCACAGTGATAGGAAGACATGGGGTAAGTACTGGGCAATAGTGAGGAGGATGGCTCTCTTACTTATTTACAGACAAGAGTCTTCTTTTTGAAGGGTTTTCCAGGAAAAGTGTTTTAAAGAGAAAGAGCCACAAGAAGGGAAAGTACGAGGTTAGCAACTGGGAAGCAGTCTAAGCAGCATGTCCACAGAGCATCACTATAGTTACTGTGTTGAGATGTATCTCATTTCTTTTACAAATCAGAGTAGAGGCCAAACATTTGGGCCTTTTTTTGCACACGGGGGGAGCCAGACAGACAGAATGGGTTCTTCAACCCTTACAGATGCTAAAAAGGTAAAGGTTCCCCCCGCACATTTGTGCAGTCGTGTCCGACACTAGGGGCCGGTGCTCATCACTGTTTGTTAGCCAAAGAGCCAGCGTTGTCCGAAGATGCTTCCGCGGTCATGTGGCCGGCATGACGCACACGGAACGCTGTTACCTACCCACCTAAGTGGTACCTATTCATCTACTTGCATTTGCATGCTTTCGAATTGCTAGGTTGGCAAGAGCTGGAGCTAGTGCGGGAGCTCACTCCACACGCAGGGCTAGGGATTCGAACCTCCAAACTTGTGATCTTCCGATCGACAAGCCTGGCATCTTACCCACTGAGCCACCACGCCCCCTACAGATGCTAAAGCCAACCCTTAAAATTCCTTCCCAAAATGGGCTTTGGCCCCACCCACCTTTAGAGCACAGCCGTTGACATTCCATGTAAAGCTTAACATGGCCCTTGAGCTGACAGAAGTAACACACTAATTAAAATGGTAATTTTCCCATACTTCCATGGAGACTTACACATTAGTGCATAGCTTTCCAAACTGTGTGTCGCGAAGCGGCAGCGCGGGGGCACGTGTGGGGGCGGCGTGGGGCGCGTGTTGTGTGTACAGCGGGGGCGGCAGCGGCGCGCCATCAGTGCTTCCGCATTTTAGCGAGGCTGCTGCCGTGGCGCACCCCCCTGCGCCACCGCCGCCGTTGGTGTGTCACCAACGGCGGCACTTTGGAAAGCATTGCATTGGTGTATAGATATCAATCTCCGCTTTTCTCCACTTGTGGCATTATGTACAAGATCACCCTAAGAACAGGGAGAATACATGACTGTCTGTTGGTTTTTCTTACAAAGGTAGATTGAGATCTACCAGTAAAGGGTCAGCCCAACCATTAAGCTGAATGAACCAGCTATCTTAGGAAACTAATTTTGAGAAACACAAAAACATTTTTTAAAATGTTATTTAATAGCTAGGAGGGAAAAGAGATACTTGTGGGATTTTTTAAATTTTTTAGTTCAGATGCCAAAATAATTTGACTGTCTTTCATAGTAAATCTTGTGGTTTGAGATGGAGGTAGGCAACTGCCCAGAGTCCCCTCAGGAATGGGGGGAGATGGGCGGTGATATAAGTTAGAAAAATAAATAAATGTATGTATGTATGTATGTATGTATGTATGTATGTATGTATGTATGTATGTCTTGGACATTGGAGTGTCTTGTCTTGATCCAGCCCTGCAACCACAACAATAATTAAAAAGTTTTTCACCCTACCCCCAAATTGGAGTGGAATGGATTTTTGTATGAAAAGAATTGTGAGGTTTGTTCCATTACTGATTGCTAATTTTGAGGCAGGATATGCGCTCAAAGATACCATCTTCCTTTTTAGCTGGTGAACATTTGCTTCTTGAGCCACTAGTTTGCATCTGGCTCACTTTGGTAGACCCAAGGGTTCTAGTAAAAAAAGAAAGAAGTAGATTCCACAAGCCTAGAGTTTGCTACTGAAGTACTTTGGCCACATAATGAGAAGACAGGATACCCTGGAGAAGAAGCTGATGCTAGGAAAAGTGGAAGGCAAAAGGAAGAGGGGCCGACCAAGGGCAAGATGGATGGATGGTATTCTGGAGGCGACGGACTCAACCATTGGGGAGCTGGGGATGGTGACGGCCGACAGAAAGCTCTGGCGTGGGCTGGTCCATGAAGTCACGAAGAGTCGGAAACGACTGAACGAATAAACAACAAAAAGAGTTTGCTAGCCTGGAGAAAAAAAATACTTTTATTTTCTAAAACCTGCATAAAGGTAAAGGTTCCCCCCGCACATTTGTGCAGTCGTGTCTGACTCTAGGGGTGGGTGCTCATCTCCGTTTGTTAGCCGAAGAGCCAGCGTTGTCCAAAGACGCTTCCGCGGTCATGTAGCCGGCATGACAAGCACGGAACGCTGTTACCTACCCACCGAAGTGGTACCTATTCATCTACTTGCATTTGCATGCTTTCGAATTGCTAGGTTGGCAAGAGCTGGAGCTAGTGCAGGAGTTCACTCCGTTACGCAGGGCTAGGGATTTGAACCTCCGAAATTGCGATCTTCCGATCGACAAGCCTGGCGTCTTACCCGCTGAGCCACCACGCCCCTTAAAACCTACATGCCACTGCATTAAAAAAAATAAAAGCAGCTTTTAAAATAGCTGCAAAAAAAAAATCAAAATATCCTAAAAAGCAACAATATTCAAATCAGCAATTTTTCATTCAGCCTTCCTTCCTATATCCTGCAATTGGGATATAAAGTTTATTTAGGTACAGTAGAGTTCAGCATGTTCTTCAAGAAGCTTTGATGGATTTATATGGTGGCGCCGACAGCAATGCTCTAAGGAATGTTGGGGGAGTTGGGCTGTCATATAAATTTAACTAATAAATAAATAAATAAATGTCTGGGATCAAGCTGCTATTTGCATTTTCCATAATGTTCCATTATGTAAAGCTGATTCAGGGCGCTGTGAGAAATTTAAATGATAGCTACCAAAGAGAGGACTCACTGGAAAAGACCCTGATGCTGGGAAAGACTGAAGGCAAAAGGAGAAGGGGACGGCAGAGAGGATGACATTATTATTATTATTATTATTTATTAGACTTTTATTACGGTTAGATAGCATCACCGATGTAATGAACATGAATTTGAGTAAACTCCGGGAGACAGTGGAGGACAGGAAGGCCTGGCGTGCTATGGTCCATGGGGTCACGAAGAGTCGGACACAACTAAACAACTGAACAACAACAACAGTAAGTGAAGCCATCCAACACTAGGTGGAGTATTGGGATATTGTGGTTACCCCAGCTGGAGTGCTGAGGCACTGATCAAAGATGCTAGGTCCTTGTACTGGTCCTGGAACATGCATCATGCTTTAAGGATATAAGAGACATACCAGATGAGCCCAAAATTGAATTGAATTCAGCATTCTGTTTCTGTAGTAGCCAAACAGATACTGTGGGGAATCCATTATCAGCCACAGATATACTCCATAAATTTGTCCAATTCCCCTTCAACACCATCCAAGTTGGTAGACATGATTGTATTGTATGTGCTGTGAAATAAATACTCCTTTATTTGTCTTGAATCTACTACAATTCAGACCCCCGTCTCGGGTTTTAATATTATGAGATAGGCTGTCCATGTCCTCTATATCATGGCAAATTTTATACTCTTACCTGATGTATTCTTTCTTTGCCTTTTTCTAAGTCTAAAAGCCTCAAATGTTGAAGCCTTTTCTAATTCAAAGGGTTACTTGAAAGTCCTAATTTTGCTCACCCTTTTCTGCCCCTTTTGCAGCACTAGGAGATTGTTTTCAGAAGGCAGTGACCAAAACTATGGGCTCGTGCACATATGGCTCCAGCCTGCGCACCATTTGTTGAGGACATATTGTGAGGACATCCACTCTGGGGCAGGCTGAAGTTGGTCTACGTGATCTGGAAGGAAGGTAGTATTTTCCACTGCAGAATACAACACCACTTTCTACGTGAACATTGTATGTCACATGCAGGGATTGTCTGAGGGAAGTTGGCAATGTGCTGGGCTTTAATTAGCCTGCTGCAGGACCACTCTTCCCATCTGTCCATGGGACTCTGGGCCTCCATGACCATTTCTACTTTGGCTGCTAAAGAGAACAGAGCCTAGTCCGGCAGCCAATTTTTTCCCCCCCAGTTGGGGGAATAGCGACCTCATGGAAAATCTTTCACAAGGTTAATATCCCCATTAGAGAATAAGCAGCAAGGAGGGGATTCCAATGCTTACAAGGAGAACACTAATCAGTGGTATTAATTAGCAGAAAATTATTTCACAATTACAGCTTTACAATTGCATTAAAGCTACTTAGATCATCAGTGGAACAGTAAGAACTGGTGTTGATCTTGTTTATTTTTTCCTCCCCATCCATATATTTTTCCTTTCATGTTGCCTGTTAGGTTATAATCCTGGGAGTAGTAACATCTCTATAAGCCATTCTGGAAGAAAGGGGACAAATGCTTCAAACAAAATCAAGAGCTGCAGTGTATTTATTTTCCTTTTGAAAATATCTTACTAATGGTATTATCTGAGGGGGTGACAAGATATCTAAAAATATATTCTCCAACTCTTTGGATTCTAAAGCAGATAGTGACCAAACTGATGGTGGTTTGCTTGACTGCGGCAGAAACTGTGCCCAATTAGGATAGATGGACTGGTGAGGACCAGAGGAGAGATCCTGGGCCCTGCAAGCTGGCAGCTGGTTCTGAAGGACAGATTCCCTGGTGCTTGGGGCTTCTGGTTCCAGTCCCTGTGCCCTCTTCTGACTACTCCTATAATATAAAAAACAAAGCGCAGAGACGCCTCTTGGAGCAAGTGAGACAGCAACTCTGCTGGCCTCATTTGGAGTCATGGCAAGAACAACTCCGTAGGGTCAGCTGTTTTCCAATAAAGTTGGAGGAAGTCTTATGTGTCATATAGAAAAGGACTGAACTATTGGCAGCTGGACACTGATGCAATGCTTTCACTGAACTGTCTACTCAACTCCAAGATCCCCTCAATAGTTAGTCACCATAAACACAGACCTAAACTTATAAAAGGATTGGTGGGTTTTTTTGCCCAGTATGCATCACTGTTGTAAATACAGGAAGTCCTCGCGTAAGAACCATTCAGTGATGGTTCAGACTTACGACAGTGCTGAAAAAACCAACTTACGACTGTTCCTCACACTTATGACTGTCGCAGTGTCCCGTGGTCACATGATTGCCATTTTCTACCTTCCTGGCCGGCTTCTGGCAAGCAAAATGAATGGGGAACTGCGTGATTCACTTAATGACCACATGGTTCACTTAATGCCCATGGTGATTCACTTAATGACTGCTACAAAAGTAGTTGTAAAATTGGGTCGCATTTGCTCAATGACTGCTTCACTTAGCAACCAAAATTCCAGTCCCAATTGTGGTAGTTAAGTGAGGACTACCTGTAATAGGGTGTTAATTGCAGCATACTATTTATTTCTATCTTCAGTTTATTTATGTGGAAGATAAGGTTCACCAATTCCAGGGCATATTCCTGGAGATCTGCTTTATAGTATTTTGTATTTAGTCCATTTCCTTTCTGGTTCAAGATGAACTTGTCCATTCTGTATAGACCCAGCTTGTACAAAAAATTGCCTAATGTATCTAAAACTCTTCTCCCTAAAACATTGTTTTATCCAAGCCTTGAGAGTACAGTATTCTGTTTTGCCCTGCCTAGCTAGCCTTACCCATGGAGCAGGTAGCATTTCAGATAAAGGATCCCTCACTGTCATCATCCTAAGCAGGAACCTAAGCTTGGCTCTCCAGGGAGTGATGCTTAAGTATTCATGTCACAAAGCAAAAGGTCCTGTGCTTTGGGGGATGGTAGCTGGAATAGGACTTCAGGTGTTGAATGGAACGTGCAGAAGGCCCGATAATGGAACAAATGATTCTTAAGGTGTTCAGCTTCTAGCAATTGACAGCTTGAAAAATGCCACTATTCTTGGCCAATCCTGTCCCATTCTGCTAACAGGAAAGTTGAGAAAAATCAGCTACCTGAATATGACACACAGAGAGACACAAAAAGATTAGCAATATATTTTGATGAAAAATGTCTATTACTTGGCATCATGATCAATGGAGGCTTTGTATAAACAACTCTTCACTGACTGATGATTAAAATAGTTAGAAGGCGGGGCTTATTTAGGAAAAAAAGGAGTAAAGACCACATTTGCTGGGGATAATTGTAACACAGGAAAAAACATTTCCCTTAAGGTAAAGGTTCCCCCTGCACATTTGTGCAGTCGTGTCCGACTCTAGGGGCCGGTGCTCATCTCCGTTTGTTAGCCAAAGAGCCAGCGTTGTCCAAAGATGCTTCCATAGTCATGTGGCCGGCACAACAAGCATGGAACGCTGTTACCATCCCACCGAAGTGGTACCTATTCATCTACTTGCATTTGCATGCTTTCGAATAAGACCACATTTGCTGTGGATAATTGTAACACAGGAAAAAACATTTTCCTTACCCAATGGTTATAGATCTATGTTGTTTAGCATTTAATCGTGGAAAGTTCATTTTGGCGTTTTTGATTTTCAAAATGTTCCTTACTTTACAAGGAAAAGACATGCTGGCATTTTGACATCATTTATAATCAAACCACACATATTTTTAAGAACAGTGCCTAGCTCACCTTGGCTGATCTCAAAAAAGGGTAACCAACGTGAGATCAGGTTAGTACTTGGATAGCAAGCCATGAGGAAATATTAGGATTGTACACTAGACAGGAAAGTAAAAAGAAAATCTCAGGAGAAAGTAATGACAACTATTTATTCATTGTTTCCAAAAACACAACATGGACTTGTCCATGAAATCAGGAGGACTCAAGCTTGGCTTGAAAGAGAATTATCTTCAACCAAACTAAGGAGTTAGGAGTATTCGTTAGAAAGCATACTACTTTCATTTAGGTTCTTCTGCCCCCTATTTTATAAAGACCACCAAGGTGGTCTACAGTGTTAGCCTTTACCCACTGCTAAACTGAAATGCTCTTCACCCATTCCTAGTCAGCAGAAAATTATACTGGCTTGAAATTTGGTGTCCCCATTGCTGAACCCTATCCTGTCTCTGCCATAATTTCAAATTATTGCTATCACCTGACCTTCTTCCAAAGTGATAGGTAACAAAGCCACCTACACCTTGACACTGCTCTTGGATGGTGTTGGAATAAGGGGAAAATACAATTGTAACTGTAGTACTGCTGAGGGCAACTTAAGCCTGTCTCCCTCATGGACGGGAGACAAAATGAAGGCAATCTCATAGGGATACAGCAGAAAAAAAGATGTTGCCAGGGCATGGTTAGGTGCAAATACTTATAACCTGCCCAATCCCAAAGTATGTAATCAACAAAAAGAAAAGCAAAAACAACCACCAACATAATGATAATAATGAATAATTTAATGAGAACAATGTCAAAACCCAAGAAATAGTCACAAAAAGCAAAGATCAGCCTCCAATAAGCCCCAAGAAAAGCATATAGTCAGTCACCTGGACCCAAAAGCATGTTGAAATAAACATTTTAACCTGTTTCTGGCATTGCATCAAGGTGGGGGCTGCACATATTGCGGGGGTATTCCATAAGGTGGGGGCTGTTACAAAGGAAGGCTGCTGTCTCTCCCATGCCTTCTGGTCCTCACAATTGTTAGAATTTTTGAACATTTTCCCCTTATTTAGGCTCCTCCCACACCTTTGAACAGCTGTAAACCTTGGAATCCCCAAGCTCCTAAAATCTCCCTTTAGCTGGTGCAATTTTTGCTGCATTAGGATTGTCAGCAAATCAAGCTCACTACAATAAATGGTTATTTTATGGTGATCCATAAAATGGATCCCCAGTATCCTTTGTGTGTATGCTTGGGCTGAGGAATTAGAAAAAGAAACATTAGCATCTTCTGGGTCCTTTCTCTTGGGATGTTCTTCATTTCTGGTGTGTGTATGTGTGTGTGTGAACAGTTAAAAGTGCAACCTGTCTGTATGCAAGTCAGTGGAGCATCGGATTATACACCACTGAGTAAAAATTGATAGAAGTGAGATTTAACCTAAATTAAATAGATAAAAGTGAGATTTAACTTGTGGGATTTTGCTGCAATTTGGGATACATGGAAAGTTTGTGATTGGGAATACCGAACATCTGCAGCCTAGTATTTGGCCCACATAGTGGATGACATTGCAGAACTACTGTGATCTACTCATTCTTAGCACAGCTCTCCAGCCTGCAAAATAGATACACAAATACACTATAATGTTGTTGTACATTAATAACTCGTTGACTAGAAACGTCCGTGCAGTAACCAGAGGAGAACTGATGTTACAATGCTCTCATGTGCTAACATCCTGGCTACTGCATTTTGTAACAACTGTAGTTTCCAGGTTGTCTTCAGAAACAGCCCCAATATAAAACGAGTTCTAGTGTCTAAGTATGTTGTAAAGACATGAGTTACTGTTACTAGACTCTCATGGTCAAGCACGGTCACCACTGGTGCACCAGTCTAAGATGGGTAAGCCCCCTCACTGCTGTCCCAGGAGGAAATGAGTATCCAAGAGGATCCCCAGGTTGTGGATCTGCTCCTTCAGAGGCAGGACAGAGAAATCACTAGGGCTTTCAATGAGCCTAAGATATTTTTGGACAAAGAGTAACTCTTGATTTACTGGGATTCAGCCTACACTTGTTTTGGCTCATCTAGACCTCCAAGGCTGACAGGAGAGGGTCAGGATTTCCATGGCATCTCTGGAACTCTGCCCCTGACTCCCAACTCCCACAGGTGTCCAGTAAGGTACCATAGCAGATACTATCAAAAGTTGCGAGAAATCTAATAGGACCAGGAGGATTATACTCTCACCCCCAAGGTCCTGACCCTGATCATTTATCAGACTGACTAATGCCTGGGACTATTGAAGGGGTCTAGCATAACCACACTGTATTTTGTATTACTGATGAGCCTTTTTAGAATTGTACTGTTGTATTGATTGATTTATATGCTGTATTAACAGAACCTAATTGTGCTCTCAAAGCCTGTTCTTGCTTGGCATAACCCGCGCCATCTTTGCTTCTGTATCACGCTTGCGCTAGAAACTACCATTTCACCAGACACGTATCAGGAACTAGGAGGCAGAGATGTGGTGGGAACATTAACATCTAGCACCTTCCAGTGAGAAAAGTATCAAAGGGAAAAGATAGTAGGGGCCATAAGCAATGCCCAAGTGCTGGAAGGAGACTGAAAGGCGCCTTTGTTCTTTTTGCTTATGTGACTGTTTATGACCTTGCTATGATTAAAAGTATAAATGCTTGTGGAACTTTCTTGTGGGTATGGTTTCCCTACACGAGCGTTCGCCTGTCACAACGCCCGTCTGGGATTCCATCCAGCTCTATTTGATCAAATAAACCTGTTTTTATTTCTTCACTATATTTAAGCCTCGCTCAAGTTTCTTCTTTGGTAACTCTGGAACTTGGGAAATGTTGTAAGCAAGGGAACCTTTCACTATGTCCCATATCTGGACCTGAAGCCAGACTGGTAGGGATCCAGATAATCCACCTCAATTTCAAGGATGACATTTCCAAATATTACTATTACCAAATTACATCAACAATCACAGATGCAGAACATAGATCAAACTGATTCATGTTTAAAAATAAGTACCTATGTGGCTAATGTGCTTACTCCCATATCATACAGTATGTAGTATTTTAGTCTTTGGTGGGTGAGAGGACCCCACGGTATACTACAAGAAAAGAGAAGGATCTTCCAGTGTGTCCTTCCTTCCTTCCTTCCTTCCTTCCTTCCTTCCTTCCTTCCTTCCTTCCTTCCTTCCTTCCATCCATCCATCCATCCATTCCTTTTCCTTCCTCCCCCTCCCTCCCTTTTTCAGTGGCTCCCATGTCTGTTCTAATGCAGACTACCAATTCCTTTGGGGAGTGGCGGGCAAGATTTGGATTTTGTTTCATTTGTATATTCTGCAAGGTACCATGGAAGTTGTTAGAGCTATTTAAATATGGGCGGAAATGCCAGGACACTTAAGTGTCATAAAGCTTTTGGATACAAATCTTTTCTGAACCCTTGTCCTGATCTGTTCTAAATGTGCAGTGCTGGATTGCTTTTAATTGTTAAGAAATTTTTAAGCATTTTTAAAAAGTACTTTGCATTTATTCTATGTATATATTTTTGCTGGTTTTGGTCACTTTTTGCTCTAAGTTGTTATTGTTCACTGTCTTCATTTTTTTTTTAAAAAAGGGCAGCATATTGTTATTTTAAATAACAACAACGAATAACTAAACACACATGTTGCAGGAGCTGTTAATAATAATATCCCACCCTAACTTTACAGGCAAGTTGCATCTGGATGAAATCTTTAATGTATTTTAAGGTCTTGAGCTTTCTGTTTTCTCATCTCCACATTAGGTTAGTGTCATCACTGTTCCTGTCCTGTCTGTGATGTGGGTGAGGGGGTGGATCCAGTCATGCTCTGTTTGCAAAGACGTATCTGGAAAAAAGCCTCAGGAAGCAGAGACTACCACACCAGGGAAGGTCAGAAACAGACTCTGCACTCACAAGGACTGCGCTTCTGCTTCTGCTTGGGAGGCAGCAAATAACAGCTCCAAATACCACATATGAGAGACGTGACGCTTTGCCCACAAAGCTCAGTCTTTAGGGCTACCATTTCTGGGTCTACCTCTTAACTCTTTGGTGCCATTTAGTGGTGGTATGGGTTTTTTTTTTTTTTTTTTTTTGTAGACCAGATTCTGTAGCCCTATCAAAGTTAGCACTTTGTGGCTGTGGTTGGCTGCAGCAGTGATGGGTTACACTTAAATTTCCCATATTGCCCCCAGCGTAACAGTGCTCTGAGGCCCTGTGGGAAATTCAAATGAAGAAGGGAGGCCATCCCAGGTCACTCTGCATAGGCCTCTTCATGCTGCAACCTAGCCCTAGTGGCTGGAAGTAGAACCTGGCCAAACTGAGACCACCTTTCCCATCTTCATCAGTTGTAATCAACTTTTTAAACAACGCATACAATAACCTCGTTATAGTGAGCTATGGACCAGAAGGTCTCTGCTTTCTCATCTTGGCTGTGAGTTCACTAGGTAACCCCAAACTACTGACAATATGAGGATGAAAACACTAATCTAGGAAACCAGAAAAACAATTATACAATGCAGAGCAAGGGTGGACATTCACATGGACACCTTGGCCACAGTGAAAATAAACATAAGCATTGGAAGAACTTCTAATGCAAATTTCTATCAAACTAAATGAGAATTAATGAGGAAAAAATGCGGGAGACTCCCTCACTCCAGCCCAAGTTGCTGTATCAAAAGTGCTGATAATATGATATGCAAACCTGTTCAGAAGTGAGCATAAACCTAGTAGAGAAGGCAGCTGAAGCTCTGGATCGGCTGCGACGGAATCCTCTACTTCAAAACCACGCAGCCACTGGTGTCTGTTGTAGGGGGGGAGCAGGGGAAGTGACAAAAGGCGTGTCATGATGCAAAACCTGACTTCGATACTTGGATGGAAATTTGTAATGGTGGTGTTTGCATCATGGCATCAAGGCACATATCGTTTTGATGTAATCTGTATGTTGTGGAACCTGCGTATGCAGCCCTTGCACTTTGACGCCCCACTCCATTCCCTGCAGAGTCCAACTCTCTGTAATGAGCTTTGCCTGGGGCGAATCAAACTCTTCTCTACCCAATCTGTGTCAAAGAATGAAAAAGGTCATCCTGGGTCAGAGGGCTAAATGATGCTCTGTTTAAAACCATTCCTGTGGCATAATCACATAACAGTTTGCCCTTGTTTCTTGTCAAGGTCCAGTTTTTCAGTTTTTTTTTTTTAAAAAAATGATAACCTATTTCAGAAGAGTTTTGAATAGCATGGACAACATTGCTCAAAGGCTTTCATTTTAAATACATCCCTGTTCTGAGACACAAAAAGCAGCTGAATAATTTGGGCGGTGATAAAAAAATGATAAATAAATAAATATCAGCTAAACTTATACATGCTTAGGCTGTTATTGCAGAGAGTAGAAGGAAACAGATTATCTTTACAATAAAATAGGAAGACAAATCCTTGCACACAGGAAATAGAGAAGAATATATATTATTGCCAATAAGAGAAAGGAACCTAAATTCTTTGGAAGAGAGTGGGAAAAGTGGTAGAAGAATAAAAACAAATGACAGACACTGAGAAAGAACCTCAGACATCAGAGGAACTGATTTTCTAAAAATTGTAGTGAAAGTTCCTGAAAATCTTGGAGATCTGACGAAACTACCAGCTCTGACTGAAATTGCAAGTGTGGCCTTGGATGTTGGTTGTTGGTGTCTTTTCCGAAGGCACACCTCTTTGTCAACAGAAAAACAACTGTTTGAGCTGTTAGTTTTCAGTGGTGTAGCTACATATATTTTAGACCCTAGACTTAATAAGTATTATTGGGGGATGGGGTGACCTTTGGGATTAAGCACTACTCTGTAGTAGAAAATAACAATGTATTTTAAAAGAAAAACATTAAAACAAGTGCTTGTAATTGTGTACAGGAACCGCTGACTGTCTCCCGATTAATACTGTATTTTTGAAAGAATTAAGAAAAGGATGCAGCAAGTGGTAGCAGACCTGGTGCTTCAACCTGGTACAGAAATTGATGCTAGACCAGCCTATTGCTGCCCACATCACTTGTTGCCCTTGGGATTGAGGAGCCCCTTCCCCACTACTGTAGATTATTTTCTGTAAGATTATTTTTCGTAATTTTGCTAGTCTTGCCCTGTTCCAAGGTATTACATTCACTGAAAACCTACAGTCCATTAGGTTTTTTGTTTTTGAAAAGAAAGCTATGGTTAGCATTGCTCTTATCTGTCCTCCCCCATGGTTCCCCAGTTTTGTGGCAGGTCCCCTAGACTTCCAGGGGAGATTTGGGGAGCACACTCAAGGTAGAATTCTCCAGCAGTTCCCATTCTTTGGCAGAGGACACTGCGGGGCTTAATTGGGAGGGGCTACCTCTAGGTCTGACATACACTCTGTGCTTCTATTTTATTTCACTCCACACTACTTATCAGAGCGAGGTATCAGAGCATGTGAAAAGCCCCAAAGCGTTGCCAGCAAGGGACTCATGTTGGAATTGTAAATGAGCAGCATTCACTGTCCCTCCATTTTTCCTCCATAAAGGGAGAGGAGAGGATGTTATTGAAGTGTATGGTGCCTGTGAGTTTAACCTGCAGGCAGGTTCATGCAAGGAAAGGAAATCTAAGTTCCCTTTGCTCTAACAAACCTTGATTGCCAACACCATTAGCACAATTTGTGGTGCCTAAAATAAAAACTGGAAGCCAGGACAGCTATATTCACCAGCAAACCCCAGCTATCTACCATCTATTACCTTTAGATCCAAGTTGAAGTTTCTGACCAATTTGTAAAGGCAACTCTACACAGAATACATGGTGTGCAGACAAGACCTAACTAAGATTAGGTGTGCAGTCTTCAAGAGGGAGTTCAATGGCTGAAACAATGTGTTTGCTTCTTGCCAAGCTATAGGGTAGGGTTACAAAAAGTAACACCCCCCCCAGCATCCCATTTGTGCCCCCAGAAAATGTGGACATTTTTTTCATTTTTTGACATAGTTAGGGGACAAAATGTTGATGCTTAAGGCACCAGTTTCATCCCTTAAAATTCTTGAAACCACCTCCCAAACCAGGTCTTGGTTTTACTCATTTTTGGAGTATTTCTATGCCACGGAAAACCCAGAGCAGCCCTTGAGTCAACAGAAACTAACATCCCCATGTAGTAACTGTGGTGTGAATTGTAATACAGGGAGAGGAATGAAGTGCCATTCTACTCAGAAACATCTGATGTGTAAAGGGAGAGAAGAGTGCCAAGCCCAGCTCCAAATAGCAGGAGCTTCACTTTTCACTCAAATTGTGCCTTACCCAAATCGCAAGCGAGGCTTTTTAAAACGGGGAAATGTTCATTTAGACCTCAGATGGAATTAAACAACCCTCTCCAACCTTGTGGCTAGGCATCATGGATCCTTTAGCCCAGCATACCTGGAGGGCACCAGATTGGGAAAGGTTGAATTAGTGGTCAACATCTTGCTATAACCTCTGAGCGCTATTCTGAGGTTACTGATTAAATACTTTGCATATTTCCAGTCAGATAATACTGGCTGGTAATAGATATCTGCAAGCTGTTCTCACAGATATTTTTCAATTTATGCAAGCTGAGGATGTACGCAATGTGCCCACTAGATGCACATTAAACCCATGTCCTTTCTAGTTTGTGAAATCTGTTAGGGTGGAGCCAGTGTGCTGGACTATAGATAACAAAGATGCTCTTCCAGTTGTATTAAAGACTATTATGCAGTCATCATTAAAAATGATTCATTAAATCTTTCAGAACTATGTAATTACCAGCCAGTTTTGAGCAGTCTATATTTGTGCAAGATGATTAAGCCTGCTGTTTGAAACTGAAACTGCCCTGATGACCTGAGTCAAAAGAATAATTTCCAGGCAAACAATCTAAGCATACCATATAAGTTAGTAGGAACTATACCCGCTCATAACATCAGACAGGAATCTTATTGGAATTAGGTTCTATTGTCAGCTACCTCTGGTCTGAATTTTAAATAGAACATAGTATACAATTTTTCACAGATTTACATCAGCTTGTTTGCAGTGGTCAGTTAGGAGAATTCTAATGCTGAATTTGGTCCCAAACAAGTTGCAATGTACAAGTTTTAAATCCTTCCAAAATAAAAGGTGCCATTTGCAGCTTCTCATGGAATAACCAGTCTGGATTTTATCAGAATAAAACCTACTGCCTCTGTTACCTTGTACTAGAAGCAAAGAGCTCCTTTACTGTATAAATAAAGTAGATGAGACTAGAATTTACATTTGTTTGAAAAATTTTTACAGTACATACAAAAATACTCTGCATACACTTTTTTGGTTTTGATTATAATTTTTTACAAAAAACAGACATTACAAAATTTAAGATTTGAAAACGGCGTTTGCTCCTGGCATATCAGGACGTGGGCTCTGAAGGACAGCATGGTTCTGGAAGAGAGTCCAGTGGTCTTATAGTGGGTGATACTGATTCTAGTGCAGTTCTTCAGAAAACTACAGAATTCAAACTTGACTAAAACTCATGATTCTACCCCAGCATTCCCAGTTCACAGAAGGATAAAGAGCACTCATTAACAAGGCAGGCCAAAATATGGAAAACAATTTTCAGATCTTTCAACATATAATAAAAAATAGATTGGATTGCGAGCTATGGTTTTACAATTGCCCTCTAACAATTATGAAATTCAAGTGATATACCACTTTTCTTGCATTCCAGTATTGTGGAAGATAGAAGTCTATTAGCATGCAATCCAGCTAAACACTGAAGTTTATTTAATTCCCATTGATTTAAGATTGGGGTGCTAGATGTGTAGAGAGAACAATCAAAATTAAATTGACATCTCACTATTATAGGGTTTTAATGCAACTGAACAATGGCTGAAATTGTGCTCTAGGTTTTCCTTTTGTGAGCCTCCATGGGAAGCAGCTGTTTTGGGACATCTACATATGTGCCAAATGGATTGCTTTTTAAAGGAGAAGCACCTCCAATATATAAACACAGACTCCTGTGCATTATTCCACTTTACAAGAACCTCTATGGCAACCTGCTACACAGATCACCAGCCAGCCTCCATACCACCAAGATCGGTTGTGGGTTTTCTGGTTAGAACAACAGTGTTAAGAATATATTTAAGAGAGAGATTCAGACTACCTGCACCTCTGTAATGCCATTGAGAACAACAGAAATACACCAGGGCTAAGTACTCTGCATGCCAACCCCTTTAGGAAAAATATAGGAAAGGAATTTTTTTTGGGTTTTTCCATACAAAAACATTTTCTGCTGAAAGAAGAAGAATTCAAACACAAGACTTAAAATAAAGCTATGCATCTGCACAGTGAAAATAAAGGCCCAATCCAAGGGAATAAACCTTAAATTATAGGAATACCCACACAGCGCAAATTTTGGAGGAACAGTAGCTTGACATTTTTTACCACAATTAAGACACTGTAACAACCTGTAGAGAGAAATCGACAGAAGTAACCCATTTTAAACAAGGATGGATGTGACGTGTAATGCCGATATTGGTCCACTTAGCACTGTCTTGACACCAACTTGGAGCAGTTATTCAGGAAGTCGGGTGGAGGCGTTTCCCAGCTCTGTTATGCGAGATCCAAACGAGCTGACATGGACCGACATGCAAATTGTATGTTGTACCATTTAGATGCAGTCTCTGTCTTCACACTTTGGGTGTCGCTTGCTACTACAGTAGTATGGACACAGTAACTTTAGGATGCCTTTTAACAGAAGAATATCTTATGGTGCTGTTGATGAAAATCTTTTTTTTTTTGAGTCAATATTTCAAAATTATGCATTTTAAACTGAAACTGCTTTATGTTATTTTCTTTTAAATAATAAGATTCGCATTTTGTTAAATAAACTCATGTGTAAAAAAAAAAGAGGACAAGCATACATTCGTTGATGATCTTTGCTATACACACATCATTTCCCAACCTGGTGCCTTCCAAATGCAGGCACACTGGTTAGAAATGTTGGGAATTACTGTCTCTATACATCTGGTGAGTATTAAGTGAGAGACATCTGATTTAAAGAATTTATGTTCCATACTTCAACAACTTTGCAGGATATCTATAAACATTTGAATTAAGTATAATCAGGATTCCATTCAGTACTGCACAACACAGCTGGAATTTTGTGTACACCATGGAATTTCTTTTTCCTCTCCCATCCCCCCATCCTCCCCCCACCCCCAATCTACATACAGAAGGTCCTGCAACCTTCTGGAGCTGATTTGGGAAATTCAAATGAGTCTTACAAGAGAAGAAGGGGAACCAATTCTAGGACTAGATATTTGTTCTGATAGAGAGCTAGAGTGGATCAGGGCACCCTTTCTGTGAGTTAAAAAAGTTTATTAGTGGTTGCAGCCAAGTTAATATGCTCAAAAGAGAAGCAAGAGGGTAATGACAACAGCTGAAATAAAGAAATGAGCAAGAGCCATTAAAATGCAATATATCTACTATTACCTGGTAAAGCACCGCTATCGATTAAGAGTCAGTCTGATGGAGTTTTTAACAACACGAACCATGCCACTTGCTGGAATTGGAGAAGATGAATCTGGCAATTCTTTACTAGAAAGCCGCTGGAAATGAAAACTGAAATCAGATGAGGGAAGCAAGATTCCAGAGATATGAGTACAAGCCTAGTTCAAAGCAACATCTTACATGAACCCTACTACTAAGAGATCTTTCATTTTCATGGGCTCAGCTTCTGTTACTGCTACTGAGGGAGATGGTTGATTTAAAGCTTTTAGCTTGTAAGCCAATCTAGGAGTCCTTGTGGGTGGGTTGCAACCCCTAAAAGTTATTATTTATTAAATTTATATGGCTGCCCAACTCACACACAGTGATTCCAGGTGGCTTACAAAATTAAAATCCACAATATAAAAAACCCATTGGCCTCCCGTTAGAATAAAAGTTAGGAAAAAAAATAAAAGTTAGAATAAAATACGAATTCTATATTAAGTGTGAGCAATGCTTCGGATTTGACAAGAGATACTTCAAAACTGACATCAGCCTTCAGCTTCCTGCTGCAGCCTCATAATCCTGATCAGACATGGCTGTTTTAATAACTCACAGACAGGTACGGTGTGCTCTGAAGCACCTCTTCCCAATCAAATCTAAACTGCTGCACAGCCGTTATACAGTGGGGCAAAAAAGTATTTAGTCAGCCACCAATTGTGCAAGTTCTCCCACTTAAAAAGATGAGAGAGGCCTGTAATTGACATCATAGGTAGACCTCAACTATGAGAGACAAAATGAGAAAACAAATCCAGACAATCACATTGTCTGATTCGGAAAGAATTTATTTGCAAATTATGGTGGAAAATAAGTATTTGGTCAATATCAAAAGTTCATCTCAATACTTTGTTATATATCCTTTGTTGGCAATGACAGAGGTCAAACGTTTTCTGTAAGTCTTCACAAGGTTGGCACACACTGTTGCTGGTATGTTGGCCCATTCCTCCATGCAGATTTCCTCTAGAGCAGTGATGTTTTGGGGCTGTCGCTGGGCAACACGGACTTTCAACTCCCTCCAAAGGTTTTCTATGGGGTTGAGATCTGGAGACTGGCTAGGCCACTCCAGGACCTTGAAATGCTTCTTACGAAGCCACTCCTTCGTTGCCCGGGCGGTGTGTTTGGGATCATTGTCATGCTGAAAGACCCAGCCACGTTTCATCTTCAATGCCCTTGCTGATGGAAGGAGGTTTGCACTCAAAATCTCACGATACATGGCCCCATTCATTCTTTCCTGTACACGGAACAGTCGTCCTGGTCCCTTTGCAGAGAAACAGCCCCAAAGCATGATGTTGCCACCCCCATGCTTCACAGTAGGTATGGTGTTCTTTGGATGCAACTCAGCATTCTCTCTCCTCCAAACACGATGAGTTGTGTTTCTACCAAACAGTTCTACTTTGGTTTCATCTGACCATATGACATTCTCCCAATCCTCTTCTGGATCATCCAAATGCTCTCTAGCAAACTTCAGGTGGGCCCGGACATGTACTGGCTTAAGCAGGGGGACACGTCTGGCACTGCAGGATCTGAGTCCCTGGTGGCGTAGTGTGTTACTGATGGTAGCCTTTGTTACGTTGGTCCCAGCTCTCTGCAGGTCATTCACTAGGTCCCCCCGTGTGGTTCTGGGATTTTTGCTCACCGTTCTTGTGATCATTTTGACTCCACGGGGTGAGATCTTGCACGGAGCCCCAGATCGAGGGAGATTATCAGTGGTCTTGTATGTCTTCCATTTTCTAATTATTGCTCCCACAGTTGATTTCTTCACACCAAGCTGCTTGCCTATTGCAGATTCAGTCTTCCCAGCCTGGTGCAGGTCTACAATTTTGTTTCTGGTGTCCTTCGACAGCTCTTTGGTCTTCACCATAGTGGAGTTTGGAGTGTGACTGTTTGAGGTTGTGGACAGGTGTCTTTCATACTGGTAACAAGTTCAAACAGGTGCCATTACTACTGGTAATGAGTGGAGGACAGAGGAGCCTCTTAAAGAAGAAGTTACAGGTCTGTGAGAGCCAGAAATCTTGCTTGTTTGTAGGTGACCAAATACTTATTTTCCACCATAATTTGCAAATAAATTCTTTCCGAATCAGACAATGTGATTGTCTGGATTTGTTTTCTCATTTTGTCTCTCATAGTTGAGGTCTACCTATGATGTCAATTACAGGCCTCTCTCATCTTTTTAAGTGGGAGAACTTGCACAATTGATGGCTGACTAAATACTTTTTTGCCCCACTGTATGTAGTGACATTTCAGTGAGAGCAAATTATAAAGCATGAAATATTTATGAAAGCCACATAAATATTAAAAATCTTCAGACATCAGTTTTTAGCTCCATTTTTGTTTCAAACACAAATGTTCACTTAATACCTGTGATCTTTGTGTATCAAAAGTTGGAAGAGTCATGGTGTCTTCGAGGCTGTGCTAAAAGGAAGAGAGAAACATAAGAAATTAGTAACAAAATGCAAGGAATAGTGGGCCACAGGCAGCCATTACAAGCCACAGTGACATCACATGCATCATGATGTCACTGCACAAATGATGTCATTTGCACAATAGTGTCATAGCACAAGTGATGGACTTGCACACACACACTCAGACATTCATGCAGTGGACTATTGTCAGGATCATATCATTATTTATTTATTTATTTATTTATTTATTAAATTTCATCACCGCCCATCTCCCCCAAAAGAGGGACTCTGAGCGGTTTACAATAAAGTTAAAAAGATTAAAATACAATAAAAACAAGATATATTACATAACAGATAAATATAAAATATAAAATAACATCCAGGATGGCAGGTAAAGTTCTGATTCAGATTCATGGATACATAAATACGTGTGGACCACTTTAAGGCGCTACAATAAGGAATTCATAGCCCTCCAGTTGCTGCTGAATAGCAACTTTCAGTATATTTCACCACTTACTTTGACATCTGAAACTTGTACAAAGTAATGCAGCATTTCCCTCCCTTCCCATCTCTGAGTCTTGACACTAATGTCTACTTTGATATCAAAATAGAGCTGAATTTGGATAAAAATATACCAAATTATTGAAGACTATGTAAAGCCAGGTTTAGCACCTCGTTTCCACACCTTGAAGACTCCTCATCATATTAGAAATAGTCATCATATGTGCAACACATGCACACATCACTACTGGCTTTTGATCCATTCCTTCCTTCACCTCCCCAACATCTAAACCAAGGTAATAATTGAAAAGGGGAAAAGGCTGGAATGTCTCCTGAATGTTTTGCCAGGAAACAAACTGAGTATATTTAATATAAATTATGGAGTAACATTAAATTAGCTGTAGACCCCACAGCGGGGCAGGGGAGGGGTGGGAATGAACATTACTTATGCCCATTATAGAGCCGTTACTACTAAGATCTGCAGCCAGGAAATCAGAAGACGTGTACTTCTTGGGAGGAGAGCAATGACAAATCTTGATAACATAGTTAAGAGCAGAGACATCACACTGACAACAAAGGTCTGCATAGTTAAAGCAATGGTATTCCCCGTAGTAACCTATGGCTGCAAGAGCTGGACCATAAGGATAGCTGAGCGAAGGAAGATAGATGCTTTTGAACTGTGGTGTTGGAGGAAAATTCTGAGAGTGCCTTGGACTGCAAGAAGATCAAACCAGTCCATACTCCAGGAAATAAAGCCAGACTGCTCACTTGAGGGAATGATATTAAAGGCAAAACTGAAGTACTTTGGCCACATAATGAGAAGACAGGATACCCTGGAGAAGAAGCTGATGCTAGGGAAAGTGGAAGGCAAAAGGAAGAGGGGCCGACCAAGGGCAAGATGGATGGATGATATTCTGGAGGTGACAGACTCGACTGTGGGGGAGCTGGGGATGGCGATGGCTGACAGGAAGCTCTGGCGTGGGCTGGTCCATGAAGTCACGAAGAGTCAGAAGCGACTGAACGAATAAACAAAAAAAACTACTAAGATCTTCACTGTTATTGAAGTCTGAGCCAACTTGGGTGTTTTTCCCCAAGACATCACAATCTCTATGTTCAAAAAATAACTTTCACTCAATTTGAGGCTGTAGTCCTCAGCACAGTTTTGTTATCAGTCATGTAACTGTGTCCCCCTTTCATCAATCAACTTTAACACTCAAGCTGTTTTGGCCCTTCCTCGTGCAAAGAGACACTTACCTTGTCTACATCTTTTAGCCGCTTAAAACCATCTTCAGAGGCTGGTGAATGACCTCTCTTATGCGCAGAGTTCTTTTTAACAGAACCTATTCCATCCAGGTGTTCCTGGGAATGGGCAGAAGCAGGGGCAATCATCGGAGGAATCCTAGTTTGCTCTATGGCCATGGAGACGCTACAGGAACTTAAAGGCAATGCTGTGTCCACTGTAGCTGTAAGATCCAAGTCTGCAGATTGGAGTAATATTAAGTTTTACTTAATGGCCCTAAAAAAGAATTACTTGCTAATTTTCAAGTTGAGTAAAAACAAGAGCCAATACCTGGCACAGACATCACTGACCGAGTGATGGTCCATGGCTTCTCTTGCCTTTCAAATACAGTAGGTTTTTGAAGGACCCCAGACCTGTGAAAAGCAGCAATGGTTAACAAACATTTCAGGGGATGATATTACATTATGATAAAAACCTTCCACAATACCACCAGAAAGCAATTGGTAAAATGGAGGAGAATGACCTCATGGTGCCTGAACAAGAATAGACGAGAATAATTGGAGAGTATCTGTTTAGAAAAAGTCCATTTATTTTAAATACATGGTTTAAGAATACTCTATTCATATGCACACATAGAATAAGAATGAGGAAACTTGAGGGACCTGATTGTTTATGATGAAAGGCTGAGGGAATTAATGAAGGAAGTTCGGTATGATTTAAGAAAAGAGGATTTGGAAGCAGCTTGGAAGAGAGAGAAAAGCATGATGTTACACATGTCATCAATGTCCGTGGATAACAAAAAACATGTAAACAGGGATGCTTGGTAGAATGATGAAGTGAAAGAGGCTGTGAGTGAGGAAAAATGAATTACTGCAAAAATAAGGATAAAGAAATATGATGTGTACAGGAAGAAAAAGATTGTCAAAAAGAATGTAGTCAAAAAGGTCATGGTTAAAATTAAGAGAGAAAGAAAAATGCTTAGTGTTTTTGATGGAAATAAATCGAGAGTGAGTGAAGAAGGATAAACAAGGAGTATTGTCGAAGGCTTTCACGGCCGGAGTTCAATGGCTGTTGTGGGTCTTCCGGGCTGTGTGGCCGTGTTCTGGAAGTTGTGGTTCCTAACGTTTCGCCAGCATCTGTGGCCAGCATCTTCAGAGGGCAGGAGCACAGATAGAAGACAGAGATTTTGCTTCTATCTGTGCTCCTGCCCTCTGAAGATGCTGGCCACAGATGCTGGCGAAACGTTAGGAACCACAACTTCCAGAACACGGCCACACAGCCCGGAAGACCCACAACAGCCAATAAACAAGGAGCCTCCAACAGAGTGACTGGAATTAAAAATAAAACCAATGAGACTATTTGGATGAAACAAAGTGAGGGAATGTTGGAAGAAGCATTTCAGAGATCTGTATGAGAAAGAGGGGAATTGTTCTCTCTTCAAAAGTAAAGGTAGCAAAAGTAAACACAAGAATTACATGGGATAATTTTTTTAAGTGGGCCTGTCAGGGGGTCTGACAGAAATTTGATCAAAAGGATACAAGAAATAACAATGAGCAAAAGTTCGGGAAATGTGGTGCAGTTTTATTCAAGGCAGTGGATGAGCAGACCAGATTTTGCTCTTCAGCCCGTCACTGGGAAGCCAGTTCTCCTATGTCAGCACCACATTAACTGGCTCAAGGATGGGCAAATCATAGCTCATGGGACTATGCCCCATGAATTTGCAGAGCAACTCTTCTCCTCTCCATTTTTGCAAAATATGGGTGCTTTAAATCTCTGCAAGTGCACCCCTTTGACCCCTTAAGTCCTACTAAATCCCTCAAAGCACAAAGAACAGGCTGAACATTTTGCTTCCTCCTATTTTGGGGGTATCGAATCATTCTGGCCTTCCGAGGCCTCAAAAGTCATATAAATACCCATACAAATTACTCATTGCTGACCTAAGCTCTCATCCTTCCAATTCAATAATTGCCATTTTTCCCACTTCATGTAGCTAGAGCAGTGAAGGATGGAGTTGTGAGAGTCTCAACCATGCCACTCTGTAGCAAGAGGTGGACCTTGGGGAAAGGCAGTGGTCTGAGTGCTAATTACTCACATACAGGAGTAGTTTTGCGTTCTCACATCTTAGTAGTAATACTGATGACAGACGCTTGACATAGCCACACAACACCTACCTTTCTATTTCTTTTGAAGAAGATTTGCTGCAATATTCCATGACGTTGCTGAATGACGGAAGAGTTTTGAACTGTGTGGTAACTTCTGCACTACTGTAAGTGTCCAAACAGCTATCATTTACCATTGTCCTTTTCAACACAACCCCACAAGCAGGTCCACCAAGATCAGGCATGCTCTGTTGAGATAATTTCAGTTTAGATACACAGATCTGTAAATGAAGTGTTGTCAGAAAGACCAAAATTTGGGCAAACCTTTTTCCTCTTCTGCAAGAAGTCTGCTGGCAAGTAATAATGGAGTTGTTTCTTCCTCACATGAGTAGCTTCAATCTTCATGCCTTCTTGCAACATGTTGATATTGTTTGCCTGCCTATAAACTAAGATCAAAGATGACAAGGTCAAGAAGTTATCCAACAACTCAGGCAACTTTGATCAGCCTCATAATTTGCTGTTCTGCTACTGCTGGAAGAAGCTCCCCAATCCATAGGGCAGGTATCAGATTGGGGAACTATACTACAATATAATCATCCTATCTTCAGGAAATGGAATGAAGCCATACAGCTCTGCCACACTGTCAGTGAATAGAAACAAAGAAAATGATTTAATCCAGTTTATTTTTGCAATACATATGCACTATGAGTCCTGTGACTTTGGCTCCTGAAGGTGGTCTAATGGTCCTGTCTTACTGGTAGACTTGATTTTACTAGCAGGGTACAAATAGTAGGGGAGGCTAGGGGTACAGGCACAATCATCTTTCCTTCTGGAATCTGACTCTGAATCTGACTCCTAATCAACACTATCCTTTCTGCAGTGAAAGCCTACATAGGTTTTTCAAGAGAATTAAGCAGCAGTCTCCTTTAGCTTATTAGCTTGAGAACATAATGAAATGCTGAAGCATACTGGACAAGTTAACGGGAGCTGGTGTATTACAAACTGTCAGCTGGTTTAAATTCTTGTTTCCTTTAAACCAACATAAAATTATTACATGTTTTCTAACAAAGGTCTTACATAACTTAAAACCAGATCTTGTCCAAGAATGAATGAACGAACAAACAAACAAATAAATAAAAGGGGGAGGGACTGATCTCCCGCCCCCCCAGCAATCTAGCTTGTACAGTTAGTGGGTAAGATGCCAGGCTTGTTGATCGGAAGATCGCAAGTTCGGAGGTTCGAATCCCTAGCCCCGCGTGACGGCGTGAGCTCCCGCACTAGCCTCAGCTCTTGCCAACCTAGCAATTCAAAAGCATGCAAATGCAAGTAGATGAATAGGTACCACTTTGGTAGGTAGGTAACAGCGTTCCGCGCCTGTCATGCAGCCACATGACCGTGGAAGCGTCTTTGGACAACGCTGGCTCTTCAGCTAACAGAGATGAGCACCGGTCCCTAGAGTCGGACACGACTGAACAAATGTGCGAGGGGAACCTTTACCTTTACTTATATATGAATAACTATATATGAATAACTGCATATCCAATGCATTTTATCGTCTAATTTACAGGATTCATTTTTACGCTAGCAGATATTTGCCAAGACATTTAATAAATCTTATTTTTATATCCAGAAATAAATTCCCTTGTCTGTATAGAGCAGTGTTTCTCAACCTTGGCAACTTTAAGATGGGTGGACTTCAACTCCCAGAATGCTGCCTGGGGAATTCTGGGAGTTGAAGTCCACCCATCTTAAAGTTGCCAAGGTTGAGAAACCCTGGTATAGAGGCAGAGGCAGTGGTGTGCTGGTAAGTGTTTAATAACTGGCTCTGCTGGCTCCATTGCTGCTGCCATACTGCTAGCCACCAAACAGCTGATCAGTGTGCCAGGTATGGTGGCTCACCTCTTCTTTCAACTGGCCCGCAAAATTCCAGAAAATTTAACAATCAGCTCTCGCAAGCTGGTACGAGCCAGCTCCAGCACACCACTGGGCAGAGGGCTCTGCTTTCCACTTTGGAAAGCATGTAATGTGATAATGACTTGGCTTTTTCTTTCTTTCCAATGAATACTTCTAAGTTGCTTATGGCAAGGGTCGGAAATGGCGGCTCGCGAGCCACATGCGGCTCTTTGGCCCCTTGAGTGTGGCTCTTCCGCAGCTGAACTCACCCCCGCCCCTTCCACGTGATTGGATCCCGCCCCCAAACTCTTACGCTCTTACGCGCTCTCGCTCTCGCTGTCCAAGGCCGGGGCCACCCGCAGCCGCCCACACCTTGCGCACAGCCCGCGGGGCTCTCTGCCGCTCCCTTCGACGGAGGAGGGACCGGCGTGCCTTGGGAGCTGCTGCTGGCGGCATGTCTGGGCGAGGCGCGCGGGCGGAGCTGCCCGTCTGGCACTTGGGCGCTCCCGAGCCTCTTCCCTTCTCCCTCGCCACGTTCGGGCGTTGAGGCCAGGCAAAGCCGGGCGGTTGCGCAGGGGTGAGGCGAGGAGTCCCGCTCCTGCGCCTACCGCCACATCCGTCCGTTCCCGGCCTCTCTCCCCATATCCGGCGGGTGCCCATGCCAGAATCCCCGCGACCCGGAGGCAGCGACTGCTCGGAGGGCCCCAGCGAGAAGAGGCGCGTGATCCCCGGTGGATCCCTTTGAGGGGCCGCGGGGCTTCCCCGCTTTCCTCCCAAGGAGGCCTCGACGGCGCACCCTCCCGCCCCATCAATCCCCCCACCCCGCCGTTGGGCGTCAGAGGCTGAAAGGATGTGGCAGGAACGGCCCTGGAAAGCGGGGCCTGCGGAGCGCCACCTTTGGGGAGGAGGGTCCAGCCGGCGAGCAATGGCGGCACCGGAGTTTTCGCCGGAGCGCTGTCTGTCGGGAGAGAAAAGCAGCCACCGCACAGGCCCGCTTAAAAAACCACCACCCCGAAACCGCTTTCGAGCCGCCTCTCCGGAGGGTCCCTGCGGTCCCGCGGGGTGCACCCCCCCACCCCGCCGTTCGGCGTCCTCTCCCCCCGCTAACCCGAGCCCTGCGGCGGCCGGGGGAAGCCGAGCCAGGCGGGGGGTGCAGCGGGCCCAGCGGCGCGCTGAGGGCGAAGAGCCGCCTGTTCTCCCCTTGGCCGCCTCCGGTCGCTACAGTCGCCCCGCCGGAACGGAGCCTGGCTTGGCTCCCCCGGCCACCGCAGGGCTCGGGTTAGCGGGGGGAGAGGACACCGAACAGCGGGGTGGGGGGGTGCACCCGGCGGGACCGCAGGGACCCTCCGGAGAGGCGGCTCGAAAGCGGTTTCGGGGTGGTTGTTTTTTAAGCGGGCCTGTGCGGTGGCTGCTTTTCTCTCCCCACAGACAGCGCGGGCGGGCGGGTCCTCTGGAAGGAGGCCGGCCGGAGTTCTGCTTGCAGCGGACGAGTTGCTGCTGGGCCGAGCAGATGCTTTTGAGACCTAACGGCGGGGTTACATCGGGACCGAGTCCGGCCTATCCCCGGTCTGTGTCGCGTTAATGCCGCCCCCTTTCCCACCTGGGAGGCCAGCTTGCAGCGCAAATGGCAGTCGCTTACTGAGCGAGTGCATTTTAAAATCTGCTTAACCACCCCCCCCCCCCGCACTTCTCCCTCTTTGAAAAAGGAAGGCCGGAAAAGCGCAGTTTCAGTCTTGCGTTAAAGGGAGAAGCTGCCCTTAATGACAAGGCCATTCAAGTTGGAGAAACCTCGCGGGATGGGCGGAATTGCTACACAAGCCACACGCCCCATTTCGTTCCTCCTTCCCTATCGCTTAATTGCCAGGCGCTCCTCCGCTGGAAACCCCACGCTGTCTGTCGGGAGAGAAAAGCAGCCACCGCACAGGCCCGCTTAAAAAACCACCACCCCGAAACCGCTTTCGGCGTCCTCTCCCCCCGCTAACCCGAGTCGCTACAATCGCCCCGCCGGAACGGAGCCTGGCTTGGCTCCCCCGGCCACCGCAGGGCTCGGGTTAGCGGGGGGAGAGGACGCCGAACGGCGGGGTGGGGGGGTGCACCCGGCGGGACCGCAGGGACCCTCCGGAGAGGCGGCTCGAAAGCGGTTTCGGGGTGGTGGTTTTTTAAGCGGGCCTGTGCGGTGGCTGCTTTTCTCTCCCAACAGACAGCGCTCCGGCGAAAACTCCGGTGCCGCCATTGCTCGCCGGCTGGACCCTCCTCCCCAAAGGTGGCGCTCCGCAGGCCCCACTTTCCAGGGCCGTTCCTGCCACATCCTTTCAGCCTCTGACAGCGCGGGCGGGCGGGTCCTCTGGAAGGAGGCCGGCCGGAGTTCTGCTTGCAGCGGACGAGTTGCTGCTGGGCCGAGCAGATGCTTTTGAGACCTAACGGCGGGGTTACATCGGGACCGAGTCCGGCCTATCCCCGGTCTGTGTCGCGTTAATGCCGCCCCCTTTCCCACCTGGGAGGCCAGCTTGCAGCGCAAACGGCAGTCGCTTACTGAGCGAGTGCATTTTAAAATCTGCTTAACCACCCCCCCCCCCCGCACTTCTCCCTCTTTGAAAAAGGAAGGCCGGAAAAGTGCAGTTTCAGTCTTGCGTTAAAGGGAGAAGCTGCCCTTAATGACAAGGCCATTCAAGTTGGAGAAACCTCGCGGGATGGGCGGAATCGCTACACAAGCCACACCCCCCATTTCGTTCCTCCTTCCCTATCGCTTAATTGCCAGGCGCTCCTCCCCTGGAAACCCCGCGCTGTCTGTCGGTAGAGAAAAGCAGCCACCGCACAGGGGGGGTGGTTAAGCAGATTTTAAAATGCACTCGCTCAGTAAGCGACTGCCGTTTGCGCTGCAAGCTGGCCTCCCAGGTGGGAAAGGGGGCGGCATTAACGCGACACAGACCGGGGATAGGCCGGACTCGGTCCCGATGTAACCCCGCCGTTAGGTCTCAAAAGCATCTGCTCGGCCCAGCAGCAACTCATCCGCTGCAAGCAGAACTCCGGCCGGCCTCCTTCCAGAGGACCCGCCCGCCTGCGCTGTCTGTGGGGAGAGAAAAGCAGCCACCGCACAGGCCCGCTTAAAAAACAACCACCCCGAAACCGCTTTCGAGCCGCCTCTCCGGAGGGTCCCTGCGGTCCCGCCGGGTGCACCCCCCCCACCCCGCCGTTCGGTGTCCTCTCCCCCCGCTAACCCGAGCCCTGCGGTGGCCGGGGGAGCCAAGCCAGGCTCCGTTCCGGCGGGGCGACTGTAGCGACCGGAGGCGGCCAAGGGGAGAGCAGGCGGCTCTTCGCCCTCAGCGCGCCGCTGGGCCCGCTGCACCCCCGCCTGGCTCGGCTTCCCCCGGCCGCCGCAGGGCTCGGGTTAGCGGGGGGAGAGGACGCCGAACGGCGGGGTGGGGGGTGCACCCGGCGGGACCGCAGGGACCCTCCGGAGAGGCGGCTCGAAAGCGGTTTCGGGGTGGTGGTTTTTTAAGCGGGCCTGTGCGGTGGCTGCTTTTCTCTCCCGACAGACAGCGCTCCGGCGAAAACTCCGGTGCCGCCATTGCTCGCCGGCTGGACCCTCTTCCCCAAAGGTGGCGCTCCGCAGGCCCCGCTTTCCAGGGCCGTTCCTGCCACATCCTTTCAGCCTCTGACGCCCAACAGTGGGGTGGGGGGATTGATGGGGCGGGAGGGTGCGCCGTCGAGGCCTCCTTGGGAGGAAAGCGGGGAAGCCCCACGGCCCCTCGAAGGGATCCACCGGGGATCACGCGCCTCTTCTCGCTGGGGCCCTCCGAGCAGTCGCTGCCTCCGGGTCGCGGGGATTCTGGCATGGGCACCCGCCGGATATGGGGAGAGAGGCCGGGAACGGACGGATGTGGCGGTAGGCGCAGGAGCGGGACTCCTCGCCTCGCCCCTGCGCGACCGCCCGGCTTTGCCTGGCCTCAACGCCCGAACGTGGCGAGGGAGAAGGGAAGAGGCTCGGGAGCGCCCAAGTGCCAGACGGGCAGCTTCGCCCGCGCGCCTCGCCCAGACATGCCACCAGCAGCAGCTCCCAAGGCACGCCGGTCCCTCCTCCGTCGAAGGGAGCGGCAGAGAGGGTGGCCCCGGCCTTGGAGAGCTGGGGTGCAGGGGGACGGGAGCGTCGCCGGCAGCCCGCGAGGACCGGC
Source organism: Charina bottae (assembly GCA_023362775.1). Taxonomy (NCBI): domain Eukaryota; kingdom Metazoa; phylum Chordata; class Lepidosauria; order Squamata; family Charinaidae; genus Charina; species Charina bottae. Next base: position 85,146,042 of record JALMGJ010000001.1, on the reverse strand, counting down.
CATGGAAGGTGAGCGAGGACCAGGGTGGCCGGCCAAGTGCAGCGCAGCCCTTCCACGCGATTGGATCCCGCCCCCAAACCCCGCCCCTTCCACGCGATTGGATCCCGCCCCCAAACCCCGCCCCCTTCCACGCGATTGGCTCCTGCCCGCAAACCTCGCCCCCTTCCACGCGATTGGCCCCCGCCCGCAAACCCCGCCCCCTGGCTCTCGAGCACTTAAAAATGTGCACGAGCATACCAAAATGGCTCTCGGCTCAAAAAGTTTGCCGACCCTTGGCTTATGGCAATGCTCAGCTTTCAAAAATAGCTTTTCCAGCATTTTCTAGGCTGACCAGTTAACTACATTTCACAAGGCACTCTTCCTCTCTAAATAAAAGCCCCAGACACCTCATACATTTTGAAAAGTGAGCCTATTTTTTTTTCCTCTGGGGAAGGACAAGTCCTAATTGGACTTCTGTGAACAGTGATCCAGAGGAGTCCATTGTAAAACTCCTATTGCAGCTTGAGCACCTCAGTGACGCCATGAGCTAAACCGTGAAGGGACACCCAAGATGGGAAGGTCATGGCAGAGAAGTCAGACTAAATACGATCCCTGGGGAAGGTAACGGCAACCCAACCCAGTATTCTTGCCGTGAAAACTAAATGGATCAGTACAACCAGAGATATGTTGGTATACCATCGGAAAATAGGACTCCCAGGACAGAAGATGGTCAAAATGCTACTGGGGAGGAACAGAGGATAAGTTCAATTAGCCCCAGATGTGATGACGCAGCTAGCTCAAAGCCGAAAGAATGGCTAGCGGCCGACGGTGCTGGTTTTGAACGATGAATCCAATGTTCTAAAGATCAACACAGCATAGGAATCTGGAATGTAAGATCTATGAGCCAGGGCAAATTGGATGTGGTTACTGGGGAGATGTCAAGATTAAATATAGACATTTTGGGTGTCAGTGAACTGAAATGGACTGGAATGGGCCACTTCACATCAGATGACCACCAGATCTACTACTGTGGACAAGAGGACCACAGAAGAAATGGAGTAGCCTTCATAATTAATAATAAAGTGGCTAAAGCAGTGCTTGGATACAATCCAAAAAACGATAGAATGACCTCAATTTGAATTCAGGGTAAGCCATTTAACATCACAGTGATCCAAATATGCGCCCCAACCACAGATGCTGAAGAAGCAGAAGTAGATCAGTTCTATGAGGATCTGCAGCACCTACTGGATAATACGCCAAAAAGAGATGTTACCATCATTACAGGAGACTGGAATGCTAAGGTGGCTAGTCAAACGACACCTGGAATTACAGGTAAGCATGGTCTGGGAGAACAAAATGAAGTGGCACATAGGCTGATAGAATTTTGCCAAGACAACTCACTGTGCATAACAAACACTCTCTTCCCGCAACCTAAAAGACGACTTTATACATGGACTTCACCAGATGGTCGACACCGAAATCAGATTGACTACATCCTTTGTAGCGAAAGGTGGCGGACATCTATACAGTCGGTAAAAACAAGACCTGGAGCTGACTGTAGTTCAGATCACGAACTTCTTATTGCACAATTTAGAATCAGACTAAAGAGAATAGGGAAGACCCACAGATCAGTTAGATATGAGCTCACTAATATTCCTAATGAATATGCAGTGGAGGTGAAGAATAGATTTAAGGGACTAGATTTAGTAGATAGGGTCCTAGAAGAACTATGGACAGAAGTTTGCAACATTGTTCAGGAGGCAGCGACAAAAAACATCCCAAAGAAAAAGAAAACCAAGAAGGCAAGATGGCTGTCTGCCGAGACACTGGAAGTAGCCCAAGAAAGAAGGAAAGCAAAAGGCAACAGTGATAGGGGGAGATATGCCCAATTAAATGCAAAATTCCAGAGGTTAGCCAGAAGAGATAAGGAATTAATCAAGTGGCCGGGTGTGAGACCGTTTTTCAAGTTGGGTTCACGAGAACAGTTGGGAGTGTTGCTGCTGTACCAGCCTCCCTGCTGCGTAGCAACCTCCCTGTCTGAGCTGCTCGAGGCTGTCTCAGGGCTGGCAGTGGAGTTCCCCAGACTTATGGTTCTGGGGGACTTCAATCTGCCGTCTCTGGGATGGACCTCGGAGGCGGCTCGGGAGTTCATGGCTACCATGGCAGCTATGGGCCTGTCTCAGATTATTCGTGACCCGACTCGTGACAGTGGTCTCACCCCGGACTTAGTTTTCTTGTCTGAGCAGTGGCAATGTGATCTGAGGGGAGAGCTACATCTTTCCCCATTGTCATGGTCAGACCATGCCCTGGTGACCTTGAGACTCTCTTGTGCTGCCCCACTCCGCAGGGAGGCGGGACCTATTCGATTGGTCCGCCCCCGGCGACTGATGGACCCAGTGAGGTTTCAGAAGGAGCTGGGGGTTATTCCCAAGGACTTGCTTCACGGTCCAGTGGAGGTCCTGGCCGCGGCCTGCAATAAGGCCGCGGCCGGAGCCCTGGACAAGATCGCGCCTATGCGACCTCTCCGTCCCTGCTCGGCCCACTGCTCTCCGTGGTTTACGGAAGAGTTAAGGGCTTTGAAAAGGGTTAAGAGACGTCTAGAGCGCCGCTGGAGAAAGACGAAGACTGAATTTGACTGGACACAATCTAGAGCCGCAGTTAAGGCCTACCTTGTGGCGGTAAGAGCGGCGAAACGTGAATATTTCTCCGCTCTTATTGTGTCCGCAGAATGCCGCCCGACGGCCCTTTTTAAAATTACAAGATCTCTTTTGGGTCGGGAGCAGGGAGAGACCCATTTACAGGGCCGATCGGAAGAGTTTTCTGAACATCTGCAGGACAAAATCGCTCAAATTCATTCCAAGTTGGACTCCAAGCGTGAGACAGGATCTGTGGAGATGCCAGGGGCTCGTACTTACCCTGTTATCTGGGAACAGTTTGACCCTGTTGTGCCTGATGAAGTAGACAGGATCCTCCGGACTGTGAACACCACCACATGCCAGCTTGACCCATGTCCCTCCTGGCTGGTGAAGTCATCCAGTGAGGTGACATGTGGTTGAGTCCAGGCGATGATTAATTTGTCCTTGAGTGAGGGGGTGTTCCTGGCGGCCTTCAAGGAGGCGCTGGTGCTCCCCCTCCTCAAGAAGCCGTCCCTGGACCCTACTATTCTGGGCAACTTTCGCCCAGTCTCCCACCTTCCCTTTTTAGGAAAGGTGGTTGAGAAGGTGGTGGCGTGGCAACTCCAGAGGATTCTGGAGGAAACAGATTATCTAGACCCCTTCCAGTCAGGTTTCAGGCCGGGATATGGGACGGAGACCGCATTGGTCACACTTATGGATGATCTCTGGCAAGAGCGGGATGGAGGGAGTGCGTCCATCCTGGCTCTCTTAGATCTCTCAGCGGCTTTTGATACTGTCGACCACGGTATACTTTTGAGATGGCTCAGGGAGTTGGGGGTGGGCGGCGTGGTTTTGCGCTGGTTCGCCTTCTTCCTCCGGGGCCGTTCCCAGTCGGTGTTGATAGGGGAGGAGAGAGCTGACCCGCGGCCCCTGGTTGTGGGGTGCCGCAGGGGTCGGTCCTCTCTCCTCTCCTATTCAACATCTACATGAAGACCCTGGGCGAGATAATCCGTCACCATGGGATGAGGTATCACCAATATGCGGATGATACCCAGTTGTACATTTCTATCCCGGGTGAAGTAGGTGATGCGGTCGATGCCTTATCTCAGTGTCTGGAGGCTGTGGGGGTCTAGATGGGGAACAACAGGCTTCAGCTGAACCCTGGTAAGACGGAGTGGCTGTGGATTGATGGCCCCCCTAAATCCGGGAAGTTGTCATCTTTGGTTCTGGGTGGGGTTGCACTACCTCACTCGGATCCAGTGCGGAATCTGGGGGTCCTCCTGGACTCGCGACTCCTGCTCGAAGAGCAGGTGGTAGTCGTGGCCAGGAGGGCCTTTGCACAACTTCGAGTTGTGAGCCAGTTACGCCCTTTCCTGGATCGGGAGGCCCTCCGAACAGTCACTCATGCCCTTGTCATAATAATAACGGGGATAGTTTTGATGGTGTGGTCAGTGAGTTAGAGCCAGACATCCTGAAGAGTGAGGCTGAATGGGCCTTAAGAAGCATTGCTAATAACAAGGCAGCAGGAAATGACGGTATCCCAGGTGAACTGTTTAAAATCTTGCAAGATGATGCTGTCAAGGTGATGCATGCCATATGCCAGCAAATTTGGGAAACACAAGAATGGCCATCAGACTGGAAAAAATCAACTTATATCCCCATACCATAAAAGGGAAACACTAAAGAATGTTCAACCTATCGAACAGTGGCACTTATTTCACATGCCAGTAAGGTAATGCTCAAGATCTTGCAAGGCTCCAGCAATTCATTTTCTGGAGGCATTGTAGTGGGGAGCTGATAGTGGATACCCACGCAACTTTATCAAAAAGTGCCTGACCACTCAACCCACTACAGCAGAGCTTTCCAAACTGTGTGTCGTGACACAAAAGTGTGTCGTCACACACAGTCTGGTGTGTCGCCACACAACCCGGAAGCGCTGATGATGATCAGCGCTTCCGGGTTTTCCCGCGGTGACACACCAACGGCGGTGCGCAAAAACCTAAAAGCGGCAGCAGCGCTTCCGGATTTTTGCGCACTGCCACAACGGCAGCACTTCTGGGTTTTCCCGCGGCGACACACCAACAGCGGAAAGCCCTGCACTACAGCAAAACCAACAGAAGCTATGAAAAGGATTACACTGCCATACATCAGAAACATCTCAGAAACTACCAACAGACTGTTACAACCACATGGCATCACCGTAGCACATAAACCAACCAAAACCCTTCAGAACATCTTAAGTAACCCAAAAGACCCAGTAGCCCAAGAAGAAAAAACAGGAGTTATCTACAACATACAGTGTAAGGACTGTAACAGCCACCATGTAGGACAGACAGGCAGAAGACTAGCAGAGTGCATCCACGAACACCAACTAGCAGTCAGAAGACATGATGAAAACTCCTTAATCTCACAACACATGGACAGACTCAACCATACTTTCAACTGTGAAACTGTGAGCACCCTAGACTAAGCCAAATCCAAAAATGCTAGAGAATTCCTGGAAGCTTGGCACTCAGACAAAGCAGCCATCAACAGACACATAGAGGTAAACAACATTTACATACCATTCAAAAGAGACAATAGAAAAGCCAAAAGACCAGAACACTTCCTCGCCAGCAATCAACACCCAGATATGCAAAGATTAACACCAAGATTAACACCAGATGAACAATCAAACAGTACATTACACCTTAATCAAGGAACTATTAACTTAGTCAATCAACCAAACAGCAAACAACAGCCCAATCAAGGAACTCCTAAGGGGAGAACAACACCTCCACCAACACAAGCAGGACAAGCCACAATATATAAACAGTAAGCAAGTCCCACTCCCTTTTCACACTGAAGTTGTTGCCTAGTCTGGCAATGAAATGTCTGCAAGAAAACAAGGCTCAAAGAACACCAAGGACTCCACGGAGAAAAGTTTACCTGTATCTGTGAATGACTGGATATCATAGGTTAAGTCAATGCTTACACTCTCTGTGTTCTCCAGTTTCTTAAAAATTATTCCCAGAAACCACATTGACACATAGTCACTCCTAGAGGGAGAGACACAAAACAACATATTAACAAAAAGCCCCAGTCCCAGCAGTGTTGTGGGTAAGGGTTAAATGCAAATTACTTATGCATTAGACTGATTTCTTTGCAGAGCTTCAGACATAAATATAATAAAGAACAAAATTACATGTTACAAAGGAATTGTGGACTTTGTGATACTAATGAAGAGTGAACAATGTGTCAGGACCTGTGGACTGTATGGAGTGCTCAGCTGGGCCAAGCATGCATACTAACTGCACACATATAAACCTGCATGCACACATTCATAACTGGACCAGAGAGAGAGATGCACACACAAAATCTCTCTCAGCTATAGTGTGCTCACTGGAAAAGGAAGGTGAATCTTTCCCAATCTAACTGAGATGGATAGACAGAGAAGGTTTTACCAAAAAACTGCCATTTTACATTTGTTCTCCTCTCTGCTGACTTGTTTCCCTGCTTCCACACTATTGATTTTCTGAAAGGCCCTGTTCCTGTAAGGCCCAAACCACCACAGATCTCCCACCCTTCACAAGCTCTGGCGTCTGCACTGAGAGGTTTTCCTTGGCCTTGGAGTCAGCAGGAACAGGGCTTTCAGAAAACTCGCACAGCAGCTGCCCCACAGGGAAGTCTGGGGATGGCATTTTTTAATTTTATTTTATATCCCTTTTATTATTTTTATAAATAACTCAAGGTGGCGAACATACCAAATACTCCTTCTTTCTCCTATTTCCCCCACAACAACAACCCTGTGAGGTGAGTTGGGCTGAGAGAGAGTGACTGGCCCAAGGTCACCCAGCCGGCTTTCAGGCCTAAGGCGGGACTAGAACTCTCTCTCTCCTGGTTTCTAGTCCGGAGCCTTAACCACTAGACCAAACTGGCTCAAGGGTTGCATATGGTCTGTAATCCTCCCTACCCCTCTGGGACTTATTATGAGAACCAGGAATATAATCAGCCAGGAAGAAGCTGAACTATTTCCCCACCAGCTGATTCGGTTGCAAAACAGTCTGTCTGTCCTTATCCCCACCTGGCCAGGCAGGCAACAATGAAAGGAGGGCAATGTGCAAAGGCAGGGGCAGAATAAGCAACCTTATTCCCATTAGTTAGTCATTCCTTGCAAACACTCCCTTCCATGCTTTTATTCCTTTAGGCCATGTGCATTTACAAACACAGTACTTATTTACATTCTAATCCCTTTGAAAAAACAAAAACCAACCATATTAGCCATAAAAAAAAATCCAAACTCCCTACTTTATTCGGCAATTCAAGGTTACAAAACATGTAATCTTTCCAGTCTCTAGGGATTATCAGGCAGGTTGGTTTAACAAAAATAGAGGGAAATGGTAAGTGTTGGGGATATTCAAGCTAAATCTGTGTTAATTAGATGGCCCCTTTTCTGAGGGTGCCCCAACCCCTTGAGATTTGGTGGGCCCTATTAGCCTTCTGGAGGGCTGTGAAAACCTCGCATTGGGCTAGGATCAAAGTGAGCCCAGCAAATGTGAATGTAGAGTAAGTGGGATGTTACGGTGCTGTGGTTCAGATATACGGTGTTGTTGTGGGGTTCAATTGGTCATATTTATTCTGTTTTTACTGAATGTCATTGTGAGCTGCCTAGGATTATCATGTATAAGACAGGCAGCCATGTAAGTTTTCTAAATAAATAATAAATGGAATGCCAATGTAATATAAAATCCAACCGTTCATGTTGTGGTACCTCAAAGTCCTCAAATTAATTATGACATAAATCAACTGTGTTGTTTGTGCTACAACACAATGAAAAGACAGACTAGCTACGCAAGGTTTTTTGACTAGCAGCGTTAGCCTCACTCCAAAAACAGGCACCAATACAACACAATACAATAGTGTTGATATTAACTCACTCTTTGTACTGATCCCTGTTCCCACTGAAGGACTGTGGATTTACATGGGCAAGGGTAATAAATTCATTCCTCTCCAAGTGTCCAACAAGCACACGGATTTTAGACTCCACCAAGCCAACCCTAGGAGGAAGAAAATAAGCCTCCATCAGCAATTGTTCCAGAACACCAAGGACTTCCAACCAATGGAAACATGGCAGCATGCAATCTGAGGGCACAATGCATGAAACACACGAGAGAAATTTAACATTGGAAAATATTAATTTCTCTTTCTTTTCAGCATTTAGAATTCTCTACATCCATAGGATGAATGCTTTCTTATTTTAGAAATAAAAATATCCACCACAAGTTTGAGGCACGTAGGAAAAAAAGCAGTAAATTAAAAAGCACCAGATAATCAACAGACAACAAAACTCTGTGTCAAACAGCTGCTATATTTATTTATTTAAATTTGACTTAGGAAGAATGTTGATACTGATTTAGGAGGTAACAACATCTCCTTTCCTAAAGGATCAAGTTATATACCATCCATCAGGGCCAAAGTAGCCTTTGTGATCAGAATTGCCTTTCTTCAGGTTCAGATCATAGAACATAATCAACCAGGGCTAATCTGATAGTCTTGTTGGGCTACTAAATTATTGCAAAATGTATGGTTTCTAAGGTGGTCTAAATGTTTACAAATACCGCAAATCGGTTGGAGTATAAAGATGGGGGAAGTTATCTACTTTTCCAAGTAGCTTTATTTTTTTCCCCCTTTTTAATATTCATAAACAATAAAATAATAATACATATTATTAAAAAAACTATCTGCAAACTGTAGAAAAGCCTTTCAGTTATAATTTCATGTGTGATTTCAGCTTGTGAGTTGAACTTAAAAGCCGTTTTTAATTTTTAAAGGACAGTAGTTGCAAAATGGTCTTCTCCCACAAGAATCAAACTGCATATTTAAGTTCTTCCTCAAATGATCCGCTGAATGAAAGCCTTCTCAGTGAGGTTTGCTGTCCCTTTATTTTTTTCAGCATCTGGGTGAAGATCTTTTGGGGGTGGTCTGGAAAGGTCTTTTAAATTTCCCATGTCCTCTGGACTTGTTTAAAATCTATGTATCTAAGGGTCCCTCCTTGTGGGGGAAATGGGCGGGATACAAATGTGATAAATAAAAATAATAATAAATGTTGTGAATTTTCCTTTATTAACATATTTTATCTTATGCTCCTTTGTATTACATTTTATGTTGCTTTTATGCTTTCATGGCAAGAACAAGAAAATATAAGAGGGCTACCTCTGCATTATTAACTACAGCAAGACCTTTGACTAAGAAGTTCATGCCAGAATGTGGAACTCATGGCGTGTCAGAGCATCTGATTATTCTTCTGAGGAACATTTACAATTAACAAGAAGCTACTGTAAGTAGTGAACTTGGAAACACAGTGTCTCAGAATAGGGAAGGAGGTAAAACAATGGTGAATATTGTCTGTTAAACTGATGCAACAAATATGTTATAAGAATAACAAGATTCAAAAAGATGACAACTGGAACCAAAACTGGAACTTGAAACACTAACAGTCTGAGATATAGAAACAATACCAGTTTGTTAGCTGAAAGTAAAAACTTAAAAGAGCTTGTTATGAAAGTAAAAATGAAAAATCAGTGTTAATGCTAAATATTAAGATGACAACTAGCATTAGTGAATTTACAATTGAAAATGAAGACGTGATTGTGGTACCTAGTTTTATTTTAACTTAAAAATATACATGGATAATTACAGAAAAGTAAAGAGGACATTAATTGTAGGGACAGAATGCAGTGTTAAACAAGATCAGGAAGGATGATACAGTATTCCTAAGACAAATATCAGAATATTTAAAGCAAGGGTCTTCTCAGTGGTGATGTATGTTTGTGAAAACCAAACACTGAAAAAAAGGTATACACCTTGGAATTTTAGATCTGGAGATGTTTACTAAGAAAGTTATTATATGGGCCCACCAAAGCAAAACTAAAAGCCATGGAAATACAAGTTTGCGGGCTTCGTTGCCATGTCATACTTTTTCTGATAATAGCCAGGAATCAGGGTGAATGAATGAATGAATGAATCAATCAATCAAGCCAAAGAGCACTTACGCCTTAGAAAGTTCAAAGGATCCATTGACTTGAAGCATAACAATCTGCCAGCAGGAAAAAACAGAGGCAGAACTACAAGAGTTGACTATAACTGTCCACAGCTTGAGCACTAGAGAATTCCAGGAGCTGGTCTGAAAGAGTCCAAATGCAGAGCAAGGGTGACAGGAATGCAGGTCTAGAATAAGTTTTTTTTTTCAACAGAGGGGAAGGGGCCTGGAAGCTGCTCTTACATAGTCCCATGTGCTAGTGTGGCTTGATCAGCACTGTTACTACCCTCTCCTCTCAAGGAGGCATGCCATTCGCCTTTGCTCAGTCCTTTGTAGCTGCCACGTGTTCTTGAGGGAGGTATCCTGCCAGAATCTGGCCCCTGGGTCTCACTTGCTAAGGCTCATTGTCTCCTGAAGCTGCCATAAATGCTAATTACCTGTTGACTCTTCAGGCTGCTGGTCTATCTCTTTAGTTTCTGACTCGGGGATTCAGACAAGACCATAATAACCACGGACAGCAAGAGGAATCAATGAATCCATCCTGGACTAATTAATCATTGGTTGCTCCCTTGAGGTTACAGTATGTTTAAACAGAAACTCATATTTGAGGCATGCAACGTGTGCATATGATAGACTATTAAAACAACTATTATGATTGAAGAGAGGAGGAAGAAGAGGAGGAGAATGAATAAGGTGGATGATCAGGATCAAAGACATCATTGGAATGTCTTTGGAAGAGCTATGGGTTTTCACTGGTGACAATCAAGATGGAGACATTTGTCCATAGAGTCACCAGAGACCTGGCCCAGCAAAAAAACACCTATCTATATTCAATCTTGTACTCCAATTGTCTGTATTGGTTTATTCTGAACTGAACTTTATTATGGGATGACATATAACAATTCTGATCTTTTTTAGTACATGCAAACTATGTTTATATACTAGGCAAAGCCATAGTTTGTTAAATAAATCATAACTGGCTTGGCTGTGCATAGTATGCCAAGCCATGAATTATGATTTATGAACCACAATGAGTGGCTTCAAACAATATACTAAGCCAAAGCAAACAAACCACATTATGGCTTAGTAGAGTGTAGTCATAAGGCAAAGATAGTATGGTTGGAAATTGGACTGATCTGATATTAAACAGGAATTACGTGATGGGTGGGCCTAGAAGAGTGTACATTCTGCAACTCTCTTGATGTCGTTGTGTGCAGAGAATTCAACATTCTGAGAATCTCATTTTTTTTCAATATTTTTAAATCTCTTCATCCATGTAGAAATGTCTGAAATTATGTGGTTAAAGCTTGTCAAAATACAGAAATCAGAGCCGGTGGTTAAATAAATTAATTGAAATCTTAAAAAAGAATCATTTGAATAACTTGTAGAACAATTTGTACAGAATAAATGAGATTATGTTGATTTCCTGCTCATACATTGTGAATGATCTAGGCATGTTATTAATTTGAATACTTGAATATAAGTGTTCAATCAATTTGGAAAATAAATCTTGTTGTTCCTAATGAAGACTATGAGGGCAAGACACCAACATTTTCCCCCACCTCCCTTCTGAAATGCTTTCATTTTAAAACGAAAAGCTAACATCAGTTTTATTATCAGCATTTAAAGAATAGGCTTACCATTCCAAATGATGTTCTTCAGTTGAAGAAACAGCAGTCAATACAATATAATGCCTGGAAATGTAGAGAGCTAAAATTTGATAAATTTTTAAGAGTTTTAGTTTTAAAAATGTCCCTCTACCACTCAACCTTCAATTCCTTTTAATCTTATTTATAACATTCTCTCCTCTAAAATCTTGATGTGTACCGATGTTCTTCTCCCACATCTTTACATCTCTTCTCTGGCCCTGTTGCCTGCTTCACAATATTCAATGCATAAGGCTGAGGAGGCTTCTGCAGCATTCAAGAGTGGTAGATGAGCTTGTTTTAAGCAACCCAGTTTATCAAAAATGGAAACTAGAACAAAGGATGGTTGATTGACATAGAGATTAATGCCTAACACAAATTCATGATACCTATTACAGGAAATACAGCATAGGTAGCAGTTGAAGGATCAACCAATTCCTCTTTTAGCCAATATATAATATTGGTAACCAAAACTGGATGTACATTTCACAACCATTTTGGAACAGCTAATCTGACTTTAGCTGTTCCAAACAGTATTTCCAAAAACATTCAAAGTGCTCATTATAATTTATAGAGCTGCGCAAAATGTGGGACTCAGTTATCTAAAAGCCGCCTTATTTCTACACGATGGATTGAATAAATAAGGCATCTTGTCCTATCTTTAAAATTCCTGTGCAGTGCTGAACATGTTTTGTTGATTTCATCCACCTTTCCATAAGAACATAACATAAATCTCCACATGAAAAAAAATATCTACACACTGTTGAACAGAAAATCAATACATTCCTTCTTGTTTACCAGGTATTAGCAGTCTACTATTAGATTAGTATTCATGTTAGTAGGATAATATTCTGCGCTGCATTTGAAGAGAGCAGCCTGGTCTATTAGCCAGTATGCTGCTGCTACAACCCTCCAACATTTGCTACCCGAGGAAGGTGCCTTACTTTGTGTAATGATAAGGCTGGCCTTGGGTGCAGCTGTTTGCAGTTCCGTCGCCAAGACTGGATAAATTGTCTGGGTGCAGATTACATCCTCTAACTTTGGTAGCATTTGTACCATTTCATGGGCTGACTATAGGATAATACAATACATTTCAAAAATAACAAATTAAATATTAAGATTAATATGGAGTCACTATTGCAAATATATATTTCCTAACAAAGTTGAGTCCCCTACCCTGCCCATTTATCACCAGGCAAATGCTTTTATTGCATCCAGGTTTCTGTGTGTTTCCAACACATTCAAATTAATCTTGGATTTTTTTTAATCTGCCGTATTTCCATTGTTGTTTTTTTATTATATGTTTATATCCATAAGATGCTTAGGATGCCTTGCTAGCTAAAATGCAGGACACTGAGTTGTTGAAATGTGAATTCTGAAACCCTAGGTGATCTCACATACTTATACTTTTGAAAAAAGTTGGGTGGCTCAAGCAGCTTTGGCCAATCCGATTTTCCTTGAAGAATTTCATCTGTAACCATGAGACCTGTTTAAACATAACACACCTATAGTAAGTGCTTTATAATAAAGTTATAAATCCAGAAGTGTCAGTCCAGAAAAGGCACAAAGGCCACTGAGACTAAGAATAATAGGAGTTCTAAACCGTATCAGAACTCATCAAGAACTTCCCTCAACCTCTACTACCCAATTGTTTTTTCCGGCTGCTCCCATTCTAGCAATCTCCCCATTGGGGTGAATTGTAAATGGTGCGGCACCACCACCTCAACTCTCCCTATTCCCAGGACTGGCATCCTATCCCATACTGCATGGTAATACTTTGCATCCCATCTTGGATAGTCACTAGTGAGAGCCAGAGGCAATAAAGAAACATACAGCTAAATCACATAACGCAATTTGATAAATGGATGTTATCAGAAATAAGACAGGGAATATGAAGAGAGGAGGGGAGCAACAGTCCAATGTGACCTTTAGCTCTACCCTTCCACAGCATCCAGGTCAAGGCCACCAGTCCCACATTTCTACAATTTCTTCCCTGTTCCTTGAAACAAGAGCTGACTACAAGAGAGACTTCTCTGTGAACCTTTTTCTCCCCATTCTCTCCAGTCCAGAGCTTTCCAAACTTTTCATGTTGGTGACACACTTTTTAGACATGCATCATTTCGCGACACTCTCTTACAGCAGGGCACAAGGCAGGCACTAGGACCTGCGCAGAATCACAGCAGGTTTGGAGGCAGCAAGGCACAAAGCAGGCACTAGGACCTGCGCGGAATCCTGGCAGGGCTCGGAGGCAGCAGCAGCCGCGACACACCCAGACACTGCAGCCGACACACTAACGTGTCCCGACACACAGTTTGGAAAGCTCTGCTCCAGTCCAATGAGCGATTCTGCTCTGTCATTTTTATGACGGCCATCGTTTTCCATTAAAATGCTGGAGAATAAGGATAGGTGTAAGGTAAAGGTAAAGGTTCCCCCCGCACATTTGTGCAGTCGTGTCCGACTCCAGGGGCCGGTGCTCATCTCCATTTGTTAGCCAAAGAGCCAGCGTTGTCCGAAGACGCTTCCACGGTCATGTGGCCGCATGACACGCGCGGAACGCTGTTACCTACCCACCGAAGTGGTACCTATTAATCTACTTGCATTTGCATGCTTTCGAATTGCTAGGTTGGCAAGAGCTGGAGCTAGTGCGGGAGCTCACTCCGCACGCAGGGCTAGGGATTCGAACCTCCAAACTTGCAATCTTCCTATCAACAAGCCTGGCGTCTTACCCACTGAGCCACCACGCCCCAAGGATAGGTGTAGGACTGAGCAAAAACAGCAACAATGACACGAACGCTGTTGTTTCTTGCATCAGTAAAGATATACCTGGGGGGAAGGGAGAACGAGCTCAGCCTTCCTACCACCGCTAATAAATTGCCTCAACCCTGAAACACTCAGGGAGAAATTGATCCTCTTCCCCAGAGAATGTCTACTTGCCTAAATTTTGCTGAGGGGAAATAGGGGGAAGAACATTAGGAAGCTACTTTTGCTTACCCCTCACCCTTGTCCTTTTAAGAAACATCTGTAACAGCCAGATACTAATACAGAAATAGCTTTATCCATTAATATCTATATGATAGTTTCATGTATTTTTCTATGGCTGTTTGCGATTTATTGCTTTTGTAAGTGGCTTAGATTCATTTTGACTGGAGTGGTATTGTAATAAATAAATAAATAAATGAAACCTATCATTATGGCCCATCTTGTAGAAAATAACAATATTGATCAATGAAAATGCATTCCTACAAGACTGATACTGAACAAAAGTGACCCAGAGCACTTCTTTGTATCCAGTCAGAAGAGGAAAAAAGTAACTCTCTTCAAACAGGAGATTATCCAGCAAATAATAAACCATTCTTTCTCTGCTATGCGAAATATAAAAGAGGCAACGGAGAGATCAAGATGGCTTACCATATTTGAATTCTTCTACCATGACTGCTCGGGTCGACGTGGACACATTATATGTGGAGTTCTGCTGTGGGTAGGCTGGAGTGATGATGGGCATCAGATGATACCGGTCAGCTGGATTTACCTGTCACAGATGAATGGGTGATTCCATGAAGAACTAGGTTTCAGAATATGCACCAGAAATCTCACCAACTACCAACTCAACAGCTGGCCTTTAGAAAACCAAATACAAATTTAAGCCTTCACCTCCATTTGAAACAGGGGAATATAATAGCAACCTGCCGTATAGTGATTGTTGCCATTATACCAAAGATGTCCAGAAAGTGCTCTATAGCTGCTAACTAAAGTTTGGCATTCAATAGAAAATGCAGAGAAAGCACCTTCATTTATTAGGGGAACATCCTTTCCCCACTCAGAACAGAGAGTCCCAAAGCAGCCAATAAGTCCAAAGCAATTAAAAAATAGCCCAAAATATAGTAGCATAATCACAAAACTGATTACAAGGCATACTACATCACAATGTCCCAGTGCCCTGCATGTGTTTTCTCTTGAAACGAGACAGGGATGTTCAGCATCAGAGGGAGACTTTGCTCCCAACGTTAGCTGTTCTCCTCTGTGAAAACTTCCTCTCCTCCCATGTAGCCCCATGGAACTCAAAGACCCTCACAGAACAGATAATCCATTTGGAAGAGGAAGGGCTACTGAAGTACTCATGGGTACTGAAGAGCCCTCCATCAAGAGTTGCCACTGTTGTCATCTCAAAGTGGTGTGCTTTACAAACCCTGGGGTCCCAGACAGGCAAGTTGAGATTGCTCTCTTCAGGTTGTTTCAGCAAGACAGGATTGGGCCATTCCCTGCAAGTGAGAGAGATAAGTGCTAGTTCTAGAGAGGAGGCAACCCATGTAAACTTTCATTTGTTTCCAACAATACACTGCATATGGCCTCAGAATTTGCTCTGTCCATTATGATTAATCTGCACACAATGTATATATAGGGAATCTGACAAAACATGAAGAACTACATGTAGGAGCTATAGATCATAAACCGTGGAAGCATGAGATATACCTGCCTTCCCCAATTCGCTGCCCTCCAGGTGTGTTGGACTAGAGCAACCATAACTTCCCACCAGCACTGCCATGCTAGCCAGAAGTGGATGCAGGTCAGTCATGTCTAGTGGTTGCCAGGTTGGGAAAGCATATTTTATACCAATGCCAGCTTTTTGCAAACAAATACTAAATGCAAGGGAGATTCATTTCCTGGCATGTAACCAGATTCTGTAATCCTCAAAGCAATTCTTGTGAGGACTGATACAAAGGGAGGGGGAAATTCAAAAAGCGAATAAGCCCAAGGTCACCTACGGAGAAATAAAGAGATAAAAAGCCAAATATAGCTTCATTTTAGCAGTTCTGGAAAGGGGGGATTTTGTAATTATCAAAGGAGTGCACGGCGTCTATGAGGCTGAGGGCCACACTGGCCTTTAAGCAACACCAGGGCTGTACTCCAAAAAGGAGGTGGAGACAAAATAGTTTAATTTGTCTTGTATTTGAATTTAATTTAAACTAAATGCAGCTAACACATTGCAGCCTTTAATCATTCCCCCCTTCTGTCATCCTAAGAATTCTGTTTCAGAAAACTCCTGGAAGGGCTGTGGCGTTGGCTTCTCCTGAGCATCTTTGTCCTATAGAACAAAGAGAAAGCTAACTGGAGTGGTATTTAAGGATTCTTTAAGGAGCATGCTATTCTATTTTATATCTTTATTTTTTAGTTGTAGTCATATTTAATGTATTAGTTAGAGTTTATATTGAATTTTAAATTTTATTCTTATTGTAAACTGCCCAGAGTCCCTCCTTAGGTGGGAGATGGGCGGTGATAGAAATTTGAATAATACAGTAAATAAACAAAATGCTTACTTTATTAGTAATGATTGCCTACCTGAGACAATCTACCATCCAGAATCTAAGCATGTAAACCAATTTTGAATCGAATTCCTCAGAAGGAATTCTAGGCCAGGCAAATATCTTCATTGAACCAATTTGCATAGCAGAAAGCAGATTCTTTTGCACAACAAACGTTCAACTTTCCAGGATGAATATCAGGGAGAGACATGATTTCACAGCCACTTGACTTGCCAATCATAGCTTAGTGTAATGTTTTGTTGGCCTACAATATAACCTGCATTGCTAACGCAGTAGAGCCCCATACGTTTATCAACTTACCACTTTGAAAAAACTAAGAAGAATCTGTGAACGAGGGTTGATGCCAAAGCATTTGGATACAACTGACAGGTCCTTGCCACCAGCATGGCCCAAGAAACACCACCAAGGAATCCCAGCATGTTGGAATAAATTCCACGCCCTAAAGACAGACATTTGGCACCCAGATGTGACTCAGTATTTCAAACAGTCTGATTCAATATACTGGTGTAGGCTTTCATGGCTGGCATCAATCAAGCAGCGATGAGCTTTCGGGCTGAATGGCCGTGGTCTAGTTTTCTTTTGTCCTGCCACAGCTGCTGGTGAAAGATCAGGACAAAAGAAAACTAGACCACGGCCATTCAGCCCGAAAGCTCATCGCTGCTTCAGTCTGATTCAAGTTAGTTCATCTTCTTCTCTAAAGCGAGAAGGTTAAAAGAGATGGAAGAAACAGATGAATGAATTTTCCACTACTTTTGTTTACCACCACTGAATATTTTACTCAGTGGAACAAGTAGCACTTTGGGTACAGGAAAGAAATTTAGAGCAGGAGCCCAATGCAAATGAGTGGGGGGGAATATGACCCCCAGCAATACTTCCACAGTTAAGACAGAAGCACTTCACCCTCCACTCTGTTTCCTTTAACTAACTCAGACATCTATGAAATCTGATGGTAGATCTCTTGCAGCCAACATAGCTCAACGCTCAGAAAAACCAAAACACACACAAAGAAAAAATTCTGAAGCAGCAGCAGAAGCAGAAGCTCACACATCAGCCCGAGGACTGCATCAACTACCACTGAGTTTTGAGTTCCCCAGCAACAATTTACGGTGTATTTCACTGAAACTTTGATTCCAGCAATTGCTTTCTGTTTGAAAGTGTTCCATTGTTGGAAGGAAATCTTACCAAGGGTTCGTCCTGAGCCAGGAATGAAGAAATGTAGGCAATTGCTGGAACAGAGATTAAAGGTTTATTCTCCGAGAACACGAAATACAGAGTAAGCATGTTGTTGATGGTGGCCACACGTGTATTTCCCCAACAGCCCCTTATATAGGAGAGCTTGGCTGTTGCTATGCAAAGGTGTTCCCGCCCCCTAGGAACTTGAGAAAAGTGTAGTTTACTGGATTTCAGAGAGGAGGCGTTCTGTGGTCAGGCCTTTCCTGTCCTGATTGTCTGGGTTCCCTGCCGGGAATCTTTTGTGATTGGATTATGGAGATCTGTTTGGCTGGGGAAGAAGGTCTACCTGAATGGGCTCTGCTAAGTTCTGTGAATGAGTAAATCGGAAGGGAATCCTTTGTTTAAACAGTTGGGCTTCCTTTTACATTTTAATCTCTGGCATCAAACTCATTCTATTTTGTAACCTTTAACCTTTTACCTTGCTCAAGGAGAAGGCAATATTGCAGGCAGACAGTGTTCTGGGGGAAGACAACATGGACGGCAGGGAGAGATCTTAATTTCTTCCAACACCATCTTGTGGCCATTGCCTTACATATTGGTGTGCTACAAGCCAGGCAAGCATGGAAAGGGCTGGATTTGAAATGCACCTCTCCTGTTGCCTGCAAGCCTGAGGCAGACACACAGACAGCTCTGCACTGCTAATTTGCCTGGCTTCCCTTTAAGGAGAGCAGATGAGCAGCTGCCAAGTTCATTTGGACAACCCAGCCTAGGAAAACAGATGCAGCCCATGGGCTCGTTGTCCGCAGCCCACCAGCTTGATAGTCAGGGATGGTGTGTTGGGTTGTAATTCAAGCTTATAGGCACTAGGTTACCTACCCAAACTATACACGTACCTTACAACAGGTTGAGGATAGCACAGAAGAAGTGGGGCAACTAGACTGTTTAATGCCCTTACAAAAGCTTCTTTACTTCAGTTGTCAAATACGTGATTAGCTCGATAATAAACACTACTTTGCTTAGCAATAAGTTGCTTTTTAAAAGGATAAGACATTTAAACAATAAAAAATGAGCAGGTATACCCAGCCAAGCTGTGGCAATTTTTTTTTTTGATAATAGGAAGGATATCACAGTGATTACTATCAGTCTCAGTGTGAGACTAGGCTGAAGCTGCCATAATAACCTAAAGATGAAGCAGGCACATAAGCAGGAATCTTGTCTATAAGATCCCTTCGGGGAGGTAGATAAGAAGGAAGCAAGTCGTTAAGGAAACAAAGGAAAAATGTCACCTGAACCAGACAAAGGAAGTTGGGCCTGAGCACATGGGAACCCCCACCCCAATCCCATCAACAGCTACCAGACTTGTAAATTAACAAGGCAAGAGTAGCTGCCAGTCTTGTGAATCAACAAAACAAGGACTTTTGGGGATAAAAGGGGTTCCAAAGCCCGCCCACTCGAGTCATCTTTGGATCCAGACTTGGCGGCTTCCGTCCCTCTAGCTAGTGCCTGGCAGCCTAGTTGAGAAGGACGTGGGTAAGTGTGGATGAGTGTGTGTGTGTGTGTGTGTGCGCGTGTGAGAAAGAGCAAATGTACCTTGCAACCAGTAAAGTTTTGCTGTTACTTTAAATTCACTGGGTCTCCGTGTATTACAAAGAACCTGTTGTGCTTCAGCGTTCGGTTGGAAGTTATCTGTGTGTGTCCCTAATTATTTCCTGGCTATTGACCAGGGCTGTGTGTCTTGTCTGCTCAAGCCGCACCTATCTGGAAAACCCAGGAAGAAAGCAAGGGGGCTGACAAGATCCACGTGCCTCAACAGTCTGCGAGTATGTGAGTGAGTGACCATAAGCTGAACCTGGGAGCAGCTTGTGTAAGATCAGTACCCTTCCACCAATTAAAAGCCTGCTGCCAGGGTATTCCCTCTCTCCCTGTTGTTTGGGTCCCTGGACTTCAGCCCAAGTAGCATCAAAGCAGCACTTATTTCACTAAACTTGCAGCAGTTTGAAGTCTGACCAGAACCATGTGCTATAAAAGCTCTGGGTGGCTGAGGAATGCATTTGTTATCTAGCAATACACAGGTGATTATTTCAAAGCCTTGTTTCAGCAAAGGCTAGAGAAGATACTTGGAATGGGAATGAAAAATAGGGGGCTATTTGAATAGAGATATAAGGCAAGAGGTACCAATTAAACAGTGGCAGAAAGATATATCTAAATTTATCTGGCAGGGGAAAAAAAACACCATGTCAAATATAAGGTGTTACAAGATGCTAAAGAAAGAGGAGGTCTAGGTTTACCTGATTTGAAATTATATTTTGCAGCTTGCTGTTTAGTTTGGTTGAAAGAGTGGGTGATGCTGAGAAATAGAAGATTATTGGAGCTAGAAGGACATGATTTGAGGTTTGGGTGGCGTGGTTATTTATGGTATTCTAAAGCTAAAGTTAATGTTGACTTTAAAAATCATGTTGTTAGACGGACCTTATTGACAATATGGAATAGATATAAATCTAGATTGTGTCTGAAAATACCTTGGTGGCTCTCACCACAAGAAGCATATTATAGAAGAGAAATGATAACTAAACATAAATGGTTAACTTATGGTGATATATTAGAATTTTCCCAGAGAGAATTCAAAATGAAATCAAGAGATGATCTGATATTCGAAGGATATACGTGTCAATGATTGTTCTATGTATAATTATTAGAAAGATTTAAAGTAGATAAAAGGACTTTTGGTTTTGAATATTGTAAGACTGAATTTGAAACAGAATAATGTACAAATGATGAACATGTCATTGCTAAAATGTATAAACTTTTATTGAGATTTGAAACTGAAGAACAATTGAAAGAATGTATGTTAAAATGGGCCAAAATTTACATATACATATACAAATAGAACAATGGGAGAATATGTGGATGAAAGGACTGAAATTTACATTATTTTATAATCTTAAAGAGAATTTTTATAAAATGATGTATCGTTGGTATTTTTTACCAGAAAAATTGTCTAAAATGGATAAAGCTACTTCGAATCCATGTTGGAAATGTGAACAAGAGGGACTTTTTATCATGCTTGGTGGACATGTAAAAAAGCTAAAAAAAAATGGATTCAAATACATACACTAATTCAGAAGATTTTAAAGATTAATATACAATTGAAGCCAGAGATGTTTCTTTTGGAACTGATTGACAAAGACTTGGAAAAAAAACTCACGGAACTTTGTTTTTATACATGATAACAGCAGTGAGACTTTTATATGCACAATGGTGGAAGGATTTGACATTACCCACAATGGAAGAGTGGATCATGAAGATGATGGAGCTTATTGAGATGGCTAAGTTGACAGCTTTGATTAGAGAAAAGACCCTGATTAAGTTCAATGCTGATTGGAAACAGAAAAAAAATGAAACTACGATATATGGGTTTGATGATTAGAAAAAAATATTAGATAGAAAAAATGAAAGTTAAGTTGCAACCCTAGAGTAAGAGTTCAATTTAAATCTGTATCTATTACTGTTGTAAAAGAAAATTGGAAGTCATTTCTTTATAGTTCTTTTTTCTTCTTTTTCTTTCTGCATTTTTCGCTTTATTCTCTTCCCCCCCCCCATTCTAAATATTAGTTCTTAGTAGTTTTTATCTTTGTTTAAAAATTTAATAAAGTTATTACAAAAAAAATAGGGGCCATATATATATAGTTGCAATCGAAATTATTCAACCCCCATTGCAAATCAGGTTTATTGTCAAAATTTACAGACTTTCAGCTGTTTGCAATGAACAAATCAAGCAAAAGCAATTGAAATAGCTCAGCACAATGAATGCTTCAAGTGGTTTCCCCAAATTCAACTGGACAATAAACCTGATTTGCAACGGGGGTTGGATAATTTCGATTGCAACTGTATATGTCAAGCAATCAATGTACCTGAGCTTTTTCCTACAATTATTAAGGCAAAATGATTCAGCCTACAATTATACAGGAAGGAACAGCGTCTTCAGACCATTGAAGACCAATAGTTTTATCATGGTGTAAACATTTCTCTTGCAATAAATAACAGTTGGCCTTGGAGAGTGAAAATATAGTTTCAAGTCTAAGTTACTCAAATTGTCATTATGAAATAAATAAAAGATTACAGCAACTTTGAGGGAGGAACTGTTAGTACAGTACATAAAAGAGAAGGACTGCAAAATGGTATTGTTTTGGAACAAAGCTCTGTCCTATATCTCCTGTCTACCAAACTAGCATATTAGAACTATCAGAATATCAGATCAGGCCCAGAGCCATCAATATCAATCTTCCATTTCCAAAACAATTACCTGGATGCCGGTGAGTGCTGAAGCTTTCTCAGAATATGACCCCAGCATATGATGTTCAAAC
This sequence comes from Charina bottae, assembly GCA_023362775.1. Taxonomy (NCBI): domain Eukaryota; kingdom Metazoa; phylum Chordata; class Lepidosauria; order Squamata; family Charinaidae; genus Charina; species Charina bottae. The sequence continues at coordinate 85,123,926 of JALMGJ010000001.1, read as the reverse complement.
GTACACAGGCTCAGTTTGTGGAGGTCAATTTAGGTTTTTGTTGCTGTTGTTGCTCAGTCGTTTAGTCGTGTCCGACTGTTCGTGACCTCATGGACCATAGCACGCCAGGCCTTCCTGTCCTCCACTGTCTCTCGGAGTTTACTCAAATTCATGTTCATTACATCGGTGATGCTATCTAACCATCTCATCCTCTGCCATCCCCTTCTCCTTTTGCCTTCAGTCTTTCCCAGCATCAGGGTCTTTTCCAGTGAGTCCTCTCTTCGCATTAGGTGGCCAAAGTATTTGAGCTTCAGCTTCAGCATCTGTCCTTCCAATGAGCAGTCAGGCTTGATTTCCTTTAGGATTGACTGGTTTGACCTCCTTGCAGTCCAAGAGACTCTCAAGAGTCTTCTCCAGCACCACAGTTCGAAAGCATCAATTCTTCGGCGCTCAGCCTTCCTTATGGTCCAACTCTCACAGCCATACATTACTACTGGAAAAACCATAGCTTTAACTATACGGACCTTTGTCGGCAAGGTGATGTCTCTGCTTTTTAATATGCTGTCTAGGTTTGCCATAGTTTTCCTCCCAAGGAGCAAGCGTCTTTTAATTTCATGGCTGCAGTCACCGTCTGTGGTGATCTTGGAGCCCAAGAAAATAAAATCTGTCACTGCTTCCAATTCTTCCCCTTCTATTTGCCAGGAAGTGATGGGACCAGATGCCATGATCTGGGGTTTTTTAATGTTGAGTTTCAAGCCAGCTTTTGCACTCTCCTCTTTCACCCTCATCAAGAGGCTCTTTAGTTCCTCTTCACTTTCTGCCATTAGGGTGGTATCGTCTGCATATCTGAGGTTGTTGATATTTCTCCCGGCAATCTTAACTCCGGCTTGTGATTCATCCAGCCCGGCATTTCTCATGATGTACTCTGCATATAAGTTAAATAATCACGGTGATGATATACAGCCTTGTCGTACTCCTTTCCCGATTTTGAACCAGTCGGTTGTTCCATGTCCGGTTCTAACTGTTGCTTCTTGACCCGCATACAGGTTTCTCAGGAGACAGGTAAGGTGGTCTGGTACTCCCATCTCTTTAAGAATTTGCCACAGTTTGTTGTGATCCACACACTCAAAGGCTTTAGCGTAGTCAATAAAGCAGAAGTAGATGTTTTTCTGGAACTCTCTTGCTTTTTCCATGATCCAGCGAATGTTGGCAATCTGATCTCTAGTTCCTCTGCCTCTTCGAAACCTAGCTTGCACTTCTGGTAGTTCTCGGTTCACATACTGCTGAAGCCTAGCTTCTAGGATTTTGAGCATAACCTTGCTAGCATGTGAAATGAGCGCAATTGTACGGTAGTTTGAACATTCTTTGGCATTGCCCTTCTTTGGAATTGGAACGTAAACTGACCTTTTCCAATCCTGTGGCCACTGTTGAGTTTTCCAAATTTGTTGGCATATTGAGTGCAGCACTTTAACAGCATCATCTTTTAGGATTTTAAATAGCTCAGCTGGGATACTGTCTTCTCCGCTAGCTTTGTTGTTAGTAATGCTTCCTAAGGCCCACTTGACTTCACACTCTAGGATGTCCGGCTCAAAGTCAGTGACCACACCATCGTATTTATCAGGGATATTAAGATCTTTCTTGTATAGTTCTTCTGTGTATTCTTGCCACCTCTTCTTAATCTCTTCTGCTTCTGTTAGGTCCCTGCCTTTTTTGTCCTTTATCATGCCCATCTTTGCACAAAACGTTCCCTTGATATCTCCGATTTTCTTGAAGAGATCTCTAGTCTTCCCCATTCTATTGTTTTCCTCGATTTCTTTGCATTGTTCATTTAAGAAGGCCTTCTTATCTCTCTTTGCTATTCTCTGGAATTCTGCATTCAGTTGGTTATATCTTTCCCTTTCTCCCTTGCCTTTTGCTTCCCTTCTTTCCTCAGCTATTTGTAAAGCCTCATCAGTCAGCCACTTTGCTTTCTTGCATTTCTTTTTCTTTGGGATGGTTTTAGTTGCTGCCTCCTGTACAATGTTACGAACCTCCATCCATAGTTCTTCAGGCACTCTGTCTACCAGATCTAATCCTTTAAATCTATTCCTCACCTCCACTGTATATTCATAAGGGATATGATTTAGGTCATACCTGATTGGTCTAGTGGTTTTCTCTACGTTCTTCAATTTAAGCCTAAATTTTGCGATAAGAAGCTCATGATCTGAGCCACAGTCAGCTCCAGGTCTTGTTTTTGCTGACTGTATAGAGCTTCTCCATCTTTGGCTGCAAAGTATATAATCAATCTGATTTCGGTATTGACCATCTGGTGATGTCCATGTGTAGAGTCGTCTCTTGTGTTGTTGGAAAAGAGTGTTTGCTATGACCAGCGTGTTCTCTTGACAAAACTCTATTAGCCTTTGCCCTGCTTCATTTTGTACTCCAAGGCCAAACTTGCCTGTTATTCCGGTTATTTTTTGACTTCCTACTTTAGCATTCCAGTCCCCTATGATGAAAAGGACATCTTTTTTTGGTGTTAGTTCTTGAAGGTGTTGTAGGTCTTCATAGAACCGGTCAACTTCAGCTTCTTCGGCATCAGTGGTTGGGGCATAGACTTGGATCACTGTGATGTTGAATGGTTTGCCTTGGATTCGAACTGAAAGCATTCTGTCGTTTTTGAGGTTGTACCCCAGTACTGCCTTTCCCACTCTTTTATTGACTATGAGAGCTACTCCATTTCTTCTAAGGGATTCTTGCCCACAGTAGTATATATAATGGTCTCCTGAATTAAATTTGCCCATTCCTGTCCATTTTAGTTCGCTGATTCCCAAGATGTCGATGTTCAATCTTGTCATCTCATGTTTGACCACATCCAGCTTACCTTGATTCATAGATCTTACATTCCAGGTTCCTATGCAATATTGTTCTTTACAGCATCGGACTTTCCTTCCACTTCCAGACACATCCACAACTGAGCGTCCTTTCGGCTTTGGCCCAGTCGTTTCACTCTTTCTGGAGCTACTCGGAATTGCCCTCCGCTCTTCCCCAGTAGCATTTTGGACACCTTCCGACCTGAGGGGCTCATCTTCCGGCGTCATATCTTTTAGCCTTTTGATACTGTCCATGGGTTTTCTTGGCAAGGACACTGGAGTGGTTTGCCATTCCCTCCTCCAGTTTTGGACCACGTTTTGTCAGAACTCTCCGTCATGACCTGTTCTTCTTGACCTGACTTCATTGAGTTACGCAAGCCCCTTCGCCACGACAAGGCAGTGATCCATGAAGGGGCAATTTAGGTTTAGTTTCTATTAAATGCTCTCAAGCCTATCTTCCGTAAATTTAGTTAACTGTTTATGATTTGTAATCTGCTCAATTGGGATATTGTGAATTTTTAAGATATATGTTTTATTGAACATTTGAAAAGTAGGAGAGGACAAACAATTTTAAAAATTAGTTTTCTTGTTTATAAAAAGTTGATTACAACTAAATAGGAATGAGATATATAGGAAAGCAGTACACATGTAGGCTATAAGTGATATAATCAGAAGGATACATCTAAGGCAAGTATATATTTAATTAAGATGAGGTAGAAAACCTCTTCCTAAAATGTTTGGTAGGCAGCAGAATGCTTAAGCCGTAAGGAGCCTCTTCTAGAATGTGGAAAGAATGGAAACATGGATATTGGTTTAAAAAGTCATGTCTTTCAATCCCTTGGAGAGCTGACATTATGTTTAAAGTTTCTCTGATAAAGAATGAACAACTACTTTCTCCTCACTGGAAAATATCAAACAATGCATTTCAGTGTCCAGAAGCAAATCAATTATTCTTTTTCTCCTGTAGGTAAGGATAGCCTCAGAAAATGCTAAGTTAAGACTAGTTATGTATGCTATTATATGTTCTAATAATACACCTTCATAACCAATAAGAATGAGAGGGGCATTGTGACTCCTTCAACATTGGGAAATAACTGTGCAATATGAAATAGGGATTACAGCTGAGTACAGGATATAATTTGCACAATGATAATTTTTATAACGGAGTGAGTGCAAATCCTATCCCCCAATGAGGACAGCTCACCAGATTTTCTTAGTTGTATTTATTTATTTATTTATTATTTATTTAATTAATTTATTCCCCGCCCATCTCCCATACAAGGGACTCTGGGCGGGTTACAATAATTAAAACTTAAAGATTTAAAATTTTTAAAACCATACAAGATAGAAAATATATAAAATATATAAAAAATATATCCAATATAAAATAAAATAAAATAAAATCCAAGATGGATTGGAGACCGTAGCACAGGTCATATTGCTTTGTATTACCAAAGAAACTACTTCTTGACTCTCACAGGAACCTCAGTGCTACTTGCCAGGCCCAGGAGAGGCTTTGAGGTAATTGCAGTAACTGGGCAACTGCAATTTTTCTGTTATTGTTCTTACATAGGACTGGACTCTTATACAATCTGGGTAGAAATCCATGCTCAAATACCAATGCTTAACTGCTTGATGTAGCTCAAAGTAGGTTTTGAGCATTCAACAGGAATGGCAAACAGATACCCAGGTGCTTCTTTGCAAACATTAGACCAGAGCTTTCCAAACTGTGTGTCGGGACACGTTAGTGTGTCGGCTGCAGTGTCCAGGTGTGTCGCAGCTGCTGCTGCCTCCGAGCCCCACCAGGTTTCCACACGGGTCCTAGTGCCCGCCTTGCTGCCTCCAAACCTGCTGTGATTCCACGCAGGTCCTAGTGCCTGCCTTGTGCCCTGCTGTAAGAGTGTGTCGCAAAATGATGCCCTGCTGTAAGAGTGTGTCGCAAAATGATGCCCTGCTGTAAGAGTGTGTCGCAAAATGATGCATGTCTAAAAAGTGTGTCACCAACATGAAAAGTTTGGAAAGCTCTGCATTAGACACATGTAAATTTGTTTCAGGATCCACCGAATTTATGGTCCAACTGCTATTATGATTTGCAGGCAACATTCATATATGACAGGGGTGGGGAACCTTTTTTCTGCCAAGGGCCATTTTGATATTTATAACATCATTTGTGGACCAGGGGGCGGGGCTTGTGGGCGGGAGCCAATCGTGTGGAAGGGGGCAGGGTTTGCAGGCAGGAGCCAATCACAAGCACCAGGGGCGGGGTTTGTGGGTGGAATCCAATCACGTGGAAGGGGTAGGGGTTTGCGGGCAGGAGCTCCTAGATTTATTGAATTTCGAGTCCCGCCTCTGGTTGCCTTGGCAGGGCCAGATCAAATGATTTTGCCGGCCTTATACGGCCCGCGTGCCAGACGTTCCCCACCCGATATATGACAAGCTCACTTGGCTTAGCCTAAAGAGTCATTTCAAAGACTATTAAGCCTTGCAAAACTTGATCTATTAAGTACTTACGTTTAGCCCAGAGTTTAATTGCTCTGAGTGTCAGCCTGAAGTTCTCCTTGTTTGGTACCAAATGAAGTATTTCATCAGTGACTCTGCAACCTGCCGACAAACATTAAAGTTTCAAGTTAAATAGGGCAAAGCACCAAGAATGGCAAGCAATGCTCTACAGCAGCATTTCTCAGCCCCCTGCTCTCCAGGCAGAAGGCACCACACTGCCAAGAATTCCCAGCCACGTTCAGTGTAATTTAACGTATGTGGAAGTTTCCAGGTTGGAAAACGTTGGTACATAACGTCTTTGTTTTGCTTAAGTCATCCTGAAAAAAAATGGCTAAAACTGTCAGTCTGAAACAGTAATACTATATATCCCATATAGAGAGAACTAATTTTGAAAAAGATGAAATCTTTTTATTTATACCCAGGGCATTTTACCATAACTTTTCCATGTCCAAGGATTATTCTAAATACCAATTCCTTAAATCTAGTTGCTATAACAATCATATAATTTTAAGATACTGTAGCTCGAATTTTTGTTCTTTCCTTTCTGATTGAGAGAGGGATATAAACTCTTTAAACAAATTAAATTCTTAGGCAGCATATTAATTATTAAAGGATTTATAGATCACATTTCTATCAACAGATGGCCAGATTGTTTTAAGAACAGAAATGGTATTAAAAACCAATGCCTATTTTTTCCAATCTTGGCGAGGTAGGATCATCTTTGTGTTAATCTGGTCATATTGTATCATCATCCTGACTTATCCAACAGGGTTGTTGCAAGAACTAAAGCATTTCTTTTTGAATGCTGAAAAATGTTACATGCTATTTACATCTGTAAATCAGAGTTCCATCACGTTTTAAGCAAGCTGCATTTCAGAAGTCAAAGATCCATGCAACCATGAAACTATAAGCTTTAAGCATTAACACACAAGATACTCAAAAGCACACATGTCATTTGAACATCACTGCCCAGCAATTGTTTCTCCGGTTTTAGAAGACAAGACAGTTGTTCTTATCCTGAATCCTCTAGCAGGGCTGTAAAACTGTGTGAAGATGCCAGACTGGGGAAAGGTTTGAGATTACCATTTAAACTCCGAATACATCTGATATCAAGGGTTCTCAGATGGGCATCATCCCTGAGGTCCAGGCTATCTGAAATGACTGGCAGTGGTAGTCTTGCAAACACGAGATCAATCTAGAAGGTAAGAAATGAAAAGAGCCATCAATCAGCAGTAACTCTAACCCTTTGCTACCAAGTAGCAGGCTCGCTGGCTTGATCTACGTATCCTGCTCAGAAGGTAGAAGGAACATCTGCACAAAAATCCATACACGTAGCCTGTGTAATAATACTTCATCACTCTTGCAATTCACACGCACTTCTTCTGGTACTGTAGAAAAAAGGCTGTGCAATCTCACGCACAACAGCCACCACGATGAACTGCTGCGTGCTTATTACACCTGCTACAGTCAGACTTCAGTTTTGCAGGACTTACTACTACATTTCCCACACCCTCAAGATTTATCAGCTGAGCCCAAGGCTGTGTGAATTAGTAAGTATCTTATCTATTTCAGTATTTGCAGTAGTAAGGCATAGGCTAGTGTTTAAAAGTTTGCTTCTCAGTGTGCTAATATATGACAGCCTTGTATATATCTTCCTTTAATTTACATATCTGTTAGGGTACCAAATATCTTTTTAATAAATACAAATCACTTTACTTTTGTATTTTGACAAAGAAATGTCTTATTGCCAATTTCCAATGTGAGCTATTTTTCTACATTTGCGTGCAACTTTTATTAGTATACTTTCTTTTCCAATGCCTTTCTTGTTGATTATTGATCAGGAAAGGTAAATGTTAGCTGGACTTCATTTGATGTTAGCATTCATGCCACTGTGAAGACCAATGGGAACCTAGCACAAATTTGCTCCCAGTGGAATCTGACAAAATTCTGTTATATCACTGCACAAGCCAAGTGCCAAGCCATTCCTAGTCTGAGCCAATTGCATACGTCTCTTCAGCCACACATGAAGAGAATCTATATAGGTATCCCTCCACTTACCCAAAGACCACCTTAAGAACAAGCTCTTGTTCTTAAGGAAAAGAAGAACTGGTATATTTACTTTTGTATCCTCAGATTCAAATGTCAAGCAGAAGCTGTCTACAGTACATAAAAAAGACAAAGAAGAATATATTTACCTCAATACCATCAAATTCAAACTTGATCACTGGTACATATGCATCTTCTACTGCCTGTAGGAAGGAGTGAAAAACATTTATTTGAAGCAATTCCGAATTATTTCACTGCTTCCAGAGTGCAGATATGCAACATGATCATGGACATAATTTTTACTAAAGAGAAATAGAAGGCTCAGATATCTCAGCTTCACTGAAGGCATAACCTTTACATACCTCAATAAAAAGCAGTATTTACCTCACACTTTTAAAACAACGAGTTTGTTCTTATTAAAACAAAATTTAAGTATTACCAGCACCCCACAAAAGTCAGGGTTCAGGTTACAAGAGATTTTAATAATCATAGGTCCTGTATCCCAGCCAAGATATAAGAAGCTGTCTTGTATCAATTAACATCTGCCCTAGGATGGCCCACTATCCCTGGACCTTCCCAAAAACTTAACTGGAAAATACTGTACATCGCAGCCTTTCTATAAAACTGCTCAGCTATAACAATATTTCTTCCTTCTCTTACCCGTGCTATCAATGCTTTTGGACCTGGGATCTTCCCCAAGCTAAGGAAACAAGAAAGGATGGGGAATAAAGCTTTTGTGTCGTGGCGGATCCCTTGGGTGCACCCCATAATGTTCTTCAAAATTGTAATTTTTGATGCAACAGAAAGAAAATGAATAAACAAATAGGAAATAAGCATGCTAACTATTTATTTTAATTTTAGTGTCTGCCTTTGCCCTCTTCATATTTTGGAGAGTACCTTGTTATACATCCCTCCAAGACCTGGTACAGCTCTCAGTCTTGGAGAGGAGGATTTTCATATTCCATCTACTATAAATGGATAGTCCTGAGGAAGTGGGGAAACATTTAGAGCAGTGCTTTTCAAACTTGACAACTTTAAGGTGTGTGGACTTCAACTCCCAGAATTCCCCAGCCAGCATGCTGGTTGGGGAATTCTGGGAGTTGAAGTCCACACATCTTAAAGTTGCCAAGTTTGAAAAGCACTGATTTAGAGCATAAACTCGAATGAATCTAAACTGCAATTAATACAAAAATGTAGGGGTTAGCTTAACAAACGCCATTATGCTTCTGGAAACTGCTTGCGAAAGGGAATGAGGTGAAAGGGAACTAGGGAACTAGATAACACAGGACAAGGCTGTTTAGAATACCAGGAGACACAGAGGCTGCTGATACAGAGACCTTGCACGCTCTCACTAGGAGAGAGTTCGTTTATGCTTTCTTACTGAACTTGGGAGCCTATATAATTGTTGAAGCTGCAATATGGGGTGTGGATCTTCCCAGACATTCACTGCCATGATGTCTGCAGAGATTCCACCCAGCTTTGCTTGGCCAAATAAATGCTGTTATTTTAACCTCCAAGCCTCGACTCAAGTCTCTTTTTGGCAACCTCAGAAGCTTGGGTAAAAAGTGTAAGCCAGGGACCTTACAAAATAAAACGTGTTTATACATGTTGTATCACCTCAATATAGCTTTTCTGAACCTCACAAGGCTTGTCAATAAACAGCTTTCACACAGACCTCCCTAAAGGTCAACTGTACACATGTATACCTGAGATGGTTAAGGCAAGACAAAGCGACTTACTCTCAGATTTCTGATGCCATCTTGGAGTTTCAACTTTTCAAAAAATGACTGGAAGAAGTCTGATCTTTCTACATGTCTAGGGGCTACACAGAGCGCGTCTATGTCAGCACCTACCGAAAAACAGCCGTAGCAATTAGTTGTTTAAGGTGAACATTTTCACAGTTCAAGACTGTTTATAACAGCCCTTCCCAATCTCACAGCCTATCCATGCCAGCTGCAAATTATGCAAATTGTAGTCCAACGCATCTGATGGGTCTTACCTTTGGTGTGGACTCCAAGCCGATAGGAACCAAATGTGAATATTTTGCCACCAGCTCTGGATGAGACTGAAGATGGCAGATTCTACAATAAAGTAGGAAATAGTTTTACTTTGAAAAACCAAGTCAATAAGCTTTTCCAATGATGTGTACAATTATATTTGACATGTGCACATGTGGAGGTACAACAGAGGTTCCACTATGCTCAGATTTTTTAATAGTTAACGTTCTCATCAATACCCAACCCTACCCAAGAAGTATTTCAGTTGTGGCCATTATTCCCAACTTGTTTTGCAGCGAGTGGCAAGACGGCAATGGTCTTGGCTAAAGCTGTTTGCTCTTCCCAAAACTTTCTTATGCAACAAGTGAGGTATTTTTAACTTCCTTATATTTTTTTCTTCCTTTCCCCACCTATACCATATCTACTGAACTGTAAGCCATTTTATCAGCTGCTATGAACCACCCTGAGTGCATTAACAGAAAATATACAGCAGACTGGCATGTTCTGGCATTATGCTAAACCATAATGTAGTTTGTCCAGTTTTAACATGTTTTGTAATTTCAGCCACTGTGGTTTGCAAGCCATAATTTATGACCATGCATTGTGTGAGCCAAGTCAGTTGTAGCTTATCCGTCAACCTTTGAGCAAACACTAGCTAAGTAAAATACTCAAGTAAGGTGACATCTTATCTTCAGCCTTGGGCTCCCTCCACCCTGGAAAAGAAATCCTGTGAAGACAGCTTTGGTCAGAGTTTGACTCTATCAAAGATTTAACAACAATGGTAAGTCTTGAACTTTCCAAAGCAATCAAGTATCATTTGCTGCAAGTCTTGTGGCTTCAAAGATTATCCCAATTACCTCCAAAACAGGGCTGGCAGAAAGGAAGGGAAAGTGGGAGATGAAGAGCTCCAGGGAGGGAACATTTAGTCTTCTGATATATGGCGGGATACCTACATCCTGACAGCAAACATCTCTCAAAAAGCAGATAAATCTCTATTACTCCCAACAGAATTCTATCTTAAAACAAGATAAGTAAACAGTCTGGAGGGGTCAGGCTTTGACAAGCCTCTTACCTTATTTGCAGCAGCTTCTGCAATCCACCCTTTAACCAAGTTATTTAGTTTGCTGAGAACAGCTAACCTGCAGAGGGGAAATATTATAAACAAAACATTTAAAAAGTGGTGCTAAAAATTGGGTCAAGGTGCTCATCCTATTGTAATTCCACCAAGCCAAACCTCACTATTATGACCTTGGTAATTAGAAAATGGTCATTTAGGGTCAGCAATATTACACGTACTCCCTCTTACCTGCAATTCAGCTCTTTCTCCTCTTCAAATACACCAAAAGGCTTCAGGGCTTCAATCAATTTCTGCGTATAGATATAATCTATTTCCCTTGGTGGTGCCAAACTAATGGGAGAAGTAATTCCGTAGTGCCTTTCCAGCTGGTTCTCCAAATAATTTCTGTACAGAAAATTTACATAAATCAAGGCTAAGGAGTTTATTTTTCTCCACCACAACCAGCTCTTTTCTTCACATCCTCACTGCATGGAAGTAATTTATCTGCTTTAAACTCCAGAATTTGCAGAAAAAGAAACTATTATAGGAAATAACTTCAGATCTGAAGTTCTACAGTTCAAGCAATCTTACAAAGGCACGTTTCTATTATATTAAAAAGTAAAGTTTCTACTAATATCAATTCAGACTTCAAGACAGCTTGTATCTTAAGGGGGAAAAGAGTAGGTTTTTACAGGGAAAGTAGCATCACTGTTGCTGTTAGCTGAAATTGAAGAAATGCATCTCCTCTTAAGAGTTTTCCAAGAATTACAGACTTCAGTGCGTGGACACACATTTAAAGATCTGAGCAGCCTGTCCTGGTTTGATTATTGCAGTACATTTATGTGTAAACTCACTTTTGAATCTCTCTTACGCATGTAAAATGTGTTGGAGATTCTGGCAAATCCAGCATGCCTCATCAGCATATGGATTGCTGCTCTAGTATGCAAGCTCTCCATGCTTTTTGAGGAAGCTGTTTGTGGCCACTCCCTCTTCCTCTTCCCTCTCCTTGGACCGGGAGCAAGCACATGGCTGTGTGCTGCTCCATCCTAGGCCATGGATGGGCCTAGGAGATTTTTCCTCCTTTCTACATGTAGCCTCTTGCAGCAAACAGGGAAAGAGGTATAAAGTTTAGGGAACAGAAAGAAGAAATGGAACATTATTTATCTACCAAAAATGCTGTACCTGCAATGAATAAACATAAGGACTCCTTTGTACTTACTTTGTATATCTGCCATGTCTAAGAGCGTATTTCTTTATGCTTGGGTGGGCTAAAGGTGTAAGATTAAGCTGGATCTCTCTAATATGCTCATGGGCTCTGTTTTTTAAACAATATTCTTTTTCTGTACACGAACTTTGCAGCTCTGCTCCATTTCAGTAGTTCTAACAGACTGCTGAATGGACTTCAAAGGGTTACGGGCCCAGATTTTGCAGAAATAGATTTTGTGTTTTAAACAGCAGGAATTTTTTCCTTTTGCCTTGTTTACACAAATGATGTGTAAGTTTTGCAGCTTCTTCACTAATAAGAATCTTGCCCAAGCATTTATTTTTTCTTTATATTATCAATATTAATTAAACTAGTCTCCTTCAATGTAGCTTTTTAAATATTTTGATACTTTTGACTCAGAACTCAAATAATTTAATACAATTATAGATAGAAAATACAACATCCAAGAATGACTGAAGTGCTAAGAGGATAGCTGCCCCTCCCACGATTTGGCACATTACTGTATGAAACTGATCAGCGCAAGTACAGGTGTGTCTGAAGAAGACAATCAGCAAATCACCCTATAAGCAGCTTTTTTCTATTTTACTGTACAAGGAAAAAATGTTATTTTCACATATTCATAAGTAACTTTCTCCCAACAGTGTGTCATGCTTATAGAGGCAACACTAACATTACTTTCCAGCATCATTATCTACCCATAAGCTCCATTTGGAAATTCTAGTTAGTTGCCTTTTTTGCCAACTTATTTCCTGTGTGACTAAAACAGGAGTGGGCAACTTTTGAATGTACTGGGAGTCATATGGTTCTTCAGGAGCCAAGGCCCTACACTGAGTGGGATTATGATGAAATGTTGTAAGCAGAATTTTCTAGAGGGTTCTTGGAAGGTTTTCTTATATTTTTTAAGACATTTTGACTTTTAAAATTAACATTAAACAGCCTTAAACTGTGTAGCAGCAGTGAGCAGATTTCACACCGACAGGACCTTTTTCTTCCTTTCTACAATTCTGCGGTGTATCGACCAAGGTGAACCAGACCCGCCCACAGAATTCATTCCCCAGCCAAGGAATTTTCCAGAGCAGAGGTCACAGCCCCTTCAAACCGCCAGGCAGTCCTTGTTTTCCTTCTAGCTCAGGGCTTTCCAAAGCACGCACGGCGTGTGCGTGCACAGCAGCGGTGCGCGCGGCGGCGGGGTGCGGGCGGCGGCAGCCTCCGCTAAAACGCGGAAGCACTGATCCCGCGCCGCCGCCGCCGTGCACATGCGCGCCGCCGCTTCCGGGTGGTGTGGTGACACACTTTTGTGTCGCGACACACAGTTTGGAAAGCTCTGTTCTAGCTGCTTTAATTTCAGCAGCCCAATTTCCTTACTGTTGAACAACAGACACTCTGAAATTCTTGCTGGTAAATCACACCGATCAACCAATAATCTATTCTACCATTTGCTCATTGTTAATCTAAAATATACCTCAATATAAGGTCAGAAATGCTTTGATACAAAGAAGAGGAATTGTTTATCTAACTCAGTACTATTGACTGTGGCAGTAGGTTTCAGGCAGGCAGATCATTCCCATTATCTGATCCCCAGTCCTCCCCGACTGGTGACGGGGAACAGACCCAGGCTCTTCTATGAGGAAAGCAAATGCTCCACAACCAAGCAGTCCCTTCTCCAGCAGTGAAGCTGAACACAACAATGATTTGGGTAGCAACAGGAGACACCACAAGGCACCTCCAAAAGAAGTCCCACCCTTCCTTTCCAAAAAATAACCAACATGCTGAAACTACCAGGATCAGTACAGAAGGTAGAGTAATTATTGACTTGGGCACTCACCCCTCCCATGATGTAATTTTGGAAAGATGGTCTGTAATCTCTCCCTTCTGGCGTCAATGTCTTCCCTTTGTTTAACAATAACTTCCTGGTCCAGCCATGTGTTTAACCTTCCCGACATCCTCCAGATGCTCAATCCCCCAGAATTCTCGGCAATGGCCATGCCTTATGAGGAATTCTGGGAGCTGGATTCCATGCATCTGGAGGGTGCTCAGATTGGAGAAGACTGAGCTACATGTAGACAAATTCTCTGATAAGAGCATTGAATTAAGTGGGGTTTGGGTTCCTGAGCGTGCACTTAAGTCAAAATGCAACAAAAATGTTAATGACTGGGACAGATAAGAGGAAAGCAAGATTGTATAATCTCACCCCCCCATATTGACCATCTGATCACTATCAAGTGTCCAGTTGTTAAACATCTTTTAAGTGAAGTTAAGGGACACCATGGGGAGGTAAAGGGATCTACACTGTATGCCAAGAGACCCTAAAACCAGCCCGTCTAGGATTAACTCATGAGGAGACCAACTAGGGTGGAAAACTAACTATAAGACCACAAAGTTAGAAGAGTCTACAGGATAGGTCATATGGTAAACTGGTTACAAGGTTCCAGTGGAACCACAGGCCTGAGCAATCTGAGCCCAACCTAAATCAATGGGACTCATTTTCAAGTACACATCCAAGGTTGCATGATAAACAGGAAGGTGGCAAAAGGAGTGGACCATGCCCCAAAGAATTAATTCTCATTTCAACCGTCACCAGAAGTGGTTGTTCCCCTCCCCAATCTATAGCACCTTTCACTTAACTACAAAAGGGTAAAAAAGTCAACATATTCACAGACTTTTGCCATACAATGTGTTGGATCCTCTGACAGATACATACCACCTGGTGTTTTAGTTGCTAATTTAGCAGGTAAAACAGTCATCCTAGAGTTGAACAGGGAGCTGTCTCCTTGGCTGCCCTCTTCGCCTTCGGCCCTCCAGGAAACCTAATGCTTGACCAGGGTCCCTTTGCCACCAGAGAAGCAAGCGAACAGCCTTGGAGGGGGATAAGTGACCATAATGAACTGAGAATAGGATGAGCCATAACGTTCTAGATAGCAAACAGGGCCACTCTCTCTACTCCGAGTCCTCACCACATGTCCAGAATTAGTAGAGTGGACCTATGGAAAGCTACAAAGAACCAACATTGGATGGAACCAGCAGAGGAGCTGGCACCTGGTTTTGGCGAAAGCTGGGAAGTTTGGAAATCGTTGAACAGACTGTGCACAGGTATAACAAGATCTAGAGATATTCTGAATAAATGGGGTTATCCGGTGACCTCTGCCCTTTGCGATTGTGGAGACTTGCAGACAACACATATGTACACTTGTCCTTTGTGCCCTGATCAATGCACACTTGGGGACCTCATGACAGCGCGACAGAACACAATGTTGCCAGTTTCTGGGCAAGATCGGTCTAATTTTTATATATTTTAACTTTTATATTTCATATTTTAAATGCTATGTTTTGCAGCAGAGCTTTCCAAACTTTTCATGTTGGTGACACACTTTTTAGACATGCATCATTTGGTGACTCACTCTTACAGCAAGGCATCATTTCACGACACTCTTACAGCAGGGCACAAGGCAGGCACTAGGACCTGCGCAGAATCCTGGCAGGGCTGGGAGGCAGCAGCAGCGTGACACACCCAGACACTGCAGCCGACACACTAACGTGTCCGACACACAGTTTGGAAAGCAATGTTTTACAGTATGTTTTTAACTGTGATGCTTCTGACACGAATAATAAAAATCCGGAATTAAACCTGGAATCAACAAGAAGGGTTACAATGCGTTCATCTGCCATGTATTAGGGACCTCTGAAAAAATGGGCTTTCAAAAATGGCATACCTTGGCAGAAATGATAGAATCTACCACTTCAGGACCTACCACCTCATTTTCTGCATGTGTAGAATAAGCATGCTCATCAACTGCAGGGGAAAACAGTGATGCAAGCTATCTACATAGGCATTTGGGATTAGCATGAAAGGGTGCATACATTCTTATCCTTCCTACATATATTATAAAAAAAACAGTATTTCAGACAGAACTCGGGCAACTATTTCTCTCCATTAAAATAAATGAACAGTTTTCAGTACCTTGAAAGTTTTACTAACTTACTATACTGTAGCATAATTTTAAGGGACTAACATCTACTGCACTAGAGGCATAAGCATTGGCTTCAGTGTGTAAATGTGTATGCATGCTTTCATACACACAGTATGGGGACGAGAGGATAAACCGCAGGGATCTCAAAGGAAAACGAAATGCAAAGTATTTTTTCTTCCCCTCTCTTCGTGCGTGCGCGCGCGTTTGCGTGTGCGTGTGAGCCCTGCCAACTGATGGTGTACTCAAGCTATTAAAAGTACACCAACATTCCCAAACAAGTTTCCATGCGCACTGGGGATGATGGGGGCTGCCGTCCAACACAACTGGAGCACACACTCTGGGTTTCTTACCACCCTCCCCCCCAGGGAACCTGCCACGAGTTTTTACGGCTCTGCTTCTAGCGGTCGCAGTTATCCAAAGTGCTCAAGTGAGTTAGCAGTTCCCCCAAAGCCAATGGAAATTCTGAGCCGAGCGTGGGAAGCGGAGTAAGCGTCAGCAGCGACCGCAGCGGGTCACACGCGTCCACCCCGCTTTCCTCAAGCTAAGCGGCGCCCAGTGCCCCACTCCCAGCCTGCCCTTTGGTGACGTGGCGAGGCGAGCCTCCGCCCCCCTTACCCGCACGTCTCCTTCATGACCACCGCCAGCATGAGCTCGGCACACACTGACCGTCTCCAACACACGCGCAACACCTGCGTCCAAGCACCACCTCCTCCCTCGGCCGCCTATATAGGGAGGGAGGAGCACTCACCGCTATAGCAATGGCATCGGTGCCCTCTGCTGGTGAAGCGTGGTATAAAAGCGTTCCATTCGCGAATTTCCGTCCTTCCTTCGCTCTTTTGCCCTTCCTGCAGAGCAGCTGAGTGCTTCTTAAATCTATGGCGAAGGTTTCGGGAGATAATGCTTCGGGAAAATAAGAACCAAATCTCCTCACCATCGAATCTCAACCTGAATCTCGGCGTTTGTACAAACCAGTCTTTTCCCGTCCTGGTGCCCTGCAGAGGGCTGGGATTACAACTCCCATGCTGGTGGGGAGTTGAGTTGTGGCCCAACACAACTGCAGAATCTCTTCGTGGAAGAAGGCTGGAGTAAGCTCTGCATGGTACCCATTCTTGCCGTCCTGTTGCCCGGGCTGGACCATTGGAAGTCCTGAATTGATGCCTGGAGGCAGTCGGGATCTGGATGGGATGATTTAAGCGCAGGCTAAGCGCTGTAGGGGCGTGGTGGCTCAGCGGGTAAGACGCCAGGAAGATCGCAAGTTCGGAGGTTCGAATCCCTAGCCCTGCATGTGGAGTGAGCTCCCGCACTCGCCCCAGCTCTTGCCAACCTAGCAATTCGAAAGCATGCAAATGCAAGTAGATGAATAGGTACCACTTCAGTGGGATGGTAACAGCATTCCGCGCGTGTCATGCGGCCACATGACCGTGGAAGCGTCTTCGGACAACGCTGGCTCTTCGGCTAACAAACGGAGATGAGCACCGGCCCCTAGAGTCGGACACGACTGCACAAATGTGCGGGGTGAACCTTTACCTTTAAGCGCTGCCAAGGCTGAACTGTTTGTTGCAGTAAACACCGAGAGATTCCTTTAACGTTGGTTACCCTTGTTGGGGTAGTATTCCTCCCACAGGGTTTGCTTGTGATCTGGGGTTCCTTCTCAACTCATGGCTACAGGTGAAAGCCATGGGGGGGGGGCGGGTTTGCTCAGCTTCAGTTGCTCTGCCACTTATGGCTCTACCTTGACTAGGATGCTATGGTGATGGTGACTCATGGCCTGATCGCCACACAGTTAGATTACTGTAATGTGCTCTACAGGGGGCTGCCTTTGGAGATGACTGAGAAGGTCCAGCTGGATCAAATGGCAGCAGCAAGGCCCCTCACAGGACAACTCTGTCAGAGCTGAATTACATCCATCCCACAGTTCCTGCATGGGCTGCTGGCTGGCTCCAGACCCCCTTCAAAATGTGAATGGAGCTGCACCCAGTTATGTCAGGCAATTCCTTGCCAAGATAGAATCTGTCTGGCCAGTGTGAACGCCTAGAGGGGACGGTTGAGGATCCCCACACTCTGCCAGGTTTGTGGGGTGGGGGCCGGGTGATAGGCTTTCTCAGGGGTGACCTGTAGTCCTTGGAACCCCCGAAGTGAGGATGGCCCCTTCCTCCCTTGTATTTAAGCAAGTTAAAACCGTGCTTAAGTTAAAACCAGCAAGCATTTGGCCTCCTCCATATTTCATTTTCAGTTGTTTGGACTTTATATTATGGTTTTCATTGTGTATACTGGTTGTGTTGTTTGCTGCCCAGAGTCCTAATTGACTGGAGTGGCTTATCAATATGGCAAACAAACAAATAAATAAATTGCATTTCTGGCAATACAAAACTGGCCATGTTGGCACTGAGGCACGTTTCGGGGTGGTGATCTATGGCAGACTGCCGCAGTCATGCCCCTCTCTGGTTGCCTGTGGTTTGTAGGGGCTCACAGGCAGGTCCCACATAATCCACGTGGTGGTGGGTCGTGGCAGGGAGGCAGATGGTGTGGAGGAGCCAGTATTCCCCCGGGAGACCGGCCAACAGCTTGCCCCGTGTCCACCTGACACTAAATTTCAGTGCTTCGAAGTCATAGCCACTGTCCCTGCCCAGAGTTGGCATGCAGGGTGCCGCCAGCCATGTCGGAAACTTGGGAGGGTGGTTGGGGCAGCGCTGGTTGTTGCAGGAGAGCTTTCCTGATTTGGCCGGGAGGTTTAGCAGGCTGTGTGGGGGACCTAGGGCAGTCCTCTTTGCCTTGCCTCCCTGGCTATTTGCAGCAGGGAAACCATTTTTTGGGGTGGGCAGAGCCAGCCAAGCCAACCACTGCTGGGGAAGCATCTGACCTGCACCTCCAGCCAGCTGAGAGAGGTAGGGCAAGACACCAAGGCGCCACTTCGCTTTCGCCACGGAGGTGGGAAATGCAGGTAGCAGGACAAGGCTGGAGTTCCTACCAACTTGCAGAGTTGTCAGTTTGAGTTTCCAAAACAACCTGGAGCGCTATAGCGTCATGGGGACACACAAGGGTGTGTGTGTGTCAATGTCAGATTAGCAGCTTGTTGGCATACGAAAGGGCCTTACCAAGGGTGTCGGCAGGGTATGGTCAAAAAAGTCAAGATGGCAGCTGCGAAGGTGTAATTGAACCAGGTGGAGCTTCGATTGCACTGTTGTGGCTGCCATCTTGACTTTCTTGATACCACTTACAGACACCCCGATCCTTTCTATGTGTGCACAAGGTCTGCTATTACAGGAACAGATGTCAGATGGATTCCTCAACACAACATTCTCCAACCCTGGGGTCTGAATTGAGTATATAGATCAGTGTTTCTCAACCGCAGCAACGTTAAGCTGTGTGGATTTCAACTCCCAGAATTCCCAGTAGGGCTGGCTGGGGAATTCTGGGAGTTGAAATCCACACAGCTTAATGTTGCTGTGGTTGAGAAACATTGATATAGATCCTTTATTTAAGATGTTTTTCTAAATCTATCCTGTATCCTTTTAATATAATCCATGACTGCTCTGTTGTATGTTGCAAAGGGTGCCTTTTGTTTTAGTCTCCTTGTATTTGTCTTAGCTAAATTTTTGCTATATTGCTTCATGGCAACAGGCTGAGAAGGGTGGCAGGAATTTAATTGATCCTTTCAGCATAAACAAATGGATTATCATCCAAGCAATACACTATTCTAAATTGCAGTAGTTTGACTTTTGCATTCCAGTCAAGGTCATTTTGAGGGACCCTTTATCTTTTATAGTTAGCTTCACTGGAGATTTGAAACTGGTTTTCTCACAGCTCCCTTTAAAACCCCCAACACCTTGGAATGACTTCACATTTTATGCATGTTCTTGCTACAAGCAACCATGTCATCGTCTTTAATCCAGCAACCTATTATGAGAGAATAATAAATTCATGCCTTGAGCACCCCTATCCCAGACATACTGTATATGCAGAAGTGTTTGAGGGCATGGATCCATACATTTGATGTGTTCTTTGTAGGAAATGGGTGTCCGCAGGCGAGGGATGTCAAGATATGTCATGGTATGTGGGAATGACCTTGGGAGACTGGTGGAAGAGCTGCAGACTAGACAACAGTCAGAGAAGCGGCAGCTGAACCCACAGAAGTAATGGAGGCATGCCAAACATCTCAGAAGGTGCTTTCCCTAGTTTCTTGGACTGTTAAGATGAGGAGGGAGAGATATACTTTCAGACTTGCAAGATTCTGTTACTGTAACCTTATAATATAGGTAGTGTTAGTACTCCTGGGTGTGCTTCTTGTCTGGACTTCCTCTCAAGGCTGACAAAATGGCAGTCATGATGATAAGATCAAAGCCCTACCCTGTCTTACGTGCATTGCAAATACACAACACACATAAAACAGGAGCCTGTAGCTTGAATCATGTCAACTGGATTTCTATTTTCTTAATGGAAACGTTTCGCTCCTTATCCAAGGGGCTTCTTCAGTCTGAGCAAAGTTGGTAAGGGAATCCTAAATATGTTCCTAGGTAGCTGTGTGACCTTACACCTGGGGCTAGGTCATGGTTATATTGAGATGTAATTTTTAAGTCCTTTTATCATCTAATGGAGGGTCGTTAAAAACACCATGCTGCTGTTGAGCTTCTGAAATGGTCTTAATCTTCCTAGGCACAGAAGACAACACGGGGAGGAAGATGGGGGAGAGTTTGTGCCTGAGGCCCCCACCTCTATTCAAGGAAGGATTTTCCAAGTTGGCATAAATGGATTCCTTGACCCCTCTCTCAAACCACCTATCTTCTCTGTCTAAAATGTGAACATTAATGTCCTCAAATGAGTGTCCTTTTTCTTTTAGATGAAGATAAACTGCTGACTCTGGTCCTGTGGTGTTATTTCTCCTGTGTTGTGCCATCCTCCTGTACATAGGTTGTTTGGTTTCTCCAATGTAGAGTTCAGAGCACTCCTCACTGCACTGGATTGCATAAACTACATTGCTTTTCTTATGTTTTGGAGTTTGATCTTTGGGGTGTACAAGCCTCTGTCTCAGTGTGTTGGTGGGTTTGAAATATACAGGTATGTGGTGTTTGCCAAATATCCGTTTTATCTTTTCAGACACGCCAGCCATGTAGGGAATGACCAGGTTCTTTCGTTTACTCTGAGTCTCAGCCCTATCTGTCGCTGTTTTAGGTCTGGTAGATTTAGATTTGGTGAAGGCCCAATTTGGATATCCACAGGCCTTCAGGGCTGTTCTCAGGTGCTGATTTTCATTCTTTTTGGAATCCATGGAGGTGGGGATGGTTTCTGCTCTGTGTGACAATGTCCTGATGACTCCTAGTTTGTGCTGCAGTGGATGGTGGGAGTCAAACATCAGATATTGATCTGTGTGTGTGGGTTTCCTGTAGATCCCTATTTCTAGCTTGCCACCGGTCCCAATGAGGACTTCACAGTCTAGGAATGCCAGTCTGTTGTCCTTGGTGTCTTCTCTGGTGAAGCTAATGTTGGCATCTATAGTGTTTATATGGTCCGTGAAGGCCTGTACTTCCTGGGCCTTGATTTTGACCCAGGTGTCATCCACATACCTAAACCAGTGGGTGGGCACCGTTCCCTGGAATGTGTTGAGTGCTTTCTTCTCCACTTCTTCCATGTATAAATTGGCCACAATGGGTGACAACTTTGCTCAGACTGAAGAAGCCCCTTGGATAAGGAGCGAAACGTTTCCATTAAGAAAATAGAAATCCAGTTGACATGATTCAAGCTACAGACAATTCCACCTGGATGACTGAGAACCTTCATAGACATAAAACAGGAGCAGAGCTTTGGTTGTATGGGCATGGTTGCCATCTTGAATTTTTTGATCCCTCCCTGCAGATGTTCCTGATAGGAAGTATACATATAATTCAGGTATTTGTGTTGACCACATACAACCTAGAGCTGTCTTCAGCTGCCACAACTGCATGTGCCAGTTCCCTATTCCAAATACTAGTAATGGGGAATAATGAACTCCCAATACCAAACAGTCTTTCTTAACCTGACGTCTTTGTAGATGTGATGGACCCCAACTCCTCAAATTCTCAGCCTTCAGGTCAGGGACGCTGATCCAAAATGTACAACTATTCTTTTTTGTATCTGTGCATGAATAGAATGTAAAGGGAAAGCATATCATCCTGCAATAACATCCCCCCCCCATTATTACAACTCCAGGGTGCCCACCAATTATACTGTGGCTTTGATTGCTTGCATTAAATCTCCAGAGTGAAATACTGTCATTAAACTGGACAGGCCATTGCGCCGTTTCCCTCCAAATTGAAGCCCAGATTAATTGTGGTGCTGGCAAGCTCTCAAAACAGTTTAGTAAGAAGAAGCTAACCATTAGCACAGTGGAGACACGCTTATTGCACTAGCCTTGATGCGGCCTCTTTCTTTGATCAGCTCACTCTCTCTCAGCAGGTCCCAAAATAGCCCCAGGGTACAAGAGTGCTTCCATTGCAATCATGTTAATTTTGCTTTTAGTTTGTCTTTAGCTGTTGGAGATTAATGAATAAAAGTGGTGTTTAAATTTACAACCAGGCCTGTTCTGATGGCTCAGTGGTATCATCGCCCCTGGTTTTTTGACTTTGATTATCTGAGCCAGTCATCTACAAAAAGGAAGAAATAAAGAAATCCATCTTCTATCTAGAGCAAGGCAACAAGAAATCTAATGGGGGACAGGAAAAAACAGAGGTGGCATAAAGAAGTTGATCTCTTGAGATGGCTTGGTACTCTACATTTGCTAAGTGTATGAAGAACAATCCATTTACCATTGTTTGTCTTCTGAACTGAAATATGACTTGCCCCATTGCTTCAGTGGGACAGAACCAGTAGGGTAGGAGAATGTTTATTGTAATCTCAGCCATATAATGAGTATCTTCAAATAATTTTAACTGGTTGATTGTACAGTTGGAAAATAGGTTACTAAGTGAATTTCATTAGAGCTTCCATTTTCCTCTAAAAACATTTGGACTAAGGCCAAGAATGTAAAATTATGCATGATTTTTAAAAACTTGACCATTTTAGTTGTGCTTTAGTAACCATACAGTAGTTTTGTAGGGCTGCCATACAATGTCTAACTCTTTGCTATTGATTTTTCTAGTTCTATAGTTGTGGATATTCTTTCTGGTTTCCAAAAGCCTTTTCCATTTTTCAAATGCATGTTTTTTGAAATTGACTAAGGAGTCCCCAAGAAAAATGGATGAACTCTATTCTTGATCAATTCTGAACTTGTCAGGAACAGGGTTCTTAATAAATGAACAGTCCACTAAAGTTATAAACGTGTGCCATTGGCGCAGAGATCTAGTGTGTGATCCACAACCTCTTTTAGCCAGCAAATATATATTTGCAATTTTGAGAGCATGGCAAGGCACACAAAATGGCTTGCGTGGTGAATCTAGCCCATGCACAAAATGGCAACTATGGTCACAGAAATACCCACTTACCAAAAACTCACTGGTGGAGCATACTCATTTTCACAACGTAACTTTTCTGTCTTTTTTTGGGTGGGTGGGAGGGGGAACAGGTGGCCCACATCCAAAAAAGCACTGGGCATTTTGTGCACACGTATCAGATTATGCACACATACTACATATACTCATGATGATCCATAATCACAAAATAAGCCATGGTGGCTAATTTAACTGACAAAATAATATAGAACTGTGACTCCAATTCTGCAGCCAATTTTGCCCAGTTGCTAAAATGAGGCACTATAATTTGCTTACTTTGCTTCTAAATGACAGGCAAAAGATAAAAATACTGTATATTTTTTTGTTTTTACCAATAAGGACCATTAAAAAAATAATTGCCATTGTTTAACAAGGAGTCAGTTGAATGACACCATTACTTGCAATGCTGTCCTAGATTGTTGGTTCCATTATAGTTCAGGCATGGCCATGGGCCTGATGTTCGGCATTAAAGTTGGACAGTAATATCCTGATAAAGGATCTTGTTAACATGCCTAGGAATAGCCTTGGTCATGAATTCATTAGTTCCATGCAGAGATTGCATATAATTCTGATTGCTGCTTGTAGAGAAACTTTAAAGGCAGAAGTGGCTGATAATTATTGGAGCACCCTGGACTGTGTGTGCCACATGAACAAGGACACTCATTCGCCAGGATGACCAACTTGTTCTGTGCTACCAGAGGGAGGGAGGGAGGGAGGGAGGGAGGGATGGGGCTACTGAAACTTTACTTGTATGGAAAAGGGAATTCTGTCAGGGGCAGCTTCTTCCTTTTCTGCATGACAAACTGAATCTAATGAAATACCTTCTTTTAGCCATAAAAACCTGTCGTCTTTTGCACCTGGCAAATTGAAGCAGCTTGCAGTTGTCAATACACAAAACCCGTGTCATTATCAGAATTTTGTATTCAAAAGAAGGTTCTCCTAAAGACCAGCAAGGGAAGGGCAAATACAACAAGCAAGAAGCCCAAATCCACTAAACAGTTTCATCCTGTTAGTGTGAAAAAGAAAAATGCAATTCAAAGTGCGTATGTATCAGGTTTGTGTATTTTTGTGTCCAGTTAGTTCTCACATTTATATACTATCAGAATCCAAAGACTCTTTGCAGAAAGGTGGAGATTTGCAGATAGTTCTCTAAAACCTGAAGAGCCAGGTGGAACATGGATTTAGCCCACAAATGGTGGAGCTTGTGCTGTACAGCACCCTATTCAGGCTGAAACTAATCCCACATAAGATCAGAAGACATTATCCCAATCACCTCTTCAGACCTTGCCCATGTGGAATCCAAATTTAAGTGAATATGACCAATTGTATTGGCAAAATGTTGCTCAAATGTTGGCCTGTGGGGGGATCTTTCTGCCCTTCCTTCTCTAAAAGCAAGTGGGTACAAAGCAAGACTGCTGGGGTACATTCTGCCAATGCAAAGAAAATGGAGAAGTACTGACACTTCTCTGCCCTTATCACCATGTGGTAGGCTCCAGTGTAGGCTCTTACTCATACTTGGTCAAGTTCACTTCTGGTCTTCCTCCTCCAGCACTCCAGGCATCTCTTCTGCAGCTTCATTTCTTGATGCTGCTCAGTAAATTAATGAACTTTCCAGGGTCAGCAAGGATCAAGAAGCCACTTGGGGACAATCTCATCAAGTGCTTTGGCCTTCCTGGTTGGTTGTAGAGCCCAACCCAATATAGAATTGCCTACCAGATTGCTGAGAAAATCCTCTGGTGCTTGCTAAAATTTGTCTGGATCCACAAGATACCTGGGATGAACCATATTAACCAATCCCCTGTCCTGTAGAGGTCAGCAGTGACCTGCATGAAGGAATGATTTAACCATACATTGCAATGTTCTCCATTTTCAGATAATAAAACAACATTCTCATGATGCTGCAAAATAGTTGTCTATCCGACTTATTTATCACTGTTTTTAAGTGGCCATTCAGGTATCAGGGAATTTTAAAGACATATTTTTGCATGAGACAGATGAGCCTCAAACGTTTCATGCATCTGATGAAGTTGGTTGTACTCCACAAAAGTTATGCCATGCATTATTCTTTAAAGGGCCACAAGACACTTTTTTTTTATTTAAAGGTATCTTAAAGTATTGTCCTTAGCAGAATTGCTGCCTATGGGAACTCAATCAAAAGGGCAAGTGCTCATTTTTTAATTTGGATAATGTACCTTGCTCTGAAGCAGCTTAACTGCTCTTTCTTCCAATAAACAGTACAAAAATAATTGGTTGGAATGTGTTGCAGATAAGATTTTTCCACTTTTGAAGCATTCCATTTTCCTGAAGGATGTCTTATTTAATCAATGAGAATTAGATAGGCTAAACCCTCTTGGGGGTGCCCCATTCACTCTTCAAAGGCAAGTTGCTAGCAACTCAGCATTGAATTATGTTATGAAGCTATATTTCATTCTTTATCATTTATTTGGAGAGCAGCACTAATTAATTGACGCCAGGTTGCTTTTAATTATGTCACTCTCTGAGTAAGCTTTGGGGATCTGTTTATTGTTGGTTGCAAGGTTTAGAATGGGGAGGAGTTCAAAAAGTCTGTGTTTAGCATTTTCCATTCTTCTAGTTTCATCAAATGCCCTGAGACAATTACTAAGCTTTATTTTTCCTTGCTGTTTTGTTTTTTGGAGTTGCTAAAACGAATCCATGCATTAGTTAGCAAAGAACAAATTCTGATGGGATAGCACTGCAGTCAAGAACATGATAATAGAGGAATAGCAGTTGGATTCTTTGGATACTAAATGTCTAAACAATCTCAGTAATATCAACGCTGGACTGGATAGAGCTGAACAGGTTAAGAGTGGAAAATTCAAATTCCATCAGGAGAAAAATGTCACTGAACTACACCTGCCAGCATCTCTCATCACTGGCTATTCTACCCAGATTTGCTAGGAGATGTAGTTCAACAATATCTAGTGAACCTTTAGTTTCCCATCTGTGGCCTAGAAGTAAGTCTACACGAAGACTTTGTTGTTCAGTTGTTTAGTCGTGTCCGTCTCTTCGTGACCTCATGGACCATAGCACGCCAGGCCTTCCTGTCCTCCACTGTCTCTCGGAGTTTACTCAAATTCATGTTCATTACATCGGTGATGCTATCTAACCATCTCATCCTCTGCCATCCCCTTCTCCTTTTGCCTTCAGTCTTTCCCAGCATCAGGGTCTTTTCCAGTGAGTCCTCTCTTCGCATTAGGTGGCCAAAGTATTTGAGCTTCAGCTTCAGCATCTGTCCTTCCAATGAGCAGTCAGGGTTGATTTCCTTTAGGATTGACTGGTTTGACCTCCTTGCAGTCCAAGAGACTCTCAAGAGTCTTCTCCAGCACCACAGTTCGAAAGCATCAATTCTTCGGTGCTCAGCCTTCCTTATGGTCCAACTCTCACAGCCATACATTACTACTGGAAAAACCATAGCTTTAACTATACGGACCTTTGTCGGCAAGGTGATGTCTCTGCTTTTTAATATGCTGTCTAGGTTTGCCATAGCTTTCCTCCCAAGGAGCAAGCGTCTTTTAATTTCATGGCTGCAGTCACCGTCTGCGGTGATCTTGGAGCCCAAGAAAATAAAATCTCTCACTGCTTCCATTTCTTCCCCTTCTACTTGCCAGGAAGTGATGGGACCAGATGCCATGATCTGGGTTTTTTTAATGTTGAGTTTCAAGCCAGCTTTTGCACTCTCCTCTTTCACCCTCATCAAGAGGCTCTTTAGTTCCTCTTCACTTTCTGCCATTAGGGTGGTATCGTCTGCATATCTGAGGTTGTTGATATTTCTCCCGGCAATCTTAACTCCGGCTTGTGATTCATCCAGCCCGGCATTTCTCATGATGTACTCTGCATATAAGTTAAATAAGCACGGTGATAATATACAGCCTTGTCGTACTCCTTTCCCAATTTTGAACCAGTCGGTTGTTCCATGTCCGGTTCTAACTGTTGCTTCTTGACCCGCATACAGGTTTCTCAGGAGACAGGTAAGGTGGTCTGGTACTCCCATCTCTTTAAGACTTTGCCACAGTTTGTTGTGATCCACACAATCAAAGGCTTTAGCGTAGTCAATGAAGCAGAAGTAGATGGTTTTCTGGAACTCTCTTGCTTTTTCCATGATCCAGTGAATGTTGGCAATCTGATCTCTAGTTCCTCTGCCTCTTCGAAACCCAGCTTGCACTTCTGATAGTTCTCGGTTCACATACTACCCAGATGTTTAACCTATAAGAAAAGTTGATTCTCCGAAGTTTGTTGAAGCAAAGGAGTTCAACAGAGAGGTCTGGAATAAGAGTGTAAGAAAGCAGGTAGGTTTAAAAAGCTGGCAGGTTGGAGAGAATGATCTGAATCTAAGGCAAGGGTGATCTGAAATATCCTATTTGTTCCATTCCAAGTAGGAAAGCCAGGGCAAAGACAATATCCTCATCTGAGCCTTCTAATTTGACTTGAGGGTTCTTTATGAATCTTTGTGGTTTGGTAAACAAAGGAACTCTGGGCTATGCCTGACAGTCAGGGTATATAATGGTAAATTGTGGATGATCAAAACAATCACCTTCCATAAGTCTTTTTCCATGTGCACTATTATTATATTTCCCCTAATTTGCAGCTGGTGTGACCAGCTGCCATACTGAATGGAATTTATGGAAATAATGGTCCAACAGATCTAGTGGGCCTCAGAGTGGGGAAGACTGCCCAAGTATAGGAAGGCAGAACTATTTCAGGACTGAGGCCACTTGTGAGTTTTGTGGAATGTAAAAGAGGTGCATATGAACAGGACAAGGGGGAAAGTGACCGTGCCTATAATAAAATTACTCAGATTTTTTTTTAAACCACATCATACCAGTACTAAAACCACATGATTCATTCTAACTCATCTACTGAAAATTAGAGGAATCTAAGGAGATTTCTCCTTTGGGCCAAATAGTGTACACATTTGGCTTAGGAAAATATAGAAAACTGCCTTATAGCAAGACAGGTCCATCTAGATCAGCATAGCTTGCTTGCTCCAATTATGAACCGTGATCCATGGTCTCTGACAGAAGCATGTTTTCAGGCTGTGAAGCTGCAAAGTGAAAGTGCTCACACATGGCAAAAGGCCTTTGCCAAGAAGGAGTTGCAAGACTATGTGTGTGGGAGACTCTGCTCCTCCTTGTCAGGGAAAAGAGTATCAGAGCACACAAGAGTTCAGACAACATATTGTTTTATAATGGGCAAAAGGGATGCAGGAAGACAGAGGTGGTAGCCATAGCAGTTGTATTTTAGCAAAAGTTTTCCCTTTTTTCCTTGGTAATCCGTGTGAATTGCTTCTCTAGTCTACTGTAATTGGGTGTTGTGGCCAGAGTCCTAAATGAAGCAACTATTAAGGTCCTAGAAAACAGAATGTTAAAGATGTTTCTTTGGATATATTCACATAACGGACTTGTTCAAGATGCATTTCACAACCTTGGTTAGTGTTTTGGTGTGTATGTGTGCATGTGTGTGTGTAGCTTGTTTTGCAAATTTAGCATCTTTGGTTAGTGAATACTTCAGTATACTGTATGAATCCTGAAAATGGGTAACTCGTTAATCAGGTTGTGTTATGTGAATAGAACCAGAAAATGTTCTGGAGAGTGGATAATTTGGATTTGTGTTCAAAATGCCCTTTCTTTAGAGAGTGATGCAGCACATGTGGGGCTATACAACTGTGACACCACTAGAGAATACTCAAGACATTTCATATTAAACAATCCAACCAACCAACCAACCAACCAACCAACCAACCAACCAACCAATAAGCCCCAAATCTTATGCGATGGCCATGCCTTGTAAGTTTAAACCTGTTGCTTCTTCTTTCCACTTTTCCCATATTTCAGTGGAATCTTTGCCCTGTGTTTCATGGCCTTGAAGCTGAACAGTTGTTAGGTACTGACATCTCATCTTAACTGACATCTTAACTGACATCTCATCTTAACTGACATCTTAACTGACATCTCATCTTAACTGACATCTTAACTGACATCTCATCTTAAAAGTGCTGGCTCTCAACTTCTCCCACAGGTGAGCAACTCAACACCCACAGGCTGTTTGTGGCCTCCAGACCTTAGAGCACTCCCAGAGTGGGTAATATCCAACTGTCCTCCTGTTTGGGGGGAACTGAGGATTAAGGGTCAAAGTGACTTTCTTAAACCTTGCAGAAATTTGAAACACCCATTTTGCCTATTAAAAAAAATCAACTTGTTTTTTCCCCCTTTTTGGGGGGTGAAAAAGCAAATGGGTGCTTCTGCAAGTCTCGGGGGCACCTGTTTTGCTCATTAAACCACCCTTCCCAAAGTCTCCCCCAAAACTGAAAACCACGAGGAATTACCCATTCTGGTGAGGTAATGACATTTCTGGCCAAATGCTCCCAAGTACAGCCCTCCGCTGCAAGTAAGCCACTCATCCTGAGGGTAGAGCAGTGTTTCTCAACCTTGGCCACTTTAAGATGTGTGGACTTCAACTCCTAGAATTCCCCAGCCAGCAATGCTGGCTGGGGAATTCTGGGAGTTTAAGTCCACACATCTTAAAGTGGCCAAGGTTGAGAACCATGAGGATGCAGTATATCCCTATATCCCATCCCACTATGTGTTGCTGCTGGTGTTTGGGCCGTTCCACAGGCACACCCTCCCTACTCAACTGAAATTTGCCATTAACATGCCAGAAAATTTGAGCAATGGCTCCCCATTCCACCAGCATAGAGGCCAAATTCTAATACCCCCCAGCCAGCAAACCTCATATAGGATTTCCCTGTAGGTTAGCGTATATCAAATGTGAGAAAGAGGATATTATTTGAATTCAACATCAGCAATTAACTGGCTATTCCATACATCTCTAGTTTTGAGCTTATTTCCTAGGCATGCCTGCAGATAAGGCTTGAATTTCAGTGTAGGAAAAATAAGTTAGCACTCCTTGATGAAGGAATCTTTCTGATAGTGGCTGGAGGAGACTGAGAAAAAACATTCTTCAGTAATGATAAGCTAAGTTTAATTTCAGCTAAGCAGAGTTTTGTTCATGATAAAGGATTTTTAGAAACCAATTCTTTGTGCCTGTAGGGAAACCGACCCCTAAAATGTCTAATCTTTGACAAAGAATGAGAACAGACTTTTCTGCATCCTCTGTAAATCCCAGAGCTGATAGATAGTCAATGTGGAACACGCTGAATATAAAAAGAAAAAGACCCACTTCAGAACTTGCTGCCAATATAATATTCTTGGAGTCAAAGAGTAATCTTTCCCTAAGCGTCTTAATAATGAAAACAGTGGTCAGATAAGCATAGCTCTGGATGCTCTGCGGTAAACCAAGGAATACACTGAAAGGATTTAAATTAATTTTTCTTTTAAGAAACTTAATCTTGATTGCCATTGCTGAATGCAGGCCTATTTTATGATATAAAAGTTAATGTTACCCATATTTGTGAAAGGAAAGGCCAAAACCTCTTTAAGCAAGATTAGAAGAAAGAATAGAATCCCAAGGCAAGCGCTATAAATCCCTGCATGTACACAGATGCAAACAATACACATGGAAATGCAAACACCCCATAACATACATAGAAAGATACGTGGACACCACTGATGGAACGAGTCAGATAGCACAACTACTAGAAAGCCAGTCAGGTATTCCAAGGAGAAAAAAATGAATGCACGTCGGGGATGCATAAATGCCACTAGATTTATTATCCCCATTCATCATGCCTGAAGGCAGCTACAATTAATTCACACAGATAGAAAGCCGAGATTTGGTGACCATTTAGGCCATGGTGGGTAACCCATGATCTGTCCTCAGGCCGCAAAAAGCTCCTGAGCCCCTCTTTTGCAGCTTTCAGGGCATTCTCTGACTAAAATTGCTAGAAAACAATGCACAAGTTTTTACCATATTCAGGTGGGAACCACATAAAAATTGTATTGTAAATCCTAAAATAGCACATCCATGTGAAGAAAAGCAACTTCTCAAAACTTCTGAAAACTGGCCTTGCCCACCTATGTGATGTGGTGCCCACCCATTTTTCAGCCTTCAGCGCCCCCCCCCATGTTAGCTATAGCCCTTGGCTACAAAGATGTTTCCCACCCTTGAGTTAAACACAATCACAATAGCACAAGGGTAGGTTAAGAGTGGAAGACTAATGACCAAACTATGCATTACAAAGTCATCAGTGTCACAGTAACTACTGCTGAGAGCCA
This sequence comes from Charina bottae, assembly GCA_023362775.1. Classification (NCBI taxonomy): domain Eukaryota; kingdom Metazoa; phylum Chordata; class Lepidosauria; order Squamata; family Charinaidae; genus Charina; species Charina bottae. Next base: position 85,092,654 of record JALMGJ010000001.1, on the reverse strand, counting down.
AGAGTAAGTTATTGCAAGTGGAATGAATAAAGGAGTCTGGAATATCCATGTATCCATCCTTGAACAATCCTGAAAGGAAATGATTATTTTCCTCTCTATATCATGTAAGGATGCTCTGTGACAATCTGGAATTCCCGGCAGCAGTCTCAAATTTATATTTATTAGCCACAGATAGTGATATGCTTGCATATTCACTCCTACACAGCTTGTTAAAAATGCGAGAGAGATGTTAATGTGTTCATCTGAAATTTCTGTATCATATCTGCAAGGGAAAAGTTTTTACTTTCATGACTTGGCTGTACATGATAACCAGGTACTAGAGCTGTCACTCAAAAAGTGGCCACATAGGGTACTACTTCCCAAGTTGAATTTGAGGACAGAGCTATTGGGGAGATGTAGGTAGAAGGATGGACCAAAATGTCCTCCAACTGTCAGCGGGAAAGGTTTAGGAAGAAATATTTATTGTCAAGATAGAGGAGGATTGCGAGCCAAGAGATTCTTTGCACAATAGAACTAACTAAGAGTCTGTTTGCTGTGAGAATTAGGAGAAAAAATTAATTTATTTTTTAGTTATTCTAAAGTGTAATCTTTAGGGGACCTATTTACGATCCTTTTTTTGTTATATAATAAAAGTTAATTTGATTCTTTGCTCAAATTTAATTTTTAAAAAGCGACTCTGCTATTTGGTAACTTCTCCACATTCCACCAAGTAATTCCTCATGCATGTGTGTAAATATACCTCCCCATAAGTATGCATCTTCTTATATTCTCTCTCTCTCTTTACACACACACACACACACACACACACACAGAGAGAGAGAGAGCAATATATATAAAATATATCAGAGAGATACACAGAGAGAAAAATAGAGGAGAAAAAAGAATAAAATAATTTCCAAATCAGGAAAGGTTTTGGTGGTGGTAGCAAAAGTAGATAAATCTCTTAAACATCCCCCTAGATTACTGGGATTACACTTTAATTCTGAAAAAAACCAACCCAAAATCATTATTATTTCTGTTATTCTGTTATCTTGCTATTTATGTTTTGAAGGTTTGTTATGTTATGTTGAATTTTATTTTTAATTCTTTGTTTTCACGTTTCTTCAAACTGTAAGTCATCCAGAATTGCTCTTGCAAATTGGGAGGCAATATAAATCTAAAAAATGAATAAATAAGGATATCCACAACAGTTAAGGGACACCATGCATGGAAATAGTCTTTCTTGCTAATAAAAGTTTGGGTAGGAAGAACTTTTGGTTTGGTCTAGGAATGCTCTTATATTATTAAACTGCAACTGGCATTGTATTGTTTTGTGCAGGCCTGCAGTGCTGCCAAAGTACTAAAAGTTCCCTCTTCCACAGAGCACTGTCCTTGAAAACACACTTTAGGGACTGCTTTTCTGGTCTATCCATTTGTAGAAATCAGTGGCTGTATGCACATAAGATATTTAACCCAGATACCGAATTAGCCTGTTTTCCTAGTTTGTACACTTCCTTCATCCATGGGCTGGATATGTCTGATACAGCTTGCAAACCCACATAAAAAAACCCTAAGGTCAAAGCCATTCAAATTTAACATGCTATCCAAATGCAGCAGTTGCTAGTCCAGAACTGCATTGTTAAGTGTGTTGTGTGATGTGGTGCTTAATTATATTGTTAATTAATGCATCCCATTATATTTAGGTATCACTACACTTTTTCTGTAACCTTACAGGGTCAGATCTTTAACCTGTTTGCTCACAGCCCATTTTCCCTCAGTATTTCCCTGAACTGGGAAAAACATAAAAAAAAAAAGACAACTTGAAGATATTGCTCCCTCTCCTGGTGTAAAAGAGGGAAACAAGCAAACAAAAACTAATTTTAAGAGGAGAAGGAAGGGATTAGACCAGCCTTTCTCGACCTTTTGACCCTGGAGAAACCCTTGAAATATTTTTCAGGCCTCGGGGAACCCCTGCCCATTCAGGCTCAAATATAGGCCAGAAGTTACAAAATTATTATATTGGTTTCATGTGTGGGCCTGTATATATGCATTAACAGTGTTCTTAAACTAAAAATAAGGAATGAAATTTACCTCTTTAATGTGAAGTTGCCCAAGTTTGAAATAATTTTTTAAATAAATCATGATCTCCCAGGTAACCCCTAGTGACCTCTCTAGGGTTCCACGGAATGCTGGTTGAGAAATCCTGGATTAGACTATGGGCATTTTTCATTGCCAGTCCATTCCTATAGTTAATCCCTGCCTCCAATTACTGTTAGTTCAAGGAACGGCACTCTGTTTAGGAAACCAAAACTGTTGAAGGGAATCTAATATTTCTTCTTGAAGACCAAAGGCCTTGCGTGTTTGTAGAGTACCACGTTATCACATCACTGACTGTCCTTCAGCAGTTGGATAGCTGTTTCTTTAATGGGCTATAGTTCAATTGACCCATGCAATGATTTGCAAGCTTCTAGTCCCATAGATGTGGTAATGTCTTGCAGCCATTAGATCTCAAAATGCATCAGTGCTGAAAATAGTTAATGGAAGAATTGGTGCTCAGTAGAAAAATACATGCTTTACACATAAATGGTCCCATGTTTAATTCTTGACATCTCTGGTATAAAGACGCATATGATGTTAAAATCCTCCTTTACTTCAGATCTTAGAGAAACTGCTAATCGGAATGGATAATACTGGCCTAGGTAGACAGTCTGAACTGCATGTAATATACTGATTTGGATTTAATACTCTTTAAACAAACACCTATCTGCCAACACTAAGTCTGTAAGGCAGTGTTTCTCAACCTTAGCAACTTTAAGGTGTGGACTTCAACTCCCAGAATTCCTGGCTGGGGAATTCTGGGAGTTGAAGTCCACACATCTTAAAGTTGCTAAGGTTGAGAAATGCTGCTATAAGGCACAAGAGGAAGGCCAATAAACAGGAGCTGAATCCCAACACAATGGAAGAATTATGGTTAAGAGTCACTGGATCCAGAGAAGCTATGTTCAGCCTGGTTTGGATGGTGTTGCACTCTCTGTGATAGAGGTTTGTGGTTTGGAAATGCTCCTAGGTCCAGGTTTGTCCACTGAGATCCAGCTGGCATGGTGCACCTTTCACCACAAGGATGAGGAAGCTGCGGCCCTCCAAAGGTTGCAGGACTAAAATTCCCAACATTCCTCATCTCTGACTGAGTTGCTGGGAGGAGGAGTTCAGTAACATCTTGGGAGCTGCTGCTTCCCCATCTCTATTTTGGCTGAGCTATAGTCATTTCTGAACAGGACAGAGATCCATGCCCTGAAAATTTCCTGGTTGGGTCATTATGTGGGATTTTCTTTGAAGATGATGCAAAAGCTTCAACTGATGCGGAATTTGGCTCTCAGGATTTTGTCTTGCCAAAACTGATCTTGTCATCCTGATATTAAAAGAACTGCATTGGTTGCCAATTTCCAGGCCCAGTTCAAGCTTCTAGTACTTTCTCTGGAAGTGTTAAATGGCTCTCAGGACCCAGAGAGATGAAGAAGTGCTTCTTATCCTCATGTTAAGATCCTCTGTGAAGCATGTACTTCCACCGAGTGCCTTCCTTATCAGAAGTGCAATAAGTGTGAGAAAAAAAAACTTTTCTTCATGCTGGTGCACTGGCTGTTGAAAGCTTTCCCCAATAAACCATATTTTCAGCTCCAGATTAAGAAATATCTTTTTACCCAGACATTTCAATTCATATCACCTCTTTATCTGTCTTTCTAACCAAAATTGTAGTTGAAATTTTAATTGCTACTTATGACTGTTTAATATAAGCTTTATTATGTCATATTGTATTATACTGTGCTGGGTTTAATATACTATCACTTAAAAATGAAATATCCTGAGCCTTAATACATATACAATGCTTAAGCATCTACTATTGAAAATTTTAGTTGAGAAAATATTGATGGTGTTGAACATTCAGGAGATCCTAGCTATGGTGTTCTCATAGTAGTGTTATAGCAGCAAATCTTGTGGAGAATAGATCTAGTTTTCCAAAAGAGACAGAGACAGCATGGGCAGCTGACATATGGTACTTCCTTAGAAGCCACTTCTTAATTTTTATAATGGGCAGTTCTGGCTGAGACACCTTGTCCAGCATTTGGACTCTGTTATTTACATTTCAGAATTTGATTAGATGCACCAGAGAGGGAGTTGCCATAAGAAGCAGCAGAAGCTGAAAGGTGTAACAAGAGGGCAACTAATAAAACAGCAGATTAAAGGTCAGCTCTTGCACGATTTTCCATACTGCATTAACCAAATATCAAACTGTAAAGTACTTGATGCTCAAGGAATGAGAAGACTTATTCTTTATATTGTGCATTTGATATACTTATTCTGAGAATACACTGCTGCTCTTCAGGGACAGTAAATGAGATGGCAAATCATATTGTTTTAGATGACCATATTGTTTCAGACGACAGGTAGTAGAGTTGCATGTCTGAACACCTCTCCTTTGGGGAAAGCTCCTAAAAACTAACATTCCCTTTCAGCCATTCTGGGAAAGCATTACGCAAGGCAGCTGGATCCTATTTTACAGTCTCCATTTATTCAGAAAGTACAATTACCTATGCAGAATTATGTCTCTGAGCATATTAATACTTGGACCTAGATAAAGAGGTAGTTGGGAAGATGACTGAATATTGCTGGATAGTGATATGGGGCTTATCAAATGGTCACCCAAGTTGGCTTCTTTATGGAAGCCAAAACTTTTTTCTAATTGGATTGGAAACATTGGTACCAGAACTGTGGGATAAGAGCCAGTTTGGTCTAGTGGTTAAGGCAACGGACTAGAAACCAGGAGTCTGTGAGTTCTAGTCCCGCCTTAGGCATGAAAGCCAGCTGGGTGACCTTGGGCCAGTCACTCTTTCTCAGCCCAACTCACCTCACAGGGTTGTTGTTGTGGGGAAAATAGGAGGAGGAAGGAGTATTTGGTATGTTTGCCGCCTTGAGTTATTTATAAAAATAATAAAGGCGGGATAGAAAATAAATAAATAAAATAAAATAAATAAGGATTTAACTGCTGTATCTAATTTGGAATATATAACTGAACTCAAGCTACAATGTATGGATACATAACAGACATACTGTATATTAAGGTTCATGATACCTGGATCACTATGTATGGTTTATTGAATTATGATATAGCTGGAGAAGTATCCCTTTTCTAAATATGGCATTTTAACTCATGTAGGGTGATCCTGCCTTTCCCATGATTGTCCTGTTTTACTGGATCTAAAAGAAAAAATAGAGTTCAAATAGTATTTCAAATAATTGTATGTCCACAGTGTTCTCTTCACTTGATTTGCAATATTTCCTTTTCATGTTTTGTTTTTAATTTTAAATATTTTTATGTTTCTTTGCTGATTTTCAGACTCAAAGTTCTCTCATACCACAGACATACACCATAAATTAATTATCCAGGAAAACATCCAATATTAAATACATAAACCAATTAAAATTATCCATGGTTGTAATCAGCTAAAAGAGCAGCACATCAGCAAAATACCAGCCTGGTAGTCAATTAAGATATTTCAGTATTAAGTAAACATAAAATGGATTGAAATAAAACTATCTTCAGGGTTTGTCTAAAACAAAAGAAAATAGGGTCCAGATTACTATTTCAGAGGAGAAAGGACCATAAAATATTTATGTTCCATATTTATGGTTCTTTCTCCTCTGAAATTGTAATTTGGATCCTTCTTTCTTTCATATTTTAAATGCTGTTGTCTGCCTTTATTGATCAAGTCAGCCTCCATGGACATAGGTAGTCAAATACTGTAGGAAAGCCCAAATCATTCCATTCCTACAGTTCAATGCTCAACACAGAAAGCAACATAAAGGTTCTCTGATTGAGTTCTAGTAGCTCCTCAGAATTGTCCAGGCAGAGGAGATCACCCCCAGCACCAAGAAATCCTGTTTTCATAAAAGTAACTACAGATACTGTCTGACATGGCATGTCAGGAGACAATAGCCTGAGTAAGAGACAAATGAACATGAAGGCCAGAATGTTCTATTCAGGGGAGAACTTCTCCTGTCTTCCTCTTCCTCAAGTCAGGCTATTGGGCCTTTTCATGATCCTCAGAAGACCTAAAGAGCATTTGCACCTAAACAGCATTTGCCTTTGATGAAAATAAGCAAGGACCATAGAAAAAACAAGGTTGGCTCTTCCAAGGAAGTAGGGTCTATTATACTACAGGTCTTTTCATTCTACATGAAATTTCAATTAACTTCAGGTCTGTGTTGAAACAATTATCATTTTGTAACTGCAATAGGGGAGAAATTTCCCACCCCTAGGACTACTGGGAGCTGTCCAGCTACTGACTCCAGTGACTGGAGACCTAGCAAGGCCAAACTTGGCCTGCTCAGAAAGTTTCAGACAGATAATCTTACTTCTTTTCCTTTAAGATGGGGAACAAGCCAAACAGATAAGAAGGGCAGTAGAAAATGAGGGTAGGGGAGAAAAAGTATTATGGTGGAGCAATGCAGTGAAGCTAGCCTAGATATGGCACCTTTATCCCCCATGTGTTGAATACCTTGATTGTGGTTGCTTTCTGAGCAAAATTCTATCTATCTATCTATCTATCTATCTATCTATCTATCTATCTATCTATCTATCTATCTATCTATCATCTTCCTCACTGTCAAGATTAAATGTTGCCAGCACCTAGCTGACTTTTGTGTGTGCCCTCAAGTCAGTCTTGGTAACACTTTTCAGATGTATTTTGCCATTGTTTTCTGTCATGCCTAAGGCAGGATTAAACTCACAGTCTCCTGGTTTCTAACCAGTGCCTTTAACCACTACACCAAACTGGCTTTCTAGCTGACCTTGGCTGACCTTAAATAGCTAAACAGACCAGACCTGGTTAGTGCTTGGATGGAAAACTACCTAGAAATAGCAGGGCTTTAAGGTAGACCGGTCATACTGTGTTAAGAAAACTATTAGGACATGTCCATGAATCCACCTGGAGTTGAGCTCAACTCAAGGGAATTTTTACTTTTTTCAGATAATTTTAGATATCACAGAATTCCGTTGTTGTTGTTGTTGTTGTTGTTGTTGTTGTTGTTGTTACTTTTGGCTGCAAAAGATCAAGATATCTTCTCAGCCAATGTTGTCCTTGTTGAGCATGCAATTACCTCCAGTTCAATGGCTGTTCAATACCTCCAGTTCATCCTGTCTGCTGTGTGTTCTTGTTGTTAGCCTCATCTTGTTGTCTTAGGTCAGCATTTTGCTGAGACTTTGCTGCCCACAGCAATCATAAGTGGGCAACATATCCATTTGTAAATGATATACGAAAACTGAAAATGCAAGGCAAATGCAAGGAAAGCATTCTTTCCCCTGGTTGCATGGTTGGAAATGATAGTTCATCAGCCCTATCATGATCTAGGGTTCAGCAGAATTACAAAGTTCTGTAAGTGCTTGACAGTGTCAACCTCTGATCAGGCTCTGGCTATAAAATGCTCATTGCAAACCTGTCAGTTGATTCATTAATTACTCTTTGCTGGGAAGGCAAAAACGGTTCCTGATTTCACTAGACATTTAGTGAAGGGCATTGTAGCATGTAACATGTTGACATTGTAACATGTTAGGCTTTGCATCTGCATTAGGCTTTAAACATTACTCATTTTTTAAAAATAACATTAAAAAAGTCTTCTGGTGGAGATGATTTCTGGAAGATTCAACTAACTGGACTGATATATCTTTGTATCAGAGCACGATCTTCATTGCTGAATATGCCAACCATGTCCATAGCATACAATTAGTCGTTCCCTGTAACAGTGATATGGCTTTAGCCATTTGTTGCTATAAAATATTCTCTCTCTTATTAACAGTATAGGGTGAACATTTCTAAAACTGAGGCCCACAATCTGCAGTATTTTTATGTGAATCATTAAAATATGTTACCCGTTAACTACATCTTAAACATTGATTTTAAAGTATTTTATTGATCAAACTGATAAAGGATGCATCACTAAAAAATCATAAATGAATGGATTTCTGTTCTTCTGAGAATAACATTGGTAGCAGGGAAGAATAAAAGTGGGGATTTGGGTCAGGGAATATGGTAATTCCTTGACTGGAGCCTGCCCTACTATTCCTAGCACTTACACTGTCAAGAAGCCATTTTTCCAAATTGCTTCTTTTTTGCAGTAACATTATACAACAGTTACTTCTAAGTGGCTTTGTAGAAGATTCTCACCCACACCTTATAATAAACCAAGCGTGTAGATAACATATCTTTTCATGCTTTTAAAGTGCTTGGATGATAACTGTGAGAAATTATCTCATAAATGTTACCAAGAGGTACCTGTGGCCATTTTCTCATGACCCCTGTGAGATAAAGTTTACTGCCTTAGATCATGATGCATTGTCAAATTGCAGGTTTAGCTTGTCTGGCCAACAAGAAGTAATTGAGGAGTGTTATAGCTTTACAATCCATGTTCCAAGGAATTGGGAGCATCTTAGCTGTTAGACCTGAACAAAATAGGTCAGCACTGAGAAAATAAAGTTTTCTGTATTTGTTTCTCTTTCCTTTTACATCAAAGGTATTTCTCTCTCTCTCTCTCTCTCTCTCTGTGTGTGTGTGTGTGTGTGAGAGAGAGAGAGAGAGAAATTATTTCACAACACTTCCTGAAAATCCAATGGATGATTTTTTTTCACAATTAAACAAAAAGAAATAGCTATGTCTATAGAATAGTAGACCACTATTCTTTTTAATTCATGGTTATTTTTTCACATATTTATGAAAGCCGTAATTATTTCTTGCAACACATTCAAAATCCAATTTTTCTGAATTGTAAAAACAATAATCAATCCCTGAAATCCATGTGTTTTCCACCCTTTTTGATGTGACCTTGAAGCCTGGTTGTTCTTCCAGGCATTTGGTTAAGATGAATGTAACCCCTTGTTGAATGTGTTTTTGTCTATGTTTGTGTATAAAGTGACCAGATCCCATCTTGTTTTGTTCTGTATCATGTTTTTATGTTTATTATGTTTGTGAGTTGCCCAGAGTTGGAGTTGGGTAGCACCTAAATTTAAATAAGCAAATGAATAAATGGCTTTTAACATCTTATAGGCAGAAAGATGGGGCACAAATTGCATAGATGAAAGTGTTTGTTTTCCTATCAATGGCATATATGTGCCCCTCATCTAAAATAGCAGCCTGGATTCTGACTGATGAGTAGAACTGGTCCTGAGAAAAGCTCTGGCCTTCTGCTTGAAACCGTGCTCTTCCCAGTTATCAGAATAATTTTACAGTTGGTCTCTGGGAAGGATAATGATAATGGAATAACATTTGTCTGGTCATTATATCCTGAGATCTCCATTTATTCTCCTGTGGATCTATTTGATCAGAGCTTTCCAAACTGTGTGTCGCCACACAACCCGGAAGCGCTGATCATCATCAGCGCTTCCGGGTTTTCCCGCGGCGACACACCAACGGTGGTGCGCAAAAAACGAAAGCGGCATCAGCGCTTCCGGCGGTTGGTGTGTCGCTGCGGGAAAACTTTGGAAAGCCCTGTATTTGATAATGAACACATACCCCTGCTGTGTGAAAAGAACATGCAGATCCCATCAGTTAAAAGCAGCAGAATAATTACTTGTAAAGAACCATCCTATCTTTCTACCCAACCCTTGTGGGACTTCTGCTCTGACAGCTTCTTCTTCTTCTTCTTCTTCTTCTTCTTCTTCTTCTTCTTCTTCTTCTTCCTTCTTCCTTCTTCCTTCTTCCTTCTTCCTTCTTCCTTCTCTCTTCTCTCTTCTCTCTTCTCTCTTCTCTCTTCTCTCTTCTCTCTTCTCTCTTCTCTCTTCTCTCTTCTCTCTTCTCCTCCTCCTCCTCCCTGATCAAGTCACTACTATTTTTCCTCACCCACTCTTTCCTTTCTCACTCTTTCCTAACTACTCTGGATGCAGATACTGCACAATACCATAGCTGCGTCTTTCCCTGGAGTTTGATCGTGGTGGGAGGCTGCTTTTCAACTGGTTTGCAGGTCCAAAATATAATGCAAATATTCACTGCACTTGTTTCTGCCAAGAGGAGGTACAGATGGCTAACAAATTGGGATGGTAAGATACATAAAGGAAATGGTAGAGTGCTTGCTTAAACTGCAGAAGATCCTAAGTTCCATTCCTGACATTTATAGGTACAATAAGGAAATGCTGTTTATTAATGAGAAGGCATTATGGAGCTAGAAAGACCAATAATGTGTGCCAGTCCTTCAGGGTAAACCAGATCAGGAAACAGACTCCACAGGAAGACTAGAACTATGCTTTATTGAGTTAGGCTATAATAGCAGAATCTTGCAAGCCTGACTGTGCTTTACCTCCCCTCCCTCAAGCTTTGCAATCCATGTTCCAAGGTATCAGTGAATTAGGGAGGAGCCTGACTGAGTCCCTTCCAAATACTATCTTCTTCCCTAGGACTTAAGGAATGTTTAAGCCCTCTTTACTTATAGTGATTCTGCCTATTTTCCTCAAGGTCATCTCCCAGATTCTCTACATGTGTGTGTGGATAGTATCATATGAATAGGCTGACCATATTTCAGGATGGGAAAATGGGACGGGGTCTTATGTAATATTCCATATTCATGAAAAAGACAGGGGTCCCCACCCCCCAGTCCGCGCTCCAGCTCGGATCCTCCTTCCATGCCATTCCCACCGGGTTTGAAAAACGGGACAAAATTGAGATTTTTATGAAAACGACAGGACAGTTGAAAAATGCTTTAAAAATGGGACTGTCCCATTCAAAACGGGACATATGGTCAGCCTACATATGAAGGTTTACATTCTAGGTAGCAGTGGACTTCATGGACAGAGATGTTTGTTTGTACTTTTTAAAAAATAATATGCAATGCAATTCTTGTCAAACTCTGTCAGGAGTGACAGTCTAGCTTCCATTTTAGCCTGATTTGGTTTAAAGCAGCTTATTGTACAAGCAATTGATATATTTAAATTGTATTTAGGAACATAATTTTTTAAAGTAAAACATAGGTAAAATCAGAGGGTGGGGGTAGGCAGACTATGGGAAAAGGTTTAGGGCAAGTCTAGGGGCAAGGACAGCTGTTTCACCCAGACTAGAGGTGGAACCAGTACAGATGTTCTCTGAGCTCTTTTGATGACTGTAGAACTGTATTAAGAAAGCAAAAAAAGAAGTTTTGCTTTTTGGATGACTTAGTCTGAAAAAAAGGAAGAAAAGAAATTGCCTGTCTTATTGTAGTTGTATAGTTGTATTGTATATAGACAAATAGTTACAGTATTCCTAGATGCTGTAACAATTTTCCTGACTCTGCCTGCCTGTGATTCCAACATCCTTCTCTTTGTTTTCAGCTGTGTTAAGAAGAGCTGGGTTATTTAAACTTACCATCAAACAGAATAAAAATCAAAGTGAGCTAATTTTTCTGAAACACTAATCATTTTAAAGCAATTGAACTAAATATAGAGGCAGTTCATTAAATCATTAAAACTGCTTGCAATAATCCTCACAATGTCATTATAATGGTATTCCCTAGCCAGAGAGGTAGGTTTGCCTTAAGCACAGTTTAATCAAATTAGATAGCAGGCCTATGTCATGGGGTTTCTCCTATTGATATTCATTAAAAATACATGATTTATCACTAATCTATGTAAAGTATATCCTGTTTCTGCCAAATTAATTTTGTAAGAGTTGGGAGGGGGTAGAGAGTAAGGAAAACAGCATGGTCTATTGTTACTGTACTGATTTAAAACAGGCGTACATTTTACAGTATTTGAATGCTTTCTCTTTCTGATTAAAACTCTTGCAGTACCAACCAAACCACAAAATGTAGTCATGGTATCTTTTAGGCCATGGGTTTCTAAACTTTCTATTTTTTGAATCACTTTTCTCCATTTACTTGCCAGGAACGTAAACCATGCACATTAGGTGGGATTCTGGTACACAGATTTGGGTACATGTTCAGTTGATCTGGACTAGGGGTGTCCCCAGTGTGTGGTCCAATAGGTCAAGGTGACAGTCATGATGGTGCAACTGCACATAACAAAATGGGGGAACTGCACCATCATGGCTGCCATCTTGATTTTTTGGACCACAGCCTGTGGACACCCCTGATTTAGAGCAAGTTCAGTGGACAATATTGTACTAGATCAGACTTCTAGCTGGGATTATTACAACTCCCAATCAACCCATTCAATATGGTCAAGGACTGGGGAAGAGGAATGTGGTAGCTGATAGCATCTAGAAGTCACCAATTTGGGAAAAGGCTAAATAGACAATTAATATGACCTGACAGAAGAGAGCTTTGTACATCCATGTGTTTCTAATGCTGTCATGGCTGCTGGTAAGCTGAGTAAAGTCCCTGAAGATATCCAACTTTCCCTGCAGCCACATTTGATTCTCTCTGTTCACACAACATAGTCTGCCACATATGGTATCAACTGCAGACAAGTAATTTATCCAGAGATCTGTGGTCAGACACCCCAGGAAACTAAGAACAGATTCAAATAATAAAAAGGCTCATGGCAAGCTTAGGCTTTAATGTGCTACTTATTATTGTTGCCCAAAAGCTAAGATGCTTCTCCTTCAGGAAGAATTTCTGAACAAGAAAACTTTTGTGCATAAACTTTCTAGTCTCCTTCATTCTTGTGCCTCCAGATTTGTTGGGCCCATCCCCTTCAGATAACACTATTTTGGCCACACTGATTAGAAATAATGGACACTGTAGTCAAATTGACGGGATGATGGAAGTTGTATTTATTTATGATTTATTTAAATTTTGAGGCCATCTAACTTGTTGACAGTTCTGGATGGCTTATAAATAAAAGATGAAACAATACATATAAAAAAACAGCCAACCAGAAGAGCAAACAACCAATCTTAAGTTAAACAAGGCTAAACCAACTGACGAAAAAGGGGCCCTACAACCACGCTATCTCAATGCCTGGGAGAACAACCAGGTTTTTAACAGTTTCCTAAATGTCATAAGGGTGGGAGCCATGAAAATCTCTGGTGTGATATCATTCCAGAGGGCAGGCGCTGCAACCATGTAGGTATATCTCCTGGGTCCTGCAAGATCACATTGTTTGATAGATGGGACTTGGAGGGCACCCACCTGCTTGATCACACTGAACAGCAGTTTCATGTAGATGTTAAACAGATGTTAAACAGAAGGGAGAGCATGTTGAATCCTGCAGCGCCCCACAAGTGACCGGCCAACTCTTCCCACTCTTCAACACTGAGTGGAACTAGCCACAGAGCAAGGAGGAGAACCACCGCAAAACAGTGCCTCCCACTCCCAAACCTTGAAGCTGGGTCAAAAATAGACGGTCACAAAAACATGCTAGAAGGACACTGGGGAAGACCGATTTAGGCAGATCTGATCAGCAATAGCTTTATTTCCATAGGCATTATGAATACTAATGATTTTCCTTTGAAACTTCAATAAAAACTCTTGGTCAAATTTTTCCACATTTGTCAGGCTTTTTTCACTAAGTGAGGACAAAGACAAATTGCAGATGTTTAAACTATTTAAGCTGTAGCTGCGAACAACTTGCGGATGCAACAGCTGGTGCCCCAGATGGGAGGAGCTGCAGCCCTGCAAGAAGCATCCCATTAGCTTCTTTCTTAGGCTGTGGACACACACTCAGAAACAGAGGAAGGATCTACCAGCTGACAGCCACCAGCTATTAATTGGGTTATTGTGTCACCTGCTTTTGTGCACAGATATTTCTTGCTGATGACAGTGTAAATATTTAAAAAAGGAAATGCTTTTTCAAATGCAAAAACATTACTTGTTTCAGCTTTTGCAATGCTATAGGTTATTTGCTTTATTTATTTAACATTCTATTTTTTTAGTTGAAATCAACTCATTATTGGTGAAATGTGTTGGACTATGCCCATGTTAATCTCAGACAGCAGGCGAGGGCAGGAAGTGGCTGCAATATTCAGTTCAGAAAAGGGACTCCTGATATGAGCAGCTTTTATTAAAAAGGAAAAATTTAACGAGAGCTTTTCATCCTATTACGTAGACCCTTAGGAAGTTTTCTTTCTGCAGACTACCATCTTGTGTTACCAATCGAAGAGAATATTTGTAGCTCAGGGTTGAACTGTGGAGTCCTTGGTGCTCTCTGAGCCTTGTTGTTTTCTTGCAGACGTTTCATTGCCAGGCTAGGCAACATCTTCATCTTGTGTCCCAGAATGTGAGGTTTCTTTCTTTATTTTCCTGTTCAGGCCAAATCTGCTTCTGGTGTCACTGCAATGATCTCAGCCTTAACACTGGGGGAAAGTTTGATGGAGTGATACGAACAAATCAGCTTTAGATAGCTGCATCCCCCACAGTTGGAAGGTAGCCTTCATAAGTATGAACAAAGGATATTCCAAAGACAACTAGACAGCAAAATGGTATATGAAGTAAGAAAATTTGTTAGATTTTTGGTTAAACATTTTTCACATAAGGGGGCGTGGTGGCTCAGCGGTTAAGACGCCAGGCTTGTCAGCCGGAGTGTTGCAAGTTCAGCGGTTCGAAAACCCAGCGCCGCGCGACGGAGTGAGCTCCCGCACTCGCCCCAGCTCTTGCCAACCTAGCAATCTGAAAGCATGTAAATGCAAGTAGATAAATAGGTACCGCTCCGGCGGGAAGGAAACAGCGGGTGCAATGTAGACTAGCCCCCTGTGGTGCAACACAGGCAACGTGACTTGTCACGGCTAAATAGTCTACACAGCCGGCTGCTGGACCTCACAAGGGATTTCCCAGCAAGACAAAAAATGCCATACGAAATAAATAATTTTTTCACATTTTTCTTTTCTCCCTGCTTCTTATGTACAGATTTATTTTGCTATTGGAAGTGTTACTGACCATTTCATCTGGGAAAACAAACAAGCAAACAAGCCAGAGTCGTTGGATCCATTCTGGGCAAAAAGTGAAAGCCTAAGTGAAAAACAACAACAACACTCATTTGTTATAGTAGAAGAATGCAATATATCAAAATAAATTCCCTCTTAGATGCAAGCTAAGAAGCTTTGCTAAGTAGATGTCTACCTTTTCAAGGCCATGGTCAGCTGTTTATAGTATTCAGGACATATAACACACTGTAATAATATAACAACGTAATATCCTAACAACATGGCTGTGTAAAACATCCAAAAGAGGCATTTCACAAAGCACACTAGCACAAGTGCAGCACCCCTCCTAGAAGCAGTAAGGCAGCTGTATCCTCCAGAACAATGTTTTTCAAACTTGGCAACTTTAAGATGTATTGGCTGGGGAATTCTGGGAGTTTAAGTCCACACATCTTAAAGTTGCCAAGTTTGAAAAACAGTGCTCCAGAAGATTTGTTGTGGCTGTTTGAAATCCTTCCTCATTAGACTGCACAGGTATGAGCATGTTGAGACAACACTTCCCCTGGGACTGTTGTGAAGTGAAGCAGCTTCACATGCACACACAGCCAGGAAAGATTTTGATGCAGCTGGAACAAGCCTGCAAACTGCTGCTTCCTAATGCTTCCACAGCCCCATGCCACCTGGATGGGCATCATGATGGTCAGGGATGTTAGTGATCCCAAGCCCCTTTCTGCAGTCCAGAAGCCCAGAGCTGATAATGCAATTGCTGAAAAATGTTGGTGTTATTTGGGAACTTTGAGTTCAGCATTAGAATTAACATAGATTGAATGCCCCCCCCAATCCTCTCCCGAACACTCAGAAAAAATGAAAAGTCCCAACCATGCCCACGTGTTGGATGCATTTTGTGAATCACACAATCCACCATGTAAGGTTCCAAACTAAAAGGTTGCCTCTTCTGCTACAGCAGGTCAAATATTTTCTCTATTTAGCTAATGTTCTTTTTTTACTTTTTTAGCAGTCTCAAACTAGAGTTCTCCCCACATCTGCTTCCAGAGTGTTTTAATTGTAGATGTCATAACTGTAATTAAATCAGATGCCCTGCATATGAAACTCACTAGAGAAAGCAAATGAGTGTTTGGTTGAGCTTTGCTCTTACACCACATGAAATGAAGATGAACTCTTAGACATGTCTAATGGTCTCCCATGGGGATACAGTCCAAAGTTGGACAGGACCAAACCTGCCTTGACTATTATGCTGCTAGCTGATTCTTCCTCTTGTTAAGAAGGTACAGTATTGGGTTGATGTTTCCTTCGGAAAATGGAAGTGGTTAGGAGACCATTAGCAGGAAACCTTTTGAATTTGTGCTTGAATGACATAAAGGTAAAGTCTCCCTCAAGATGAGCTTGATTCCTAGACATGCCCACGTACTTTTGTTTGGGAAACAATATAGAAGGAGCTTGCCAATGCCTTCTCCTGGATTTTTTTTTATAATTTTCCAGCTTGCCTATTGGCCTGTGGTTCTGTGGTGCTTTCCATTTGAATACTAAGCAGAAATGATCCTGCTTAACTTTTTCAAGCTCTGCAAGGTTGGCTAGGTGCTGTCATCTGCTGTGGGAAAATGTTGTACCCATCAGGATTTGGACAAAGACATATGTGGGAAAAGAGAGAGGAAGGAAATACTGGATGAGAATTAATGAAAAGTTGTGAATTAATTAAAGACACCTGGAATGTATATCAGTGCAGGCCAGTGGTGTCCAGGGATGGGGGGTGGGGGTTGTGAAAACAGTCAGGATGTCAATCGTGAAAACCTCATTTCTTTTAATGTAAGGCAGGGCGTTGCTTGTCCAGTTGTGGTTGCCATCTTGGCTTTTTGGACCCCTCTCTCCACGGACAACCGTGGTGCAGGCCTTTTTCTGGATATCTGATCTATAGTAAGTCTGTAAATTTATAAATAAAACCAATCGAAGAGAAATTTATAAATAAAACGTTAAACACATATTTTGTTTTCTCTTTCTTTCTGCACAAAATAAATAGAAACTTGAAAAGCCCTTTCTTCCTTTGAGGGACGTGGTGGTGCACAATAATTGATACCAATCCATGAGCTGCTTACTGTACTCAGACAACTGTCCAAGGCATTAATTAGGATTGCTTTTGACTTTAAACACCTACACAATATTTCATTTCCTGTTTTCATTTCACAAATAGAAAATTAATTGCATGCTCTTGAAGCCGGAGTAGATACAATTCATTATGGATTGTTAGGGTTGTCTGTGATAAATTTATCAGGCTTACATAAAAAGTACACTGAAATCACAATGAATCCATCTTAATTAAGGCTTTTTTTAGTGACAGATACACCTGTCCTGAAACTCTGGGATGGAGAGAGGAAATCAACAATTCTTTCCAAAAGTGAAGGCTGAGTGCATATAAGACAAATGGCAATACTGAAAAATACAAGTATATGTATTTATATTGATCTCTCTTTCTCTCTCTTTATGTACAATATACATATCCTGCATATATATAAAAAACATAGTTACATTTATTCAAAACAAAATAACATATTTACAATCTCCTTCACCTCCAGGAAGGCACAGGCAGGCAAAAAACCAACAACTTACATTTGAATAGATACAGATAAGCAGTCTTTAGGCTTAACAATGAATCAACTTTTTATACAACTTAACTTCTTGAACATAAACAATCACTTACCATAGCAACCCAGCAGCATGTGACAGCCCCAGCTCAGCCAAGCTGAAGCAAGCATACCTTACATGGTAACAAACACAAAGATAAGCCTTGTATGGTAAATGGAATATTGATGCTTGAAGTCCTTCTGGCACCAAAGGTAAGAGAAAAAAAATTAGCTCAGCTTGTCCCTTTAAACTGAGGCTTGTAACCCAGATTCTTCCAGATCACAAAATAAAAAATACAACACAATTGACGTTTACTATTCAAACTAGTTCTTTTCTATGTTTGCCTTGATGACATGTGTGTGTAGTGCAGCTTTCCAAACTCTGTGTCGCGACACTTTAGTGTATCACAACACACAGCTTAGTGTGTCGCGAAGCGGCGGAGGCGGGGGCGTGCACGGCGGCGGTGTGGGGGTGCGTGCGGCAGCGGAGGTGTGCATGGTGGCGGCGCGCCATCAGCGCTTCCATGTTTTAGTGAGGCCGCCCCCGCCCCCGTGCACACCCCCGTGCGCGCCCCCATGCGGCCACCGCTGCCACCGTTGGTGTGTCGCCAACGGCGGCAGTTTGGAAAGCACTGGTGTAGTGCTTATTCTTGGGCAGGACAAAGGATTCCTTCTGTATCCTTTTATTTTTTAGTGTACTGTTCTTAAGCTACTGCCATGTTCTGGTGTTGCCTGATTTTCCTTCAATATCATTTTAAAAATGTCCATAGAGTGCTTTGGTTTTCCATTTTTCTAATTTCATTTCAAGCTCTTGCTTTTTATAGTCATGTTCAGATTCCAGTTAATAGCCCTTCAATTCCTTTTCAATTCCAATTTCAATTCCTGCAAATAGCCCTTCTTTCTGAGGCTTTTTTCAATAAGTTTCTTTACTTGTCGTGATGGAATCATTAACTCCTCATTTTTCCTCCCCTACAGTTTGTTTTACCTGTAAAAGTAGTTGTTCCTTGGAAGATATTTATATTTATTTAGAACACTATGAGGGTATAGTGCATTATTTATAGTCATCAATTTTCTGGTTTGCTGGTCAACATTATCAAGGTACATCTGACTCCAGTCAACTATTCCTACTATATATCAAATTATTGGCATTGCCCATGAGATGATGTATTGGAGGAAAATTCTGAGAGTGCCTTGGACTGCAAGAAGATCAAACCAGTCCATACTCCAGGAAATAAAGCCAGACTGCTCACTTGAGGGAATATTAAAGGCAAAACTGAAGTACTTTGGTCACATAATGAGAAGACAGGATGCCCTGGAGAAGATGCTGATGCTGGGGAAAGTGGAAGGCAAAAGGAAGAGGGGCCGACCAAGGGCAAGATGGATGGATGATATTCTGGAGGTGACGGACTCGACCTTGGGGGAGCTGGGGGTGGCGACGGCCGACAGGAAGCTCTGGCGTGGGCTGGTCCATGAAGTCACGAAGAGTCGGAAGCGACTGAACGAATAAACAAAATGAGATGATGACTCTGATTGTATTTTCACAATTTAGACTAGCCTTTAGGATGTTCCTTAATCACTTGCCATATTCTAAGCTTATTTTTATCTTTACTGGGTTGTGCAAAATTTCTAATATTTCCGAGATTCCTAATACTTATAAGCTTGCTCAAGTGCTAGACTTTTGATGGTTGTTTAATTTATTAGTTGAATACCTTTTTTTGAATTAGTGATTTACCATTTCTTTACTTCTATGATTGCATATTTATCAAGTCCAAATTGCATTGCGCTATCATTATTAAATATCTGAACAGTATTTAATAATGATTCCAGTTCAGTTTTTGATTTGGTATATAGTTTTAGGTCATCCATGTAAAAAACATGGGAGACTTTTTTTTACTTTGCATTGAAAATTGGTAGCCACATTTTGTATGTAGCTTGAATCATGTCAACTGGATTTCTATTTTCTCAGTGGAAACGTTTCGCTCCTTATCCAAGGAGCTTCTTCAGTCTGAAGAAGCTCCTTGGATAAGGAGCGAAACGTTTCCACTGAGAAAATAGAAATCCAGTTGACATGATTCAAGCTACAGACAATTCCACCTGGATGACTGAGAACCTTCATAGACATATAGCCACATTTTGCTTTATTTAGTACTCTTGACAATGAGATCATTGCCAAATTGAATAATAAAGGTGATAATGAATCACCTTGAAAGATCATCTCCCATGCTTTCATAGATATTTCTGCAAAACTTTGGATATTTTGACTGATACCAAAAATTTCCATACTTTTCATGATCCAGCTATATGTATGAGAGTCAAATGCTTTCTTACAATCAATCCAAGCCATATATAAATGCATTTTTCTTCATTTTGAATTGTTTAGGATTGCTTCATCAATAAATAACTAATCTTTGATTCCTGTGAATTTTTGCAGTTTTTGCTCAAATCCAGTCAATCCAATTGATAGACTGTGCAACAGGAGAATTCTCTGAACAGTTCAGTATAAATAAAATATATACTTGAAAAAATTAATACATTCATAAAAATGATCAGATCTGATAATAAAAATAGATAAGAATTTAAATAATTATTTCTCCAATTTAAATAATAATAATAATAATAATAATAATAATAATGATAATCATCATCTCAACAGGTACAAACATGAAATAGGGCTTCTCTCAACAGTATATGTAAGCAGAAGGAAAACCAGTATCTGTTTTCTTACATTTCAGCTTGTTGCACATATATAGCAGAATGTATTTTTAAAAGCATATCTGAATTTAAGCAAACATTTTCAGAGTTGTAAACTACTGGAATTAGTTTACTAACTAATAGGATTAATATTCTAACTGGTGAACGAGAAAGACTAGGGCTTGGACAGGCAAAAAGGCAACTCTGACTAGGTGAAAGAAGAAAACACATAGAAAATGGTGGGAATATGTTGAAGTAACTCTAGCAAGAAGTCTCCTGTTCATTCATTGGAATCCATATTTCACTAAACCACTAAATCTTTCTACAGACAGATGCTTAAAGTCCAAAATGACAAATAATGCTGTCTGAAGAAGATATGTGTTCAGAGAGAAAGTCTGCATTTCGAAGCTGGCTGTCCCCATGGTGGGGGAAAGGAGACGAAGGAAACTACTTTGTTATTTCTGATAGAAACAGTCTGAATGGGAAAGTCTAATAGTTTCAGTTAGGGATATGCAGAAGTTATTGATTCAGGAATGGAACTCTGGAACTTTGGAATGTTCTGCTCCCACTCTGAACCATGATGAATCTCCCCCCAGTTTGGTGATTTCTGGAACTAAGTTCTCTAAAACAGAAGCAGCTTGAGCTCTCCCGAGCATGGTGCTCAGGACAGAATCAGTAAACTGCCCGCAGAGTAGCAAGGTCTGGGAAGAGAGTCACCAGAGCCTGGAGGTAGAATGAAACATTTGGACTACTTCAGAGTGCTCTCTTCCCAAATTGGCGAGTTTGCATCTCCCTGGTATCAAACATCTAATCAGGGAAAAGCAGAGCAGAGATCAAGCAATGAACAAAGGTTGAGTCCGTTATTCACTGTCAATACTCCTTGTGCCCCTAACAGTCAGTGGAATAAGAGCTGCAAAGAATGATTGCTTCTGGAGCTGCATTACCATCAGAAATAGGAGTCTTGGAAACCTGGAGAACTGGTGTCAGGTGTGATTCCAGATTCCAGTGGTGAATATGAATATTCACCAAGCTATTTCCTAAGGTACTGCAATTTTGCATTTGCGTAACGGCATTCTCCATTTATTTGGTCTGCAATTTTCAGTTTTATGGGCCTTTTAGAGGTTGCTTAGTGTCATCACACGTACCAAATCATAGTGCTGGCATTAGTCAATAGTGATTAAAACAAAAGGAGGTGAGGGAGAAAGTGTGTGTGTGTGTGTGTCTGTGTCTGAGAGAAAGAGAGAGAGGAGGAGAAAACATCACATAAGACCTACCAACCAACAATTACACTGTTTGGAAGGAACGTGGAGGAAATAAAATTTCACACAATGCTCCAGAATAATCCTATAGGGGTGTTTGCCTGAATTACTACATCTATTTTTGTCCTAAATACCCAATGAGAGTCTTTGAGGGTCTTTTAAATTCCCCTTTTCCTGTGGATCCCCATTTTTGTGAGAGAGATATACAGCCTTGAAATAAGTCATCCTCTGCCTTCTCTTTAGTGGTTTCCATACACTGACCACAGAAACTGCCTGGAGGGATTAGTCTTCCCTTTCTTTTCTGCTCATTTGTCAGCCTTGTAACTGCAGTTGTGACAATAATCCTCTTGGAGGCATGCCCTCTTTGTCAACAGCAGAAGGAAACTTCCAGAAGCCAGCCCAACAATAAATGTACTGTATGTTTTAAGGAAGGTGTTTATTGGGACTCTTAATAGTCAGAAAGTGAGTAAACCAAGCATTTGGTTTGTCTTCATCCCAAAAGGCCATATACAGTATGTTCTATAACTCTAATAGGGAGTGAATATACCTGCTAGCATTCAACGGGCACAGCAATATATATTTATTTATTTATTTATTTATTTATTCAATTTCTATAGCCGCACATCTCAACAAGTGACTCTGGGCAGTTTACAACAATAAAAACCATAAAACAGTTAAAGCAATTACGATTAAAACAATTAAAATACAAAATAAATATACATGACTGCCCAGTAAGCAATGTATGGATGTTAATATAGCAAAGAAATAGGACCATTCCCATGTTCGGGGCCCCAGGCCCAGGCACATAACCAGGTCTTCACGGCCTTGTGAAAGGCCAACAGGGTTGGGGACATCCTGTTCTCTGAAGGGAGAATATTCCAGAGAGCAGGGGCTACAGCAGAGAAGGCACTTCTTCTAGTCCCCACCAACTGACATTCCTTGGCTGACGGGACCCGTAGCATACCCAGCCTACCAGATCGAATTGGATGGGTAGAAATAACTGGGAGAAGACGGTCGCTTAGGTAACCCAGTCCCAAGCAATGAAGGGCTTTAAAGGTGACAACCAGCACCTTGAATTGCACCTGGAAACACACTGACAACCAATGCAGCTCACGTAGCAGTGGTATTACATGCATCGAATATCCGACTCCATTTACTATCCGTGCATCCGCATTCTGAACCAGCTGAAGCTTCTGAATGCTCTTCAAGGGCAACCCCATGTAGAGCACATTACAGTAATCCAGATGGGAGGTCACAAGGGCATGAGTGACTGTGAGCAAGGTCTCTTGGTCCAGGAATGGGTGCAGCTGACACACAACCTGAAGGTGTGCAAAGGCCCTCCTAGCCACGGCTGCCACCTGCTCTTCCAGCAGGAGCTGTGAGTCTACGAGGACCCCCAGATTGTGCACTGGGTCCATCTGGGACAGTGCAACCCCATCTAGGACCAATGATGGAAAGACCTTATCACCGGAAGGCCCACCAACCCAAAGCCACTCAGTCTTGCTTGGGTTGAGTTGAAGCCCATTGCACCCAATCCAGGCCCTTACCGCCTCCAGGCACTGGGACAGGACATCCACAGCATCACTCAGGCGGCCCGGGGTGGAGATATAAAGCTGGGTATCATCAGCATATTGATGATATCTCACCCCAAACCATCGGATCACCTTTCCCAACGGCCTCATGTAGATGTTAAATAGGAGAGGGCAGAGAACCGAGCCCCGAGGCACCCCACAAAGTAGGGGACATGGGTGGGACCTTTCCCTCCCATCAACACTGATTGGAACCAACCATGGAGGAAGGAGGAGAACCAGCACAACACTGTGCCCCCCACCCCCAACTCCTGAAGCCGGTCCAGAAGGATACCATGATCGATGGTATTGAAGGCCGCTGTCCTGTCCCAGCCCAATCACACACAATACACCAGGGAGGCAGTTGTAAAACTTTACTGAGAAACTTGTGAGGTAAACTTGTGAGGTAAACTTTGCTGATAAACTTGTGAGGTAAACTTTGCTGATAAACTTGTGAGATAAACTTGTGAGGTAACAAACAGGCAGCAAGGGATTGTGAGCACAAATGCACACACTCTACAAAAACAAGTCCCCAAAGTCCCACAAGCTTGCCTTAAAGGAGTTTCATGTCAAAACACAATTAGTCAAGTGAGTCCAAGAGTCAAGAGTCAGGTCACAAGGTTTTCCGATTAGGAATCCAGGCACATGGAGTCCGGTAAGCAGACGGTTGTCCCCAATGAATGGTCTGGGCTTGCGGCTCCCTTTTTATAGAGGCAGACCCGGGTGGAGCTTATTTTGGAGGGTGGGGCTACTTTCTTGCACATAGCCTCGCCGACCTCCGCTGTTCCTCTCTCCTTTCCACTCTCCTTTCTCAAGCACTGGGAGGAGGCAGCAGCTCTGAGTCTTCATCCTCACTAATCAGCGGCACCTGTGCCTGCTGCTCACTGACCAGCCCCGCCTCCTCTGACTGCTCAGGCGACCGTTTATCTAGAGCTGTCTGCTCGCCCTCCATCTCTATGTCAGAGGCTGACTGCCCATCCTCGTCATCTGACTCTGACTCCGAGCCTGAACCCCCCATGGACTCCGAGCCTGAGCCCATGACAGCTGCTGAGAGGTCAAGAAGAGCGAGGATGGTCGCACTGCCCCCATCCTGCTACCGCCAGAGGTCATCTAAGAGTGCGATCAATGCCGTCTCAGTCCCGTAACCTGGCCTGAACCCTGACTGAAAAGGGTCCAGATAATCCGCTTCATCCGGGGTTCTCTGCAGCTGCCACGCAACCACTCTCTCCACAACCTTCCCTAAAAAGGGGAGGTTGGAGATTGGACAAAAACTATCCAGGCTGGTTGGGTCGAGTGATGGCCCCTTGAGGAGAGGATGCACCACTGCCTCCTTAAGAGCCGACAGAACCACCCCCTCTCTCAAGGAATTATTAACAACCACCCAAACCCAATCACGTGCCTTGTCCCGGACAGCCTTGACCAACCGGGGGGGGGGGGGCATGGATCTAATACAGAAGTGGCTGAACTAGCAGCTGCAAGGGCCCTGTCCACTTCCTCAGGTGCAACTGGATCGAACTCCCCCCAGATAACCATGCCAGACTTGGCCCCTCTAGTCTCCAGTGGTGCTGCCTTAAAGCTGGAGTCCATCGTAGAGTGAATGCAAGTGACTTTATCTGCTAGATGCACACCATATTCCTCACAGCAACCCTGTAGGTGAGACCTGGTATTACTCCCTCCAAGGAGGGACCGGATCACCTGCAACAGGGCCGCCGGGTCTTATTGCAGACGCAATAAGAGCAGAGAAATAACCATGTTTCACTGCCCTTACTGCCACGAGGTAGGCTCTAATAGCGGCTCTAGTTCGTGTTCAATCATCCTCGCTCCCCATCATCCGCCAGCAGCGCTCCAGGTGTCTCTTAGCCTTCTTGAGCCTCCTCAGCTCCTCTGTAAAACACAGGGAGCCACGGGAGCCATGGGCATGGAGAGGCTGCTCAGGTACGATCCGATCCAAAGCCATGACTGCTCTCTCATTCCACGCGGCCACCAAGGCCTTGGCCGGACTGTGAAGCAGACTTCCCAGAACAACCCCAAGCTCCCTCTGAAACCCAACTGAAATCCATCAGTTGCCTGGGGCGGGGTGATCTACTAGGCCCAGCTTCCCTGCGGAGGAGGGTGGCACCAGAATTGGAGGCTCACCAGGAAGTGATCTGACCATGACAGGGGAGAAACCAATACCTCCCCCAATTTCAGAACACTCTGCCACTGCTCTGACAGAAAAACCAGGTCAGGCGAATGACCACTATTATGCGTCGGGCCCTGGATTACTTGGGACAGGCCCATGGCTGTCATGGTAACCATGAACTCCTGAGCTACCTCTGACCCCATCCCCAAGGAAGGCAGATTGAAATCCCCCAAGACCATAAGCCTAGGGAACTCCATCACCAACCCGACTACAGAGTCAAGTTGCTCAGGCAGGGAGGTTGCTACATAGCAGGGAGGCTGGTACAATAGCAACAGTCCCAACTGGTCCCTCTTAGAGCCCAACTTAACAAACAGGGTCTTGCACCCAGCAATCTGAGGAGCAGCACCCCTGGATGCCTCCCAAGTATCTCGGATGACCACCGCCACCCCACCACCCCTACCCTGGGGTCTCAGCTGGTGCCACACCCGGAAACCAGCTGGGCACATTTCAGAAAGGGGGACTCCCCCTTCCTTACCCAGCCAGGTCTCTGTAATACATACCAGGTCAGCTTTCTCATCCATTATCAGATCATGGATGAGGGTGGCCTTATTACAAAGCAACCTGGCATTCAGTAGTAGCAGCCGACAGCCCAGGGCCTTGAAAGTCTGCCAACCGGGGCCCAGGAGTGAGTTCAAGGGGCTGGAATGTGCCACAGGAACAATATACCTGTGGCCCATTCCTCGTAAAGGCCTCGCCCCTCGTCTCCCACCATTTCTCCCTCTACCCATAACTACTGGGATGTTATAGACTGCCCTCATCCATTCAGAGCCCTCCCCCCTGCCCTGTCTATCGAGGTCCATGCCCAGGCCCACACCCCCACCTAACACACAACATACAATTTACCAACAAAAACTCCTTAATGCCTGAGGCGCTTCTTCAGTATTAGCACTCAGCGCCTCCAGCTAACCAAGGGTCACTTCTCCTAATCTCCCATCCACCATCCACACCATGCCATAAGCCAGTCCCCTCTCACCAGACCGCTTAGGCCCCAGTTACACAATCCCAGTGATTCAAACCCCTCCCCGGCTCTCACCCATGGGCAGGGGGACAGAATCTCAGGGAACAAGCTAATTCTAACATTATCAACCATTCTATTACAGTCCTTCAATCAGTCTTCTTGGGTCCTGATAACTGCTGATTAGGAACAGTTTATGCAGATAGCTATTAGCGGCGCCTACCCACCCGCGCGGGGGAGGGAACTGCAGCTACAGGGCCCCAGCAATTGCAACCAGCCTGGTCCAGCCCTGCTTTTGCCACAGCAAAATCCCTCACCTTCCCACGACTATGATAGAAAAAGGTAGTCCTCATCTGCGATCCAGCAGAATTGTCTCCCTTGTCTCCACACTCCTCGGCACAGTCCCTTCTGCAGGCCAATAGGGGCTTCCTCTGTCGTCGGCGCTAGCTTCCTTCCCACCGTCGCACCGTCAACTGATGTAAATTGCACAAAGCACTTCCCGTGCGAGGCTGCCAGTCCACATTCCTGGTGGCTCTACAATCCAGCCGCCGCCAGCTCCAAACCCTCAAAACCAGTTCTCCAAGCCGCGATCCAATATTTCTTTTTCTCTTTTAAAATTATGATCAAGGCAGCACATAGTATTAAAAAAGGGGAAACATTGACCACCATTTCTATCAGATTCAGTTCTTGCTTCTTCTATTCCTCCCTACTTTGTCAGTTCATCAGTTCTTTGTTGTTGTTTATTCGTTCAGTCGCTTCCGACTCTTTTGACTTCATGGACCAGCCCACGCCAGAGCTTCCTGTCGGCTGTCGTCCTGTCAGTTCTGCATACGCAATAATTTGGGTATCAATGAATGCATGCAAGTGAGAAAAAGCACCACCATAGTCACTGGGCATTTCCTTGATCTTCCTACATTCAAGGCAATCCACCTCAATGCATCTAAGCTGCTTTCATTTTCTAGGGCCTCTGTTTGCATATGCAAGAGCCTAGGCCAGAGTTTCAAGGTAAATTACATCTGTGGATGAATGGAGGACAGCTCGGAAACAGAGGATGAACAATTCTGGTCATAAACACATGCACAGATGGTCATTTAGATACAAATGGACCTCATGGTCATTCAAGGCAATAGGTTTTTCCCCAGTTCTTCACTCAGCATCAGGTAGTTGCATCTAGAATTTCTCACGTAGCCTCCTTGTGAACTATACTGAGGGTGTAGAGAGCGAAAGGGAATATATCCCACTATCGTCTGCCAACTACTTTTTTGAAGAACAAAATTCCACTGCTATTTCTAATATACCCAGGGAGGAAGAATCCCCTTGTGTTTCACCTTTTAAAATCCAGGAGTTGATGCCACGTTTTCTGCCAGAGAAAGGCACGTTTTCTGCCAGAGAAAAGCCCAACATTTTTACTCTGAATAGCATGTTCCTGATTTGGGGGTAAAGATAGCTAAATCTTTGTCTGTAACTGGCTCTATTCTATCACTTCATCTTGTACTGATTTTGAAAACAGAACTAGTATTTGACTGACAAGGCTTACTCCTTTCTGAAGCCTCCTAAAAGCAGCTGCCTAAACCACTAAACCAGCTTCTCCTGAAGCTAAGAGGAATCTTAAAAGCAGACAGCAGCACCCAGAGCATCTTATTAACTTATCTATTGCCCCAGAACTCACAGCTGACTTCGATGGCTTACAAAGGGAATTAGACAAATTAATGGTGAGTGAAGATAGGCCTATCAAAGGCTATTATCTATAAGCAAATAATTTTTGACTGATGTCCTTCCCAAATTTTAATGAAGGTGTTTTAAAATGTAGCTAGGCTTTTAAAAATAATTTGACAGAGCAATTCTGTATGTTAATATGAGAAAGAAGACCTATTGAGTGCAATGGGACTTATTCTCAAGTACAAGCTAAGATTGTAATTCTATGCATAATTGCCTGGCATTGATTGATTGATTGATTGATTATGAATCGAAGAGAATATTTGTAGCTCAGGGTTGAACTGTGGAGTCCTTGGTGCTCTCTGAGCCTGGTTGTTTTCTTGCAGACGTTTCATTGCCAGGCTAGGCAACATCTTCAGTGCGAAAAGGGAGTGGGACTTGCTCTCTGTTTATATATCCTGGCTTGTCCTGCCTGTGTTGGTGGGGGTGGGGGATTGATTATGTGCCATCAAGTAGGTGTCGACTCTTAGCAAGCACACAGATAGATTTTCTCCAGGAGAATCTGTCTCTAACCTGGTCCTTCAAGTCTCCCAACGGTGCACTCATCGCCACTGTAACTGAGTCCATCCACATTGCTGCTGGTCATCCTCTTCTTTCCTTCCACCTTTCCCATCATTAGAGCCTTTCCAGAGAGCTGGGTCTTTCCATAAAGTGCCCGAAGTAGGATAATTTGAGCCCGGTCATTTGTGCCTTAAGTGAGAATTCTACCTGACAATGAGCCCACTGAATACAAGTATGCTTTCTTAGCCTCTTAATTTTATTACAGTCTAGTAAAGTTGTTGAGTATACTGTTAACCCTCTGCTGCTTAAATTTTAAGCTTTGTGGTATACAGTATTCTGTTTTACAGTTTTATGGTGATGATTTGGTTTAATCTTTTATTTCATGTTGTAAGCTGGCTAGAGAACTTCTCATTATAGGCCAGTGTATAAGATGCAAATATATAATGCTTTCAGGTTATAAATCATGCTTTAACTGTGGGAGGGGGGGAGTTGGAATGTGATGCCATAAAAAAAGGTAAAGGTTCCCCCCACACATTTGTGCAGTCGCGTCCGACTCTAGGGGCCGGTGCTCATCTCCGTTTGTTAGCCGAAGAGCCAGTGTTGTCCGAAGACGCTTCCACGGCCATGTGGCCGCATGACACGCGCGGAACGCTGTTACCTACGCACCGAAGTGGTACCTATTCATCTACTTGCATTTGCATGCTTTCGAATTGCTAGGTTGGCAAGAGCTGGATGCCATAGTACATATGAAATGTTTATTAATAGCTGGTGCCTCCACCTTAGAGTCCAAGCAACTTTGGGGAGGAGAAGAGACAGTCATGGAGCAATCAGGTTTGATAGATGTCTGTATCTTCCATGAATTTGAGTGATCAATTGCCAGATCGGATCTTGATGAATGTCACAAGTTAATGATGTGTTGTGTTTAAAAAACTTCCTTTTGATTGTCCATAATCAACTTCTACCAATCAACAAAACTGAGAATGTCTGGTTTGGTAAGAGATGGATGGGGAAAAACCTTCTTCAACCACATTCATCATAGACATTATATTTTGTAATCCTCCATGAGTTAATCTAGTGCTGATTGCTTGTATAATCATAGCTTTATTCATATTTCCCTGATCTAAACCGTGATTTAAAAAAATCAAATGAATCCCAGGTACCCCCAAAGGAATCATTTCCACATACAAGGAGACAATCCATACTTTTTCTGGTGATAATGGCAGAGCCTATAAATGGTAGAGAGAGATATTTCAACTTTCTCTGCACATTCTGAAATTTGGGGGGTGGAGGGTGTCTTTCCAAGCTGCCTGAAGAATGCATGGCCTCTTTCTCACCCTTGTTTTGTCCCCTCTCTGTCTGACACGGCAGGCATGCTGAACAAGAGTGGCATAAGAATCGATCTGCAGGCAATCAGTGACACAGCGGCTGGCCAGAGCCACACTCCACACCATCGATTGGCTCCAAATCAATTTGCACACCACATTCTCCTCTCAGGTTACCTGCCATTTCAGGCAGAGAGAGGAATGGTGAAGTGAGAAGGAAATTGCACCCAAGTATGTTGGGACCTCTATTTGTAACCTCAAAGGTCACCAACAGGTGACCTTTCTCTGTTCATATTTCTGTGCCTACGCTCTGTTGGAAAATACGAGATGGATCTGTTTTGATAGGTGGAAGGATAGTCTCTAGCTATATAGCAAAAACAACAAAACAAAACAAAAACATCCTCACAATTTTTTCTTATGCTTTATTTTAAAATTTTCTACCTGCATTCTGAAATCATACAATCTAAGAAAATCCCCATCTTGTGAAATTGTGCAGTTCAGTTTTGGGACTAGGGCTCTCTTCACTGGCATTTTGTTCCGATTTCAGACCTGTTTCCAAGCTGCCAAGTCCATGCATATGGTTTCTCCCTTCAATTTTGCAGGGGGCTGGGTTATACTGAAACATAGAAACTAGCCCAAAACCTCACTGTGGATGAATTTGCACAGCAGTCTAGGGTTGCCTAAAATGGATTTGGGAACTTTGAGTTCAGCATTTTGTAGGAAGCAAGACCTTGTCTTAGCACATAGCTTTCCAAACTGTGTGTCGCAACACTTTAGTGCAGGGCTTTCCAAAGTGCCGCCGCTGGCGACACACCCAGCGGTGGCGGCGCGCAGGGGTGCGCGCGCACGGCAGCGGCACGGGGGGGCGTGCGGCAGTGCGGGGGGGCGTGCGGCGGCACGCGTGCGCACGGTGGCGGTGCGGGGGGGCGTGCGGCAGCGCGGGCGTGCACGGTTGCGGTGCAGGAGGGGCGTGCGGCGGCGCGCGTGTGCATGGCGACCACCGTGCACGCGCGCGCCGCCGCTTCCGGGTGGTGTGGCGACACACCACGTTGTGTGTGGCGACACACTTTTGTGTCGCGACACACAGTTTGGAAAGCTCTGCTTTAGTGTGTCGCAACACACAGTTTGGTGTGTCGCAACACAACCCGGAAGCGGCGGCGGGGGCGTGCACGGCGGTGTCACGGCAGCGTGTGCGGTGGCGGTGGTGTGGATGGCGGCGGCAGCGACGTGCCATCAGCGCTTCCGCGTTTTAGTGAAGGCCGCCGCTGCCCCCCCTCCGCCGCCGTGCACGCCCCCACCCCCCGCATGCCGCCGTGCCGCTGCCGCCATTGGTGTGTCGCCAACAGCGGCACTTTGGAAAGCACTGTCTTAGCAGGTTGATTTTAAAAAGCCACCATATTAAGCCATAATGTGGTTTACTAGTTTGGGCCTACCATCATGTGAACACTGCAATTGTATTTGTTGTCCTGGTTCAGGGTTAAACATGTTGTGTGAAACCAGCCAGGGCATTTCATTGCTGAGAAGAATTGGATCTACTTCCCACCATTTCAAGTCCAGCATTTCATTTTTTGGAACTTAGTTCTTAGCTTTTTTGCCAAGATTAGAATTGGAGCTTCTCTAAACCCTGGTAAATTCCCAGATTGTTCTTGTTCCTTATGTTGTTAGTTGCAAAAGGCAATGTTGTTTGCTTCAGATTCACCAAGTATTCCCCAAAGAAAACACATAAAGCATGAGCAATACACCAATATTCTCACAAGAGTATATCTTTTTTTTGTAAGCCCACCCAAGCTTCTAGGCAAAGGGACACAGATATTAGGGAAATTTCTCTGTCATCCACACTTTATATGATTGGCAGGAGCCATGAAAAAGCATGACGACTTCATAATGTGGAAAACTCCTTTAGGAACACTGATGACCCTCTCCACACATTAAAAAACAGGTGAATGCTCATTGCAGCCACTGCCTATATGTGTACATTAAAAATGTACATAAAACACTTTCCCCAAGTATATCAGTGATAAACCCCAGGACTCCCTCATACCTTTTATCAATGCCCAGAGGCAGAAAGGCAGATCAATCCTTGCAGCATCTAGGAATGCTTCAAGTAAGCAACCTCCTCTAGCAAACTCTAGGCTTTTGATCCTGTCCTCCAAGGCAGATCACTTTTTCTAGATTCCACCCCTTCTTTAAAGGAGTGGTTACGGTGGAGAGAGTTTATTTATTTATCAAATTTTTATCACAGCCCATTTCCCCCTCAAGGAGGGACCCTTGGGCTTAGGGTTTATTGACTCTGAAAGTCCCAATTCTGGGGCCCTCATTCAAGGGGCACCACAGCCATCTGTTCCTTATCACAATGTCACTAAAATTATGAGACCTGCATCATGACGTCACAGTACAAAGTCTGCCCTTTCATACTTGTGTTGCAACGTTGCAGGGAAATATGAGATTGGTAGAGTTGGTGGATTGATGTTACAATGCAATTTGTCACCCCTTCCCCCCAAACATCTATGACCACTCCACTTTGATGCAGTCAGGTTCCACCTTAAGAAAGAAATTGGATCCTTGATCTGCTTCAGTGCCCAGCATATTTGCCTTTAATGGTGCTGGTCTGAGTGATCTGGCTGGCCTCTTCTTGTCTGGATCCAGTTTGCCATAGCCCACCATTTTCCTGGGAGAGGAAAGCAGTTTTAACCAACTCAAGCCTGGCTCTGAGCAGATGTTCTAAATGGGAACAGTATGCATCAGATAGTATATATGTACGTAAATGAGGAGGGTTAGAATAACACTATGGTTTTGCCTCCTTACTGCACTGAAATTCCATATGATCTGCTTAAGCTGCACACACACAAACATGCCTCAGTTCTACTATCTGTAGACTGCAGAGATGAAAGGTATGGACTGCTAAGTGCAGCCAAATGCTTCTGAGCATACAGAATGGTTCCAATACCCCCACCTATCTACAACCCAGGTGCTGGATGAACCAGCACACATTTTCAAGTGAAAAGGGGTTTCATGAAACTGGGAGCTGAGCTGGAAAAGGATAATAAATGCCCTGAATTGTGGAGGCTTGACTTCTGCAACAACAGTTCCAGTTCTTGCTTTTAAGTTATTTTTTTCCAATGCCTGTGGAAGTGGGCCATTTCACCCACCACAAATGCTGCAATGCCATTCTGAGGAGGCTTTGAGAGAAAAATAATCATACTTTGCTTCCTACTGGCCACAAGACCATAGTAGAAGCAACTTGAGGAAGAAAATGGACATGAGGAGATATACTTCTCTTTCCCACCAGCAACAATGTGAGAAATAACTAATACTGGTGTTCCCAGCAATGATAAAAACTAGAACTGTTGAGGGGGTACTTGAACTTCAAGTATGGAAAAATAGCTTCCCATTTTCCCAACCTACAAACAGCCTAAAGAGAAATTTCAGTTGAAGTTCGGTGGCACTTCCAGTACAGCCTTTCTGTCTCAAGATGGCGCCAATTACCTATTAAAACAAGCTTGGCAACAGCCATACATATTAAACAAAGGGATTTCACAGTTTGCTACTGTCTGTTGAAGAGAGTTTTGTGACCCATCGAGCTGGTGTTACTTATAGTTGTGTGCTTTCTGGAACGCAGCTTAGGAGGAAAATATGCAGGTACAAAGCACAGCCGTAGGAGAACAAGAGAATCAATGTACCCACTGGAAGACAGCTTGGTAGGCGCTCCTTTACTGTTGTTAATATTTAAGAAAGGTGCTTAACTGCTGTCTAAAAGGAAGTGATCCAAATATCTCTTTTTTACTCATGTTTTTTCCTTTATTGCAGGAAAGAAGGTCTTGAGGATCAAGAGCCCAAGGAGCTGTAAGAGCAAGGGGGATGGAAGAAAGAGACGAGTCATCTGATCAATGAAGTTTCAGGATGTCTTCTTTTGCATTCATACAGCAACACCCTTGCCTTTGGTGCTTTGCCGAGCAAGTCAAGTGAGAAGGACGACTCCTGCCCCAATGAACCTCCCGTCTAAGTTTCAACAGGAGGAAGGCAGAGGGAGGGATGGAGATAGAGGACCAGTCTAGGTACATGCAGTTAGGCATAGCTTTTGTAGGGGATATGACATGAGACAGTTAAGCCAAAATATAGCATGGGATACAGGCACAACCACTGCTATTTTAAGGCACCATTCCTGTTTCTAGACCAACAGTCACTTGGAATCCCCATCTGTTCTACTGCCTTGTCAATGGTTGCATTAATTGATGCTGTAGCCACCATGTCTTCCACTGATTTAAACCCCCCTGATCCTTTTGCAAGGAAAGGACTAGAAGAGGGATGGGTAGATAGGTAGGTGTCTGGGTAACTTGGAGTTCTGCCGAGCAATAGCAAGAATTAAACAGCTTCCCCTTCCCCTTCCCCTTAAATGAGGTTGCTGAAAGGTTGTTTGAGGGAAAAATCAGAAATGGATTTCTGTATGGAAGGACTTACAACTGTGGAAGTGCTGTTCCTTAATTCTTCGTTTACCTCTGCCCACCTGAACCAGTATTTTTCATCTACCCAGGTTGACAGACCGCTTAATAAAACAAAAAGAAAGTAGATCACACAAACCTGGCCTCTAGCCACACCTAAACTAGAATCAATTAATTGTCTCTAGAAATGTGCAAAGTAGTTCAAAACATACTTTGGATAGCAGGTAGTAGATAAAACTGCCAGCTGTGCACTACATAGTGCATTAGTGTTCACATGCATGCATTTTGGGAGGGATACTCGTCACCAATCTAACTCACATCTGGAAGGAAAGAACATTTAGCTCCTCAGAAGCCATTTCCAGACTGCCGGGGTTACTCCCATGGAGCCCTGTGAGGTGGAAGTGGGGGCATCAGTTTGAACTGCTGAAGAATGTTGTAAACACCTTCATTCCCCCCTCCACCCCACCCCCAAATCTTGTATTTGCTATAAAGAACCAGAACTTGACTTCTGAGGGATTTAAGTATAGCTGTTTCAAAAGCATTTCCTTTGAGATCTAGCCTGATTCTGAAGCAGCTGGAGCTCTCATGTCAGGGGGAAACTTGTATAAATCTTTGCCCCGCTTGTCTATTGTATTGCATTTTAAATATACTTGAAGCTACCTGAGGAACCTTTTGTTAGGGTGTAAGTATTTTAATTGAATACTCAATTACTTCCAGTTCTGTTGCAAAGTATTGTCCATTCCTGCCAAATATGGGCCTTTGAACAGATTAGCTTCCTCATTTTGGTACCATCTTAACCAGAGGGGACTGAATGTCCATGCTGGCTGGCAATTTTAAGAGTCCCAATTCCAATTCACCCAAAGGGCACCAGGTAATGGAAGGCAGGAATACAGTTGGCTGCCTCAACTGGGAAAGCAGTGTTGTGCCTGGATAGATTGGGAGACTTCTAAGGAATACCAGAACTGTAGCCTAGGTTAGGAAGATGAAAAAACATCCCAGAAGGCAGTAGCAGACTTCCAAAACTGTTGCCAAGGAAACTGTATGGATGGATCCATTTATGTCACCAAGTGTCAAGCTCAACTCAAAAGAGACTTTACTTTTAACATGGGCTTTCAGAAATTCTTGTGGCAGGTGGGTGGGAAATTTTCCATGGGGTGATCTCAACAGAGCTGCAGATTTAAAAATCCAAGGAAAGGTTCTCCCTCTCCCGCCCCCACCCCAGGGTATTGCTTTTCGTATGCTCCTGATTTTCATAAGGGACTTCTAAACCTGGTTCCTTCTTTGTCCTGCTTCCTTTTAGCTTGATGCCCATCTTTGGTTGGATGCATTGGTTCAAGTTCCCTGGATGATGACTTGGGATACAGCTTCATCATCCTAATAATGGTTCCATGTAAAATTAACCAGTTAGCTGCAGCAACTATGAATAGGGACATGATTTGGTTGCATTCAGAACACAGACAAGAAGAAGTAGGGTTTGGTTACCTTTGGGCTTTCAAAAGTTAGAAATGTTGAACATCCCATAATGCAGGGCTTTCCAAAGTTTTTCCCGCGGCGACACACCAACCGGTGTTGGTGTGTCGCCGCGGGAAAACCCGAAGTGCGGCAGCGCGCAAAAACCCGGAAGCGCTGCTGCTGCTTTCGGGTTTTGCGCGCTGCAGTTGGTGTGTCGCTGCGGGAAAACCCAGAAGCGCTGATCATCATCAGCGCTTCCGGGTTGTGTGGCGACACACCAGACTGTGTGTGGCGACACACTTTTGTGTCGCGACACACAGTTTGGAAAGCTCTGCCATAATGGTTTTAGATTTTCCAACCTCAGGGGTTTCCATATGAGTTTTCCTGTATGAATGGGGACTATGACTAAAGACATGGGATTGCTGCTCTCCAGTCTGTGTTGACCCTCAGGTAGGAGATAGAAAGAGTATCAATCAGAACTGGCCCAAGGCAGAGCAGCCCAGCCCCATCTCAATGGAATTGTTTGCCACAGGAGGCAGAACATCTCACAGAAATAAAAATGCATTAATTACCAAGTAAATAACTATATCTTTGCTGTGGTTGCACGACACTCAAAGTCTGCTAGCTGAAGCAGCCATTTTACTTTGCCTAACAGTAGGATGGGTGCTGCTGCAGAACATTTTGCAGAATAATTCTGAAAACCAAATCTGGGTTGCTTCAGTGTGGAATAAGCCATGTTAAGCATACCACATTTAGACTGCAAACATCCTGGTGGTTGATAGATGGCAGCAAAGGGATACAGGATACTCTTAACTCAATCGGGTGGTTGTCTGGACTTTTGCAGCTTACCTTTGCTATGCCTAAGCCATATAACCCTTAGATGATATTCCTAGATTTCCAAACCAGCCAAAAAGGACCTTTAGCTCTGCCTCATTGCCTATCCTCTACCATTTTTCTCCAAAGACATTCTTTTTCTCCACCCCATCCCTGTTGGGATTATCAGTAGTCAACTCAGCATTGTCTCATAAGCATAATAGGGGGTCTTTCTAGTAAACGCATCTTTACTGTGCTTGTGGGATGTTACCTGAGTCACCTTATTTCCTCTTCCCCCTCCTCCTTGGTTTGGGATTAACAGTCTCCATTATGCTTTGGGCACACCTGCAAGCAGGAGGGCTGCACAATGCAGCCCTCATCCATTACATCTCGCTTGCACGTAGATCTACTATGAATCTTCTTGTATCCAGATCTACTGAATAAATGTAAGCTATCTCTATTTTTCTTCATCTAACTAAAGTGTGAAGACTGAATTAATTTCTGGACGCAATTAAGCTTAAAGTGCAAGTTCCCTGCTGGTTCATGCTTCTACTCTGCAAGATTGTTGTTAGCTGCTTGGAGTTCTTTTATTAACCTTCAAGACTCCATCAATCCCCACCTACCCCAACTAGGAAAAGGGGGAGGGGTGAGAGAGGCATGTCAGTCTGAGGGTAAGCCCTAAATGTAAGTTGACAGTGAAGGGAGGGAGGTGATGTGATGACTGAAAACATATGGGGTAAGAATTATTTTAATACATTGTTCCATGGAACCACTAGTGTATCTATTTATTTTTGAGAAACTACAATTGCAGCGTAATGCTAAGAAACCTCTACCAACTACAGTCAAAATAAGGACAGTTTTTGAGGCTCAACTAAAGTGGCAGATGAATATTTACCACCAACACATATCTAATTCACACAGCTCTGCCTCACCATCTAGCAAATCAAAACAGGATGACATCATGCTCCATGCTTCTTTGGGTCAAATTACCTTATACATGCTTTTTAAAAAGTGTCCCTTACTCAATTATATTTAAAGGAGGAAGCAGGATCCTAATTTAGATTAGAAGCATGGGCAGTCAGTTGTCCATTTAAAAACCCTGCAATTTACTCCTCAAGCACTTTTGTCTTTGGGAACAAATAGCAATGGGAGTTTTCAGAATGAAACCAGCAGTTGCCCACCACTCTTCCAATCTGGTTCGGAGTTTAGAGCCACTGCTTTTTGTTCAGAATAAATCTGTCATTGCATAGAACCATACTTAAAATAGTGCCTTGTTTGCTCCTTGCTGGAGAGATACAGGGGAGGGGTGGGCATTGGCAACAGACCCTTGTCTTGCCCCATCCCCAGGACAGCTAGCTAGATCCTGAAACAGCCTGGCTGAGTCAAAATGGTGCAATTAAACAAGCCAGGCCAGAGCCAAAGCTAGGCAATCAGTCTTGGCCTGTAGCTCTCGATCATCCTCACGAAAACTCAGAGAAGATGCAAAACAAAAGGACAATCAGAAAATTCTTAAGCACACCTAGAGCTGCATCTAAACACAAAGGAAAAAGGAGACCAAACAAGTGCAAGGTTTTTCTGTTTTCTCCCTGAGCCCAGTAATCCCTTTGATTACATCTAATACCTGCCAAAACCCAGATGGTATGCCCACCCATCTCACAGGGTGATAATGCCACATGGCAAAATCTACCTATTAATATTAATTGTCAGCCAGAGAATCTTTCTGAACTGCTATAGTTTGAGATTGCCTCCAGAAAGCAGGGCACGGTTTAGCAGGGATTTTAGAGTAATTCTCATTCTTTCAGCCTGAGTCTCACATATGTGGAATGTTAAACAACATTCATCTCATTCCCACCACCTTCAGCATCTTGCAATCCTGGCCTTAAATATCTTTATATGTGGTGGCTTCTGATGGAGTTTTGAAGGTTAAAAGAACTCCAAGCAGCTAACAACAATCTTGCAGAGTAGAAGCATGAACCAGCAGGGAACTTGCACTTTAAGCTTAATTACGTTCAGAAATAAATTCAGTCTTCACACATTAGTTAGATGAAGAAAAATAGAGATAGCTTACTTATTCAGTAGATCTGGATACAAATAGATTCATGGTAGATCTGTGTGCAAGTGAGATGAAATGGATGACGGCTGCACTGTGCAGCGCCTCCTGCTTGCAGGTGTGCCCAAAGAGTAATGGAGGTTGTTAATCCCCCAAACTCAAGGAGGAGGAGGAAGTGGAAATCAGGTGACCCATGTGACATCCCACAAGCACAGTAGAGATGCGTTTTACTAGAAAAGTCCCCCCTTATGCTTATGAGACAATGCTGAGTTGACCCCTGATGATTCCAACAGCTTCCACCTGCTGACCAAAGACTTTACCTTCCCATTTCCAGAAGCAACACCATTTCACCTGAGAGTAGGCAGTGGAGGGTATGTTCCCTGGCTAGTTGTTCAGCTTGGCACTGCCCTGGCATGTAGGATGTGCCACTGGTGTAAACCATATTAGGAGCTGATTTAGAAATTGTTGAGATGTGTACCCCAAAATCAAGTCCACATATTACATGCCTCCAGCTTTAAGTTTAAACTGGAAAAAAAACAAAGAGACAAACTTCTACTAGTACATTTGGAGGAATAACTGCAGTTCAGTAAAACAGCCCATACTCTGTAGGGAGAAGTTCCTGGGTTCACCCTCCATAAAAGGCTGGGAGAGGCTATTTGAAATTCTGGAGAGTTTCTGACAGTACGTCTTGACAATATTGGGGTAGATGCACCAATTACCTAATTTAATTTAAGGCCGTTTTTCTTCTTCCTGACATCTTTTAAGATTAGAAGGAATCGGCTACCATTCATCTATCTTCGATACAGGTATCACTGCTAAAATTATTTGTTCTTGAGAATCCTAACTACATTTCTTCAAAAGCATTTTCATAACAGGTTTTCTTGGGGTTGTTTCCCTCCCATGGCCTTTCAATCTATTTTCCCAGCATAATGATGCAGAAGTTTCCATCACAAGCGTAGAGCAAGGGAAGGTAACCAGCTTCCTATAAGGTGCTTCAGACTCCAACTCCCATAATTTCCACTTTTTATGGTTAAGAACTGTAGCTCCTATATTTAAACTATCTGGAGGGAACCAGGTTGCCAACTTCTGCTTAGACTACCTTATTTGAGGTTCAAGTTGCCTTATTTGGAAGAGTGCCATCTGTTATGATTGGAGACAGCGCAGAATGCCGACTTTTTCTCTGAACTGTCCACATCTGTGCTGTAAGCAATTTTATAACCCTCTCCCCCACTATGTTACTATCTGCTCTGAAACCCTATATCTTTGCTCACTCTCCTATTTCATAATTTTATTCTAGCCTTTAATCCACATACCTCATGCACATAAATGTTTCTGTGCATCCAAGCCAGCAGAAGAGAGACCATGTTGAAAAAGGAGGGGTTCTCAGTATGACGATATATGCAACCCCCCTGCATGAGAGCATGCTTTTAAAACAAATATTTCAGCATAAATGGTTGAGCTGTAGTGTTGTAGGACTGCAGTGAGCAGAGTTTTCAAGCACATTTCTTATTAAGATATTTTTAGACACCACTAGCTAGTAAAACATTACTAAATCTCTATTTTTCTATGGGATAGAAGCAGAAGATTAAAAGAGATTATTTCAGTTATAAATAAAAGTAAGGAATTAATAGGAACAAAATAGATAACAAATGATAATGAGAAAAGTAATGCATGAAATTATTCCAGTGAAATTTAGTGTGGAATACCCTGCATTGATCAGATATTAAGAAAGATTAATTTGGCACATTTTCCCACATAGTGCTTATATAAAACAGAGGTCCTCTCCCTTCTGAGAGACAACTGTTGGTAGTCACCGATTTCTGCATTTAACTAACAGTCTCCAGGTATTTGTGCAAGATTTTTTACCCAAACAGCAGTAGACTCAATTATGTAGATCATACATTATATATACAAAAAAGACATCCTTGGGTGATTTCAAAAATTTAATTAGGGTTGGACCTGGTTAGAAATGGGATGGGAGACCACTAGGAAATCCCTGTGGAGTACACTAGACTGGAAGTAAAAAAAAATATCCTGGAAGAAGGCTGTAGCAAACCATTTCCATATTGTTGCCAAGAAAACTACATAAATGTGTCAAACTCAACTTGAAGATGATTTTACCTCTATCTAAATAATATTTGTAATCTAGATTTCTGCTTTTTGCAGAGTAGATGTATATGTAGATAAGGGGTGATTTGGCAGGATGGAGATTAAAAGGAAAAAAATAGCATGCAAAATAAATTCTTTTACCAGTTGCCTATAAAAGCTTCAACATAATAGCCTAATTCTAACACAGTGTGATCTCATAAATTGACCAACAGGAGCTTCACCATGGAAAGTTCTAGAACAAGGTACGGTGCCAACAACTCTTAGTGTACTGTCTTGTTTCTCTTGGAAAACTTTCAAATCAGAAGAAAAGATACTTCTGGTTTTAAAATCTGGTTTTTAACATACACACCCCATTCCAATTAAGAAATCAAGATGTTGATTCTTGCTCTCCAAAGTTTCCTCAAACCAACTGATTTCCCCTTTCTCCCTTTTCTTCCATTCTACTGTATTAGTTTTACCAAGGTAGCCATTTCATTTCTCTGCATCGGTGTTTGGCTGCTTCTGAGCGCTCTTCATAGAAGATATGAAAGGGAGGGACAGAGAAATGCTAGACTAAATAGCTCCAGCTGAACAGCAGTAAGGGCTGGACCAAATATGCCTGAGGTTACAGAAAAGACCTTTAGAACAGAAAGCTGCGACATGTTAAAGATGGATTATTTGAGAGTTGGGCAGGGAGAGGAAGGAGTAAGGGGTGAGGAAAGCTTCGGGGATATAATTTAGCACTTGCAACAAGGTTAAACCCATTTAATCCTCCCTGGAAGGTCAAGGAAAGGCCGGACTGACCCAACCTCTGGCTTCTCCATCTGGCTCTTCCTGAAGCCAGGCACTTTCAACAGGGGAATGCGTATGGCTGCAAACAAACTGAAGTAATCTCCAGGTTTAGGGGCTTTCTCTAGCTGTTTGCTAACCTTCTCCCATAGCCTCCGGAAGGTGTCCACCCCCACTTCCCAGAACGGCACAGTATCAAGGCCAGAATCATAAAAGTGCCCCCCCTATCTCCACTCTCCACATTTCTCAGTTGTCTCCCCGGTGCTGAAGTTCAATTGTAAATTCTTCAGAGCAGGAACCTCTCCTCTGAGCCTGCCTAAGATACGGTGCTGTTTTGGAGGAGGTACTGCAAGTTGTTTTGACAATTACAGGGAACAACTTCAGGGATAGGTTTGCATAGCATGCTATCCCAATGTTTCTCAACCTTGGCAACTTTAATGCGTGTGGACTTCAATTCCCAGAATTCCCCAGCCAGCATGCTGGCTGGGGAATTCTGGGAGTTTATTTTATTTTATTTATTTTATTTATCCCCGCCCATCTCCCCGAATAGGGGACTCTGGGCGGTTTACAAAATAGCTGAGTTGAAGTCCACACAGCTTAAAGTTACTGAGGTTGAGAAACATTGTGCTAGAGAGATTATGATAAAAGGGAGCTGGCAAGTTTGTGGTTCAGCAGCTCAGTTCTAGACTTAGCACATGCCATGTGGCAGGCCATCATCTTAATTATTTTTATGAGCATAGCATATTAGAAGAAGATAGCAATTGTGTTTAGTTACTCTACTAAGTGTGTGCGTTTTCTTCCCCAGTAGTAAAAATACAACTATAAATTAAATAACCATTTTCTGCCCTTTTTTGTCAACTGAAATCTGCTGCCACATGTGGCTATCTCATTTTAAGGTATGCTGGATCTGCCTCTTGTCTTCTGTAAGGCACCATGTATGAGAGAGATATGCCACCATGATGTCACATGCATCATGATGTCAATGCACAAAGAATGTGAATTTTGTACATAATTTGCATGATGATATCATGATACATTTTACGTCACTCCCCCCGCCCCACATGTTCATGCCTAATAATACATAATACTCTTTGCTGGCAAAGAGGCAGACTGTATGAGGCAGAATTAAGCAACTGCCCCGGGCTTGGCTTTAGTTTGGCCACACAAGAAATAACACCTAATCTCAGTTCTCAATTTGTGTGCTAGTGTGACGTACCAGTTTGCAAAACCATTAGTTGGGTTTGTGCAAGGCAGTGGGGTTTGTAAGTACCTTCCCATAAAATATAATGTATGAGTTGACCCTTAGGAATGCACTGTATTTTGTAAAAATGTAATGAACAGAAACCCATGTTGCCGTTTGCTGAAAGGAGCTTTTCCACCGATTTGTTCCCCCCAAAATGAGAACAAATGATAAAACTAAAGCTTGTTGAGCACTTTATCCCACCATCTGAGATCTCTCTCTCTCTCTCTCACTCGCTCGCTAAGTAAAGCAGAGATTCTTTAAAAATAATTGTCAGGACAGGATAAATATGCAGGGCGATGGCGGGCGAGTGAGTAATTTTTGTCTCATGCAAATTACCGACAATCCCTCCTTCCATTCGTAGTAAAAAAACTGCTTTATTGGAAACTGAACAAAGAGGTTAAGAAAAGCAGGCCTAGAATTTCCCCAATCCCTTTTTCCACACCAAAATATTTATCTTATTGATAAAAGCCACTGCGGGGGATTTATTAATTATTTATTTACTTCATGAGATGCATTCACTTTCTCTTACCCTGAAGGAGGAAATTCTACATCGAGACAACGTTGTTTTGTTTCTATTCTGCATGAAGACAGGGCACCATTATCATTTCATACTGACAGAGGTCACAGGAATTAAACCCTTGGCTTTTCCTGCTTGGGGCACATTATTCTTCAGGCTCCTCCAGCAATCTTACAGCCTGGCCCCTAAAAGTCCAGCTTTCCAATGTTTATTAAGTTTAAAACCCAAACACCCCCAGATATTAGAAGAAACATACAGCTAGTATTTAACCTACTAATCAATATGAAATAACTAAAACAGCAAATGTTTGCATCAGTTAATTGGCTAGATTTATCAACTGAAAACCCTGCTAATCAGGCATATGTTAAATAAACATTTAAACAGGTTTTTAAAAAAACAAAACAACTACAAAAATCATTTTGGTGCCATTGTAGCAGAAACTATAATGTCTAAACTTTTGCAGGCATCACCTGAAGCCAATGAAAAATGAATGTTTTCCTCCTCTTCAAACTTTTATTTTTATCTAAATGAAAACTCATGCAGATTTAACACATTAGTCTGTCACCCATAAAAATAAATCATTTCCAGAATTCTTCACTTATATGACTAATAAGTAAGGGTAAATGCAGACATGGGTTTGACTATGTTCATTATTTATATGTACTGACCAATATGTACTGAGGACAGGAAGGCCTGGCGTGCTATGGTCCATGAGGTCACAAAGAGTCGGACACGACTAAACGACTGAACAACAACAACAACAACTGACCAATGTAAGAAAAAGAGAGGTTTTCTGGAATTCCCTTCCTATAAACCAATGTTTCTCAACCTTGGCAATTTTAAGATGTGTGGACTTCAACATGGCTGGCTGGGGAATTCTGGGAGTTGAAGTCCACACATCTTAAAATTGCCAAGGTTGAGAAACACTGCTATAAACTGTAGTGCTTTCTTGGTTCAAATACTTTTCTGGCCTATTGAATGGACAACCCACAAATACCTGCATTAAATCATTTTTCTGTGGGGTGGGATGGATCCTAAACATCTTTTACTGGCTTAAAAGTACTTTGGTGAGAGCTTGACATTTAATTATTGGTTAATTAAAACAAAATGGTCTTCTATAGTATTCAACCAAATTCATTAGGGGTGGCTGGAGGGTACGGTAAAAAAGTCAAGATGGCGACAAGCTCCAACTGTTTTCTATGTGTGCTAAATTTCCTATGGATGGGATTAAAGTGTAAGGTGGATGCATTGAGCTCTGTAGTTTTTAACCCACCCCCAAAAGATGCTGAAAACGTTGGGTGCACCCACCCTGGTGAACTCATGATGTCCTTGGGACCACCTCCTGCAGCCTCAGGAGACCAAAGAAATTAGTACGGTGAACTAGCTGCCCAGCCCTAGCCAAAAAAAAGAAGAGAGAAAAGGAGTGGGCTTAGGTCCCACCCACTGCTAGCATGCACCCCAAATGTGGCCATGGAATGAAATAGAAAAGCCTCCTCCTTCTTATTCAACATTGGCTTCCTCAGTTAAACGGCTGGGGAAGGCAATGGCAAACCACCCCGCTCTATAGTCTGCCAGGAAAACGTCACGAAAATGGCGTCACCCCAGGGGTC
Organism: Charina bottae; assembly: GCA_023362775.1. NCBI lineage: Eukaryota > Metazoa > Chordata > Lepidosauria > Squamata > Charinaidae > Charina > Charina bottae. Next base: position 85,048,013 of record JALMGJ010000001.1, on the reverse strand, counting down.
GCATGACTCGGTGCTTGCACAAGGGAACCTTTCCTTTCCTTTCCTTTCCTTTCCTTTCCTTTCCTTTCCTTTCCTTTCCTTTCCTTTCCTTTCCTTTCCTTTCCTTTCCTTTCCTTTCCTTTCCTTTCCTTTCCTTCCCTTCCCTTCCCTTCCCTTCCCTTCCCTTCCCTTCCCTTCCTCAGTTAAATTATTAGGTATGTTCGCCACCTTGACTTATTTATAAAAATAATAAAGGCGGGATAGAAAATAAATAAATAAATAAATAAATAAATAAATAAATAAATCTAAGCATAGTTTATTATTATTTATTTATTTATTAGTCAAATTTATCACCGCCCATCTCTTCAGGCTCCTCCAGCAATCTTACAGCCTGGCCCCTAAAAGTCCAGCTTTCCAATGTTTATTAAGTTTAAAACCCAAACACCCCCAGATATTAGAAGAAACATACAGCTAGTCTAAAAGTAGACTCTGGGCGGTTTACAGCAAAATATTAAAACTAAGAACCTATAGATCTTAAAATACAATACAATAATAAATAGGAAAAATCCAGATGATGGTGAGATCTTAAAAGGAGGACACCACTAAGCCAACCACCCCCAGGAAGAACTATTACTTCCTTTGTCCTAAGCAAGGCGGCAGAACCAGGTCTTTAAAGACATCCGGAAGGCCAGGAGCGAGGGTGCCCGCCTCACCTCTGGGGGCAAGATATTCCATAGGGCGGGTGCTATCGCAGAGAAGGCACGCCTCCTGGACCCCGCTAGATGAAATTCTTTTATTGACGGGGTCCATAGCATGCCCTCCCTGCATGACCGGGTGGGGCGGGTAGATGTGGTCGGGATGAGACGGTCCCTCAGGTACCCTGGCCCCATGCCATGTAGGGCTTTAAAGGTGATGACCAACACCTTGAATTGGACCTGGAAGCAAACTGGTACCCAATGCAGCTCGCGAAGCAGCGGTATTACATGCGCTGAACTTATAGCACCCGTAACTGCTCGTGCGGCCGCATTTTGGACCAGCTGAAGCTTCCAGATACTCTTCAAGGGTAGCCCCATGTAGAACGCATTGGAATAATCTATATGAGAGATGACAAGGGCATGAGTGACTGTTCGGAGGGCATCTCAATCCAGGAAGGGGCGCAACTGGCGCACAACCCGAAGCTGTGCAAAGGCCCTCCTGGCCACGACTGCCACCTGCTCTTCGAGCAGGAGTCGTGAGTCCAGGAGGACCCCCAAGTTTCGGACTGAATCTGAACGGGGCAGTGCCACCCCATCCAGAGTTAAAGATGACAACTTCCTGGAAACTGAGAGGCCATCAATCCACAGTCACTCCATCTTACCAGGGTTCAGTTGAAGCCTGTTGTTCCCCATCCAGGCCCCTACAGCCTCCAGGCACTGAGATAGGGTGTCGACTGAAACACTTACTTCACCCGGGACAGAGATATATTGGTGACACCTCATCCCGTGGTGACAGATGATCTCGCCCAGTGGCTTCATGTAGATGTTAAATAGGAGAGGAGAGAGAACCGAACCCTGCGGCACCCCACACAGGAGGGGTTGAGGGTTGGATCTCTCCTCTCCTATTACCACCGATTGGGAGCGGCCCTGGAGGAAGGAGGTGAACCACCGCAAAACTACGCCACCCACCCCCAACTCCCTGAGCCGCTCCAAAAGGATACCATGGTCAACAGTATCAAAAGCCGCCGAGAGGTCCAAGAGAGCGAGAATGGATGCACTCCCTCCATCTCACTCCCGCCAGTTCTAGTTCTAGGTGGTCCTCCTACAGCATGCAGCCCTTGAAAGCCATGGTCCCCAGAGAAGTTCCAAAAGTTACTACCAGGTGTAATTTTTTTATGGGGAAATTACTAAATACACAGGAGTAATTGCCTGTGCCATTCATTTGGAGGGCATGTTGTGAAGTCAACAAAGCCCTAGTAACTATATTAAATTATATTAACTATATTAAGTTAAATATTACATGTACTACCATATTCAACCACATTTAGTTTTTGCCCTGGCTTTGCCGACTTTCTGCAGTGTGTGCAGGTAGAACTAAACAGCAAAGGCCAGGTAAAGTTCAAAAAGGTTGCTTATCCCTGCCTTATACAATCTTTTTTTTCTAAATCTTTGCCTAAAATCTTGAATGTACTATTTCTGTAAATGGAGCTGTCGCTATGGGTTCCCCACAGCAATCGTTTGCTAAGTCTTAGCACCAGGAGAGTCAATAGCTGGTTTGTATTTCAATGGTCCAGGAAGGCCCATCACCCTCTATGAAGCATTTGGAGCAAGGCTAGGATGGGTTGCAATTAGTAGATTACTCATTTTTCTCCCCTACCACAAGAGTCCAAGAAAGAGACTAACCTAATTTGTTGAGCTTTAATCACTCAATATTCTACTTGTGAAGGAAGAAGCAGCAAAAGCCATCCTGGTCCTCTGCAAGAAATCTGGAGAAAATCAGGGAAGGAAGTAAAAGAGCAACAGAATAAATGCGAGCAAATTCAGTTATGCATATTTGGAGGATGAAGAAGAATTTGGGTGGAAGCCAAAGACTGCAGATAACTGCTAAGTCTGGGGAAACATTTGAAGGGGGAAAATACTTGTTAGACTTTTTAAAAAATAAGTGCATTTGTTGGATTTATGCCCCACCTGTCCTCCAGAAACTCAAAGCAATATACATAGCACTTTCTCCTCCATTCCTGCCCCCGCCCAAACCTAAACCTTGTGCTTAGAGTTGAGAGACATCAATTCCAACTTACCCCATGGGCTTCCACAGCTGAGGGTGGATTTAAACTTTGGTTTTCCCAGTCCTACCCCTGCATCCTAACTGCTACATGCTGTACATCTGGGGGAGAGGAGGATGATAGTGCTATCTCTGAAGAGAAGTCTAGGAGAACTCTGCCACCACAGCATCAACAAGAACCATGGGCCTCTTTTGCCTCCTGGGGGAAAGCCTTCATTAACGATATCCGATACCTCACCTTTGAAGGCAAAGGTATCTAAGGGCCCCAGGCCCTCCAGCTGGATCTCCATCTGGAGGCCGATCTAGTTGGGTATTATGAAAAAGCCCAAAGTTGGGGATGTCTGCTCTAGCATGTATATCTTCTCTCCGGACGTCTTCTTGGCAGCCAAAGAAAAAATTCTCATCTTGTTCTCAAATTGCCAGTATGGTAATAAGTTGATTCAGATGGCAGAAGTGTTAAGATGTTTTTAAAAAAGAGAGAGAGAGACTTTCCCCCCATATGCAAAGATGTACCTTTGAAGCATTTTCACAACTAAGAGGTATAGTTCTTAAATTAGAGCAGCAAGAATGAAAAAGGGTAAAAATATACAAAACAAAACATGACATGCTCTTATTATAACACGGCTTGTATGCTTTCCAGAGGTATAGAAAAATTTAGACAATTTCTGGATTAAAGAAAGATTGTTGAATTTTTTCTTTAAAATGTTACATTCTTGGTCTTCTTTTCCCTTTTCAGGTTCAAAACAACAACAACAGAACAAAGATCTTTAAATGGGATAATGGGTGTGTGTTGACAGTTATCTATTCATCTCAGAGTAGCATCCATTTCCCCCAATTCAAATGAATTCTTTGCAAAGAAATAGCATAAAGTGGTGAGGCTTACAGGTGCACTTAAAATCCTGATATTCTAGCAAAAACACACTCAGTGTGTATAGGAAACGGGAGGTTGGTTTGTGGAATGATGCACTACCTTTTGATTATTCATCCCGTTTTAAAAAAAAAGACTTTCATTAAGTAAAGCTTTTGCTGAAGTTTCCTTCAAGACAAGCTGGACTCCTGATGATTTCATGGACACATCCATGTAATTTTCTGGGCAACAACATGGAACACCATCTTCTTCCAGAATTTTTTTTAACTTCTCAGTCTAGCCTAGAATCCTGGTACTTCCTGGTGGTCTCCCATCCAAAGCTTTTTGAAATCATTCAACATTGGTATCATCTAAATATACTGTGCAATATATTCACAGTTGGAGATGAGAATCTTGTGGTCTGGAGTTCAAGATCGTTTGGTTCAGGCATAGGTTATCTGGCTGATATTTCTATGGTTTGCCCTGATATGGGCCCATCCCCATGCTAGTTACCTACTAAAGGCAAAGTTAAATTAAATTGCCATATACTGTAGTTCATGTGGGTAAAAGAGGCACCTATAGAAAAATATCATGCTGTGATCTAGAAAATGAAATTTTTAGTTTGGGCAGGAAGAAGACAATTAAAATGCAGTAAGATAGGAAATTATAAAATCATATATGATAGAGAGAAAATTTCCTCCCTCTCTCATACTATTTTTATTGAATTTATTTCTCTTAGTATATTTGGTGATGTCTTCAACAGTTTCTTGGGGTGGCTATGAATAAAATTGAAAATAAAATTTAAAAAGAAATTTTGTATACAACAGATCAGTGTGGCATAAGAATAAAACACAAAGAGGAAAGTTAATATTATATTACCAAATGTTTTAAATGGTTTGACAAAGATCTTTTATTGAAAAGGCCTTATGTCCAGGACAAAATAGTAGAAAACCAGAACCCATGATCATCTACTGCAACAATCAGAAGGAAGTCCTTCATATAGAAAATTAGTATCTGTAGAATGCACAGCCAGAAGTGGTAATTAGTCATTAGCTTAGCTGACTTCTTAAGATATTAGACAAATTAACTCAGGTGAATTAATGGTGACTACATGAAACTGACAGGTACAAAGAAACTGCTTTGTTGAATGCCTGATCTTGGAGGAAGAAGCTGAGGCTTTCCTGCCTTGTCTGGGAAATCAATAGAAGGACTGGGGGAGGAATCTCTGACTACTGTTGGAAGCAGCAAATTGGATTAGTTAGACCTTTCATCTAACCAGCAGAAACCTTCTGATGTTCTTGCAGCAGCAACATTAAAAGAACATTAAAAATTACAGAACCACCAAAATAGAATTTCTAATATATTTCGCTGCTTCCTCATTTCAAATTCTTTGGTTGTGTGAATGAGCCAGAAGATCTCAAACATAATGGAGACATTTTCCCTTGTTACTTCAAATGCTATGCATTTCACAGTTCAACTATTCATTTGCTTTACCTTAGATAATCAGAAATGAAACTCTGATTCATACACAGACACTTGACAAGGAGAAGCATGATGTGGGAGGGGACACACAAATTTAGATTTGCAATGGTCTATTAATTCAAGCAAGCCTAAGATTATAATTACATCAGTGTAGGGAACACAAATAGGGGCATGGTGGCTCAGTGGGTAAGACGCCAGGCTTGTTGATCGGAAGATTGCAAGTTCGGAGGTTCGAATCCCTAGTCTTGTGTGCGGAGTGAGCTTCCGCACTAGCTCCAGCTCTTGCCAACCTAGCAATTCGAAAGCATGCAAATGCAAGTAGATGAATAGGTACCACTTCGGTGGGAAGGTAACAGCATTCCGCGTGTGTCATGCGGCCACATGACCATGGAAGCGTCTTCGGACAACGCTGGCTCTTTGGCTAACAAACGGAGATGAGCACCGGCCCCTAGAGTCGGACACAACTGCACAAATGTGCGGGGGGTACCTTTACCTTTACCTTTTAGGAAACACAAATACATATGTAAAAAGAAATTTGTTTGTTGATGAATTGGGGTTGGACAATCTATAGTGAGTTGAAATTTCTGTAAAGATTACTTAGAACTTGTGTCTCAAGATGCTGACTTTTATTTGTTCAAGGAGACTACACAATCTTTTGAGTTACATAACTCTTTCAGCTCATTAATAGCTATCTCCTTATCTCATTTGTATTTCTTTTCTGAAGTCAACTTAGCAATATCCAACATGGAATTCTACTACATTGATAATCTAAGCAGGGTTTTTTCCCTATAGCATTTGTTTCTTGCTGAAAATTCCAGTTTTTTGTTGCTTTTTTTCTGAAATATTTTTAAGATTGGAAGCCCCCAATTACATAGCATAGCTGGTTTAGAAGACAGTGTTATAGCTGCTGGCTAGCATGACAAAAGGTTTTCTGTAAGAAATGAATATTCCTTATATTTTTAAAAAAATATTTTAAAGTGTCTAATGTGCTTTGGCATTTGCAGGAAGCAGAGAAATTCAACAGTTCTATTTAAGGAAGCGTTGTCTTAGGCTGAAAATGGTGAGTTCTGCTAGGAGGAAAGAAACTAACACATCCGCCTCAGCAATTTTCTAAAAAAACCTGTTAAGTTACACGAGTGTAAAAAAAAAAGAGAGAGAGAGAAAAGAGAAAGGAAAGCTTTATTTTATGATTAATTGACACTCTTTTTTTGGCAAGTGTTGGCAAGATTTCTAAACTAACCTTATGCTGCACATATCCTTGTTTTGTACCAGAAAGTTTCACAAATATTCTATCTTCATACCACAAAAAGCTATTGTAATATTCAAGGGGTGTGTGTGTGTGTGTGTGTGCATGTGTATGTCTGTCTGTAATGGAATTATTCACACTTCTTTTGAAAACAAAACAAAATCCTAGCTGTAAATCTAAATCATAGTAAATTCCTTCAGACCAAGAGAAATACTGTTACCAGGTACCTTTGCAAAAATTCTATAAGCCACAATGGTGCCTAATGCATCTCCAGCTCTTACTAGACCAGTGTTTCTTAACCTCAAGAACTTTAAGATGTGTGGATTTCAGCTCCCAGAATTCCCCAGCAGAAACACTGCACTAGACACTGATTGCTGACCTGAATGTGTGAAGAAAGAGCAGGCAGTTTTGGGGGATGGAAGGCCCATTTCTCAAAGGGCTGCCATGATTGGGTAGGCCAAGCCCCCTCCCCACAAAAAAAGTTTATCAGAAGGCAAACTGATTGCTTTCTATTTCATTTTAAAACCTGTAAAAAAATGAAAAATCAGGTGAGGCAGGGAGTTTGCAGGCATTCAGAAGGTTGTGTAGGCACATTGATCCTTGTGGGTTCCATGGTGCTTATCCATAATATAAGGAAGCATTTGCAGTTCCCCCCGTAACGTTGATACACCTGGGAGCTCCAGGCTGGAGACGTTTTCTCTAACACAGTGTTTCTTAATTTTTTCTCTCTCAGGACCCCTTCCCACTTTTAAAAATTATAGGGGACCCCAAAAGAGCTTTTGTTTGTATGGATTGTATTAATCAATATTTACTGTATTAAAAATTAAAATTGACACATTCGCTGCCGCTACCATTTCTCAACACTGTTTGGTGGGATTTTAATATTGTATTATTTTTCAACATAGGCTGGCAAATAATTCTGATTTCACAGACCCCTGAGAGGGTCTTGGGAGACCCCCAAGGGTCCTAGGACTACACTGTAAGAAACATTGCTCTAGCACATTTCAGGCACAGTACTTCATTAATGAAGGCGTGGTGGCTCAGCGGGTAAGACGCCAGGCTTGTCAATTGGAAGATCGCAAGTTCGGAGGTTCGAATCCCTAGCCCCGCGTGCGGAGTGAGCTCCCGCACTAGCCCCAGCTCTTGCCAACCTAGCAATTCGAAAGCATGCAAATGCAAGTAGATGAATAGGTACCACTTCCGTGGGCAGGTAACAGCGTTCCGCGCGCGTCATGCCGGCCACATGACCGTGGAAGCGTCTTCAGACAACGCTGGCTCTTTGGCTAACAAACGGAGATGAGCACCGCCCCCTAGAGTCGGACACGACTGCACAAATGTGCGGGGGGAACCTTTACCTTTACCTTACTTCATTAATGAAGCCAAATTTGGGTGCGCCAAGATCTGCACATGTAACACCGTTGCTCCGTGAGCTGATTTGGGTGCCGGTTTGCTTCCGGGTACAATTCAAGGTGTTGGTTATCACCTTTAAAGCCCTACATGGCATGGGACCAGAATACCTGAGGGACCGTCTTATCCCCATGTTATCGACCCGCCCCACCCGGTCATTCAGAGAGGGCCTGCTACGAACCCCATCAATTAGAAAATGCCATCTGATGGGGTCTAGGAGGCGGGCCTTCTCTGTGACAGCGCCCACTCTATGGAACATCTTACCCCCAGAGTTGAGACAGTTTTCCTCCCTCCCGACTTTTAGGAAAGAGCTGAAGACCTGGTTCTGCCGCCTGGCATGGGAAGGAGGAAGGGATAGCTCCTCATGGGGGTGGCTAATTCCCTAATTTTAACATCCTTCTATTAATGAATGCCTTCGTCCATCTGGATTTTATAATTATTTATTGTATTGTATTATTGTTGTTTTATATATTTTTAGATTCTATTTTAATTATTTATTGTGAACCGCCCAGAGTTCCCCATGTGGGGAGATGGGCGGTCATATAAATTAAATTAAATAAATAAATAAACAAACAAACAAACAAACAAACTTTTGGATTTATGGCATATACATCACCTTCATCTATTGTTACAAAAGGCTATACAGGATAAGTGGCTAGCAACAGAATGGTAAAAACAATTAAAAATGAAAACATGGTCTGGGAATGGGAACAGCTACACTCAGAATCAATGAAATAGAGTCCAGTTTTCTGATTAAGGAATCCCACTTTCATGGCCTATCGAAAGGCTGGACCTTCCAGCAAGAGGGCAGTTTATGTGCCACAACCAAACAGGCCCTGCATTTAGGGCCTGCTTTGGATACCTTCAATGACAAGGAAAATAGAATGAAGCACATGAGCATCAGCAAATCTGGATCTGCAATGATGGAATTATTGCAGTTTTTGCATAAGACAATTGTGGGTTTGATACATTACTGTAATAGGGAATGATTTTTTTTAAAAAAAGCACAAGGATAGCTTTTTAAAAAATACACACCAAGCCTGCTCTCCTACACTCATTTAACTGGGAATAAACTTCAGATTTACTTCTAACTTGATGTTTCAGAAGGAACTGTTGACCATGTTATACTTCCTTTATGGTCAAAAAAGGCATCTATATTGAGGCTCCCTTGAGACATAAAGTTTAAATGTAATTGCTTAATTGATGAGCAGAACAGCCCACTAGTACTGGCGCAATGCCGGTGTAATTTAGACAGAATCCAGCTGGCATAGTGGAACGGTAGGACTGTGCTGTAAATTGATTAAAGGACAGATGGCTGTTAAACATTCTTTAATTAGCTGTGTTTCACATACAGTATTTCAGGAATCCTTTTTTCTATCCTGTAAGGTAGGCCAATATTACAACTCCTTGCACTTCAGACAGGAGAGTTCACAATGTGTACTCTTAGCTACTAGTTCTTAATGTACAGGACTAACAGACAGTATATGGTACTGTATTCATACAAATGCTTACCATTAACTTTTTCTCCCTCTTCTCTTTCCCCTCTTTGCTGCTCTCATTTTTTCTGTAGGGTGTCGTACTAATGTTGGCTATGGCTAAAATAGACCTGGAGAGTTTGGTCTATTTGAGGCACCAGGCTAGAAACTGGGAGACCGTGAGTTCTAGTCCCACCTTAGGCACAAAGCCTAAGACTGGGTGACCGTGGGCCAGTTGCTCTCTCTCAGCCCTAGGAAGGAGGCAACGGCAGGCCACTTCTAAAATCTTACCAATAAAACTGCAGGGACTAATCCAGGTAGTCGCAAGGAGTCAAGGCTGACCCGAAAGCAAAAAAAAGTTGGCCATGGCTAAGACCAAATCACAGAGGGCCTCACCTTTCCAGAGTGTTCTGCCATCTCTACAGAATATCTTATGTAATTTTTTACTTAAAGGTTTGCATTTTTTAAATGGCAGTTGTTTACTTTACTGACCAAATACATTAAAAATCACGTTCCGCTTTAGCAAAAAGATAACATTGTGATAGTAATGAGCATGCAAACCATATCAAGATTACTTTCCTAAAAATATTCTGCTATTCTTTTTGGTGACTAGTGTCACCAAATAGTCAAAATGGTGACCACTATTGTTTTTAGTTGGTTGAATAGTGTTTTTTAAATAAATCTTCAATTTTATTATGCTGAATACTTTTGTTACTATATTGATTATGATTACAGCCTTTTTAGATTGAAGGTGCAGCCTTTTCAGGTAAACAATTAAGCAAGTAAATAAATATGCGGAGTTCATTTTATTGTTATATTTGTCCTATTGCTGGTTGTTGTTTTTTCTCTGTTTGCTTAGGACTTCAACTTTTAACTGACCAATCAGTTAACTAATAAATTAAAAGTCTTTTGACTGAATAAAAAGACAGTACATATTATCTGGGAAACATGTTTAAAAGTAATTTTAATGCAAGCATTTAGTAAGGGTTCAGATGACAAGTGCTATGTTTGAAGAGGCATTCCTTCTCTGCATCTTTAATGAGTGTGTGTGTGGTCTTTTTGTAACTTTTCTCTTACTGTACATACCTGAATTTTGTACATTTAATCAAGAATTTATGATTGGTTAAGATTTCCTGGATTACAAGACACTGCTAATTATGATCAGTAGCTTTTATGGCAATCAGTATGCTTACTTACACATACAAATACTAGGGACTGATTGACATGGTTTTTCACATGAAACAAAAAAATGTAAGGTATCTTCACCATCAGTCAGAAAGCTGAAATTTGGTACAGAATTCAGTACAGCTCTTCTCTGAAATGAGAATCATAGAGCAGGGCTTTCCAAAGTTTTCCCGCGGCGACACACCAACCGCCGTTGGTGTGTCACCGCAGGAAAACCCAGAAGTGCCGCTGTTGTGGCAGGGCGCAAAAACCTGGAAGCGCTGCTGCTGCTTTCGGGTTTTTGCGCACCGCTGTTGGTGTGTCGCCGCGGGAAAACCCGGAAGCACTGATGATGATCAGCGCTTCCGGGTTGTGTGGTGACACACCAGACTGTGTGTGGCGACACACTTTTGTGTCGCGACACACAGTTTGGAAAGCTCTGTCATAGAGAATATCTACAAATGGTCAAGATGTTTCAACACCAGCTATGAAGCTGAAACTTGATACCCTTGTAGACCAAGACACCTTTACTATCAGAAAGGAAATGGGATGATTTAGGATTGGGGATTTATTTATTTATTATAAATATATAATAAATATATTATATATTATAAATATATTATATACTATGTAGGACAGATGGGCAGAAGACTAGCAGAGCACATCCACAAACACCAACTAGCAGTCAGAAGACACGATGAAAATTCCTTAATCTCACAACACATGGACAGACTTAACCATACCTTCAACTGGAAAACTGTGAGCATCTTAAACCAAGCCAAATCCAAAAACGCTAGAGAATTCCTAGAAGATAGGCACTCAGACAAAGCAGCCATCAACAGACACCTAGAGGTAAACAACATTTACATACCATTCATAAGAGACAATAGAAAAGCCAAAAGACCAGAACACCTCCTTGCCAGCAATCAACACCTAGATATGCAAAGATTAACACCAGAATTAGCACCAGAGGAACAATCAAACAGCACAATATACCCTAATCAAGGAACTATTAACTCAGTCAATTGACCAAGCAGCAAACAACAGCCCAATCAATGAACTCCCAAGGAATGAACAACACCTCCACCAACACAAGCAGGACAAGCCATGGTATATAAACAGAGAGCAAGTCCCACTCCCTTTTTGCACTGAAGATGTTGCCTAGCCTGGCAATGAAACATCTGCAAGAAAACAACAAGTCTCAGAGAGCACCAAGGACTCCACAGTTCAACCCTGAGCTAGAAATATTCTCTTTCATTATTATTATTTTCTATCCCGCCTTTATTATTTTATAAATAACTCAAGGCGGTGAACATATCTCATACTCCTTCCTCCTATTTTCCCCACAACAACAACCCTGTGAGGTGAGTTGGGCTGAGAGAGAGTGACTGGCCCAAGGTCACCTCATTTACATTGTCTAGACTTATATACTATAGACAGAAACAACTGTTCTTTGATGTTTGCACTTTACCAAGTTTTTCAGCAAAAGTTTCAGAATAAAAACACTAATACTGAAATGCACATATTAGAGTACAGTGGATACAAAAATGCCTTTTGTTGAAAATAATGCACAGAAATACAATATTTTACTCCAAAGGCCTCAAAGACAAGTCTGTAAAATGATCTTGTTTGATACTTACAACAGCCCTGTGAAGATAATCCTGAGAAGGTAACTAGCTTCAGATCAACACTGGAGTTTCATTGCTGAATGAAACCTGGTATTCAGATTTCTCCTGTTCAAGTTAAATATTATTTATTTTGCAATTTGGCAAAGTGAGAAATATTCAGTCTGCTATGGGCACCTGTAGAGGAAGAGGGAAAACACATGATGTCAGGCTCCATGTTCTACCCAATCAAGCCAGATTGTGATGATCCCAGTGCCAGTATCTAACTTAAGAAATTCTCCAGACAATTCATCAGAATGCTAAAAGCATTTATTAGAATACAGCTACATGGGACGGCTGCAAAGCTCTGAATACCAGTTTTGGCACCAAGCATTCAAACTTAAAAACATCCCTGACTTCATCCCTTGTTAGTTTCAAAACAACCGTTTTCCCACTCCTGATCTTCCCCTCTCCCAACTTGTAAAGTTTAATGAGAGTCCAGGTGTCTTATCAGAGTCCTCAGTTTGTCTCAGTCAGCGAAGGAATGCGAGGGAGGCAACTCTCTTCGGTGCAAAGTAGCAGCTACAAAGCAGGCTGACACGAGTTTGCTTCTATACGGCTGGACACATGTTGGCTCAAATACATGGCAGGCAGGCAAAGCAAGTCTGACACAGATGGACTACAAACTCTTCTCTTCCTAGCAGTGTTTTCAACCTCAGGTCAATGGTGGCCTCCCACAAAGTCTTGCTACCTGAGTACTATTTATCAGGAGTTGCCTGGTGTTGCAGCTGCCACCTTCTGAATACAAAGCATGGAAAATAAGAGTTCCTGAAAGTAAGACAAAAATCCATCCGGTGCTCCTTCCATTTCCCACAACTGTCAGTCAGATGCTCCTAGGAGGCTCACAAGAGCCATCACCATTCCCACAGTTGTTCTCAAGTAACTGGCATTCAGTGGCATATTATGGTAAACCAAAGTTTTATATATCCACCCAGGTGAAACCATTGACCCATCAGTCTTCCATAAATGCAACTCGGTTCATGCACTGCACTAAACCCTAGTTGGCCTAATCATGGTGTGTTAAATAAGCCACAATGGGCTGGGCTCATAAACCACTTGACGGTTCAATGTAGTGTGTGAACCCTCTGGTCTGTGTCTCATTCCCTTTAAAGCTGCCTAAGTTAATAGCCCTCCTGAGGCCACCTGTAAAGTTTAGGCAAACAGGTTATCTTTGTATTTTTCCCTTGCTTGTCAGACAAAAGGGCATCCAGGCAGTTTACAAAGATCACTGTGACGACCCACTCCTTTGATATTAACTTAGAAACTTTTAGCACAAGCCATGATAGTTGCTCACTACAAATCCCATTTATCTAAAGCAGGATGGCAGGATGGCATCCTGACATACCGCCCTCCTTAAACAACCCCCCCACCATTACAAGCTTATATGAAAAACATGGAAAAGTACAGAAAAGAAGCAATTGGTTATAAGGCAATAACTCCCCCATCCAACCTCAATTGACCCAATTCATCCTCACTTAGGCTTATCGGGGTACCATTGGTGAAACTCTTTTACTAGTTGGGGTGCCTGCACATGGTGGCTGTTTACCCATTCACTTTGGGACTTGGGGAAGTGTTTCCACTGTATCAGGTATTGCAATGTCTCTTGGTGTCTCCTGGAGTCCAGGATGTCTTGTACTTCAAAATGCTGTTCCCCATCAGCCATCACTGGAACTGGCTTGGGCTGCTTGGGATGCCAACATTCTGAGACTTCTACTGGTTTCAATAAACTGCAATGAAAGACCGGATGGACTTTCCTTAAATTCCTTGGTAACTGTTACATCATTAATTACTTTGGTTATAGGGAAGGGCCCCACATATTTCGGGCCTAGCTTTTATGATGGCTGCCAAGGCTTTAAAAACTTCATGGACAAATAAACCTTCCCTCCCACCTTCAGTGGCCATTCTGGTGCCCTCTTGTGATCTGCATATTTCTTATACGCTTCCTTGGCTTCTATCAATGCTTTTTCTATTACAGGCCAACCATCTTTTATATGCTTTATCCATTCATCCAGAGGGATGATTTTTGTCTGGTCTTTAGGCAACTCTGGAAAGGCTACAAACTCTTGCCCATTCACCACCTGAAAGGGGGAAAACCTAATACTCTGGTGCACCAAATTGTTATAGGCCACTTCTGCAAAAGGAAGTAAGTCCACCCATCCATCCATCCATCCATCCATCCATCTTGCTGATAACTAATGTAACACCTGAGGTACTGTTCTAGTACCTGGTTAGTCCGTTCACAGCCTCCGTCAGTCTGGAGGTGGTGGGAGGAGCTTAGGCCTTGTTCCACTCCAACCATTTTCAGGAACGCCTTCCAAAACTTGGAAGTGAATTGGACCCCCCGGTCGCTGATAATCCATTCAGGGGTCCCATGTAGTCTATAGATGAGTTGAACAAACATCTTTGCCAACTGTCCAGCAGTGGGTATGCTAGTGCATGGAATGAAATGGGCTTGTTTTGAAAACAAATCAGTCACCACCAAAATCACCATTTTCTTTTTATTATCTGGTAAGTCCACTATAAAATCCATAGCTATCTGCTTCCAAGGCTGGGTAGGGCTTGCCACATTCTGCAACAGTCCTCTGGGCTTGCCCCCCCCCCCCTTTGCCATAGCACAATGCATAAAGACCCCAGGGCCCCTCTTTAGACTGAAGGGCATTACCAGATATTCAAAAGAACCCAACTGACAATTAAACAGTTTTCCATTCATCTCCTTCTCTGATTCGAATGTGGAAATATGCCTCTCTTAAATACTGAGGAATCTGTATAACGACCAAGTAGCAACGGTAAGAACAGACCACGGAACAACGGACTGGTTTAAGATTGGGAAAGGAGTACGGCAGGGTTGTATACTCTCACCCTACCTATTCAACCTGTACGCAGAACACATCATGTGACATGCTGGGCTTGAGGAATCCAAGGCTGGAGTTAAAATCGCTGGAAGAAACATTAACAATCTCAGATATGCAGATGATACCACTTTGATGGCTGAAAGCGAGGAGGAGCTGAGGAGCCTTATGATGGTGAAAGAAGAAAGTGCAAAAGCTGGGTTGCAGTTAAACCTCAAAAAAACCAAGATTATGGCAACGAGCTTGATTGATAACTGGCAAATAGAGGGAGAAAAAGTGGAGGCAGTGACAGACTTTGTATTTCTAGGCGCAAAGATTACTGCAGATGCTGACTGCAGCCAGGAAATCAGAAGATGTCTACTTCTTGGGAGGAGAGCAATGGCAAATCTTGATAAAATAGTTAAGAGCAGAAACATCACACTGACAACAAAGGTCCGCATAGTTAAAGCAATGGTATTCCCTGTAGTAACCTATGGCTGCGAGAGCTGGACCATAAGGAAGGCTGAGAGAAGGAAGATAGATGCTTTTGAACTGTGGTGTTGGAGGAAAATTCTGAGAGTGCCTTGGACTGCAAGAAGATCAAACCAGTACATCCTCCAGGAAATAAAGCCAGACTGCTCACTTGAGGGAATGATATTAAAGGCAAAACTGAAGTAGTTTGGCCACATAATGAGAAGACAGGATACCCTGGAGAAGATGCTGATGCTAGGGAAAGTGGAAGGCAAAAGGAAGAGGGGCCGACCAAGGGCAAGATGGATGGATGATATTCTGGAGGTGACGGACTCGACCTTGGGGGAGCTGGGGATGGTGACGGCCGACAGGAAGCTCTGGCGTGGGTTGGTCCATGAAGTCACGAAGAGTCGGAAGCGACTGAATGAATAAACAAAAATCCAGCTTGGAGAAAAACCTTCCTTTCGATAGATGGGCCATCACATCCTTCATCAACGGTAAAGGATATTTGTTGGAAGTACAAATAGCATTCAAGCCTCTATAATCAGTACATAGTCTCAACATCCCATCCTTCTTGGTTCCGAACAACACAGGTGCAGCCATTGATGAGGAGGCAGGGCGAATGAAACCCCGTTCCAAGTTCTTGTCAATAAATTCCCACAAAGCATCCAATTCCTTAGGTGTCATAGAATACAACTTAGTTTTAGGCAAATCTGCCCCCGGTTCCAGTTCTATGGCACAGTCTGATTTTCTATGAGGTGGGAGCTGGTTTGACTCTACTTCTCCAAATATCTCCTTCAAATCTCTGTATTGCATAGGAATGGGAGAATCTTCTCATGCTATCTCCCCCCCTAGGGCTTCGTTCACTGCCCCTACCATTTCAGACCCAGGTTCTCGGGAAACCAGACCTCCATAATGACCATCAGCAAATGTTATTTGGCCCGTGGCCCAATTCACCTGAGGATTTCAGGCCTGTAGCCACATTAATCCCAATACTATGGGCTGATTGGAAATTGGGGCTACTACGAACCGTAAGGTTTCTTCATGGCTCCCTATTTTTGTCTGGATTTCCTCTGTGTAATACTCCACTGGGACCCCCTGCATCTCTGATCAATCAAGCTGAGTAAAAATAATTGGGTTCTTTAACTTGCCCACCCGCAATCTCAGTCCAGTTAGTATGGTAGGATGCATGAGACATCTGGTGCATCCAGAGTCTAGCATCCCCACTAAGTCCATGCTACCACAACCCCCCAAGGTCTCTATTCGTAATCCCACAACCATGGTTGGGCAGGCTTCACTCACCATCATATCGCTGCGCCCATTCGCTCCAGCCTTTTCGTCGGCACCACTCAGAACAGGCTCTCACCGTTTCCTGACTAGTCAGATTCGCCATCAGTAGAATCCCCCCCCCCATTGGGGGGTTTAGAAACTTTTTCCTCTGTAGCGGCAGCCACCGCTCCTTTACTTTTTGTTGTCGGGCTCTTAACACTGCCAGCTCCAGCTTTACTCTTCCCTCCAGTGACAGTCTGCGGTCAATTAGCCAGGGGATGGCCCTCCTCTCTGCATTTAAAACACAAGCCTTGCTTTGCTCGGCGTTCCCTTTCCTTGCCTCATGATTTACTCGCTGGTCTTTTCGACGTGGTGCTAAGCGTTGATTTCCCCGCTGCTTGAGTCTGGGGCTTCTGCCTCCTCTTGAGGCATAATCTTGTATCTTCCACCTCCCCAGCCAGGCAGATCCACTCCATCAGCGTCTGAGGATTTCCTCGAGCTAGGGACCACTCCAGAATCTCCTGTTGTAGCCTTCTTGGCAGTATTCAACCTTCAGAGCTTCTGGCCAGTCCGCTAGTTTCCCAGCCAAGCTCCTAAATTCCATGGCGTACTCAGATACGGATCAGGACCCCTGCTTGATATGTTGCAGGATTGTTTTGTCCTTCATTTTGCCCAAGGGGTCCTCAAATCTTTTCCGCAAAGCGGTAATAAATCTCTGGAAATTTCCCAATTCGGGTGAGCCACTGTCGTATAATTCCACTAACCAGTCAGTCGCCTCCCCATCAAGCTGGGCTGATACGTGGCTCACCTTCGCCTCCTCTGTTGGGAAATTGTCTTCAAATTCCTCCATAAACACCCTCACATGGGTTAGGAAACAAGCAAGAGTCTTAGGTTCTCCAGAAAATTTTACCTTTAGATCTCTTCCTCCAAAGGCTTCTCTCCATCCTGAAGTTCTCCTGCGTTGCCGTCTTGAAGCTCTGCTAGCAAAGGGGGGGGGGGCAAGCAGCTGCTACCCTTGCTGGCCTGCATTCTTCCTCTTCATCCAATGAATCACTCTCCACCGCTGTAACTTTAGGGGAAGCATCTCTGGAGGACGCTGATTCCGTCAGCCTTCCCTCGGCTTTCACGTCATAGTAGGTGTTCCACGGCCCTCTGCAGTCCCGCTATTTGGTTTCTTAGGGATCTCATCTCCCCCTCCATTATATCCATTCGCTCCTCTGGCACCAAAAATCTTGGGTGGTCACGTTTCCGCGTTGTGACCCATCGATCGGAGGCCGCTTCCATGCTCTGCTCTACATCCTAGTCCCTTGATCGGTCATCCTCCTCCACCAGCCTGGGGGAGAGCGTCTCTCTGGAAAATCCGTTCTCCTCACCCCCCTGATTCTGAAGGACCCTGTAGAAATCTGAGTGCCTGCTGCCTCTGGCAATTCAGCTGCCAAGAGAGAGGCCTCTCCAATCTCTGTATCTTCCTGCTGGTCTTCTAGCCATGATAGGATATGAAAAAGTTCTTTTATTAATACAAGTGAATAGAATCGATGCAAAGAGCAAACTAAAAGTTTTCGCGTGCAAACATATTTTAAAACCTGCCAGACTCTCAAGCACCCCTCATCCACCCCTCCCCTCCTGACCCACTTCCCATAACTTTACACTGCCAGCCTTTGATGTTTCCAGATGGATGGCCTTGGAGCCTGGTTCCTCTCTTCCCCCCATTTACGCCTGCATGCCATTCCTATCTCCAATGGTTGCTCTACTGTCTGGCAAGCACTCTAGCTAATTACTACAGGCTTCGCACTATCTAGTTACTACAAATCCCATCTAAAGCAGAATGGCAGGATGGCACCCTGTCACTACAAATCCCATCTATCTAAAGCAGAATGGCAGGATGGCACCCTGTCACTACAAATCCCATCTATCTAAAGCAGAAAGGCAGGATGGCACCCTGTCACTACAAATCCCATCTATCTAAAGCAGGATGGCAGGATGGCATCCTGTCACTACAAATCCCATCTATCTAAAGCAGGATGGCATCCTGTCACTACAAATACCATCTATCTAAAGCAGAAAGGCAGGATGGCACCCTGTCACTACAAATCCCATCTATCTAAAGCAGAATGGCAGGATGGCACCCTGTTACTACAAATCCCATCTATCTAAAGCAGGATGGCAGGATGGCACCCTGTCACTACAAATCCCATCTATCTAAAGCAGGATGGCATCCTGTCACTACAAAACCCATCTATGTAAAGCAGAAAGGCAGGATGGCACCCTGTCACTACAAATCCCATCTATCTAAAGCAGGATGGCACCCTGTCACTACAAATCCCATCTATCTAAAGCAGAATGGCAGGATGGCATCCTGTCACTACAAATCCCATCTATCTAAAGCAGAAAGGCAGGATGGCACCCTGTCACTACAAATCCCATCTATCTAAAGCAGGATGGCATCCTGTCACTACAAAACCCATCTATGTAAAGCAGAAAGGCAGGATGGCACCCTGTCACTACAAATCCCATCTATCTAAAGCAGGATGGCAGGATGGCATCCTGACAGTCACTTCATGAGGAATGTGCTCAGCCATTAAAAGAAATATCTTCCTTCAGTTGATGTATTCCCATATGGGGAGTTTGAAAAGCAGATGCTTGACACCCACAAACCACACAGGAAGTCTGCTGAAGACTGTTAGTCCAGCAGACCCAAGGTAGCCTACAAACCAGTGCCCAGTTATAACCATGCAGTTCTAGCATTCACCGGACACCCTCCTTGGCTTTCAGTTTCGTGCAAGATCACAGCAGACAAGGCAGCAGCCCTTACCTTACGCAGCAGCACAGCTCTTTCCTTTTTCACTGCTGCCAGCAGGTGTGTGGTGTACGAGCCCAGCCCATTGTGGCTTATTTAACACACCAAACCTATGTTTGACACTAAATTGATCTGCACATCTGTATGAACTCCAATCTGAGATCACAGGTACAACTCTTACAATACCTGCACATAATGCTGTTTGGTGGAATTGTATCAACCATTCACACCTTATTTGCACATTGCTGTATGTTTTTCCTAACATCCTGAGTCCTTCAAGCAGCACACATTGGCCTTTCTGTGCCCAATGCCACTTCTTTGGGTACCCAATTTCATTTTTTCAAAGATTCTGATAATTAAAACAGGGGGAAGACTGCAAGTTGTACAGCAAAGCACCAGCTGCAAGCTGTAATACCTCTGGGTTCTATGTACACCCACACCTTTTAGAAGATAAAATGGTGAGGAGCTGGAGCTCAGTATTGTCATTTTCCAGTCACCCCAGCAGATTTATAAAAGTAGCCAAAGTGATAAAGAGTGTCCTGGAAAACTAGGGGAGAACAGTAGGAAGCAACTCACCAGTTTTCCTTCTAGTAAATGGGTATTTTGTGACTGGCCACACCCCCATAGCAGACAGTTGTTGAGAGGGCCCAGTAAGATGCCCTCAAGTTTCACCCCCCCCCCAACATTGAGGACTCCTTTCCTAGAGGATTAGCAGATGGGTGTCTGAACAGGTTCTGTTGAAGATCTAGGTCAGTGTTTCTCAACCTTGGCAGCTTGAAGATGTGTGGACTTCAACTCCCAGAATTCCCCAGCCAGCACACATCCACACATCTTCAAGCTGCCAAGGTTGAGAAACACTGATCTAGGTGGATATTGTGCTACCAACCTCTCCCTCTGTGACCTCGCTTATGCCACATGTAGAGTAGAAGTTCCTTAGAGCAGAGACCTGTCCTTTTGATGTAGTTCTGAATAACAACATTGGTACAGAAACAATGGTACAGAAACAATGGGAGCTATTTTAGGCCGCCCCTGCGGCCGTGCACGTTGCCGCCGCTGCTTCCGGGTTGTGTTGCGACACACTAAACCAGTGCTTTCTAAAGTGCCGCCGTTGGCGACACACCAACGGCGGCAGTGGCGGCGCGCGCGGGGGCGTGCACGGCGGCGGTGCGGGGGGGAATGCATGGCGGCGGCGGCCTCCGCTAAAACACGGAAGCACTGATGGCGCGCTGCCACCGTGCACGCCCCTGCTGCCGCTTCCGGGTTGTGTGGCGACACACCAGACTGTGTGTTGCGACACACTAAAGTGTCACGACACAGAGTTGGGAAAGCTGTGCACTAAACTGTGTCTAGGTTCTGGTCTAAAAAACTATTCAAACTGTGTTCCACAGAACCCATGGATTCTTCAAGAACTTGATGGAGTTCCATGAGAGACTAAGAGGGGGAGAATAAATTCACTTGAATGCAGCCAATTTTCTATCACTAGAGCTTTGCCTCTTGATTGGAGGTTCTGGGACTTTTTTAAACAGGTTCCAAGGTCTGAAAAAAATTAAAAATAACTAATCCAGAGGGCTTCTGTCCCATTGCCTGCATCTCATCCTTGCAACTGGAACTGCATTCCTTCCTCCTTCTCCTTCTTTGTAATTTCTATCTCCCATATGCAAATCCCTGGCTGCCAGTTACCATGTGCTCAAAAATCAAGCTTGGAGAGAAATTCTAACCATAGTCATGCATATATAAAGCAGGGCTTGATTCATAGCTCAAGATCTGCTTTCTTTATTCTTGTTTCCATCAGCTAGTCTTCAACAGGCTAGACTAGATGTAGGTCCTTGCAGATCTTCTTATAGCCCCCTCATCCTCAACCATTTTTCATATTAGCTGAGGCTAATGGGAAAATATCTGGAGGGCACCATGTAAAGATAGGCCTCTGTTAGCTTTGATGGTAGAGGAAGAATTTTGGCTCCTGCAGTTCTCTTAGTCTAACCTTTTTTTTTTGGGGGGGGGGGCCTTCAAATCAGTGATGGCTCCTGGTGACTGTGCCTAAGGTGGGATGGTCTCCTGGTTTCTAGCCTGATGCCTTAGCCACTACACCAAACTGGCCCTATGGCCTTACCCAAAACGCCCCTCTCTGCTCTCTTGAACAGCTGTCCAGCTGCTATTAAGGTTCCGTCCTTTTTCTTTCCAATCCAAACCAACGTCTTTATTTTGCACGCAATTCTGACTTTGCTTGGCTAATGATTGCCTTCGCGTCAGCGGTGAAGAAAAGCAGAAACCACGAAAATAATTTAGCATTAAGTGCGCGATGCGGGGGAGGAGCCGACTGGTTAGTCCAAATGACTCTAATCGAAGGCGGCTCAGGAATCAGCGAAAAGCGTTTCCGTCCAAAACGCCGGTTGCGTTTGCTGCAGTTGGAAAAGTTAGAGTGCCCTTGTCCCTTTCTTCCGTCGTGTGATCTGCCAACAATAAAAAAGAGCGCCTCCTCCTCTCTTTTCGACGCATCAAAGAATGCAAACAAATACGCACCCCAAATGCAAGACTAGTCCGTAAATTAAAATGAAAAGCTTGTTTTGCGCAGGAATATAAGGCAATGTGTTGCAAACGCAACGCGTACAAAACAGCAAAATGGAAATTTTTGCTTGCGGTTGTGGGCCCGCAATTTGCAGCTCGCGCCCCCATGCAAGTTTTGCAAGGCAGTTTTAAAAGGAGGAGGAACTCTTCCATCTAACAATGCAATCTCTCAGAATAATTATTTATAAAAGATAGCCACGCATTTTGGAGATAAAAATGCGGCTGTTATACCGGCGGCTCTGAGAATACAACAACAAATTGCACAGTCAAGATGAATTAAACGGGAATTTAGAAATACCAAGCAGCGGTGGCGGCTGCTGCAATTCAAAAGCAAAGGAAAAAAAAGCAAGCGACGTGTTTGCGTGTGAGAAAGATCGGAGAGGAAAATAAGAAGATTGAAGGAGAAATAGAGGGGGGAGAATGACAAAAGTGTTGATTTATTGCAGAAGCCGCTGGTCATTTCCATATATTGAAATGCGCCCAAGCGGCCAGCAAGGCAATTTTCTTCCAGGAGCTGCTACTGCAGCCGCCGCCACCGCTGCGCCTGGCCAGGGTGACTCCCACGTGACATCGCGCTCCCCCCCCCCCCGCATCTCCTTTCTTCTACATCTTTACACTTTACGGTTTCCCAGGAGGAAGTGTGGTGGGATTAGCCTCACGTGCGGCCGAAGAAGTGAGGCAGGCCTGGTCTTGGAAGGCTGAATGGCGGAGACAGGTGGGCTCGCCACGAAAGCCGCTTCCAAATTCCTTTCCACCTTCCTTCGCCCGCCCTCCTTCCTTTGTGTCTTCTGCACAGAGAAATCCAGAGGTTGCCTTATTCAGCCCCAGCTTAACCGCGTTTCCTCGGGAGGAAGTCCCACAGAAGTCGGTGCCATTTGACCCTGGGGGGGGTGCCTTTAGCCTGGCGCACTGGGTTTACTCGGGAGTAAGCCTTGGTGAGCTTCACCGAAATTTATTCTCCGGGAAGCGTGCGCCGGCTTTTAAGCTAGGGCATACGGATGGCTGCGATCCTTCTGCGCGTTTTCTCGGGAGTAAGGCTGGGTTTGCTTTTGGGAGTTAAATAGGCAAGGGCGCATTTGCTTTGGAAACGAGGATCTGAAGCCGGACGTTTGCGCGGGAGCCCTACGCGGGTGCTTCGTAGGAGCTCGTTTTTGAGAAGGATGTGAGGCGGTCTCTTTAAAGGACGCCCCTTACTCATGAATTGGATCTCTGTTTATTCCCGTTCTCAGCACTCCTAAATAGTGAGAATTCAGCTACATGGGGATGCATTTTTAATCATACTACAAATAATGTTTTTGGACTTGAGTTATTTTTTAAGAATTCCTTTTCCGGGTAGTTGCAAATAAGATCCGGGATCTGAAGTTACATTCGTATTCTTGCGTGACGGTGGAAATGTAACAGGAGTTATTAAGACGATTGTTTAGCAGCATCAAGTGTTTTATGGCTTCCCTTTAAAGTCCAGTAGAATTATAATTTTTAGTAATTTAATTTTTAAACGTTCTTTTATTGTAGATTCTGTATTAACTTACTGTTATTTACTTGGACGTCTGACTTTGTGTATGTCTACTTGAAAGTAAGGCCCACTGAATTCAATGGCTCTTACTCCCAGGTAAGTGTAAACAGGTTTTTGTCCTGCAGCTGGCTTCTCTGCACTCTTTACCCGGGATTCAGCCCAGCTGAATTTCTGCATAGATTCAGACTGCCTTCAACTGAAATCCTAAACACCCGAACATAGTGGGCCTCGTTTCTAAGGGAATATGCCTAGGATTGCCAGCTCCTTTTGCATACTTGTTTGAGGACAAAACAGGTTGAGCTTAAAGTTAGACTTCCTTTTGACAACTGCAAACCTGTTAGTGAATTGCTAATAAAAACATTTGCATTTAAACAAGGCTTTTTGCAGAGTGAGCCCACATAGGATTGGGCTGCATAAATAATTTGCATATTTTTTAAATAAATTGTTCTTTCAACTGGTTTCACTATAAGTTTTCTTACCACCATTCCCTGTTCTTAAAACAAGTAAATAAGTAGGCCATATTTCTAAGTACAAAGTAGAGTGGGTGGAATTATATCAAAAAACCCTTAGCTTAGAGCAGGCAGGATGAATGCAATAAAATGCAACACAATTGCTGGACAGTGGTGGATTCTGCCTGCCAAAAAGCTTTTTGCTATTTTCTCCCATGTGGTGGTAGTGGGGTGGAAGTGTGTCATGAATAGCTTATAATACTGAATCCTATGGGGAGACGGGGGGGGGGGGGGTAGGAGGAAGGAATGGTGGAGAGAGAGAGAGAGATTTTTTAGAGGTGAGGGGGGATCACATCACAAGTAGATTTATGGTTGCATAAGAAGTTTGATCATTTCCATATATTGAAATGTGGTGTCCTTTGCACGCATTGCCCAAGCCCTTGGAAAAAAGGAAGGGGGAGAGAGGAGGAATAAAGCGGAGGGGGGTGCATTTGATTCTGCCTTGATCAATGTTGACTGTGAAGCCAGGAGGAGGAGGAGGCTGCGGCCTGGGGGAAGGAAAACCCTGGGCTTGCACCAGATGGAACAGGGTCTAGAGGCAAAGGTCAAGGTTAGCTCAGGCTGCTATTGAATCCGTGGCTGCCTCAAAGATAGCTCTTTGCCTTGGAGGCACCCACTGGGGCTTCTCAAAATCAAATCTAATAGAAAAGGCAGTCTGAGAATGAAATCGCTTCATCTGAATGCTAAAATTGTTATTTGGCTACATTAAAGAGAGGGAGAGAATGAGAGGGGAAGGATGGAGGGAGAAACCACTCACATCTCTCTAGCAGTTTGTGTCTGGAAAAAAAAGGATTCTCTTGTGTGCACATGCTTGCACTCGCGCACACACTGAATATGTTGATGGCATCAGCAAGTTGCAAGAATGACAAAGGGGTGTGTTTTGTGTATACATGGATCAAATTTAAGATGCTTAGGAAACGGGCATTTACTGTATGAAGCACCTATACAATGCAGTTCTGTTACAATCCACACATTTATGAATTGGATTCCTGTTAGGCACCAATTACCAGTTGGGCATTTTAGACTTTGGATTAGGCCTGAAAGATTTAGTAATCAGGATAGGTTAAACAGATAATACTGCTTTCAAGTGCATAGAATTGAAGAGTGAGTGCCCATTTGTATACCAGCATCTTATGGGAAAAAAAGACTTCTCCGCCCATGAAAATAAGGCTTTCTTTATACTGCTTTAGCTGCAGAGATTACATTCTTCTTGCACAAGTCTTGGTTTGAGAATTGCTAAGGAACCTGTTACATCATTGCATAACATCTTCCATAAATATTTGTGAAACACTGCTAGCAAACATGGTTCCTTATTGGTTTATCCATAGGCCCATTTGCGCACATTAAAAGCCTGCACATGTCAATGCAAAAACATACCCATTGAGTTTTGCAAGGCTTGTAGATTGGCTTCATGTATTTATTTACTAGATTCACTTCTCACCCTTCATCTGGGATTTTCAGGCCATGCTAAGCCATGATGTGGTTTGTTTGGGACTCTCTTGGTACAGTGTGTGAACTCAGCCAGTATGGTTTGTAAACCATGATTAAAGACTTAGTGTGAGGTATGAAACAAGCAAACTGAGGTTTAGGCAACAACCCATGGTTAAAAGGATTGCGACATAACATGATGTGTGAATCCGGTTTTATTCCCAGGCAAGAGGAAGCCAGGTTGCAGTATTCATTAAAACTTGTACAATAAATCAACCAGAATGTTTTTTAATTAGAGTGACAGCCCTTGGTTGGCTTGTGACAGGCTGGTTTCCTTTTATGGTGTACATGCTGAGTTTGATCATCCAGTTACCTTTTGCAATATGACTCAGCCTTGTGAAAGAATTGCATCACTAGAATGCAGTATGTTCTCTTGTTCTGCCTCTTCCTTCTAGATTTTCTGCAAGCAGACCCATTTTTAATATCATCTGCCCATGAGCAAATGCACAGATCAACAACTGCCATGATTTACATTTATAGCAAACATATTTTTAAACTCCCATCCCAGAAACACTTCCAAAGTAGGACTTCTAGCTCTTGTGAGATCAGATGCCAGCCATGCTAGGTTAGGCTTGAGGGCTGCATAAAAAGGGTTAATAAATTTGGAGTTAAATGATCATCCTAGCTGGATAGAACTGCTACCAATGTTTTAATATACAGCCTTCACTGACAGTCAGCTCACATGCAGATAAGATCAAGCAGCCTCTAGATTGAATAGTTGCATGCAATGTCTGGAAAGTGAGGGACAGGATATAGGTGGCAACATTTTGGAGAGAGACAGGTTGAGGATTCTAGCTTGCTATGTCTTTTTCTCTAATAATCAGTCTTTGCAAGCAGTCAAATGTGGGGTAGGGATGGAAAAATGGAGGTGGGAGATCTCCTTGACCTGTGAAGGTGCTCTCTTCATGGAATGTAGATATGAGGGCTATCATGTTTTGTTTGCCCTATTGGATGTTATCCTGCCATTCCATTTCAATAAATTGGAAAGTTGTGATGTTTTTAATTGCTATTTTTGATGCATGTACTTGCACAGTTACTTTTACTCACATGATGGTTACTTCCAAAGTGTGCTTCTGTTTTATTCGGTTCTAAATAAAAATGCTTAAAGCTAAAGCAAAGTGTAGCTGCCTGCATATTAAAGGTAAAAGTTCCCCCCGCACATTTGTGCAGTCGTGTCTGACTCTAGGGGCCGGTGCTCATCTCCGTTTGTTAGCCGAAGAGCCAGCGCTGTCCGAAGATGCTTCCACGGTCATGTGGCCGCATGACGCATGTGGAACACTGTTACCTGCCCACCAAAGTGGTACCTATTCATCTACTTGCATTTGCATGCTTTCAAATTGCTAGGTTGGCAAGAGCTGGGGCGAGTGCGGGAGCTCACTCCGCACGCGGGGCTAGGGATTCGAACCTCTGATCTTGCGATCGACAAGCCTGGCATCTTACCCGCTGAGCCACCACGCCCCTTACTTAATATGCCTGCATATTAAAGAGTGGCAAAAATCAGAACAAAATACCAGTTCATACAACTTTAGTTGCACGCTGGATATTTATTTATTTATCCCCCCCCCCCCCATTTCTATCACTGCCCATCTCCCCCAAAGGTGGAGATATTGGTATTTATTTATCGGTCTTCAATAATCATGCTTCTCTGGGCAGTATACATAGATCCCAATTAAAATGTGTAGGAGCCAGTAGGGGGAAAGGCACAATAAACAAGGCAAAAATAATAATTTGCTATAGAACTAGCAATAAATACTTCATAAAACCTGCAATAAAAATAGCAATAAATAACGGTGAAATTTTTAAAAGACAATTGTTTTTTTAACATGGCTTGGAAAATAAAAAGGTCTATCACTGAAAGGACCGTAATGTAGGCAGCAGGCAGATCTTTTTGGGGAGGACACCACACAGGTCCCCTGAAAAAGTCCTTTCCCTACCTTGCCTCAATATGCCCTTGGAGTTTATTCCAAGCGCTAATCTTGTTCGGAAAAGTCATTAACAGTTTTTGTCCAGGCCATGTACTTTTATACACACTGTTCTTTGGCTACACTAAAATCTACTTGAAGAGTTCAGTTGGATGCTCTGAACCAATGGAACGTCCTTCCACAGGGCTTCCACAGCCGTTGGATGTGGGCAGAATTGCTGTATAAGGTAATTCTTAACATCTGATACAATCATGTAATAGTACCTTTTCTCTGGCTTTGGGATGGTATTTGAAATAACATATCAGTTGGCGAGCACCATCTTAGAAGACACATGAAGAAATGCTTGTTTTGAGATGGTGCAAAAAAAGAATTACGCACCTGCCGTTCCACGTAAATGCTAAATATAACTGCACAATTATATACCAGTTGTCTACTCAATGGCACTTCAATTTGCTGACCCTTTTATTTCTACTGGTGTTTGCTTGAATCTGGAGGTGCATCATCTGAAAACCAAATATTTGGAATGATTCTCCTGCCACCTCCAAAAAATAACCATTATTTTCATAGAAAAATGTTCTTTAAGAAGCATGGCAGATGTCAAGGAGGACTGGGATGGGAATTGTGGAGTCTCCATCTTATCCATCACCCAGAAAGCAAGGTCTAGGCTAGGCCTATGTATTATATTATGCCATAAGGTGGCTTGTTTAGTTTTGGCTTAGTGTGTTTTATGATCCTAGTAACTGCTTTGTGGCTTAGTGTTAACCAATTGTGGTTTATTCAAACCATGGTTAAGCAAACCACAGCGAACCAGGCAATATTCTTTATACATTTGGAGAGGAAAAGCACACGGGATTTTCAGTGTTCATTGTTACCTCTGTCCCATGCACATCTGTGCTGTGGGGGGGAGATGGGTGGTGATGAATTTGATTAAATAAATAAATAAATAAATAAAATATCACTTAAGCAGCTTATAATGTCACTCTCCACCCTCTTCTCCCCAGCCTCATTCTTGGCTGTAATGTTGGGGTTTTAAAAAAGCTACATGGATACATAAAACAGTACCCCTAGATGAGGGTGTAAGATGACATGATAGACTGGCCTATAACAATTTTTATTATTTGATAAAGAGGAGGATGCCTCCTGATCCATTAGACGCCGTCATGTGAATACATTTCAGGCAATCTTTAAAATGGATATGTCTTCAGTAGACCGTCAAGGGTGTGAATGATATTGTGTTATTCTGTGATGTGCAGAGAGCACTGCACTATTCAGAGGAGCACCAGTGATAAAGTTATTGCAAATCTACTCATATCCTTTACTCTTAGATAAGATAGCTGTGTGAATGTTGCCCCCCCCCCCAAAAAAAAATCTTTTGGAATAATGACCTGCAAATTTTTACTTTGACAAACAAACCTCTCTTAATGGCTCGCCAGAGGAAAGCAGAGAAGGGGAATGGCTCAGATTTTTCGTCTCTTGTTTATATTCTAACTTTCCGATGCGCACATCATTAGGGCAACAAACAGAAGCGTTATTTAAATTTCTCGCTAATACAAGAGCAAATGACCAAAATCAACCAATCCAGTCTTGGGCTATAAAAATAAAAAGATATAGCCTTTAATTTGTTTTAGCAGTAATGAGATTATGGCGCCATGGGCAAATACAGCTAGATTTTTACGAGCAGGTACATTAGAGAGAGAGAGAGAGAGAGAGAGAGAGAGAAAGAAAGGAATAGTGGGAGAAGGGGGAGAAGTTTTATTTCTTGTATGGCTGGACAGCTAGGACAACCTTAAAGGTGACTAGGTTAACATGCAAATATATTGGCTGAATCTGTAATTTAAAGGCAATCGTCATATGCTGCAGATCTTTCCTGGGGATCTGGATATAGCGAACTGTTTTTTTTTTAAAATAAATGCAAGTGCAAATTAGCTATAAATTTTGTAACATACACAACAAGATGGATAGATTGAATGAGGGCTTTTAGTTGAAAATTAGTAGCGCTGCCTCCCATAACTTAATACTACGTAGAGACCCACTTCCAGTAATTTTCCTTGTGCTTTTTCACTTCCCTAGAGTTTTGCTCAAAGCCAATTTTTATACTTAACGTTCTGTTCCTTCTGAAAATAACATTTTGTAACAAAAATACTGATGGATCTCAGATCTGAAAGAGGTTTTTCAGAGTACTTTGCCTCCCCTTCCATGGACAGCTTGTGAATACAGCAGGGGGCACCACTGACATATAAATTACTCAGAATGGAAGTGCTTTGGCTGGCGTCCTTCTACTTGAAGGCGGAACCATTGAAACCAGTTATCTCTCGGCGATTTGCATATTTATGGGGCCTCCTGCAGTTTTCTGTGATTGCTTTACAGTCAGGAAAGGTAACTGCAAAATATAGATCCTCTTCTTTAAAGGAAGGAAAAAATTGAAAGAGATCGTACCCAAGCCGTTGCTCCAATACATTGCTAATCTTTGTAAAACCTGTGCCATGAAATTTATTTACCAAACATCTCCCTCTGCTCCATTTTGCGTTAGAAGTTGCAGTACATAAGAGCCGAGCAACCCGAAGTGTATGATGTTTGCCAAAAGTGCCATGCAAAAAACGCCAAGCATTTCCAAGAAGATAATTAGCCCAGTCACATTCCATATGTGTATAAATGTTAAAGAGGATGCAGTCCCAGGAGAAAAGAAATGGCATCTGACAGAGACTGCTCACCCTGGGCCTTGCTACGTTTGCCTTTAGCTACAGCCTTCAACAAGATGCAGAAGTCTAGTCTGCGCTGCGCATGGAGATTTCTCACATTCAGTAGAGAGGATTTCTCCTTTACTCAGAGTAAACCTTAAATTCTGTTATCTTTACCCTTTTAAAGAGCAAGGTTCAGATTTAACCCTAAGCAATGCTATAAAACAATTTTTAAGTTTTAAAAGAACCGGGAAAGAGTTCCAATAAGTAAGTTCCAATAGCTTGGAGAACACAACAGGATCCAAGAAGTAGTTTGCTTCTGCTAAACCGTGCTGGGTGTTTACCTCTTGCCCCTCCCTCAGTGACTCCCACAGTGCTGGGAGGGGAAAAACAGCCCAAAGGCAGAGTGTCCTGGGCCTGCCTAGTCCAGGAGAGGCAGCTTCACTGTGCTAAATGCAGCATGTTGCACAGGCATGAGAAAAGCTGCGTTTGCCAAAACTTCCTGTGCTCTGGGCCTCAAATACTGTCTTTTTCTTTATGAACCTTCTCTGGGTAATAGTAGCTCAGCTTAGTGTTACCTACAGACTGAAATCGAGCTTCCACAAGGATCAGGGCTACCGTACACAAGTACTGGGAAGAATTATCTAGGCCCAGTAGCTGCCCACACTTTTCCTTTTGCTCCTTGGAGCTTTTTCTTTTGTTTTAGCGGCCATTACATTTTGCCTCAACCCCGTCCCCCTGCCATTTCCCAAGGGGAAAATTGAGCCTTTTTTTAAATGGATGTTGTAGATTTGTTTCTGCAAAGCTTAAAGGCACCTATTTGGCTATCTAATCCCTCCACTCAAATCTAAATATTTTAGACCAGTGTTTTTCAAATTTGGCAACTTTTAAGATGTGTGGACTTTAACACCCAGAATTCCCCAGCCAGCATCTGAAAGTTGCCAAGTTTGAAAAACACTGTTTAAGACCAACTGTGGATGTGTCCGGGCTGCTTTGAGCTCAGGGTTGCTCAGTTTGAATTGAGTTTGTCCACTTACTTCACTTTTACAAAACTCATAAAGTCTTTTTATTGAAATCACAATTTGAGGTTTATCTCTTGTCCAGGCAAGGTTTATCTCGTTAAGGAATGTATGGATCATTCCTCTTGCGCTAAACCTGGTTCCTCTTGGAGAACAGAATAATGAAACCGCTATGTAAATGCAGGCTGTAGCTGGATGTACATACCACTAAGTCATAATGAGGGCTGTTTGGCTTTGGCTTAGCAAATTATGCAAACCTGGTTATTGTGGTTTGAAAACAATGTGTTACGTACTTGCAAACCTCATCTTTGGCGCATGCTTTGCTTCTTTGAACGAAGAGAAGGTACAGAGGTGCAGCTCTTGGCTGAGTTTATTTTCAAATCCACCGGTTCTGGATAGGTGAAGAAGGCATAGCTGTTTAGCTGGCAAAGTTACCATGAATCTCTTAATGGAGTTTCCTGGTATGCCTCAAAAGAAAATTAGCCCATATGATGACTGATATAAAGGAGAAATCTGAAGGCAAATGAAAGAAAGATTGAAAAAAGTAATCATAACATAACAGACATAACAAGAAAGTATCATAGCCCATAAAACACAGGAAAACCAGCTTATTCAGAACATTCCAACTGAACCTTACTAAATTGTATTGTGAAATTAGCAAATTAGCATTGAAGACAATGATATCTCCAGAATGTGCTTTTTTAAATCAGTGAGCATGTTAGGAATGTTTGGCAGTACACAAAGGGGCTGTGATTTATAGGATTAGGGTTAAGAAGTAGTGATGTTGGGATGCTTAACCATTCTTGTCCCCATTTTTTCTCATCACCTGTTGACATTTTGCTGCCAGGTGTAGTTCCCACAGCAAGAGAAGGGAAAATGTTTAGTGAGTGAGAGGCATGCATTCTGAAAGGGAAGGAATGTCACATATATTGCAGAAGCAAAGTTAGACCCTTCTTTGTCTCCAAACATTTAGATCAGCTTCAATTTCTAATTGCAAGTATTGGTGTTTGAGGAAGTCTGAATTGTTCCCTTGACCTGAAAATCCTCTTCTACCAGTCATCTTGCAGGCATGGAGCTTAGTCAGGAAGTAAATATGTTCTTCAAGAATCTTTGAATTTGGGAGGATTACCTGATATAAAAATGTGATTTGGTGAGCAACTGCTATTAAAAATAAATTGTGTCATTGGAAAAACAATAAAAATCCTGAATATTGTAATACCTTTGAAGAAATGTGTGGTCCAGTCACACCTCAAGATTATTGTAGAACTGAAAGGGGTGCAGAAAAGACAAAATATGGAGGAAAGGAGGGACTATGAGGAAAAGTTACATTGGGTTAGGCAACCTGTGGTATTCTAGATGTTGAGGAACTACAACTCCTGACTGACGTTGTCATACTTGCTAGAGATGCTGGGAGTTGCCTCTCCCTGTGGAGAGGGCTCTTTAGCTTAGAATAAAAGATGATGAAGGGAAATATGTAGATGCATAAAGTAGTCAGGGAGAAGTTTTTCTCATGTTGGAACCAACGAAGTCAAATGATGGGAACCACATTAGGGTTTAGAGTGATATATGGAGCCCAGCCCCAGACTTGGAGAGAATATTGTAGGCCATTCTAGTCAAACCCCTGTTCAATGCAGGAAACCCAGAGTTCGAGCACTCCTACTTGAAGGTCTTTAGTATAGGAGACCTAACCTTTAAATGTAATTGGTTTTACTGACAAAACCGTTCCTACCATAAATAGATTTCTCCTAATGTTCAACCACTTTTCCCTATCTAGTTTTACTCATTGGTGTAACAGAGGAGTAAAAATTGAATAAAATCAGAACATAACTCACCAGTCATGTATAATGACCCACCAATGGGTTGATAAACCTGGTTTTGCAACAATCTTGAAACTACAGTGTAAGAAGTTACTGGATGTCTAGCAGCTTGCATGTTTGTACCACTTCCATGTTTTTCACTTGTTTGCTTGCTTGTTTGTTTGCTCAATTTATATGGCTACCCATTTCAAATTTATGACCCTGGGTGGCTAACATAGTTTAAAAACTATGTAAAAAATAAAAAAAACCTATAAAAGCCATAAAAGCAAGCACACCTTGTGGCTTCAGAATGCTACAGAAAGCTGCCCTGTAGTTAGAGACAGAACGATTTTTCACAACTGTTGAGTGCCAGGAGTGCCAAGAATTTTGGTATGAAGGCTTTTCCGCACTGCAGCCTTAAGCTGCTTGTCTCCCATGCATAAACTGGATGGAATGAGGCTGGTTTAAGAAATCCCTTTCTGGATTTCAAGCCCTGCCTCAGCTTTGGCCAGGGTGATGGCCTGATGTTCTGTCCAGGCTACAGTTACCGCAGCTCCTGCTTTTTAAAATGTTCTTCTCCTGGTAGGTTAAAAAGAAAAGGCAAGACATCTGTACCATTTTTTTCCCTGTCAGAACTCTTTCTGTCAATTTCA
Source organism: Charina bottae (assembly GCA_023362775.1). NCBI lineage: Eukaryota > Metazoa > Chordata > Lepidosauria > Squamata > Charinaidae > Charina > Charina bottae. The sequence continues at coordinate 85,014,484 of JALMGJ010000001.1, read as the reverse complement.
CCTGGTAAAAAAAAAAGTGATCCTTTTGCTGTTCCATCAGTGAACTTGTACAAGACAAGAAAAGCCCAGCTTTTCATTATTCCACTGGTGAACTTGTTAAAAAATTGCTGGAAAGGCTGTGACCATTGAGAGGAGGGGAGGGACCCCTCCTGCCAACAACTGGAATGGAGAGGTTTGCCTGCAGTGAAATGAAGTGCAGCAAGCATCGCCTGAGCTGGCACAACCCAGGAAACACTGCTTTTGATGTGTAACAGAAGAAGATGGTCAGAGGTTGCCCTCCTGGTGGACTGTGGGCAGGTACAAGATGGTGCTGTGTGTTCCTGCTCTCAAGAAGTGGTCTCCATGCTGGCTGGAGAATTTTGGAGTTGAAGTCCACACATCTTCAAGTTGCCAAGGTTGAGAAACACTGCCCTATGCAATGGAAAGTTTTCAGTGGCAATTTCTGTCAGACTGAGCTATAATTAAATGTATGGGAGCAGACTGGATTTTTTTCCTCAGTTGCCAATATTAAGGATCGGGGGCTGTCTGGATGTTTTGGGCTACAGTTCTAAGAGCCTGACTAAGTATGGTGGGAGTTGTAGGCCAAAACGTCTGAATGGAACCAACTTGAGGCAGACTGAAACAACAACTATATCATAAAGTTGTTTTTGACTACCACTTTTAATTGTAATACATGTATGTCAGCATTCTTCTCAAATACACATGTAAAGGCTTAACCCATTCTATTAAAAATAGAGTGTGGATATATAGCTGTTTCTTGAAGGCAGCTAAGCATATTCTTTCATTACAAATGTAATTGCACTGTTTTTTATAACAGTGCACAGTTGTTGCAGGAACAAATACTTAGAGAGAATTCTAAATCTCTGCTTGAGTAAGTGAGGTCAACTTTATCACCCTGTGTTTCAATTTGATACTGAAGTAATAAAAACAATATCCTTTACTCTAAGATAGATTTCATGGAAGCACAAACAAGCAGTTCCAAGTGTTGAATCAGAGACCTGCCTGAAGTGTGACCCATCAAGCCAAATGCAGCTTCATCATGCAGGAACAAAGCGAGGGAGTGAATAAATATATGGTCTGTATTAAGCTCCTGGCAGGCCACTATCCATGGCTGGGAGGCTGCACTTAGCTTGGTAGCTCTAAGTTATGCAAATGTATTATATATTATGCTGTTATTTTAATTTATTGTGCTGTTAGCATTAGTATGGTATAGTATAGATTGGTAACTTGGTGCTTTCCAGATGTTTTGAACTACATTTCCTACAGTTCCTTGGCAGTGGCTATATTAACTGATACTGATGGGGATCAAAGGATAATATGCCTGGAGAGCAGAATGATTCTCTAAGGTATTAGGCATAGAGTGGGAAACCCTGTATACAAGTCCCCTCGGTGATAAAACCCACGGGTCACCTTGAACTAGTTACTGTCTCTCAGCCCAATCTACCCTGCAAGGATATTATGAGGACACAGTGGGTTATGTGCAAGAAAAAGGCTTGGGTGGCAGCACAGCACTGGAATATTGGAGTTTGTGTTGGTGTGGGCATTGCACTTCTTTACATTAATTTGGAACTAACACTGCCCTGGAATCCTAGAGTTGGAAGAGGTCATTTATGCCATCAAATCCAAACACCTGCTCTGTGCAGGAATCCCAATCAAAGCATCCCCTGGAGGTGGCTTTCCAGTCTCGGTCTGAAGAAATGCAATGAAGGGGATCTCGCCACTTCCTTTGGTAATTAGTTCCATTGTCAAACTACTTGTTAGGAGGTTTTTCCTAATGTTTAATGAGAATCTGCCTTCCAGTAACTAAAGACCATGATTCCATGTCCTGTCCTCTGGGACAATAAAGAGCAGATTGGCCTTCTTATGGGTGACGCCACTCAGTTATTTAAAAAGTGCAGTTGTATCCCCCTCGGTCACTTTTTCCTCCTTAGCTCCTGGACCCAAGCAAATGCAAAGCTGGGAAGCTTTTCAATTTGAATTCTGAGATGAAGGACAGGATGGTGCCTCTCCTCCCTTCCATGCAGAAAAGCTGATTGAACTCGCAAATGAATTGCTGATAATGGGTCAGCTTCTGACCCATTATTCTTAAAAGCAGATTTGTATTTCAGGTTTTCACATTGAGCAGCCCACATGCCACACCATTCTCTTTTTAGTGCTGCCTGAAACAACAACCTCCCTCTCCTTGATCCCAGCTGTAATCTAGCTCTTTGTCTCAAAGGTCTGGTTCACATGATTTACTCATCTGAGATGTAGTTTGGATTTTGCATGTTGTATAAACCTAGCCATTGTAAACCAGGATTTATGATTTAACATGCTGTGCGCACCTTTGTGGTTTATTCAATAATTGGGTTAGGCAAACCACACCTTAGAGCAGACTTTTCCAAACTGTGTGTCACGACATGTTAGTGTGTCCGCTGCAGTGTGTAGGTGTGTCGCGCGAACATAACGAGAAACCTCTGAGTCTATGTGAAATCGTTAGGGTGCAGGTTGAGTTGGAGGAGGACGAAGCCTCGGAGCCCTGCCAGGATTCCGTGCAGGTCCTAGTGCCTGCCTTGTGCCCTGCTGAAAAAGGGGAGCTCTGTCCAAGCCTTTCCCTGCTGCAAAGGGGAACTTTGTCCAAGCCTTGCCCTGCTGAAAAAGGGGAACTCTGTCCAAGCCTTGTCCTGCTACAAAGGGGTACTAAGTCAAGCCTTGCCCTGATGTCAAGAGGGAACTCTGGTGTTCCATAGTGCCACTGCCAGGTGGCCTGTTACCAAGTTTTACCTTACCTTATTGTTAATTCTTGCACATATTTACATATTGTTACTCATAAATGAAACAAGAGTGGAGTTTATCCAAAGTTGTAGCAGGAGTTCCTAGGGGTGCATAAAAATGCCCCTGTGGCCCATATTATTTATGCTTTTGTGCTGCTAAATTCCCTTCTTATCCCAATGGACTACAGCACTGGGGCAGTGAACTCCTGGGGCCAGGCTGCAGTCATGCTCTTTTAAGGTAGGCTAATGGAGTGAGATGATGCTCAATATAGGCTTTATGAAAGCTCTTTTACATTGTACTCCCTGGTTTGAACCACAGCATGTCCACCCCATAGAAGGCAGCTTGTGCACTGTACCAGACCCACCAAATCATTCCACAAGGCCTCTTACCTACTCCTGGACTGTTACTGTCCCCACACTTGTACTTACTGTTTCAGAGCCTCAGCACAGCTCACACGTTGCCTGAAGATTCAACACATGTCCACTCTGCAACAGCATTAAGTGAACCAAGCTGAGTGACTGACTGAACAGCAGGACAAGTAACAGGACATGAACTCATGGCATACAAGGAAGGCCACCTCTACTCCACAAGATCTTTAATAATGATCAGCCTTCCTCAACCTGGTATCTTCAAATGTGATGGATCACAACTCCCATCACTCCAGCCAAGATAGCCAAATTATCTTAAGACAATGAGAGTTGTAGTCCCAACCCCATCCAGCCCTTCCAGAGGGTGCCAGGTTGAGAGAGTGTGTTTTACACCCCTGCCTAAAAGTAATTCAAGCAGCCTCAGGTCCAATTAGGAAATTCCAATTAGGAGAGAGATTGTAGTATATTGGAGACCAACTGATTTTCATATAGATTCTATAAATGAAAGGTTTTCGTGAGATACGTTGTGTCCCCATACATTTTGCTATTACAATTTATGTATGTGTTCGTATCTCTTATAAGGGGTTAGTTTAACCTCCGGTTTGCTAGTAAAACTGAATTACTGTGTCGCAAAATGATGTGTGTCTAAAAAGTGTGTCACCAACATGAAAAGTTTGGAAAGATCTGCCTTAGCATGATGTCTGAACTGAGTCTTACAGTAGCTCAGTAATGAAGGACTTGCTTTGCATTCCCAAGTTCAGTGACTGTAATCTCCAGTGAACGGATCAGGTGGCAAGGACCTTTTCTTATCTGCTATTTATACCTGCACAGATCATCCTGGCTACTGAATTTATTTATTTATTTATTATTTGGATTTATCCCCGCCCATCTCTACCATGGCAGGCTCTGGGCGGTTTACAATGTCACTCTTTGATCATATGATGCTGGCCTTATATATGACCCTGATCAAACTTCTGCTGATAACTTCACATTCCAGAATATAACTTTTTTTTTCTATTTAGGCCACCATAGAACCATGATGGCTAAACTTTATTGGGCTTTCCCTTTCAGGAAGATGTGCTGAACGCTTGCTTTTAAGAATATAAAAGTATAGTCCATTGAAAAATGTAATTGCACAAAGGTTGCTAGGAAAGTTGTACTTGTGATGATTTCTGATGGTTCCTTCAGTGGAGTTAATTAGCCACAAATAAACCAGTTTCAGAAGCAGTTTCCATGGCGAACCCCACAAGGTAGGCAGTTTGAACCAGTGGGACTTATCCCTAAGTAAAGCTGTGTAGAATGGAGCCATATATTCTGCTTTCAATCCAGAGCTGTTGGTTGACTGGCTTCAAGTCCTAAACTCCTGAACCTTTTCCCGTCAGCTTCTGTCAGGCTGAAAAGTGTTACAGTGCAGGTCCCGATATGGCTAAAGTGGAGTCGGAATCGGAACATCTGGAGGCCACCAGGTTGAGGAAGGCTGCTTTATACTGTAAGAGCCCCCTGTCCCACTGTTACCTATGGAGGTCTCATAGCATGTAGATAAAGTGTTAAAGGCTCTCTAATGATGCAACCTCACCTGGTTGTTTTATACTCTTAAAAAATGGCACCCCTTTTGCATACTGGGAAGTGGTTGTATTTTTTTTAAATCAGGAAAATAAAAATATAATTTATGGTGCTTCATCAATAAAAATGCAATTGTAACATTGTAAGGAGTGATCCTGGGAGTGTCAGCACAGGTCCATGCATGCGTCTTTGGGAGGAAGTCTCCATTTGAGATCAAATGGATCTCTTCCCTCCCACACAGAAAGGTGCTGTCTGGATCAGATTTGAAAACTGCAAACCTTGGCAAAGAGTCTTACTGAATATAGCGGCTTCTACAGCAGAATCCCCAATGTGATGGATGGCAGATTGCAATAGGAAATCAGCAGTAAGTACAGGTCTACCTGTTTCATCATGTTTATCCTGACGTAAGCTTCACTGTGGTCAAGTTGGGCCATAACTCTGAAGTAATGGCACAATCCTATTCAGAATTCCCATGGAGTTCAACGGGGCTTATCTCCAAGCAAGGCTGTAGAATTTCATGCTGCAGCTTTAGCAGCTGATAAGACCTCCTGCCTAAACATCCTGGTGGGCTTGTGCCCTATAAATAGGGCAAGAGGCCCAGTTTGGAAACTGCTATGTGCAAAAAAAGGACTTGTGCATAAAAGGTGTGCCATTGAAGTTGTAAAGGAAAAATGTGTGTCTCATTACTAATGTAATGAAGTCTTTTCCAGTTGCACTTCGAATCAGGAGAATGGATCCCCCCGTTAAGCAAGGCTCAGAAAGGTTCTTTTGGGGTTCCCCCTTCAATGTGTTTGTTTTTTGGGGGGAGAGTTTGCATCTGTGGGCAAAGCAAGCATCAGAAGGAGAAGACACAGCAACCTTTTCCTGGGAAAGCACCTGCTTCCAGAACCCCTGAAGCTGAGCTGCTCACAGTGGGCCTGAGTGTCCTAATGCAGCCACGGAGATTCTTCCAGTCTAGTGCCTGATGCTGCAACTCCATTTCTGCCAAATTGCTTACCCACCGCAAGGTGGAAAGAAACTGAGCTTTTAATATAAGGTTCCTCCCACTACCTGGGTCTTTGCTTGGAAATGATTTGCCCCTAAGTTCAATAGGGATTTCTTCCCTACCATGTTATGTGACTGCCACCGTAGGGGAGTGAACAAAGCCTTTTGTATATTTTATCAGTCACACAACAATCCTGCAAGGTAGGTGGCTGTTAATGATCTCCATCTTGGCTGGGAAATAGGCTCTTTGGGTTCACCCAGACATAAGGAAGAGATCAGCCATCAAATGCTCCTGAGGTGAAGAGAGGAGGAGGGATTTCCAGTAGAAAACATTTGGCACTCTTTCTCCCTCCCCAAACTACAGTCTCCAAGATGTTTTGGGGGAAAGCCATGCCAGTTAAACTTCTGAAAGTGGCATCAATTTTTCCAGTACAGATGTGTATCAGATGCTTTTCTTGTTAGGGCAAAATCAGCTGTTGAAGTAGCTCTTCAGTCCACACATTGCTGCTGCTTCAGAATGTAGCTAAATTTTCCCATCCTGCCTCCCCCCATGTCATTCTACAGCTTCATAAGCTTCAGCAAACATAGCTGAGGGTGATGGGAACTGTAGTTTGGTACATTTGGAGGGCACCAGGTTGGGGAAGGCTAACTGTACATTGCTTTGACATGCTTTCTCCATCATCTGTTACAACCCCTTGCACACACACATATGAAAGGATCTTACAAGATTATTTCTTCCAAGGCAGTTCAATCTTACCCTCTGAGAATCCCACTGAGTTCAGTGAGCTACTTCCAGTGCAGTGGTAGGTGCTTATGCTGAGTTAAGCCCCTCCTCAGAAGTAAACTAAATTTTGCAGTGTTTTACTTCTAGGTAAGTCTTAATGTCACATTGTATAGGACTGCAGCTTGGATTCACCAATGAGAAGCAGATAGGAATCGGGTAGATTCGTTGGACCCTGCTGTGATCCACTAGCTTGCTTAAAAATTACTAGGCAGGTCAGATCAGAAACAAAGCTTTTAGGAAGAAATCTTCATGTTTGAGAAAATGAAATGAATTGTAGCAGTTAAGAGTATTCCAGTTTCTTCTGTACACCAAATCAACTTGACCATTTGTTTTAATCCTTTGGACCTTTAAAAAGATTATAAGTCACCCAAATCTGAGAATAAGAAGGCTGATGTGCTTGCAAGCAAAAGATTGCATTTTTAAGGTTTCTCCAATTGTTGGGGGTGGGGGGGAAGAGTACTGAAAATAGATTGTCTCATTCATTTGAATTCTTACTGCAAGCAGGTTCTGATAAAAGTCAGCACTTAAAAGCAGCCTAAATGGGTCTTGGAATCCCAATGCTGAGATCTATAGTCATAGACTTCCAGGGGTGAGATGGGAAGATACTTGGCACCTGTTAAAAGTGCATTTTAGTTAGTTAATATATTAGTCTTAAAAAGGCATGGTCTAAATGCTTTTCTAGAAAATGTATTTGAGACATTCAAGTTATCCCATTGCAGGATGGATAAAATATTGTGGCCTGGACATCCCATATACTGTAGGTATTTCATTAAAAGGGATCATAAATGCTTTTCACAGCCTTCAGAGAGTTAGGCTCAGTGGTTTCACATCTCCCAGTAAAATAAGGGATTTTGGAAGCCCATCATTTTGGGCTAGATTGCATCCCTTCCACACACAGGTGTTCTGTGCACATAATATATACCAAACATGTTAATATACTCACATGCACACACTGTAGAAAGAATGTGTATAGACTTGTAAAATTTAGGGATGGGGGGTCAAACTCATCAGGGTATGTCTACTCAACACACACACTGGCAGATCCCTTCTATACAAAAATCAAGATTAATTTTGGAATCTGACCCAATCACCTATTACAGCATAAAGGAATATATAGAGTAGGACTTCGCCTATGGCATTATTAAAGTTACAAACACTCTGCAGTCTAATGCCATGGAAGTTTATTCAGAAGTGGTACACAATGAGCTCAGTGGAACTTACTTAGCCTTCAAAAGTTTTTCCTTCCACAAATGTGGCAAGACCTGAAGGTCTTACAAGACTCATAGTTGGCTTTACTGCCACAGAGTAGCAGCAAATTATTTCTAACACATGCTTCTTCCGCGTACACATACAGTACAGAAAAATAGCCGAATGCTTCTCTATTAATTCACATCCTGCTTGATCTATAGAGATTGACTTCTGGATCTAAAGGGTTCTATAGGTGTATACATTTCCCCCTGTGCAAGTTGAGAGAGTCGTCTCTGTGATCAGTTTCTCTGTGCAACAAAAACAGTATCCAAGCCATGTTCAACTCAGTTTAGCCTCAAGATCAGGGTTGCGGAAACTCTGGCCTCAAGATGTTGGGCTTAGACTCCTATCAGTCCCAGTCAGCACAACCAACAAGTGGGTATGATGGGAGTTGTAACCCATCAGGATCTGGAGGGCCAATGCTACTCTGTCAGGGAGACAAGTGTCTGTAGCATGCCCTACGGGTGGGATCCTCTGCAACTGCCTTCTTAAGTTTGTCTTCCAAATAAAGTGGTGTTGAGTAAGGTTTCCTTTTTTGCCAGTTAAACCTCATTTCTAATTGTCCCCTCCTACAATAAAAGAAAGGAAAATAAGATACTTTGCTTAGTTTAGGTGGCATTTATTTGAGGATTAAAGACAGGCACACACAGGCAAAACAAAGCACAGAACACAGAAAAAAGTGGAGGGAAATATTGTTAGTTCTGCGAACGTGAAGAATTGAATGAAGCATAAATGGTGCTAGATTCCAGTCAGGGTACAGAGCTCTAGATTGTGAGGCTGGGTTTGCAAGACATGCTGTACCACAAACCAGGCAGCTACGTTTACCCAAGTCAGTTGGCAGATCCTGCCTGCATGGCTAGCTTATAGCTCAGGGCACCTCCTGAATCAGAAAATTGGGCTAAATGCATAATCCATGGCTAAGTTAACTACAGGTAAGTCAGTAGTGGGAACAAAACCTGTAAGTGTGCAAGCACATAATATATGCTTCAAATAATATAATGTTTTATAACAGAATTAGGGTGTTTGTAAATTCGTTTTGGCTCTTTTTCACACATGGACTAAGGGGAAGGAGGTACTTTTTTCAACTATATTTTGAAGGAAGAAACTTGCTTTGGACAACAGAATTCCAGGCAGAGGGGCAAAAATATGCATTTGCTCCTTATTTCAAGCATATCTTTAGACCTGAGAGCAGAATTATTTACCTACTTCTAACTTTCAGTATCCTTCACATTGGGTCTCTCATTTGCTCTAATGTAACTCTCATTTGCTCTAAGGGGCAAAAATATGCATTTGCTCCTTATTTCAAGCATATCTTTAGACCTGAGAGCAGAATTATTTACCTACTTCTAACTTTCAGTATCCTTCACATTGGGTCTAACTCTCATTTGCACATGTACTCCTTTGGAACACCCATTCTGCTTGCGATTCAAAGCACTTTTCTTCCAAGTAGGCTGTACTGACTTCAGGAGGACTTCTTTCCAAATAAACATGCTTGCTGGCAAGACAAACATGCTGAAAAATATTATCAAAAAGATCATTCATCAAACATACTTAAGTCGACGCTATTTTAGTTGGAAGCAAAAGGAATTTGTTTTGATTCCACGGGGCTGATTTCTAGATTAACTCACTGAGAACTTTAGTTGTATTCTGTGCATTTACTACCCCCCTTCTCATTACCACGTAGCTGTGTATCTAGCTGCGTTTCTGTCATGTTTCCTGCATCTTTTTGCCTATTTCACAATGAAATCCCTCCCCACCTACAGCATTCCCCTTCTTACCATATTTTCTACCGGATCTAGCTCACTATCGGTCATATAGTCTTGGTTTCTCTCTCGGATTTTTCCATTTTATCGCAGCCTCCTTGTACTCGGCTGCCTTTTCCTCGCTGCCATCTAATCTTACTATTCATCTTTTAACACTCACAGATTGTCATTAAGGTAACTCCAAGTGGTGTCATTTTTCAGCCGCCAACATCTACTCGGGCTGACTGCGGGGAAAGGTAGCGTCGGAGGAGAAGGAGCCCGAGCTGCTGCGGTGGGTGGGAGGAAGAAAGGGAGCGGGCATTTTGGTGATGCTCAGAAGCGCCTCTTTGCTCACTGTCCCTTGCGACGCATCTTTTTCTTCGGTGCGGCTTTTGCTGAGCCCAGGGAGGACAGAGCTGGCAGAGGGAACCTAGGAAACCGGCGGCTGCCTCCTCCCGCCGTTCTTCTTCTCCCTCTCCTCGGCAGTACAGTATCTCGCTTGCCGGTTCTAGGGGGAGCCCTTGTCGTACGGGTGGAGGCGCGCGAAGCCGCGTCTCAAAGCAGCCTCGCTGGCAGCTGACCAGCGACAGGCCTGCTTCACTCTGCGGGACAGCCCACAGCGGGACCATCACCTCGGGGCCTGCCTGGTGCAGCGCGACCCGCCCAAAACGTCCCCTTCTCCCGAAAAGGCCTTGCTCCTTCGAAGGGTGCAGTGGAGCCGGCGGACTCAAATCTACCCGGGAACTCGATTACACCAAGGTCGGCGAGGCGCTGGGCTTCCCAGTAGCCTTATTTGGCGGGGCCTTCAGCGGTCCTTGCTTCCGAGGAAGGACGGACTGCCAATGGCTTCCCTGGGAGTAAAGTCGCCACGATCCCCTTTCCCCTCCCGCCCGGGTACAGGTGCCCGCTCGCAGCGACGTCGAAATTCAGCAGTTGTCTTCCTTTCCGAAGTCCCCTTGACCAGAGAAGAAACTTAAGGAAGGGGCTCCTGTTCGAGCCCCCCCACTTCCATCCAGCGTCACTAATGACTAGTTCGCACGCGCCGTCGCCGCCGACGGCCACACCATTTCGCCGGGGATCGTTCGATTCCTCGGAAAACTCGTCCTTTGCCATTTCCTCCGGAGCCGAGGCGAAAGCGCTCTTATCTTTTGGAGCCCCGCACATGCGAGGAGCGGGACTCGGTCTGCTGATTTCTGAGAGCCTCTTCTTCCCCCGATCGGATCGGAAATAGTTTCTGGGAGGGCCGGGGTTGTGCAGGCGTGTCCGAGAAGGGGAACACCGAGGAGGTCTTCGAGCTTCTCCGAGTGTGTGTTTGGGTGAAAGAAAACGGACAGGGACAAGTCTTTGTGAGGGTGGCAGCAAGAATTATACCCCGATCCTATGCCAATTGCTCAGAAGTTCAGTTAAGTGGAGTCAATAGTCGTGAGAAGAAAAGCATGAGCGAATGTGTTTGGGGACAAAAGAAGAGTGCCCTGTCCTTCCCCCGAGGCCCTGTGCTGTCCTCGGAAAACTCTCGGCTGAAAACGGGGCAGGTTTGCAGCCGAAACATTTTGTATTGGTGTGCAGAGGGTGGCAGTTCAGCCCGTCGGTGGGTCAGCGAGCAGTTTGCTGTGCCCAACAGAGCTTCTGGGAGAACAAGAAAAGGGGTGCGTGTGTCCGATTTACACGTGGGAGCTCGCACAGGACGCGCCTGTAAGAAAGAACGAGACGGGTGCACCTCTAGTTCTGCGCAGCTCGTTTGGACGCAGCTGTATCGGCGCGTGGACAGAGCGCGAGTCATGTAAAAGTTGGGTGTTTAAAAATGAGTAGTGCATATGGGAAGGGTTTGTGACTGAGATCCTGGGCACGCTTACTCAGGAATAAGCCCCACTGGCCTTCGCTGGTCTTACTCTGGGTAGGCCCTATAGGATCGAGCTGCGTGTGGGCTGAGTGTCAAGGAGAGCGCCCCAAGCGGGCACAGATTAGACAAATTCGCCGCCCGGGCCCAAGAATGAGTGCGGGAACGGAATTGAGAACGTTCATTCGTTAAAGCCCCGTGGATTTTAACCGATCTCTAAAGCACTTTTCAAAGGTTCCGGTCCTCAAGCACCCTCATAGTAGAACTTTCTTCTGAGGAAACACACCCAACGGACAGATTTCTCCCCCAGAAATCAGGAAGACCTGAAAAATGCTCAACTTTGGCTGGCTGGTGGCCCGTGCGCGCGCCAAGTTCGGTTCTTTTAGGGGAGAGAATTGATCCGGGCCGCACGCGTGGCGCAGGCTCCCTCCAAAGTTGAAATGATCAGACGGACTGATTTTTTTTCTCATTCAAGGCCGTTAAAAAAAAGCCACCACACAATCGATAATCGCAAGAATTATATCAAGCCGTTGGCTTCACCTTCACACTCCTCCCTGGGCCATTGCTTTCAACGGAAGAGTTTGAAAGGTACACTCGTCACAGGGCGCACGGAGAAGGAAGCGCTGAAAGGAACCTTCTGCCCGCGAGCCTCGCCGAGTCTGCGAAAGGCCCACGCGCGCGACGCCCCTCCCCCACCGCAAGGACGCACGGGGCCGCCGCCGCACCTCGCTCGCTTCAGCTCACCCTGCGCCGCCTCAGCCTGGCGCCGAGCCCTCTCGCCCCTTCGCGTCTCCCAGTCCGCCTCCCGTTCCTTCGCCTCAGCCCTTCAACCCGACCCACCCTTCGCCGCCCGTGCTTATCCTTCTCTTCTGTAGCTCTCCGGCTTCCTTTCTTTTAGGGGTTGGAAGCGTGTGAACAGCAGAAAGTTCATCTTTCCTCAGCGCGGGATTTTTCTGTTTTTTTCTCTTCTTTCCTGTAATGAGGAACTCGTGCTTTCCTTTTTCCACACAGACATGGGGACGGTGGTCGTTTTTAATCGCTGGTATCCATTCCCTTGTCTGCTGCTTCTTCCTCCCCTCCCCTCCTGCCCTCTTCAGGCTGAGGGTATGCCCTTCTATAACACAAGAATAAGCCCCAGTCAACTCAGTGGGACTCAGCGCTGAGTAAATGTGTCGTGCCATTACAGAATTCTTACTTGGCCTTTTTGGCCGGGAAGAAAACTCAGGAAATCTTTTCCTAAACTTTCCTTCCCTTTCGCTACCTGTGGGGCTCATTCTTCCCACTCCCTTTAAAATGAAGGGGCTGTTTTATTTGGGAACCTTTTGCCTTTCTCCCCCCCCCCTCCCCCTTGTTGTATATTGTGAACCGGAGTTGGAGATAAATGTTTTCTCCCTTCCATCGCCAAATCTAGGACCTTCTTGGTCGCTTGGTCCCCTTATCATTAACAAACCATTAATTGCCTTTTCTTCCCCTTATGGGTTCCCCTTCAGGATATTGTAGGGAGAATCACCAACATTCCTTTTCCCCCTTCTTCTTGTGAGGGGGTAGCATTCTTCCTCCTTTTAATTTTTTTTAATACTCCACTTCTTTTAAATTTAAACATATTTTATCTTCCGGAAATATTTTGGACAGTGCATTGTCAGGGGGCGGGGGAAAGCTCCGGACTACTTCTCCTTTCACAAACCTAATAATAACGATCTGCCACCCCGACTTCTAAGTTATCTTCTAGGCTTCGTCGGATGAGGGACCCCCCAGTAAAGCAACAGGTTAACTTCCGCTCTCTGACCCCAGTTCCAGCTTTTCTGAGAGAGATTAGGATCAACACGTTTAATAGATTGTTATACTATCCCCCCCCCCTTCAGCTTGCTGAAATTAATTCTAACGGCGAGGCTCTCAATCACATTGGAAAAATGAGCTCTGCGATCCTATACAATCTCTTTGGGAGCAAGTCCCACTGCGTCCAATGAGGAATCCCCCTTGAGTTCTCTCAGTAACGGGGCTATATTTATTTACAATGGATTACAGACATTCTTACAACCCGAGTGTGCTCTTATTACTCACGAGTAAGTCCCACTGAATTTAACAAGGGTTATTCAAATAATTGATAAGGTTGAATCTTTAGACATTTTTCTGGTTATATACAAGTATTTATGTTTCCGGGCGAGGATTCCAACCCGGTGGGGAACGGAGAATCACCTGTTTATGTTTACTTCGCAAACCCCGGGACAGTTTATTCTTCATTAATTCATAGAACATTTGGGAATTACTGTGTTTTTAATCTAAGAAAAATCTACCAGTTTCGATTCTTCGCTAATAGCCATACCAAACCAAGTAGAGCTTCCATGATTTGAGGCAGTGTACCTCTGCTGCCATATCCAGGCGTATAGTCGGCTTTGTCCATAGTTTCCACACATGCCCCTTCCGAGATAAATGCTTGTCCGCGGAATAATGAACTAGACGTGACCTCTGGCCCTGATCCTGCCTGAACAATTCTTAAGTTTCCACCTCTTAAAGGGTGGGATAGTTGTGCTCTCACTTTGCCTGTTCGCTACCGCTGACTTGCTTTTAATTGTGCGGCAATTTGCTAGCAACTCTCTATGAAGGTAAGAGCACTCATTTGCAGCGGCATTTGACTTCTTGATACATTTTACGGCCTCTCCCTTTCTCTTTGCTCGCCCCTCCCCCCTCTCTTTTCTTTTTAAATTTCCCTCCTAGCTCTAATTGATTTTTTTAAAGGCTCACAGCACACTTTCTTTCGTACCAAGTCTTCCTGCTCCCCCAACGTGCTTCCTTTCCTTTTTCTGCGGTCACTCCCGGGCTGTTGCGCGCCTTTACGCACGCCTCTCTCCCTCTCCCTCCCCGCGTCTTCTACCACTCCGCCTCCCTCCGGAGGAGCAGCAGCGTGTGCCTGGTGCCTAGGAGGGTAACCCCCTCTTCCCCCCCACCACTGGCCATTGGCTTGCCCTGCTACGGCTCCCCCCTCACTCTTTTGCTTGATCATGTCCAGCCCCCGATGACTGTCCATTGGCGTGGCGCACTGCTTCCCTCCTCCCCTTTCCTCCAGCTTCGCCCTGCCCATGTTTTGTATGTCTCTGTCCATCCAGCCGCTTGACGTTCAAGTTCGTAGGGACGTCACGTCCGCACTTGAACTTGCAGCTCAGGGGGGCTTTTGCCATTTTTTTCATCTCTCTCTCTCTCTCTTCTTTTTCCCCCTCTCTGTTTCTCCCTCTCTTGCACAGAAAGGAAAAAAAGAAAAAGAAAAAGCCATGACTGCTATCCCACAATTCATCTTCCCCGCGCCATCTTTGTATTATTTCTAATTTATTTTGGATGTCAAAAGACATTGATGAAGGTATTTTCTCTGGAGTCTCCTTCCTTGCTCACCCGGCGCTTCCCGATGTGATCCGAGCGAGAGAGCTCCGTGCGCGCCCGCCCGAGCAACCAACACCACAATGTCTCGCCGCAAGCAAGGGAAACCCCAGCACTTAAGCAAACGGGAATTTTCGCGTAAGTAAACCACCTTGCCGCTCTGCCTTTTACCTTTAAGCACACTCGCTTGCAAAATAATAATCATAATTCAACTATTTTTTATATATTTTGCACATTTCAACCTTTGTTTGTGCATGCGTCTCTTTAATGTATTGGAAGACAAAAACGCAACTCACCTTAAAACTCAGGCCCCCTGCCCCTCCCTCTTTTTTTTTGCATCGCTAGCACCTACATTACTTTTCAGAGAAGATCCTTCTGTTCTTCGGCGCTTACGGTCGCTTGCTCGCTCGCTCAAAGTTCCATTTGTCTCTCCTCCCCCCCATTGATTCTTCTATAGATATTTTGCCGGAAGAGAGAGCGTGTCTGTGTGCGCGCGCCTACAGCTTACAAATGAATTGCAACTTAAGAAAGCACGCAAAGACACACATTTTTTTTGTGCAAAGGGCAGAGAAGAGGCAGACGGCTTGAAGGAGGGGATAAAAGTGCGAAAGAAAGCGGTACATGTGTGTGTACGTGTGTGTGTGCTCGAATCGGGGCAGTTTCTTTATTTTCACGCGGACAGATTAGGTGCTCTCGGGGCGCCTCGTCGTGTGATGACTCCCCCTTTTTTTCAAATCCGCTTTGCTCATTCCATGCAAACCTCCCCCTTGTTTTTTTTAGATAGGGGTGAAAAGGGGGACCATTTCTTTTGTCTCCACCATCAAGATACGGGGTGGTGGCGGTGAGAGATCGCCTACCCCCACCCTTTTCTGCGTGTCCCGCTCCTTTTTCTTTCTTTCTCTCTCCCTCTCCAACTCCGCACCGGGAAAGGGCAGCGAAGGGGGCAGACGCGGTGTCTGTTTTTGGCCGGAGATCGGCTGCTTTTCTCTTCTTGCACCGCCGCGATTAGCTTTTCTCCCCTCCCCCCGTCAACTGCCTACTCTTACCAGCCGCATTTTACCCCCTCCTTTTCTCTTTCCGTCGTTAGCCCCCAAACTCTTGCTTTGCAGAAACTTGGGTTAGCATGTGTGCAGCTAAAAATGTAAGAAGGGTCGGAGTGTGTGGATATACATGCGTGTGGAATTCCCCTCCTTTCTCTCGTACTATTTTTTGGAAGAATTTCAAAAAAAAAAAGTGGAAGTGGATTTTGATTGGGAAAAATCTCGTGTCTGACTGTTTACAAGCGCCGCGTGTGCTGCGGAGTCGCTGCCAGCAAAACAGGCTAGGAGAACAAACGTATTGGAAAGAGGAGAAATTTGTACAACGTATATAGATGCATACATCCAAGGTTTTGTAGATATTATAAAAAGAAATAAAAGCTTAGATGCAGCTGTGTCATCTCTGGCCACAAGAAAGGGACCATTACTCTCCCCTCAACAATTAATTAGTAATCCCACCTCAACATTTGCATTTTGATGTAAGGGTGATGTTTTCCTCCTTTATATTTAAACAAAATAGCGATTTTTGCAATCGCTTGGTTTCGTCTTTCAGCCTTCGAGGCATGCCGTGCACAAAAGCTCGAGCAAAGCCGTGCTTGCTTGCAAACACAAAAGGGAAGTCTGGTCTGGACTTGAGGTGGTTGAAGGCGGGCGGGCAAAGTCGAGGGGGGAGGAAAGAAGGAAGACATTAAATGTATAAGTTGTATTTGCAAAAAAGAAATGCGTAGTCTTCCTTAGGCTGTTTTGTTATTGTTTCCCCCTTTAATTTTCAAGATTGAAGCTCTTTCGGGTTTTGCAAAACTTTGCATTTTAGCCGTCAGTCCTCCTTTCTCCCAATAACCGCTGCCTCCACTGCAATGCAAAATAATATCCGTTTGGCAACATGCATGCTTAATTAAAATCACCCACTAATAAAACATTCCTCCCCCTTCATTTTCATGGATTACAGTTGTCTTTTAAAATAAATACCTTGCACGTTATTTTTCTGCCCATTCCTGATACATATATTTTTTTGTTATTTGAAATGCAAAACGGTATGTTTATTGCAACATAACTGTCACACTTTTGGACATGCTGCTATCACCTTCCAAACACGTTGCAAGATTCTTCCTCCCTCCCTTCCTTCAGCCAAACTGATAACCTAATTTGACTCTTATCTCAAACATGGGGTAGGGGTGGGGAGGGTGAAGTGGTTGTTTGGAGGAAAAGATGCCCCCTTTCCTAATGTAAAGACTTTGCATCTATATTCCAATCTCTCTGGTCCACACTTACCTACAGAATACTTGAAAATTAGCCACAAAAAATAAATATACAGAGGAGTGTAAGTTTTTGTTTAAATAGAGATTTGTGATGTGTATCAAGGGATCAGTAGAGTTCCTGTAGAAGTTTTATTTTTTCCTGTCTTCTTCTCCCAGTTTTGAGGAGCAGAATTGGAGAATGGGGGATAATGAGATTATAGCAGAGGGGGCAATTTGTGTGAGTTGGGTTAAAACAATTCTTTTTCTGTTTCTGTAATTTTTTTATTTAAATGTGAGTTGTAGCCACTAGGAGGCAGAGTGAGATCAAGAAAGCCTAGTGAACTTGAACCTGATCCTTTTGCTCACACATCTTTTAATTTTCTATATTTTTCATTTGGCATAGGAAGGTGGGGTGAGAGTTCTGTATTTATGTATGTACTGTGTGTATGTGTTCAGATATTCTCCCTTCTTTCTCTCCCCCCTCCCCCTGTAATTAGCTCCTCCTTTTTTGCTCTTAATTTTGTTTCCTGTGTTAATCTTTGGGAAAGGACTGTAACATTCAAATTACTCTTTTACCAGATGCCCTCCCATATAGAATATCACAGTTACTGCTTTTCATCTTGTAGTCATTTCTCCCCCCCCCCCCCCCCAGCTCAGAGCAGGAATAGTCCCCCTGTTAGGAAGAACAGCATTAAAATAATTATTAGGTGATCAAGAGCTCTACTACACAGTATTTGATTATTTATTTATACACACCCACCCACACCTAACTATGTGAGACAGGCAACCCCTCTTAATATTTGCTCATTTATCTGTATTTTGACCTATCCTAGATGTGCACCTTATTTTTTTGATCAAGGAAAACTGTACAAAAATTCAAGGTGAATGTGAAAGAAATTCACATTTCTTTCCAAAGACTTTTTGGTGCTTTGGCTTGACTTACAGAGCATCCGCTTTTGTTTGGGTAGCTTGGTGAGGGCTGTTATTCATCCAGTCTCAGCCCTATTAGAAAGCTTATTGTTGCTTTTGAAAATCACTTGGTTTATTTTGTTTTTAAAGTAGATCCCTAAGAGAACAGCTGGCCGAAAAGGCAAGCAAATAATTTGGCTCCCTTGCATGTGTTACTAGATGAGGTTTCTGAGGCTAACCTGTATTCTCCCCCCCACCTTGTGTTACCTGCTCCTTCCCAAGTTCACATCCATCCAGATGATCATTCACCTAAACACTATTAATTTTTCTTTTTTCCTTTCTTTCCTCTCTCTGTTTTTGAATACCATTCCTTCCCCTACCTCAGCTTCTGTTAAACTAATCCACTTGGATGCAAAGTTGAAACTGAGCTGTTGTTTCAATTTTAACTGTTCTGCCGGGTGGTGGTGGGGAGAAATATATGTTTAACTGTCCTCCATTATGTGTGACTCAGGTTTGATTGCTTGTCCCATCCGAATTCGTATTTCAAAAATGAAAGACATGTTTTCTACTGTAATCTGGAAAATGCCTCCGTTGGCATTTTTGCCTCTTTGCTCTTTCTTCCTTCCTCCTACTCTTTGTAAAGTAGTGAAAATCTGTGGCACTAGCATTTTGTTTTTCAATTTAAAGCTCCACCTTTCTTTTAGGTTGGCATTAAAAAGAGAAAATACAACCCCCTTTTTTTCCTTAATGATCTATTAGTTTAAACAGAAATATCAGATATATAAAATACAACACAAAAATGGTGGCCAGTAAATCAAAAACAAAGCATAGCATGCAAATAAGCAACAGCAAGGATGAAGATGATAACACATTAGCTCTTTGAATTGCAGACATACTTTTGAATAACAGCAGTATAGTTTTGCCCTGCATTCTCTATCTTAGGAAACCATTTTTTAACAAACTCAATGTGCCAGTTCTCATTCATTCATTGCCTTATCATTAGTCTTGATTAGCAATCATTTACATTAAGTGCATCAAAAAAATATGGAGGGTATGGGTTTTACATCCCTACATTTTAATATCTTCCTATTTTCAAGAACCTTGCCTCCTATAAAATTAATTGGATGAAATGCTATGGTGCAATCAACAATACTTTTGAGTTTTGACTTGATTTGCTGTTTTTTAATGAAAATCCAGGCTGATTATACAGAACTTTACAAGAAATCACTCCCCCCAACCGTTAACTTAGTATAAATTTTCACTGCTTAGAAAACAAATGTTTTGTCTTTTCTTGCTAAACCATCTTACTGATTTCACAATTGTGTTAGGCCCTAGTCTTGTAGTTTGACTAATTGCTACTTAGAACTTCCTGTTATACAGAAAATATCCAACTCTGATATTTTGCTTCTTGGATTGGACTATGAAGCTTGCATGGAAAAATATTTCAAGTTTTTAAATACTTTCAAGTTAAGAGTTGCTGGGACAATCTATTCTTGTATTTGTTGCCTGCCATTTTGTTAGAGAGAACTTGATATTTGATCACCCCAAAAGAGTAGAGGAAAGTAGATACTGTAAAAGCCCTCATAGTCCCAGTTTCCCCCTTGACTATTAATCACTAACTGGTGTTAACTGCATTATTTTTGGTCAAGAGAGCTAAAGTGTAAACCCTGTAGGCTGAAGATATTTCAATGTAAAAAATAATGTTCATGTTTCTATAATCAATATTACTTTACATTTAGGAGTAAACCTGGAGACAAAAAAAAAGTGAAAGCAGAGAGTTGCAGAATTGTTGTTTAGAAGGAGCTATGACATCCTAAAATTATACTCTTGCACATCTGGGAATTCCTTGAGATCCCCATAACCAGTGTGGATAGTTCAGAAATAAATTTAATCTGAGTATACTTTTTTTTTAAAAAAACCCGAATCTATTCCAATATGATTTAGTCAAATTGAAATCTATTTTTTGATTCTCTGTGGCTTTAAATTCATTAAATGTGAAATTGGTCATATACTAAAGAAGGTCAGGCTCATTAACTATTGAGGTATTGTGTCCTTTCACTTCTTTCTTAACTGGTAGCTTTTCATATTTTGCAAGAATGCTATTTCACATTTGTTTATAGGTGAAAGTATTGTACGATCGTAACGGAATTACATCCCAAACTGGATTTTTCTTCTCTTTCAATCTCTGTGGAAGACTGAAACCATGAGCACTATATGACTGTTCTGCAAAAATATTTTAATAGAATGTAATAGTGAGAGAAAAAGCTAATTACTGTATATCTACCTTGTTAAAATACTCATTGTATCCGTAAAAACAGACTTTTAGTGGAGCTTTCTGGAGCTTGTTCAGCAAATTGATCAACTTTGACAACATTGAATCTAAAGAAAGGACTTTGGTTATGAATGCTGGGACTCAGTCATCTTTATACTAATGTTTATACCTTACAAAGGCCCACAGTGCTAATACGTTCTGAATGAATTTTTTTGGGGAAAGGTAATTGGTTTATTTTCATAGATGTTCAGAACACTCTTAATTGTAACTGGAAATTTTCAGTAGGTTGAAGATATGTATTTATAATTTGTATATGAGATGTTTAAAAAAAGTCTGGTTATTCTTGTATTTTTAATAATACTTGATAAATATACAATAAATAAAAATTGCAGATTTATCTTGTTTTTCTGTTTGCTTGACCATTTTAGAGAAGTGTTCTAGGAAATTCTGCATGCATCTGCATATGTATGACACAGAACATAGGAACATACTTACTTAAAAGCTACGGGCTGTTCAGATAATGGGTGCCAACTGGCAGATGGACATAAGCAATCCTTTTCGTAATTGTGTGATTATGCTTACTTACATTTTTGTATGCATGTCCAAACACTTGTATGCATAAGTGTACCCTAAAGCAGCACATTCATTCCAACATACGACACTGACAGGGAGAAAATAAACATACACATAATTTTGTGAAAAGAAAAGAGAAACCCATGGGACTACAAATAGTTCTGAGATTTACTTTTGGAGAAGGTGAATAAAGGTAAGAATTCTGAGCCCCCCATATTTTTATTTAGCTATTGCCTATTTGTAAACAGCAGATTTCTCTCTCTCTTCTTTTTGCTCTTCGGGGTATGAGAGAATCTAAAGTGCTCACCTTCTCGGTTATTTGCATCATAGCTGCTTTTCCTTCAGATACAACTGCTCGGCATCGCTGATAAATTTGTTTTCCTGTTGCATGACAACATGCTATAAAGGAGAAGCTTGTTTGTGTCTTTAGGTTTGGGATTGGAGTGGCCTAATCTTTTTTCTGTTAAAACTAGTACAATCATAAAACATACAATCATTTTAGAATAGGGATATTTTATGCCTTTTGTTTTAAGGAAGGCTCTTGATGAAATAAATGAACTGTTTCTGTGGATGCTCCCCCCCTTTTTTTTTGTTCAGGCACCCCAGCACAATGCTTGATTAGAGGTGTGATAGCATTACTACCCAATATTTGGGATTTTATTTTTTTGAAAGTTCGGCCTGTACTCTGCAAACATACTTTCCCTCTCCAATTCTTTCTAATTCTTAATCAGTATTTGAATACCTGATTTCCTTTGTTTCTTTCTTTGCAGCCGAACCTATTGAAGCCATTCTTACCGATGATGAACCAGATCATGGTACGTTGGGAGCTCCAGAAGGCGACCACGACCTCCTTACCTGTGGCCAGTGTCAGATGAACTTCCCTTTGGGGGACATTCTTATTTTTATTGAGCACAAACGGAAACAATGCAATGGCATTCTTTGCCTAGAGAAGGCTGTGGATAAGCCCCCTTCGCCCTCGCCAAGCGAGCTGCGAAAAACTTCCAATCCTGTGGAGGTTGGCGTCCAGGTCACACCTGAGGATGATGATTGTTTGTCAACGTCATCTAGAGGAATTTGCCCTAAACAGGAACATATAGCAGGTAAATCAAAGTGATGGGGGGGGAAGGCAGTAATGGCATGTTTATAGGTTGCCCATTGAAAATTTGTTGTGTTGTAGAAAACCTGTTTTTTGACATTTCATTTTACCAATTCATGAATTAAATTTGCACCATTTCTATTTATGCACACATCCAGTATTCTTACAGTTATCTATAGAAGCATAAGACTCATGACATACCATGAGTAA